>CM019179.2:14535437-15735437 GCA_009739505.2 Apolygus lucorum
AAAAAAAAATTAAATGCTTGCATACGAGTCTGCAACACATTGGGACATTTTCATGTCAACCACTACACAACAAGTTTGTTGACAACACTACGCATCAAAGTTTTCGTGACGATTTTTCAGTTCATGTGCCAAAGCAAAATGTAAGGCTGTTGATTGTTCTCTACGCAACACAGTGAGTCTATTTCATTTATTTATTTATTTTATTTATTGGTCGCGTGAGCAAGATTTGCTTAGTTTTCGTGACGATTTTTCAGTTCATGTGCCAAAGCAAAGACATGAAAATGTCAAAACATCGTTGTTTTTTATACATCGATACCCGTCTTTAGTCATTTGGTCTGTAAATTAATTTTGTTCGATCAAAACTAACGGTTTCACATTCTAAAGCGGTTTATCCTCTGTATTAAAACTCGCAAGAGGTCTGGGCTCCAGAAATGAAGTTAAATCGAGACGGAAAGTGTTTCTTTATTACTTCGAATTACTACCGGTTGAAAAGAATCGAAGGATGTGGTTTCTGCACTGACTAAGCAACAAAGTGGAGAGAACTACCAAATTTCCAAAATTGAACGAATTTTGAATTGCTTGTGCTTTTTGAACTGTTTGATAGATGCTCTATAACTTTTAGGGAGAGGGGTTTCGATTAATATTGATGCTGCAATGATACAATACATTCAAAGTGGGAGTTTCACGGTTTTTAGAAATTTTGGAAAAAATCGATTTTTTTACTGTCAATGGGGTAGTTGCATGATATTTTTTTGTATTTTTTCTGTGTAGAGAATCTCTATTGAAGTACGAATCTGCAAATAAAACTCTCGGAAACGCTTCCAAAAAATTTAGAGATTTTTCGAAAAACGGGATTTCGGATTCAGGCGGGAAAACCTACACACGGCTTGGACACTGCGGGGTGGGGGCCACGTCACGGGTGTGAAGGGGGCCAAGAGACCCCTTCCTTTGCCCGGGGGGTCCTTTGATAGCAACCCTCTGTTGGGTTTGTTTACGTTCGTTTGTGGCAATAAAATTGGAGAATCACTCACACTTTGTGGTGCTTTCATACTGAATTTGCTAGCTGTCCAATCGAAACATGTTGCATCAAAGATTTTGTTTCCTACTGGCATTCCCTCCACTGTAACTTAAACCTCATATGGTTGTGAAGAAATGCGGTGTTCTGGTGTTACTCGAGCCACAACCTCGCAAATTTGCTAGAATCTTTTCCAAACCAATCAAGTAATAAATTATGGTAAATACTGGTGTTAACTATAACAACTAACAACTGAAACAACTCGGACCGCACTACGAGAAAGGCCCACCTGAAAAACTGATAACGTGATAACTACGACAGTTAAAGCAACGGGGTTAATCGAAGTACCCCGCGCCGATGTGCCCCCTGGGCATCGGCAAAATAGCCAAAAATTATGCTTCAAAATTTTCAATTTAAACGATTAATTCAAACATACAAAACCTGAAAAATATATTTCAAAGTTTTTTTAATCATCACCATCATTTTGCAAGTACATTTCAATGTTTCTGACTCGAATTGTCCTCGATTGCAGTGATCTCAACGCACTCTATTGTGAGATTCTCGTTTAGGGATGACGTAAGAGGTGTGGCCCGCCAACACTAAAAAGGATGGTACTTCTTTATTGAAATACGGCTAAACTAAATGGAATTTCGAACTGAAAACTGGTCCGTATTCGTTTTTAAGTGCGCTAAATTCGAATCTGAAGTCAAAAACACGAAATTCCGACCCATGCAACTACCCCATTGTGACCTTTGTACAATTCTCAATTTAAAGTTTGACCAGTTCATTCGACACAGAATTTAATGATCTTTCATTATGTATAAGGCCAATATTTCGCTAGGACTCGTTGTTCAGACGTAAAAAGAGAAGAACTGAAAAAAAATCCGAAAATTTCGTTGTTTTTAGCCCACCAAAAGTTTTCCCAAGGGGTCGAAAACTTGGTTTCTCCATACTCACACAATACCAAACGGTCCTAGAAAAAAATATCTCTTGTTCCATTTTTTGCAAGCTCGACCCCAGTTTGGTTCCTCTATTTACTGGGCTACATCTATTCTTTGGAAAAAATGGAATTCGATTCCTACTAACTCACAGTTGGTTCAATTCTTGTTTTTCTACGCTACTCCACATGGTGCGATCTCAACTAGCGAAGAACTGTTCCACGCTCATCAAGTAAACTGTTCCAAAGAAATGAGATTACAGACAATGAGTTGGAACAGCGTAATAAATCGAATTGTTGTTCCAATCGATCACGTATGATTCGAATTATCTTTAGATCGATAACCATGCGTGATCGAGGAATCTTGATTTTGGCAGTAAATATTAATTTTTCAAAACATTGGTCTATGTATCGAATAAATTCGACCATCTGGATTGAACAAAACGAAGATGTAAATAACGCAATTTTCTAAAAATTAATAATTCATAATTCATCGTTGACTAAGGAAATGATGTCGTCTGCAATATTTATTTTTCTTCGTGCGATTTTGAAAGTTTCCAATTTTGAGCTTTGAATAAGACCGATTTGAGAGGTGAAAAATCTGTAGTTATGAGGGAATTTGCAACAAGCCATTCTCGTTCATTTTAGTGTGTCAGGTTTCAAGAAACATGCAACGAACAGTATAAATAATACATCAACTGATAAAGAATGGATTAGATAATAAATTCATGTCCAACATCGACAGTGGCAATGAACCCTCAGAATCTCCCCCACAGTTGGCGTGAAAAACTAGACTTTGGCGCTTCATCCTCGTAAGGCCGGAGAAGCCTGAAAACCTCCCGCAATTACAACCGGCTCGCGGCGGGCAAAACTTCAACAATAAATTCTTTTTTGGGGGAGAAGGCGGCCGGTGGGAAAAAGGAGTAAATATTGCAACACCGTATTAGCCCGCACTCTGTCTTTTCTAGTCCATAAACTTTCTTCAGCGCCGCCAAAAGCGTTAGCGCGCGAGCATGATCTGAAAACATCGAACCGCTCATATTTTTTCCAAGACCTAAAACGCTCTTATCGCTCGGCCCATAATAATAACTCAACGGTCGAGAAAACTCATCCATTTTCCAGTTTTGGATAAAGGAAAAAAAAAAAAAAAATACATGGAGTGCCGCTCATTAGAAACAGAAACCTTTTTAACGCATTTTCTTTAAAAAAAGAAAAAGAAACTGCCTATCGAAATGTGAAATGTAAATTTAAAATTTGATAGAATGAAAAAGTTTGATATTTTTCTTCGTGACAATCCTTTTTCCATAACTCTAAAACAAATTTCGATAATCCTGAATTTACAAGAATAATAATAACATTATTGCAGTGGGTAACACCTTACACAATACATAGAGAAAACATCATAAATAAGACATGAATTTTCTAACAATAAAAAAATCTTGAAACACGTACACAGATCTAGGCTTGAAATTAAAATATTCGTTTAGAATATACAATTTTTGTCTAGTCAAATATTCAACTAATTTCCTCCACAGAGTTGTTAATTTTGAATTAATTGGTCAAATTATTGTTTGTAGGTGAAGTATAAAATGATTGTAGAGTAGTGTTGCTTCGTAATGAACACTTCGCTTGAAAAATTGTGGGATGTGGTCAGGGATCCGGATCAATGAATCGCCAAAGCAGGTAAAGTGATCATGATTCATAATGGGACGAAGGTCTAGGCATTGCCTGAAGAAACAACAGAGAGCGTAGAGAATATAAACGGGAATATAGACTACCTCTTGAAGGAGCAATTGAATTTGACGGCCAAAATTGGAGCTATTTGAGCCATCACGTACTTGAAAATAGTAGCAGGAACTCCTTCAAGGGCTCCTTGCTCCTTGAAGATTTCGGAAATACACTACCTACTGCCTTTCCCAAAGAATTTCGAGTGCAGTTGATGAATCGTTTTGGTCGCTGACACGACCAAAATACTTAGAGAACAGTTCTAGGATTTCAGCAGGGTAGTTAGTTGTAGAATTGACATGAATTAAAAAGATCGGTTAACAATTAGTATTCTTGCTAAAATTTATTATTATATTGCTGAAAGAGCCGCTTAAAAGTATTGGGTTCAAGACATATATTGCCAGTTTCCCAGGCGACCAGACCTCCAATTTAGAGGAGTAATCAACACGATGCAAGATTCCCTACCACGATTGGTTCAGCCGTGCGCTGACCACAGTGTTCTAAACTATACAGAAAGAACGAAACTTCATAGAACCGTTTGACTGTAATTGGTTTACAACTGACAGACGATGAGATTTACAAAATTTATATAGATCTAACACTGGTGAGAGAGCTTAACTCCCCAGTGCCCACCAAATTTGGCATACGTCTTCACATAACAATGAAAATATAATATAGTCGTTGAGTCCTTTAAAACTCTTCTTGATGTTGTTTGTATGCAGTTTCTCTTCTTATTTTATTCTTTTTATAGAGCGAAGCAACACCGTTATTCAGACACTTTGAGCAGAGTGGAAAAGAAATCTTCAACGAACACTGACGAAAACTGAATAAAAAGAAACTCATCCTTGAATATTCTGTCGGAGTCGGAAAACCCTCCACACTCCATAGTAGTTGTCGTGATAAGACACGAGATCTAGCGGTCCTTCCATTTACTAGACAACCTCGAGGAAAATAAGAGATCCTGCTCGGATTTCTGCGGGGAAAAACGAATTCCTACTGGTGTTATCTCGGTGGCGAGAGGACCGTTAGTGTTCGAGCATTTTAGCATAAGTACCCCCGAAATCCTCCCCTATCGCCGTCGGACAGCTCAGCTAACTCGTGCTCGAGAGACCATTTCCAAGCAATGTAAACGATAGACGCCATTAATGAAAAAAAAAGTTTTTCTAGACAAAAGAGTTTACCGGGCTGGGGGGGGGGGGTATAGCTTCTATATTAACATAAGTATACAATATTTGGCGAAAAAATTATTTTGAAAGGCGAACCCTAATTCTGACGAGAAATTCCGAAATGAAAGTGATCTTCATGATCACATTGATAATTTTCTCTTTTTCACACGTAGGCCCTCACTGATGGGATCGTGGTGAATATTCGAGTTGAATATCAGTCCGAGTTAAATATCATAATCTTAATTTTGAGCAGAACCGTGTCATCAGAACTTGGGATATTGATGATACATTAGTTTTTCGCAAGCACGGATTCAATTATTAGCAACAAGATTTCTATATTCACATTATATAACACATTAAAGCATGGGAATATTCGAAATGAGCATGAAATTTCCGTGTAAAAATACTTCTTTCTGGTCCCGACTTCCTCCAGCCACCACCGCAGACATGTAACTCGACCGCGCTGGGAGTGCAGTGGCTACATGGATGGTTCACATAATTTTTCGCTCTTTCCCTATCCCTCAACACAGGCGAACCACGGATATCAAACTTCTCATCGTTCCTTTGATCGGTTGCGCTAACTAAACAAAATTCCAACCATCTGAGGTAATTTCCAGAATATTTTTCATACTTTTAGTAGCAAACATGAAAATTTAAAATCAATCCACTTCTTGTTATAGGTTATGAAAAGTCATAATCAGAATATTCTAAATAAAAATTAACTGTGGTACTAATGATTACAAATAAAATAAAGCGAATAGTATTCCGATTTCCGGAGTTGGAATCGGTACCGCCAATCTCGATTCTTCGTTATCAATGAAACTTATTCATAACAAAATTGATAATATTTAGTGATAAAACAATAAAATAAATATAATGTTGTGTGTACAACAAGCAAGAGAGAGAAAACAAATTTATTTTTATCAATTGTTGTGTGTACAATGTTTATTTAAACATTATTGGATAATATTTATCTTCGACGAATTTCACTACGAATCGTGGAATGAAACATTTGCTGCAATTATTATTCAGAGTAGGAAGACTAATTATCTCCTTCCTTCAAACAGATTTATAAATCCGAATGTCCCTGAAAACTTCATTAAATTTTTGAAATATACCGGGCAGCTTTATTCAATAAAGTAAACTATTTTTTATATCAAGATAATAATTTTTTAAAATTATCCGTCTTATATTAGGAGATCAAATGAACACATTTTTTAATGAGGGGTGCACCTTGATTTTTTTTTTTTAGATTTTTAATCAAAAGTAGACTACATTCTGAGAATTTTGGCACCAACCGCGACCTTCTAGCGTGAGTAGATCTGTTTCTATGATTTTTCAAAGTTTCGACCGTTTATGACGTCACGCGCCTCTCTCCCCAGCCCAATGTGACGTCATAAACGGTCAAAACTTTAAAAAATCATAGGAAAAGATTTACACACGCTAGAAGTTGGTACCAAAATTCTCAGAATGAGGTCTACCTTAGATTAAAAATAACAATAAACAGTTTTTCCTACCCAGGCGCACACCCTATTGAATAACAAGAAAATATAAAGTAACAACGAATGATGTAATTAGGTAATAAAAATAAAATAAGTATAATACCTACTAAACAAATATTGCACAATTCCGATTAATATTAAGTATTTGTACAATTTGAAAAGGTATGTACTTCCTTATTCATTTAAATCAACCTTCCTCCTATTCTTCTCCTGGCTGAGTCATCCCTTGTTCCTCAATTCAATAATATTTCAATTAAAAACCAACAGTCAAAATCAAAAACCAATTAATATTTTCTTGTGCTAATGATTGCAAAACCCTAAATTAATAATTATATAGGCAGGCTGGACATGTTTTTGTCAAATATCTGATTAATTCCGAGAAAAAAATTAAAATTTAATCATTTGAATTTATTGTAAAATCGGCTATCACAGATATGTCTGAGTAAGTAAAAGTAAAGTAAACAACCATTCCTGGCGTCACCGACGTCATCAGCTGGCTTCCTAAGGGAAGATCAGAATATGTTCTGATGATTTCGCTCATGGCTTCCCATTGGCCTCACCGCCCTGGGTTGGGACGAGGGGAAACTGCGACCGGCTTACCAGTAAATATGCTCCCGGGGCGAGCCTGGAACTCACGGCCCCGTAACCGGTCCGAGTCTCGTCCCAGGGACACATACCTGAACATGCTCGGCCACAGCTACGTCTATTTGGTCAAAATGAACTCAGATCACTTTGAAATTTTAAAGTCAACCCACAGCTGAGATAAATCAAGAAATTTATTGGCATCTTCCCTCGCATTCGCACACTTGTCGTCCCCAATAGCCTTAAGGAATATTTTTGCGTAACTATGTCATATTTTATTTATTTTAGCACCTACAAATAAATCCGCTTTGTAGCTGTGAGACATAATGGGCACGCTGATATCACAAGAGATTATGAGCTCCTAGGTCGTATCTTCAGAGAAACCTCGCTCGACATCATATTCCTGATCAGATACACTGCTTGGCAAGTTCCCCGCTCAGACCAAGTTCTGTCGACCACCGAGATAAGAGGGTGTCCGCGGAGAGCTTGAAAAGGCGCTTCTCGCCACTTCACGCTCTCAATGCCGAATTTATAGCTCAAGTTTCCAAGCAGAGGGCTGTAATTGCAGTTTGAAGGTAGACAGGGTAGACCAGAGCTGGAAGCCGTGGAGGGACGCGGCTTTGGACACCTCAGCGTCTTTCATCGAGCTTTTCGCCGCATCAACAATTCATGGAGGACGGAGAGAGAAGTCGAGGAAAGCCGAGGACAATGGAGACGCTTCCCGAAACCCCATCCGCCGCTATCAAGTTTACATAAGGCGCCACCGTCGACTAGAGCCCAAACTCCACGTCTCGAACCCTCCTCGAAAATACATTTGCATAAAGTGATAGAAACTCTTGTTCGGCTCAGAGACGAATAATTACCACACCGTAATAACTCGAGAGGTGAATTTACTTCGTGCAAAAGGCCTTCACAAACGAACACTTGGTGAAATCGTAACTTTCTACAATTCCAAGCCAATTTGGCTTTTGCTTCCTCCCTATCGAAGGTAAAAATGATCCACATTATACGTATGGATTGCAGGCGAAACAATTGAGGAATCCCAATTAAAAACGTTAATTGGAGTCGTCGTATGAATTGATGTTCCATAAGATTGATCAGTGTTCAAGAGCAAAATCCGACTAATAATTTCACGAGAGTTAATCAGTAATGAGGTAATAAAGAAATATAATTTAACCCTGAAATGGAAAGGTGACGTAAATTTTGAATGTATGAACTTATTCAAAAAACACCAGAATATAAAATTGAGTTTATTTTCAAGGGAATATATTTAGTGACCATTATTAATGTCTATAATTCTTTCAAATCGGATCTTGAAATATTAGTCTACACGAGAGAAAAGTCCGTACCATTTTGGGAGAAAATTAATTGTTCTCTTTTCTTGTTTTAAATGAAGCTCCCAGTTAGCTCACCTAATAGTACGAGGCGTTTTAGCAAATAATGTCTTATAGAGAACTTTGAAGCGGAAAAAAAATCATGGGAAACTCAAATTTTCTGTGGGAGTAAAATTTACATCGAGCGATTCGATTAAACGTACAGTGCGGAGGTTTTCCATTTCAGAGTTGAACGTATAATTAGGTCAATCCTATAAATTTCACGATAATTTATTGCTCATTTAATGACAGTTGATCGTTTGGGTTGTTTTAATAGTTTTTTAAACTGATGAAATGAAGTCATGAAAATTCATTAATTACCTAGACTATCCTCATCAATAAAGGTTGGCCCTACAGACATTTTTTTTTATTCGATTCTACGGTGCGAAAAATAAAACCATCAAAAATGTTGATGGGGGTTATACTTTTTTTTCTTGCTAGGTTCCAAATGTACCTAAATTATTGAAAATAATATATCAAAATTGCTTGATTACGATTTAAAAAAAGTGGAGTTAAGAAAGAGGCCTACAAGCAATTTTTCACTTAGCTTCTTCTTTCACTGTACCGGTTTAAATATTTTTTTCTTTTTTTCTTAATAAAAAATTCCAATATTGAAAATAATAAACCTAAAGACTCCTTTCTTTCCTAGGTTTCTCATTTATCTACAAAATTATTATATATAAATAAATATAAATAATTATTTACCTACAAAATTCTCAGCGTCTGCTCTCTATTCCGTGTTGGGTGATATTCTCTTTCTATTATGCCTTCGAGCATAAAAATAGTTAGGACTAGAATGGAAGAATCGATAAATCGAGTTAGGAGTTGGGTAACATTCAAAGGCATCTTTGATTCATGCCGTACCTAAATCGTAGGTAAGAAAACTGGAAAGCGAAAAACAACATCTATCAATAATTCCGACCGACGTCCCCAAACTTTTTGAAGGGGTTGGCAGTTCTCTGACTACACTTTCGCCACAAGAAATCCAAAACAAAGAAGTCCAACTCGGGAGGAACAACTTGAACAAGAAAGAACCGGATCTATTACCGGCTATTGTCGACACAAAGCTGCGAACAAAAGCGAGTAACATCGGAGGTATTTGGACGAGAGACAAAAGTTTGAGGTTTTACTTTTCAAAAGGGAAAGGGACACGAGAACCCTTAAATCGGATTAGGTTCAAAAGGAGGGGCATTACTTAGGGCGTATAATGACGGGACACGGTTTAAAAACGATAATTCCTATTAGGTACCTACTCCTACTGTTATAGTGTTAGTTGTGGGACTAGGAGTGGTTGGGGTTACGGAGCGGGCCTGTAATTTACGTCGAGCTGGGTGGCCTCTGCCGGCGGGCTCTGGAAGGTTTTTCAATGGAGGTTTCGAAATGGACGGGACGTATCTTTTGAAGCAGCAAAAAATGAAATGATGAACTGGTTTATCGATCGAGTTATTGCTGAATAGAGAGTTGTGACGACACAGCGGCAGTCCGTGGACGTAAGTTGAAAATACAACTATTTTTTTGCACCTTGATGGGGTTCAGTCCCTGCGGTGATAACTCCAGTCTACGGAAAACAAACCTGGGAAGCCAATATTATCTGAATGGGAGGCAACAATCATATATCGATACCTTAAAGCACAAAGGCGCTATGTCCATCCATCTTCCACATTTTTTATTTTCTTTGAATTTCAGAAAAACTCAAATTCAACAAAACTATTATTGACCTTGTTGACGATTATAGCTTGAAAATTTATTGAAGAAATTAAAGAGTCAAGTGTAAAAAGCCATTATTTTAGAAATTGCGTACTGCTGATACTTTCTTTTGCGTTTTTCTCATAACTGACGAGAGAAATGACCACTTCAAAGGCTCATTTCTACCTCAAATTTGGAAAAAAGTCGTGACAGAAGGTTGAAAACACCGAAATTTGTTGGTTTACTCGAGAGAAACAACCACTTCAAAGGCTTATTTCCACCTCCAATTCTTGAAAAAAGTCGTGACAGAAGGTTGAAAACACCGAAATCTGTTGGTTTACTCGAGAGAAACAACCACTTCAAAGGCTCATTTCTACCTCCAATTTTGAAAAAAGTCGTGAGAGAAGGTTGAAAACACCGAAAGTTGTTGGTTTACTCGAGAGAAACAACCACTTCAAAGGCTCATTTCTACCTCCAATTCTTGAAAAAAGTCGTGACAGAAGGTTGAAAACACCGAAACTTGTTGGTTTACTCGAGAGAAATAACCACGTCGAAGGCTCATTTCTACCTCAAATTCTTGAAAAAAGTCGTGATAGAAGATTGAAAACACCGAAACTTTTTGGTTTATTCGAGAGAATCGACCACTTCATAGGCCCATTTTTACCTCCAATTCTTGAAAAAAGTCGTGACAGAAGGTTGAAAACACCGAAAGTTGTTGGTTTACTCGAGCGAAATGACCACTTCAAAGGCTTGTTTTCACCTTTGATTGTTTAAAGAGTCGAAAATGAACGTTGAAATCATAAGAATTCGTTGGTTTAACTCAAAATTGGCAAAAAAAATGAACGGAAGTGTTCACTGCGAAAATGGCGATTGGAGGGGGCATTTTTTCAACTTAACAAATTGGTCCTGAATACTGATATGGTTACAGTGTTTCTTGATAGTTCAATAGCTAAACATCAATTTTCAAGTACAATCTGAGCTTGAGTACGGTCCCCTCTTGAACTGATTCTTTTCCTCGATTCCGATGGTTCATAATTGAAAATTGAAACCTAAATAGGGTTTATTGAAGGAGAGGGCTCGTAGGAGAAGGAATCCGAGTGATGTAGAGTCAGGGTGAAGGCAGAACTTCGAGGGGAAGAACCAAATGGCAGACATAATAAATGTGGAGGGTAGTAGAAGCTGGAAGGCTGCAACCCACATTCTGACGTCATGTGCTCTAATTTGCGGTCGCAGTGTCCTGTACTAACAACCAGCCTACAAATCTACGGTGCCTTCGTATGTTAATCTACTTTGGAATACGGCCAAACGAAGCGTTCTCAGTCTGTACAGTACCTACCTAATGAAGAACTTCAACCACTGAAAGTGATACGAATAAAATCACTCGCGATGAGATTGTGGAAAACCATTTTAATAAAAACGGAGTTGAGTAGAATGTTGTCTATTTCCACGAAAATAATGAGTTACAAGTTAAATCGATTTCGACGGTTAGGTCATCATCAGTAACAAACAATAACTGAAGGTACATCACAAAGAGCATAGCTTATATAGGTACAAGTGAAAGGGAGCTTGAATCCCATTGGTCGTGAAAGTGAAAGTCATACCCAATCAGATAAGTGAAAGGAGAATCCTATTGGCTCAGAGAAGTGAAGGGACCTGAAGTCACTGAAAGTGACTTCTGGATGGATCTCCGAATGCGCTCAGAATTGTTGATTTTCACAAACTCAAGTACACAATTGATTTTATTTTCGGATGAAATCGATACCTTGAACCACAAAGGCGTTATGTCCAAAAACGGAGTTTTGAGAAAAACGCAAAAAAAGTTTTCACCAGTGCCTAATTCCTACAATAATGGCTTATTACACTAAACTCTTTAATTTCTTCAAGAAAGTTTAAAGTTGAAATTGTCAAGAAGGTCACTAATAGTTTTGTTGAATTTGAGTTTTTCGGGGTGTCCAGCGATTCTCCGAAAACAATTCCCTGAGTTTTCCAGGTTTTCCAGTGTTATAAATGACTTGAAATATAAATAAATACTATCATAACTTCTCAAAATTCAGGGGTTTAAGACATTTTGAAATGAAAACCCTAAAAAAAGTCTAGCTAATATGGGTGTGGCACATAGCTCCCTCGTACGTATATATTTAGTTAGGGTGTTTTCAAAATTTCAAACCTTATTTTTCAACTCTTAGAAGTGACCTACATCAACCTAAATCGGGGCACAACTAGACCCCAAATGGAGCCCACGTACCAAATTTCATCAAAATCGGCCAAATTTTTAATCGGTTTTTGGATTCTACGTAGGTACCTTGAAACGTAAACCAACAAATTTTGAGGGGGTGTTAAAAAATGTTTTTCTTAGTCGATTCCAAAGGTTCATTATTGAAAATAATAAATCAATAACATAATGAACGCTTATAGGTGGAAGTAAGGCAATTGTTCCTTTTTTTACCTACCAACCATTGGTAGGTACTACCTACTACACCATACTGCCTTCGCACCTTCACAATCAAGTTTATTAGAAAGAACTAAACGCTTCACACTCGATTCGAAAAATAATCTTCATCTTCATCTTCATATGGAAATTTGATTACTGGTTGCTCAGAAAGCAAAACTGAATACAAATCGAAGAAATGAACTGCGATCGCATTTTAGTAAGATAAAATTTGAACGGAGATTAGACCTCTTTTGCGATTCACACTCGTGATTCTGTTTCATGGAAGGAAAACCCTTAAGTACTCGTGGGGAGCGAACGGATTGTCCTACAGAGCTACGGGTGGTCTCAAAAATTTTTAAAAATTCGACACTATTTAAAATTGGTGAAAAAACGATACTTTTATTTCGAGAGTAAAAACGAGTGACAAATGACTAGCAACAGATGGTATCGTATAAAAAAAAACCATATTCAATCCGGGTCTTGTATCGCAAGTCCCTTGCAACTGAGCAATACTTCACCAACATTGGACTTCCAACTTTTATTGCATATATATATTCTTCACTATTAATATCAAATTTCCCCAAATACTTTTCCTTCGCAGTGCGCAATGCCCGACACTTGGCGATAAAATGGTACCTTTTTCAACCTCACTACTGCTGCATAAGTCATGTATCTGATTTTCTGTCAAGTAAGGCTTCTTTCTGTCAAGGGCCAACAGGTCACCCCTGATTTTGAAAATCCACTTCAAGTGCTGACAATTTTTAAAGCTTGTGAGGGGCACTAAATCTCTTTCTTGTCTTAAGGACACATATTGGGAATGATTATGGGAGTTTAACGCCCTTTGCTCAAAATCGGCCATCATTTTTTGACCTATCTTATTTAGGGCCGGTTTATCAGTCACATTTTACCCCCCGGTAAAGCAGATTTATCCGACGGCCATCGGGTAACTCAATCGTACGCGTTCATCAGTCCCCAGATAGTCGTTACCCGTAGTTTGAAGTTACCTGGTCGTCCGAGGACCGGATAAAAAGTTACCGGAGGGTAACTCGATTTATCCAAGGCTTTTTAACCTCAAAGAGTCAGTTCTCGTGTTTTTATTTCCCAGAACGTTCGTTTTTGCAAATTGCGTTGTTGATTGTTAGTGAATTATGCTACAATCGAAAATGGATGTGTGAGGCTCTTTTTCAGACAACAGCGACGAAGATCTTGCTATAGTCGAATTCCTGCAGTGGGAAAGAAGACCCTACATGGTAAATGCGGATTGACTATTTGGAGAATTTTGATGAGATTTCGATTGGATAAAATAATATAAAACCGTTTTGGTGTCTGTCGGCGACTATTGTGGCGTCAGTAAAAGCTCTGCCTGTAAAATTGTCAAGCAGGTGTCACAGGGAACTGCCAGGCTATCCGCCCAATTTATCAAAATGCCAGCAACCGAGGGAGAATTAATTCTATCTCGGATGGAATTATATTGAAAAAACAAAAGCCAGGTTTCCTGGAGCTATAGGTGCTATGGACTGCCCGCATGTGAAAATTCAGTCGCCGAAAAATTTCGAAATAGAAAAGTACTTCCCTATTAATGTACAAACTATTTCGTCTGCAAATTTGAAAATTCTGGACATAGTGGCACGGTGGACGGGATCTTGTCATGACCAGAAAATTTTCAACAAAAAACAATAGGTAGGTACTGCCGTACCAAGAAGGAAATAGGTACCGAGATGGAGAAAGGAAAACACCAAAACAAAGCACATTGTTTCTTCCTCTTCTAATTTCTTCTTTTTGCTTCCTCACTACCGAAGGTAGGGAAGCTTTGTATTCGTGAAAGAAGTGAAAAAAAAATGTCCTCCAAAATCAAAATTTCCACTTGCTTTTTGCGTTTTAGAGCTTCCCGAACAATTTTGGTTCCGTGTCTGTCTGTCTGTCGGTCTGTCTGTGGTCAATCCTTGTCCCGGGCAAAACTATACTAACCTGTGGTCCGATTTTGATGAAATTTTCAGGGATTGTGCGGGTTAGGTCCTAGACGGTCCCCTATCAATTTCAGCACCTTCGGACCAATAGGAGCGAGTGCGCATGCGCAAACGTGAATATCCTGGAACCTCGGTTTCTCGGTTTCTAATGAACCGATTTCGCTCAAATTTGGAGGTTAGTTAGGGACTAACTTCTAAGAGACACCCTATAAGTTTCAATCAAATTGGTCAAGCAATAGCCGCTGCGCATGCGCGAACTTTAAATTTATTGTTACAACCAAAACTCCGCAACTATTCAACCAATTTCGATGAAATTTTCAGGGATTGTGTGGGTCAGGTCCTATACGGTGGACCGCTAAATAAAATAATAAAATTCTACGTTTAATTTTAAACAAAACTCAAATTACGAGTATATAACAAATTAATACCCATAATCCTAATACGTACACCTATTATAGTTTTAGAATTGAATAATAATAATCATTATCGTCATAACTTCGTAGTTTTATTTTATATCTACACTCTTTCGTTCTTTTATTTCAGTGGTTTATATACCACAACTATTTACAACACTATTATAAACATTAATACCTGCAACCCTATCCCGCATATTATCGCCAATATTTTGGTAATCAATAACTCTTTGAATCATAATTTTTTCGCCAACTGATTCTATACGTCCATGTTACAATGAGTGAGGAAGCTATACTGCCCACCCAACTTGGCAGACGTTTTTTTTTATGCGGAGGAAGCTGAATTTTATTGTAAGTTTTCCACGGCCATCTTGATAAGCTGGGAAAATAATCGATTATTCGGCCTAACGGACAGGTGATTTCACCAGCCAGTTAATAGTTATCTGTAGGTTAATTTCGCACTGATAAACAGCACCTTTATAGTATCCATAATTTATCCCATCGTTAAAGTTAACAGAGGGATACGTACACCTCCGTTAACTTTGGTGACTGATAAACCGACCCTTAAGCTTTCACTCAGTGGGGGAGGCTCCCCCACTCCCTGGCCCAATACACATTAAGGGCAGCACACTTCCTGGCAAGTACAGAAAAATAATAAACCTTTTTGTAGTAATTCGCAGCGTTTTTAAACAACTCCGTTGGCAACACTGATGCATCGTGATCCACTGAGCGTCAAGCCGTTGCGCTCAATTGCACACCGGGGAGCGCCAGCAATTGAAATCTCGGCTTCCGTCCGCGAAGGGCGTAGCCCCGGAGGAACACCTGACACCTGCTCTCCGAGGGCAGCTGCCGGCTCGGGTTTCCGACCGACTCGCCGGCTCCGATTTTACGGGCTCCGTCGGCGAAAACGTCGTCCTTGGCCCCCACGTCACTTTGGACGTCCCCGTCCTCTCGTCACTAGTAGAGCGAAATACTCAAAATAAAAAAAAATTGAAAAATATTTTAACATTGACAAACCTCCCAACAAACTGTCATTTCTTCTGTAGATTAAATATGTTTCCAAAAAAGTCACTTCCAGGCGCCTCAGAGGAAACTATCGATTTCCATGTTTTTTGGGATGCTGAATCCGAATTTGACCTCCATTTTTTCCAGTCACGTCCAAATTTTCGAGATACCTATTGGTGATTTGGAAAATCACAGATAGAACATTCGTATAGATGCCCAAATTTCCATAAAACTCTCTTTACAAAGAAAATGTCTCTTAGAAATTTAACTTATTTATTTAACCTCTTGTTTTTCCAAAGTTTTTTCAATTTCAAGATTTTTTCAATTCATTTTTCAAATAAAAACTTAAAGATTGCCGCTGGAATCAACTAAATCGAACAATAATTGCCAGGGAAAAATGGGAAAAACCCCGTTCATTAAGTTAGGTTTTTCCCCATTTTGGTTTATTATTTTCGATTCCCTTTGGAATCGACCAAAAAATTTTTTTCAACCCTTCTCAAAATTTTAAGGTACGTAGAATCCTAAAATCGAATAAAAATTTGGTCGTCCGTCCGCGGCACTTTCCTTACTTCCCATGGACCGATTTTAATGAAATTTGGTACATGAGCTCCGTTTGGGGGTCTAGTTGTCTAGGGTGAAAAAACGCTGCAAATTATTACACAATGGTTTATTATTTTTTTATATAGATCACTCGTCTGTAAAGCCACCAACCATCCAACATGAAGAAAAACTTTTCGGTCAGCTAAAATTTGAACGGAGCTTGGTCCTCATTTGCGATTCACACTCGTGTTTCTGATTTATCGTACGTAAAACCTTTACATTCTCGTAGGGAGCGAACGGTTTGTCCTACAGAGCTCCGCGTGGTTTCAAAAAATTCTAAAAATTCTATAGAATCTTAAATTGAAGGGAAAACAATATCTTTATATCAAAATTTTTTGAGTAAGGGCGTTTTGAAATTTTCAAAATTCATTTTTGAACCCTTAGAAGTGACCTACACCGACCAAAATCTTCGGGGCACAACTAGACCCCAAATGGAGCCTAGATACAAAATTTCATCAAAATCGGTCAATGCTAAGTGGCAAAAGTGCCGCGTACGGCGGACGGACGGCCAAATTTTTATTCGATTTTTGGATTCTACGTACCTTGAAACGTAAACCATCAAATTTTGAGGGGGTGTTAAACATTTTTTTTCTTGGTCGATTCCAAACGTTCATTATTTACGATAATAAACAAATAAGGGCTGAACTTTTCAAAACGCCCTAGCTCAAAACATTTTGACATAAAGGTATTGTTTTTTCGTCAATTTAAAATAGTATTGAATTTTTAGAATCGAATGAGACCACCCAGAGCTCTGTAGGACATACCGTTCCCTCCCTATGAGATCTTAAGGGTTGGTCTTACGATAAATCAGAAACACGCGTATGAATCGCAAAAGAGGCCTAATCTCCGTTGAAATTTAGCTGATCAAAATGCGATCGTTGTTCATTTCTTTGATTTGTACTCAGTTTTGCGTCCTTAGCAACCAGAAATCAAATTTCATAATGAAAGTACCCGCAACTCCCTATTTCTTTGAAATGAGCGCTTATTTCTTCGAAATAAACTTGATTGTGAAAGTAAAATATGGTTGGTAGGTAGTGACAATGGCAAAGCTGTGTGCTTTTCAGGCGAGTGATCTATACAGAAAAGAATAAACCTTTATGTAATAATTTTCAGCGTTTTCCTCTAGCAACTATTGTTCGATTTTGATGATTCCAGCGGCAGTATTTTAGTTTTTCAATACCTAGGCTGCTACACTAATAAATTTCGAAAATCCTTGAACATTTCATATTTAGGTACAACGGCGACCGACTGAGACCCCCTTAACTACGTCTGTGACTGGTGAAGTTACCCTAATCGGCATTTGTTACACAAGTGCACATGACCCCAATGAAACCGAAGCGAACAATTAAAACAAAAACGTGAGAGCAAAACAGAGTCAAAATGGTTGTTATCAGTCAACATTAAATTAATACCAAACTCTAATATTTTCGCTAATAATTTGATTCATAATTAGGTTCGCTCTGGATTAAACACCTTGATTATCAAGGTAGGTATTGAAAATTCCGTCACAGTTGAAATCAAAGAGGTTGAAGAGGGGGTCGAAGGAAGGTGTTTAATAATGGAAAATAAATGGAAATACGGTGTCGAACGATTAACGCTGTAGCGAGAATTTTAATTAAAACGATTAGACCGGTAAAATTGGATGGAATGTGAGGAAAGGAATATTGAGAGCGAACGGTCCGAAACTCAAATCCCCGAATCGATATAAAGAGGGTCCCAACCAGAAGAAGATCCCGGGAAAAGAGAAGAGGCGATGTGCGTGTGGTGTACAGAGAGGTCTGTCAGTGTGTGTAAGAGCATGAAAAGGGATTTTCTGACCGCAACGGCAAATTAATTTCGCGAGGAAACCCGAGACGGAAGCCCATTTTTTTCTGGTCAATTTTTTTCCGTTGGAGAGCCATTTTTCTAGTTAGGGTTGCGATGCGAAGAAGGTTTTGATATTCGGAAATGGAATACGAGAACGAATTTTCCAGAGTAGGACGCAGAAAGACGGTTCCTTCAATCTTGAAGGAAGAGTAGGTAACCATTCGTGACATCCAACGGAAAAGTACCTTATCAGGAGAGCAAAAAATCGACAAAAAAGTCAAAACGCTATTGACGTTGGAACCTTGTAGGAGGAGAATAGTTTATTTCTCTTTGGTGTTATTACTCCCCTTCTTTATTATTTGTGACTTTATATTATCCTTCCCGCAACTCACTCTCAACAGGAATCGATCACGTTGTGGTTAATCAAATATAATTATTTGATATTTTTTATTTATTTAAATGAAATTTACATGCTCTACTACAGTACTACATGTTATTTGGTACTTATTAAAAACTAATTACTCAATATTTTTAATAAATAAAGAGGAAAATAAAGATAACAAAATAAGGTAAAATAGATTATCACTTATGAAAGGAAAGAAAAAGAAATTGCGAAAGAAAATATAGGTCATTAGGGATTTCCAAATCATCTAAATGAACAAACTTCCGCAGGGGCCTGATATGTAGATCTATGAGGTCACGGTCCGACGGAGGCCACAGTCGTCCCCTGACAACCACATCCCTGAAGAAGGGGGCGCGATGCTGCTCTAAAAGAGGGCTGTCAAAAAGCAGATGATGGAAAGTCTGAGGCGTCGAGTCATCACAAGAACACGCTGACGAACTTATTATGCTGAAACGGTGGAGGTAATGCCTGCAGCGACCATGGCCCGAATCTCGAAAATCTCTTGGTGTGTTCACCTTTACAGCAACTATGTAGATCGACCCAACAAAACGTACTATGTCAACTGATCGGGATTAGGGTCAACTGAAAAACAACACCTTCTTCGCCGAGCTTTCGGCAAATATATTAGGTACCTTCTACAGGGCTCGAAGGTTGTCTATTTAGTGACACCACCAAAAGTCCATAAATAAAGAGAAGGTGGAGACGCCACCATAATTATAGAAGATAAATTTACGGTAAATGAAGTAATTAATTTAAAACACCGGCTTTTTTTTAAAATAACAGAACAATGGAAAATCAAAAACGCGCAAGGACTCCAGCTCACAGTGAGTTGTGAGCTGGAGTCCTTGCGCGTTTTTGATTTTCCATTGTTCTGTTATTTAAAAAAAAAGCCGGTGTTTTTAATTAATTACTTCATTTACCGTAAATTTATCTTCTATAATTATGGTGGCGTCTCCACCTTCTCTTTATTTATGGACTTTTGGTGGTGTCACTAAATAGACAACCTTCGAGCCCTGAAGAAGGTAATATATTTACCGAAAGCTCGGCGAAGAAGGTGTTGTTTTTCAGTTGACCCTAATCCCGATCAATTGACATAGTGTTCACCTTTCGTCGTAGCAGTTCAGCGTATTTCCCACCTTCTCATCCCGTCGCCAATCAAGAACAGCTTCAGAATTGTCTTAGGAAAGAGACAGTATGAAGTGACTCTGACTGTCTCCAATGATGCCTCCTTTGCAAACACATCCGTCCGCTCATCCCCCACATCTCCCGCATGTGCCTTCACCCATCGGACGCTCAAGGGCCCCAAAGCCACGCTTAGTTTCGATATCAGCTTTCTACCTGCTTCAATCAGTTGATTATGACAGTCTGGATTCCTGAGTGAATCAAGACACACCTTACTGTCTGTGAATACAGAGAATCCGGTATCTCGGTGCTGTGGGTGGATGGTCTTAATCCACTCCAGAGCCTTCACGAGACCCAGCGCCTCCGCCTGATTGTTGGAACAGCATCCATCCAGTCTAAACTTTGCTTGTTCCAGTCCCGGTCTCCACAGTATACTACGAAGGCACAACCAACCGAAGTTGACGTTTTGCTACCATCTGTGTATATAGAAAGTATCTTATCCTGCGCAAAGTCTCTCACGTTCAATACTGCCGCGACGCTACTCACTGACGGGTGATTCCACTCGGATGGTTTCACCGACGCGTCATAGTACACTCCCCTCCAAACTTCCCCGTGTGTCAGCATGTACTCCTCCTTCATTAAACGTACTTTGATGGAGATAGGCACACAATAAGCGATTACGAACTCGCTATATGAGAGAGTACGGAAAGCTCTTATCATTCGCAGGGCAATCAGACGCTGGGGACGTTCTATTATCGAAGCGTTAACTCTGGATTCCATTGCATCTGCCCAAACTGGCGCCTTTGAACCCGGACACAGCGTGAGAGAACATTCACGATTTTCATTGAGCGATCAGCCAGGTACTTCAGATGTGAACTCCATGTAAATCTAGAGTTCAGAACCACTCCAAGGTACTTGAGTTCCTCCACTTCTGTCATAATAGTCCCATCCATGTATATCGTTGATTATTATCGCCCGGTTGTCTAGGCCTTCAGTTGACAATATCTCATTATTCAGATTCAACATTTTGACATCCTATGTCTTCACTTAGGCACATAAACGAAAAAACGTCACGAAAAAGCGCCACAAAATCGGTCACGAAAAAGCGTTACAATTAGTTTTTAATGATCTCCACTTACAGCCAAGTCGTTGCTACGGAACTTTATCTTCGTCATTCGTGTTCGTAGAAAAATCGTTCAATATTCTTTAGAAAGCCCTAAATTTATGCATAAATTTATTATATAAAAAAAGACATAAAGTGTCCCAATGTAGTTCAGACTCGTATGCTAGTGTTTTTGGTTTATTATTCAATGCATTTAATATATGTTGCTAGGTATTATATAACTTTTGCATTATACCTACCTACGACTGATGGTGCTGCACTAAATTTGGCTAAAACAAGTTCCATGTTCCATACACAGCACTTTTTCCAGTTACCAAGGGCCGATATTGATGAAGTTTGATACATGGGTACTGTTCTGACATCCGGGGAATTTGCTCATCCATTCCATCCATCCATTCCAATACATGAATTTACGGTTCGCTACGCAGCTTCAAATTCGTAATAGACAGAGCAGTGGACGTCTACATTCCAATTTGAAGCTGGTAGAATTCGATTACCGGTCGTTGGTAGGATCAGTGCATAGGACGTCGCATTCCAATTACCGGTAATCAACTTCTGTGAATATTACAAGTTGTAAGAGTGAAAGGAACAGTGAACTCGTAATGGCAAGTGAATTCAACTATAAATTCGCACAGTTTATCAGTTGGGTAGAGAGCGGTTCTTAGGGCGTCGTCATTTCCAACTGAGAAACTGTGGACTTAGATTGTTTAAGGGCGGTTTTATTTATATATGATAATATAGAAAATGAAATAGCTTGTCCTGCAGAGGTTTCATTGCCTGATGCACTTTCAAGCGAGGATGTTAACGATTGGAAGGAATATATTAGAAAATAATTTTCTTCTTTATTGTTAAATGGTACATGGACGCTGACTCAACCACCTACTGATCGTAAGTCAGTCAGTTGTAAGCTAATTCTTGCTAAAAATATAAGGCAAATGGGGAATTGAATAGGGGAAAAGCCATATTAGTAGCTTTGATACATATTCCCCCGTGGTAATATTGAGTTCTCTGAGGATAGGTACCTACTAGAGCCATTAGCAGTTCAGCACGACATGGAAGTAGAACAAATGGATGTCGAGACAGCTTATCTAAACGGCAATCTAGATGAGGACATTTTCATGGAGGCATCAGAGAGTTTTGAGGAAGCTCCACACTCGTGTTTCTGATTTATCGTACGTCCAAACTTTAAATTCTCGTAGTGAGCGAACGGTTTGTCCTACAAAGCTCCGGGTGGTCTCAAAAAATTCTAAAAATTCTATAGAATCTTAAATTGAAGGAAAAACAATACCTTTATATCAAAATTTTTTGATGTAGGGCGTTTTCAAAATTTTAAAATTGATTTTGGAACCCTTAGAAGTGACCAACATCAACCAAAATCTTCGGGGCACAACTAGACCCCAAATGGAGCCTACCTACCAAATTTCATCAAAATCGGTCAATGCTAAGTGGCAAAAGTGCCGCGGAAAAATGGAAAAACTGTGTCATTTGAAAAATTCATTATATGGGTTAAGAAGAAATATATTAGAAAATAATTTTCTTCTTTATTGTTAAATGGTACATGGACGCTGACTCAACCACCTACTGATCGTAAGTCAGTCAGTTGTAAGCTAATTCTTGCTAAAAATATAAGGCAAATGGGGAATTGAATAGGGGAAAAGCCATATTAGTAGCTTTGATACATATTCCCCCGTGGTAATATTGAGTTCTCTGAGGATAGGTACCTACTAGAGCCATTAGCAGTTCAGCACGACATGGAAGTAGAACAAATGGATGTCGAGACAGCTTATCTAAACGGCGATCTAGATGAGGACATTTTCATGGAGGCATCAGAGAGTTTTGAGGAAACTCCACAGGATATGGTTTCGAATGAAACGGGAAAATTTCACGAAATCGCAAAGGAGATGTTAAAATCTGGAAAAATGGAAAAACTGTGTCATTTGAAAAATTCATTATATGGGTTAAGACAGTCAGACGGACAGCGGTATAAAAAGTTGGACTCACGACTAAATGCATAGGAATGAAACCAACGAGCTCTGAACCTTGAATTTACAAGGTACCTACTAGAGCCATTAGCAATTCAGCACGACATGGAAGTAGAACAAATGGATGTCGAGACAGCTTATCTAAACGGCGATCTAGATTAGGACATTTTCATGGAGGCATCAGAGAGTTTTGAGGAAACTCCATAAGATATGGTTTCGAATGAAACGGGAAAAATTTCACGAAATTGCAAAGATGTTAAAAACGCTGCAAATTATTACACAACGGTTTATTATTTTTATATAGATCACTCGTCTGCAGAGTCACCAACCATCCAACATGAAGAAAAACATCGATCGCATTTCGGTCAGCTTTAATTTGAACGGAGATTAGGCCTCTTTTGCGATTCACACTCGTGTTTCTGATTTATCGTACGTCCAAACTTTAAATTCTCGTAGTGAGCGAACGGTTTGTCCTACAGAGCTCCGGGTGGTCTCAAAAAATTCTAAAAATTCTATAGAATCTTACATTGAAGGAAAAACAATACCTTTATATCTAAATTTTTTGAGTAAGGGCGTAATAAACATTTCAAAATTGATTTTGGAACCCTCAGAAGTGACCAACATCAACCAAAATCTTCGGGGCACAACTAGACCCCAAATGGAGCCTACATACCAAATTTCATCAAAATCGGTCAATGCTAAGTGGCAAAGGTGCCGCGTACGACGGACGGACGGCCAAATTTTTATTCGATTTTTGGATTCTACGTACCTTGAAACGTAAACCATCAAATTTTGAGGGGGTGTTAAACATTTTTTTTCTTGGTCGATTCCAAAGGTTCATTATTGAAAATAATAAACCAAAATCTGGAAAAATGGAAAAACTGTGTCATCTGGAAAAGTCATTACATGGGTTAAGACAGTCAGACCGACAGTGGTATAAAAAGTTGGACGAACGGCAAACTAAATGCATAGGAATGAAACCAATGAGCTCTGAACCGATGGTGATGATGTTTACTTGGTTGTTTACGTAGATGAAACTACATTAGCATTCAAGAATACTGACAGGTTGAAAGACGTGAAAGACAAAATTAAGAAGAAGTTCGTGACGAAGGATATGGGAAGGATTCAATTTTGTTTGAGTATCGCATTTGAGTATGAGAGAAAAGTGGAAATGCATTTGTCACAGAAGAGATATATTATGGAATTGTTAAGAAAGTATGAAATAAAAAATTGTAAACCAGTTTCCAGGCCTCTTGAAATGAATGTTAAATTTTTTGGTATTGAGAAGAATGAAAATGACATGATCCAGCGACTTTTTAGGTCTCTGATGGGATCACTATTATACTTGGCAATAGGGAAAACATTGCTTTCGCATTAAATTTCCTGAGTCAATTCAATAACAAATTTGCAGAGGCGTACTGGAAAGCTGCAAAACGAAAAGGCACAGTTGACTTAAGTTAACTTATAAGAGAACTGATCAGCCATTGATTGGATTAACTGATATTTCAAGAGTTTTCGAGCTAGGGCACTCTAGAAAATTTCAACCCTTAATTTTACCCCTTAAAAGTGACTGACATCAACCAAAAGCTTCGGGGCACAACTAGACCCCAAATGGAGCCCACATACCAAATTTGAACCAAATCAAGAAAAATCCCGCGTACGGCGTGCGGTCAGATTTTTTTTTAATTCGAATTTTGGATTCTACATACTCTGAAAACCATCAAATTTTGAGGTGGGGGGGGGGTTAAAAAAATATTTCTTGCTTGATTCCAATGGTTTGTTATTGAAAATAATAAACTAAAAAGCCGAGTTGAGTTGTACGCAGATGGGTGATATATACAGTAAAATAATAAAGCATTGTGTAATAATTTGCAGCTTTTATTAATGTTTTTTGATAAATTAGCCTGCTCAAGGAATAAAATCGATGTATTCCCACCTAATGTAGAAGCTTGAAGCAATCGGTGAGGTGAATTGATTCAAAATTATTGAAAATTATAAACCAAAATGTAGCGACGCTGCTTAATATACTATTGTTTTCTCTTAACAAGAAGACTTCTTCGACCAAGTGTGTGGTAGTCTGCAGACAAGGCTCGGTATACCCGTGGAGGAAGGGAAGTATATTGTAACCCATTGAGAAGTTAGACTAGAGTTCCGCAGATGTCATAGTTACGACAGACTGAAACGGGCAAGAGCCTCGGGAGAATTAAATGGATTTTATTTCGTTGAACTTGATGTAGTGTTTTTATCGTTTACGCATTAATACAACTCGAATTATTTCAAATAATCAAGCGGAAATAGTAAAAAGGAAAAAAACTGAGGAGGAAAATGAGAAATAAACAAAATTTAAATGGTCTGCTGTTGAAGACAGTGAACAGATGGTGAAAGGTGGAGGTGGAAGTGAAGGTAGAGCCCTCCATAGTAAATAGGGAGGTGTCGAGAAAGGGAATAAAAAGGGGTTCCGGAGGAAACGGGCGATTTCGGGAGAAAAATGACTGAAATCCATTTTATATTCTCCTCGAGTAATTAATCGCTCCTTTCCACAACCTACGAATTTCTGGTCCACGAAGAAGAAGAGGAGGAAAGGGTGGAAAAAAAGGGTCGGGAAGGGTTTAAATTACAGTGGGAATACCTGAAGGTCCCTTCAACTATTCGGGGCTCTCGGACGTTATAGCTTGGGATTGAAGAGCTCGAGGGAGAGAAGGAATCGATTGCGGGGCAAATATCACTGGGGGTAAGGCGGTCGAGACGGCATTTCGGAAGGGGAAGCGTTTTGGCGATCAGGAAATTTATGCGTTCTACGGTTTTGATAGGAAAGTTCCAATTCCGTACCTTCCAGAAACAAGTCGAGATCCATCAAACAACTGGATCGAAGCTTTACATTACTTTCCTACCCATCAAAAAGCGGGAAGAAGAAGAAAGAGAATGCTTAGAGTATTCAAAAATGATTGAGGAACAAGACCTATCAGAAAAAATAGGGAATTGTCACAAAGTTGAGTGTGAAACAAGAAGACTTGGAAAAGAAAAGTCCATTTGCAACCCATTAATTTACGAAAATCGCAATTATTATGGCCAATTTGAACTGATGTACACAATTCGAAAATGAAAGACAATGGAAAATTAGGTACGTACCTACAAGTTCTATGTTTTCAATCAGTTGTGTTGAATTTTTTGTCTGGTGGTGCTTAGAAATCAGAAGTGAAAATCAAGATGATTAAACTTAAATATGATAAATAACATAGAAATCTAATAAGTCGTCGACCGATTCGCCTACAAAAAAGCATTACATCATACAATTTTCTTCTGAATTAGGTATATGAAATGTTTAGGGATATTTTTACACTCACTCACGAGTTTAGCAGTAGGCAGCAATTGCTGACTCAGTAAGTCTGAGCCTTCTAGAGAGTGACTAACTAACTTCTTCACGTCCATCCATTCATCTGTGTTCCTATTACTGTTTTCTTACACGTTCTGTTTTTCAACTTGAAAACCCGTCATGAATAATTTACTTCCACTTTCATATCGAAGAATTCAACAGTGGTGCCGCTCATTAATAACCACTATTACCTCCATTTTACACCCAATAAACGTACGTCCTTTTAATTTATGTAAGGAAGCTGCAACTGTTATTGCTTCCGAGTCTACCAAGGTAGCGGAAGCTTTGTTTTCACTTTTCAAGGTCGAAAAAAAAAGTTCTCCAAAATCAAAATTTTCACTTGCGTTTTGCGTTTTAGACCTTTCTGAACAATTTTGGTTCAGTGTCTGTGTCTGTCTGTCATGAATTCCTTGTAACGCGCATAACTATACGAAGTTATTGTCCGATTTCAATGAAATTTTCAGGGATTGTGCGGGTTGGTGGGTAGACGGTCCCCTATGAAAATCATCATCCCCGGACTGATAGAAGCGACTGCGCATGCGCAAACGTGAATTCCTTGTAACGGCCATAACTTCTACGTTTTCCATCCGATTTCAATGAAATTTTCAGGGATTGTGCGAATTGGTGTGTAGACGGTCCCCTATGAAAATCATCACCTTCGGACTGATAGTAGCCACTGCGCATGCGCAAACGTGAATTTCCTTGTAACGGCCATAACTTCTACTTTTTCTACCCGATTTCGATGAAATTTTCAGGGATCATGCGAAATAGGTTGTAGATGGTCCCCAATGAAGATGACCACCTTCGGACTGATAGTAGCCTCTGCGCATGCGCAAACGTGAATTCCTTGTAACGGCCATAACTTCTAGATTTTCCATCCGATTTCAATGAAATTTTCAGGGATGTTACAGATTAACTTGTTATGATGTTTTGAGATTAACTACTATGCATTGGATCATCTATCCAATTGGGTTATGGATACGAGGAAGCTATGTGCCACACCCACTTGGCAGACTTTTTTTATACTTCCGTTACAAGTAAAAAATTCTACTTCTAAAATCCCTAGTTTTCTCTGGACAGGGATTATTTTTCTTATTCCTGGACAATTGAAATTATATTGAATGTCAAGAGCAGTGCCATTACTATCCCTACTTATAAATCAAAGTCAACTAACTACATTCAAATACTATTCATCGACTTATTATGATTAGGATCAGACCAAACTCGACACTAGATATCAAACGGTATATTTGCCCTCTACTTGATAACATTTTGGCGTGACAGCCCGAGTAGGCCCGCCTTGGGTGAGCCTCTGGTTCACCGGCCAACTTTCACCGACGCCCCCCACACGAGGTTGAAATGTTTCCAGACTTCCTGCCCGCCTTCGGTTGCATCTGTGAGAGTTTTAAGTTTCTCCCTCGGCCTCTAAATATCCAGTTCGTCACGTTCGACCAATTTCATCAGCCAGGATTGGGGGCCTAGCAAAATATTCGACTGCTGCACTCGTTACTACTACTAGAGGATTTTCAAAGAAACAATCATCTCTCAGTCCATAACTAACTTTATTTACTTTCATGATACAACCCGTAAGTAAAGAAAAAGTCCCTTCAGTTCAGCATGAGTGAAAGAGAAAATTTTCAAAGAAATATTTCGACAGCAATTTTACAGCTATTTTTGACTTCAATATTTTTATACTTCATAAGGTAGATATACCTTGTATTGAATTTAATCGTTGAAATAGCTTAATTTTCATTGAAAATTTGCTGAAATAAGCACAAATGGCTGAAAACTGTTACAGGCTTTCTCAACCGTATGAACTGAGAAATTACCGTTTTCATACATTTTAACGCAGATGTAGTAGTCGCGCTGGAAGTTCTGGACGCGAATCAAACCCAAAAAGGAATCCAATGCATTAAATGATCTTGAAAGGTTCTTTTTGTGGAGGAATAGGTTACTAAAAATTACCTAAAATTGTTTTCGTAAATAAAAAAAGTAGTAGGTACATATTATTTCACTCAGTTATGTTCTCAAAAAATTGACCTGGAGGGCTACACATTGAAGGTTTGTCTCAAACGTTATGAAACTACATGTATTCCATGCAGATTTCAATACCTTCTTAGATGGAATAATAAACTGAATAATCGAGACAACTTATTTGTATACGATCGAAACGAGGTTGCTGACAACATCTGACGCTATAGGTACTTTGAATAAACCTAAAATTTGACAGAAGAACGTTCATACGAATTTAGCTAAGCCCAAGTAGAAAGCATTATTGTGTTATGTAGAAAAATAGATGAAGACTTTAAAAGCTTTTTTTGGGGGGATAAAAAAATAGAAAGGAGAGAATGGGGCGCTGGAAGGAGTCGAGGTAGGCAAAAAACGCACGACCTTGCAGTCTTGAGGGGGACGAAAACTTGGCGCCTGATGAGCTCAACAAATAATAAGAATCTGCAGGGCAATGTTCCAAAATACCGGCGAGAAAATGAGTACAACGATAATACATACTGGTTAGTTCAAACTTCTTAGAAATCCGACTGCAAGTTAGTGTACGCCGAACAAAATTACAAAAGAACAAAACAATGAGGGTATCCGTGTTGTGCCAATAAAACACTCCTGTGTTTACATTACAGAGTAATGGAGACAACTATGTCTACAGCCATCCCGCTATTTAGGTGGATTTCTAGTAGAGGAGGTCAGCAAATGCGTTATGTTACAGTGACGAAACGATTACAAATTTGAGTTTGTCTCGTAATAACACATCGAATTAGCAGATAGAGGAACATACATAGAAGGGACGAAACCAAATTGAAAACAAAGCTTCTACTACCTTTTTTTCTCAAAGTTCTATACCCTCGAAGAGATCAGTTGTTATTACTCATAACTTACCTTCGTTTATCCAATCCCAGAGGTCCTCCGTGTCTACAGAGAGCACGAAAACCTGCTCGGCCTCTCATATTCTTCACCCCTCTCAATTAAAATACGATACAAAGCAAACATTTGAGAGTCAAATACACCCGCAAATGTATTTCTAGCGGAATTCGCAAATTTAGCGAGCATTCCCGAGGGGATACAGTTTTTGGGGAAGGTAAAAAGAACGCCTCCAAAGGATAACGAAAGCATGCAACTCAGGAGAAGGAATTATTCGGATCATTTCCATAGTTTTACTTGGCAACTATTTCTGCCAATTAAGCTTCAAAATTTCTTAAAAACTTTAAATATTTCGTATTGAGCGAGAAGATTTTTCAATAAATTTTAAATTTCAATACAGAACAAAAACCCTTCTTTATTTTGTTCAATTATAAATAGAGATTATGTCGATATTGCAAAGAATTTTTTCATCTGAAGAACCATCTAAGGCCCAAACCACCAAAACTCTCAAGTTTCATTGGAGTTAGATAACAATTTTGGCTAAGATTTCAAGCAAAGTCAGGTTCATGAAAATTATTGTTTTCTAAGTATTTTTAATGCTGATTATAAGAGACCAACGTCCGAGCGACAGGATTATTGTGAGTCGGGAATTACACTCAGTGGAACGAAAGTAGTATATCTCTGTCCGACTGTACAAGATACAGGTAACTCCGAAACAATAGAGGTTCTATCTCTACCTGCTGTTGGTCTCATTCAACTTAAAACATATAGTTTAATAATAATGCGTTCCAGGGGATGTCCCAATGGATAAGGATTAATTTAATTTCAACCTGTAAGTGATATAACATATATTATTATTTACCTTTCTACTGCACTAAATAGTTTCACCCAATGTAACTTATGTTGAGGATGTACCAAATCATTTTCAGCATTATAAAACCCCGAAATTTGAATTTTTTTATAACGGAAAAGTGGATTTCCCTCACTCATAGCCACTTGTACATGCGAGCCTCAAGCTTGAGCACCATTTTAAAATCTATGATCTACGATACCCCACATGCAGCAACAAGTAACCCCCCCTCAACAACGGATTTTGATAAGTAGTCCATGGAAGATCACCTCTGTATTTAAGATGAAACGCCTAAAAACCCATCCTCCGACGAGTTTATGGTGTCCTGGCACCATGGCGACAAATCAGTACTGATCGATGGCGGTACAAAGAATGGTTTATCAAAATGCAGAGTTACATTGATTGTTTCCAGAAGTTCAATGCTTGGGTTACATTAGTGGGCCTCAATAGGAACCGAAATAATGAAAAACCGTGCATTCTGTGAATAGTATCCCCCACTCGCCCCCTCACCACACTGATTTCGATAATCCAGTGACGTAATGTGAAATAGGGATGTTGTCTGAATCCAACAAAAATAGTAACATCAAATCGGTTGAGATTTGAGGACTAGGCAGCCCGCTAGAGGTGTTGTCAGAAGAGCATTATTTTCAGTAAATAACCACCCGTTCCTCCCCCCCTTAAACATAAATTTCGAAATTCCGACGACGTAGTGCACAACTAAATAGATTTGTGCGTCAAATAAAAAGACAACTACGCAAGTCGGTTGCAGGCCTGGGCTGAGTACAGAAGATTACACTCGAAAGCGCAAGTTTTTTGAGCATCAGCCTTCCCTTTCCCTTTTTTAAAAGGCCAAATTCAAAATTACGGCGACTTAGTGCACAACTAGATATATTTTCACTCTGGAAAATTGAATCTGGGCGAAACGGGACCTGCATAGACACTGGGAGAACACATTTCCCAAAGAATCTGACTGATTGTTACCTGAACCAAGAGATGCAAGGTGTTCAAACCCATGAAACTGACACACCTTCTCTTTCTGGTTTTTGGGTCTTTTGAAGTCAGTCCAAAATGCAAGACCACGACCTGGCGATGATGAAACTCGAAATCAGCAAATCAAAACCCTTACTGACCGGGAGAGAAACTTGACGCCTGTACTTCGAAATAAGCCTCTAGACCGGGCTAAAAATTGCATGAATTTTTTTTTAATCAGGTGGAAATTTTATCTTTGCTTAATTGTACTGAAATAAAAACACATGTTACAACTCCATGAACATACCAACAAATGATGAATTGCGCAAAGAGGCCAAAATTTTGAATTTCGAGAGCGAAACACGGGAGAAGTTGCCTCAGTTTGGAACCGGGAAAAGCTTTCAAAGAGGACTTACAAACTCACGCGGTCGGGAGAACGTAATCGTGATTAACGTTGTTACGATGTTGCAAATTGGGGAGCTGCCCGGGCGAGTGAACCGAGGCGGAGGATCGCGATACACTCAATTTGAAAACATACAATAATTTTGGCTTTCAGGGGAACTTGCCGCAGCCACTCGATGGAACCACAACTGATGACGAAAAAGACTAACTCGTGCAACATGAGCTTTCCATAGAAACGTTTTAACCGGTGTTCAACATTTTTCGACGGAATTTTCACGTTTCATTATGAACATACTATCAAGATAGCTATTTATACAAAGATTTCAAAACATACTCCTCTCGTCACCACCATGATGACGTCATCTCGTCAGTACCCACACAATAAAAAACGGAGTTAAGAAAACCGTAGTTTATTTCCACGAAAGTAATGAGATACAAAGTTAAATCGATTTCGACGGTTAGGTAACATCAGTAACAAACAATAACTAACTAATAAATTAGTTAACTAATAAACTAACTGATAAGTTATAAGTTAACTGATAAACTAATAAGTTACTGTTTGGTACTGGTGATGACCTAATCGTCGAAATCGATTCAACTTAGTAACTCATTACAATAGACTACGTTTTTCTTAACTCCGTTTTGGTTTATTATCTATATACATAAAACGCCAACCGTACGTACGTACGTACGTACGTATGCACGGAGGGGTCGTGGCAGAGGGAGAGTTGTAGGCTGGAGGGGTTTGGTGCGGGAGGAGTCGGAGGCGAGAGGAGTCGGAGGGGTTGGGGGCGGGAGGAGTCGGAGGCGAGAGGAGTCGGAGGGGTTGGGGGCGGGAAGGGTCGGGGGCGAGAGGAGTCGAAGGGGTTGGGGGCGGGAGGAGTCGGAGGCGAGAGGAGTCGGAGGGGTTGGGGGCGGGAGGAGTCGGAGGGAGTTGGTGGCGGAAGGAGAGTTGGAGGAATAGTCTTTGCCTGCTTTTACTAGGCTTTTCAGCTAGTTTCTAATAATAAGCCTATGTGATCGTATCGCAAAAAATTTTTATAACCCCCCCTCAAACTTTGTCACTTTACGTTTTAAGGTGCGTAGAATCCAAATTTGCAATGTCCGTCCGCCGTCCCCCGTCCGCCGTCCGTTTTCTTAGCAACACTGGACCGATTTGGTTCAAATTTGGTATATGGGCTCCATTTGGGGTCTAGTTGTGCCGCGAAGCTTTTAGTTGATGTCAGTCACTTCTAAGGGGTGAAAATTAAGGTTTGAAATTTTCAAGAGTGCCGTAGCTCGAAAACTCTCGAAATAAAGGTATCGTTTTTTCACAAATTTTAAATAGTATTGAATTTAAAAAAATTTCTCTCTTAAAAAAGCTCTTAAAACAAGAGCTCTGTAGGACAAACCGTTCGGTCCCTACGAGTACTTGAAGGTTTTCCTTCGATAAAACAGAATCATGAGTGTGAATCGCAAAAGAGGTCTAATCTCCGTTCAAATTTTAACTGTCTAAAATGCAATCGCTGCTAATTTCTTCGAATTGTATTCAGTTTTGCTTTCTGAGCAACCAGTAATCAAATTTCCATATGAAGCTTTCTATTTTTCGAATCGAGTGTGAAGTGTTTAGTTCTTTCTAATAAACTTTGTTGTGAAGGTGTGAAGCCAGTATGGTGTGGTAGGTAGTACCTAGCTGGTAGGTAAAAAAAAGTTGGTAGGTAAAAAAAATGTTGGTGGGTAAAAAACGCTGCAAATCATTGCTCAAAAGCTTCTTCACTCTTCAGATCACTGATCAGCTGAGTGAGCTCCGAAGCCATTTTCAATCCTATTGAATGGAAGTGCTCTTCCAGGCGTCTTCAGCATTCGAGGAGATCTTCTTCACTCCTCAGATCACTGATCAGCTGAGTGAGCTCCGAAGTCATTTTCAATCCTATTGAACGCAGGAAGCTGAAATTTGAGAGGGAAGGTCAAGGGAGAATACAGATGGTGGTAGGTGCTATTGATGGAGAACCAGTGATCTATGCAGAAGGGTGATCTATACAGAAAGTAATAAACCTTTGAGCAATGATTTGCAGCGTTTTGATTAAAATGGGTTTCCTCAATCTCGTAGCGAGTGATTTTATTCGTATGAGTCCCTCACGTAAGTTGTTTATTTTATTTTTATTTTTTCGATGTACCTACAGTAAACTGTACTGCCATACTGTACGCACAGACTCTGTCACAAAAATGTCAGTTCTCCATATTGAAACTTTACTGACTTACAGAGTACCTACACGTATAATATTGATTTGTTACGGTTTTCGGTCACAAAGGTCCACCAATTTTCATTCATCAGAAATTATGTCTTGATACCTAATATATCCATCTGATCAAGTCGGTAATATCAACTAAAAAATAAAAAAAAATCAATTATTTTCTTTAATTATTTTTGAAAATTTTCTTAAAATGGGATTTGTAGGACGAAAATCGGTTGAACGTGAAATGAGAAATTTCTGATTTTGAATAACCTATCGAAATTACCAGAAAAAAACTCCAAATCGTTTTGATCACAGCAAAGCTGTTGCGACTAAAGGGGACATTCCTCTAGTGTGATTCTCAGATAAGAGAGACATCACATCAAAAGTATTCCCACCTTTCCTCAGCTCCAACAAAAGCTTTATTGAATTTGAAAACGGGGAAGTTACATATTATGTTATACATTATACATTACATATTATATTATATGCGCCAGAAAATCATTGTAAAAATGATGTTGTCATTACCGCGTAGGACCCCATTCTTAGGTATTGTGAAAAGCCTACTATTGCAACTCTTTAGGACACCTAATATAATCGAAGTTTCTCCACGGAGTCCGAAATAACACCAGATTAGACTGACTATAAGATTATATAGACTGACTCAGACAACGCACAGCCCGGTCTTCATTCTACACAATACACAGAGAAATTGTTTGTAGCATAAAAAGTCCCCAGAAGTTCACTAGACCAAAACACAAAAAGCAAGTGTTACGTGAAGGGTTAAGTGTTAAGTGAAGGTTAAGTGTTAAGTGAAGGGGGCTCTTGCGAGAGGCTAATGAACAACATTTATGTATAGGATTAGAGAGTATTAGATAGCGTAACAATCTATGTAACCTAGGCTTCAATTAAGGAGTAAAAAATGTAATGTATTGTACATTAATTACTGTTTTGTATAGTAGGTATCAATTTATTTACTTTAGGTATCTATTTATTTTAATGTGTAAAAAACGTAAAGAATTGTTTAGTAATTTACTTGTTACCATAATATATTTATAGTAGGTTTTAATTTGCTTACCGAGATGGAGCAATTTTGTAAAGAGCCTACGTCGGGTTGGAAATCTGAGCAAATCACATCCCTTCATGCATTATATTACTATATAATTATATTATTGTGTACAAAATGGCGGAAAATAAGCAAATATCCAAGTACTCAGTAGTGATTGAAAGCCTGTATCTTTAAGTGTTAACCATACCATAATTATTTTCATCATGAAATCTCGGAATTTGGACTATTTATGGTGTTGGCTAGCTTGCATGATCAATGTTAATATTAAGTGATGAATAAATGATTATTGATACTTGCATAATAATTAATGACAGAAAGAGTAAACGAAAATAACGTTGGCTCATTGGTTGTAAGGGAATTGAGTACGAGTTCGGTTGCCTAGCAACACTTCCCCTCCCACTCCGTCTTTCCTTGGTTCATCCATCTTTTCTTTGAATTAATATAACATTCATAATGCAGTATCGTGTTTGACTTTTTTTAAACTACTACAAACTTTCCAATATAAAATATTTAACAACAAAAATTGTAAAGTTTAGCGTGGAAATAAAGGAGACAATATTAAGTCTCTCGTCTCGTCTTAAAATGGGTTCGTTCACAGAGAAGTAATTTTTCCTTTATATTAGTCTTCCAGTTTTAATTTTTCCCACTTGTTCCATTAAGAGGCATCGGAGAGTTCACAATAATTAACATAATCTGGACAACAGAAGAAGAAAATAAAGCAAAGGAGGGAGAAAAACGAAATAAAAAAAATAAGAAAAGCAAAGAAAAAGGGTTGAAGGAAGCCTTGAATTCATTCGCCCGAAGCATCGTTTATATTTTCGCTTCAGGGAGGAATTTCATTTCAAGGGGAGAAACCCATGCCGCGCCTTCTAGATTCTATCCCCCTCTTCTGCTTCATTCTAGGATTCAACCTTCCTCCTTATTCTTATACTCTTCCTCTCTTCTTTCTCCTCATTCTTAGAGTTTACCCCCTCTCTCTTTCACGGAGTTTTTCCTCTTTTTCTCCCGCCACATTCATAGAGCTCCACAGAGACCCCTCCTCTTCACTCCTCACCATCACTACCTTCAAAAGCCGCTATGCGTCGTCGAGGCTCCATTTTTTTGCACAAAAGGTCTTTTTTCCAGTTTTTTCCTCCCACTTTTTTAATCCTTTTTTTTTACCCAAAGTCTCGAAGGGAAAATATTAAACACTGGGAAAAAAGGTGGTCTCCCTCGTCGGAGCTTTGACCGATCAAAAAATAATACTCGAGGGATGCTGTTTAGGAGTGAGAGGGGAGCTAGAGGACCAGAGATGAATCATGCATGCACCAAGAGGAAATTAGGGCTCGGGAAAGAAACTTGAAGAAGGTGTGACACATAGCTTCCTCGAATCCACAACACGATTGTACTACTGATACGACGTTCAGTCACCAACAAGTCTGGTGACCTGATAACGTTGACAATTTCATCAAATTTAGAAGGAAAATGCAAAAGGTATGGTTGTTACAAGGAATTCACGTTTGCGAAGAGGGACGATGAATTTCATAGGGGGCCATCTACGCCCCAATCCGCACAATCTCATCAAATTAGATAGTAACTTCGTTAAGTTTTGCCCGTTACAAGGATTTGCGGACACACGGACAGACAGAAACGAAACGAAAATTGTTCAGAAAGGTTTAAAGCGCAAAAGGCGAGTGGAAACTTTGATTTTGGAGGGCAGGAGAGTAGAATCAATGCTTCCGCTACCTCGGTGGACTATCCGCCGTCTAAATAGGCCCTAAGAAATTCCTGCTTCTTGGGGCCTCCAGGTGAAAATTTAGCTCACCCAGCTGATCAGGGAGGATCTCGGTTTGTAATTCGGATTATTGAAGAAAAAAAAAAGTTAACAATTTTGGGTATGAACCGCTACTCAAATTTCTGATTTAGATTTCAGCATGGAACATGCTTTAGTCATCACCTAACTGGACTAAAACGTGACGAAACCGTGGAACGAAAGTAGCGCGAGATTTTGTAATGATTTTCACGCACAACCGACCTGTTTCAAGGGAAATGTATCGCTGTTAGTTTTCATCCGACGAAAATCGTGCGCCACTCGTAAAAAAGCCCTAAGTTTATGCGTGAATTATGTACAGCCAAAACAGCTGTAAATATGGATGAATCTGAGATATACCTCTGACTTGGAAGAACTGTAATCAACATTCGCGGTAAAAACCAACGTTCCACGGTTTCGTCACGTTTTTGTCCAGTTAGGTGATGGCTAAAGCATGTAAGATGAACAAAAAATGTTCAATAAAACCACACGGTTCTGACGAAAGTGTTGACAGCGAAAAACCAAATAAACTATCATATCTTGAATACACGAAACTCCATCACAAATCACAAGGTTTGTCGATCTAGTCTAAACAAAAATCAAAATACTACAAAAATCAAGAACAATTCCGAAAATACTTGAGGTTACACCTATAGAGGGACATAGGTACCTGAATTTTGTGTAGGCAAGTGACAGTCATGTTACATACCAAGAACCACCAATTAGACACCGAAGGATCGCCTTTTTTCACTCACCTGAAACAAGAGGAAAAAATACGTAAGTACCTAACCCGCACAATCCTAACCCTCCAATCCCTGGAAATTTCATAAAAATCGGACCACAGGTTAGTATAGTTTTGCCCGGGACAAGGATTGACCACAGACAGACCGACAGACAGACAGACAGACACGGAACCAAAATTGTTCGGGAAGCTCTAAAACGCAAAAAGCAAGTGGAAATTTTGATTTTGGAGTTTTTTTTTCACTTCTTTCACGAATACAAAGCTTCCCTATCTTCGGTAGTGAGGAAGCAAAATACGTAAGTAAATAAGTAAGAAAATGTAAAGAGAACTCAAAACATTTTATTTTGAACCAAAACTGAAGTAACCTTTCTATTGAGGAGTAACAACAGTCCCTGGGGATACATGCTTTGTTGGGAGTTTGTTAGTTGTTTATTGAGAAAAGTTGTTCTTGTGTTTTTGATCTTCAAGAGAAATTATACTCGTCAAATTTGTGCCAAAGTTGTTTTCTTGCACAATATTGTGTGCAAACTTCTATCTAAAAACCCAATACCTCGGGTAATTTTATCATTTTTGGTGATACAGCTCAGGGAAATTACATCACTCCCGACGCACGGTCGTGAAAACAGTCAGCAAAAAGAAAAAAAAAACAAAAATAACCTCAGACACAGACCAGACAGCCACGGAACCAAATATTCAAAAAATTCCAAACGAAAACGCTCCAAATTATTACACAACGGTTCATTTTTCGATTATTATTTTCAATAATGAACCTTTGGAATCGACCAGGAAAACAAATTTTAAGCCCCCCTCAAAATTTGTTGGTTTACGTTTCAAGTACGTATAATCCAAAAATCGAATAAAAATTTTTCTGTATAGTGGTTTCATTGGAATAAAAAATTCTATTCCATTTTGAGCTAGAGTGATTTGTAAAAGTCAACTCTTACTTTCACCCCTTAGAAGTAATTGTAAATATTCAAATTTCACATCTAGACCCCGAAAAGAACCCAGACACCAAATTTCATCAAAATGTATCCATGGTGAGCAATCGAATTTTGGTTTATTATTTTCAATAATAAGCCTTTGGAATCGAGCAAGAAAAAAAAATTTTAACCCCCCCTCAAAATTTGATGTTTTACGTTTCAAGGTACGTAGAATACGAAAATCGAATAAAAAAATTTCCGTCCGTCCGCCGTACGCGGCACTTTTCTTAGCAACACTGGACCGATCTAGTTCAAATTTGGTATATGGGCTCCATTTGGGGTCTAGTTGTGCCGCGAAGCTTTTGGTTGATGTAGGTCACTTCTAAGGGGTGAAAATTAAGGGTTGAAATTTTCAAGAGTGCCCTAGCTCGAAAACTCTCGAAATAAAGGTATCGTTTTATCACCAATTTTAAATAGTATTGAATTTTTAAAAATTTTTGAGACCACCCGGAGCTCTGTAGGACAAACCGTTCGGTCCCTACGAGTACTTGAAGGTTTTCCTTCGATAAAACAGAATCATGAGTGTGAATCGCAAAAGAGGTCTAATCTCCATTCAAATTTTATCGGACTAAAATGCGATCGCGGTTCACTTCTTCGAATTGTATACAGTTTTGCCTTCTGCGTAACCAGTAATCAAATTTCCATTTGAAGCTTTCTATTTTTCGAATCGAGTGTGAAGCGTTTAGTTCTTTCTAATAAACTTGATTGTGAAGGTGTGAAGCCAGTATGGTGTGGTAGGTAGTACCTAGCTGGTAGGTAAAAAACGCTGCAAATCATTGCTCAAAGGTTTATTATTTTCTGTACAGATCACCCCTCTGTATAGATCACTGGTTCTCCATCAATAGCACCTACCACCACCTTCTCCCTTGACCTTCCCTCTAAAATTTCAGCTTCCTGCGTTCAACAGGAGAGAAAATGGCCTTGGAGCTCACTCAGCTGATCAGTGACCACTCATGCGCCTCCAGCATTCTCCATTGACCCGCCCTCTCAAATTTCAGGTTCCTGCGTTCAACAGGAGAGGAAATGGCCTTGGAGCTCAGCTGATCAGTGACCACTCAGGCGCCTTCAGCATTCTCCCTTGACCTTCCCTCTCAAATTTCAGGTTCCTGCGTTCAACAGGGGAGGAAATGGCCTTGGAGCTCACTCAGCTGATCAGTGACCACTCAGGCACCTTCAGCATTCTCCATTGACCCGCCCTCTAAAATTTCAGCTTCCTGCGTTCAACAGGAGAGGAAATGGCCTTGGAGCTCACTCAGCTGATCAGCGACCACTCAGGCGCCTTCAGCATTCTCTATTGACCCGCCCTCTCAAAATTCAGGTTCCTGCGTTCAACAGGAGAGAAAATGGCCTTGGAGCTCACTCAGCTGATCAGTGACCACTCAGGTGCCTTCAGCATTCTCCTTTGACCCGCCCTCTCAAATTTCAGGTTCCTGCGTTCAACAGGAGAGGAAATGACCTTGGAGCTCACTCAGCTGATCAGTGACCACTCAGGCGCCTTCAGCATTCTCCATTGACCCGCCCTCTAAAATTTCAGCTTCCTGCGTTCAACAGGAGAGGAAATGGCCTTGGAGCTCACTCAGCTGATCAGCGACCACTCAGGCGCCTTCAGCATTCTCTATTGAAACGCCCTCTCAAAATTCAGGTTCCTGCGTTCAACAGGAGAGAAAATGGCCGTGGAGCTCACTCAGCTGATCAGTGACCACTCAGGCGCCTTCAGCATTCTCCTTTGACCCGCCCTCTCAAATTTCAGGTTCCTGCGTTCAACAGGAGAGAAAATGGCCTTGGAGCTCACTCAGCTGATCAGTGACCACTCAGGTGCCTTCAGCATTCTCCTTTGACCCGCCCTCTCAAATTTCAGGTTCCTGCGTTCAACAGGAGAGGAAATGACCTTGGAGCTCACTCAGCTGATCAGTGACCACTCAGGCGCCTTCAGCATTCTCAATTGACCAGCCCTCTCAAATTTCAGGTTCCTGCGTTCAACAGGAGAGTAAATGGCCTTGGAGCTCACTCAGCTGATCAGTGACCACTCAGGCGCCTTCAGTATTCTCCATTGACTTTTGATTATGGAAATTTGATTACTGGTTACGCAGAAGGCAAAACTGTATACAAATCGAAGAAATGAACAGCGATCGCATTTTAGTCAGAAAAAATTTCAACGGAGATTAGACCTCTTTTGCGATTCACACTCATGATTCTGTTTTATCGAAGGAAAACCTTCAAGTACTCGTAGGGACCGAACGGTTTGCCCTACAGAGCTCCAGGTGGTCTCAAAAATTTTTAAAAATTCAGTACTATTTAAAATTAGTGAAAAAACGATACCTTTATTTCGAGAGTTTTCGAGCTAGGGCACTCTTGAAAATTTCAACCCTTAATTTCCACCCCTTAGAAGTGACCTACATCAACCAAAAGCTTCGCGGCACAACTAGACCCCAAATGGAGCCCATATACCAAATTTCATCGAAATCGGTCCATGGTAACTAAGAAAAGTGCCGCGTACGGCGTACGGCGGACGGACGGAAATTTTTTTATTCGATTTTCGTATTCTACGTACCTTGAAACGTAAAACATCAAATTTTGAGGGGGGGTTAAAATTTTTTTTTTCTTGCTCGATTCCAAAGGCTTATTATTGAAAATAATAAACCAAAAAAGTTGGTAGGTAAAAAAAATGTTGGTGGGTAAAAAACGCTGCAAATCATTGCTCAAAGGCTTCTTCACTCTTCAGATCACTGATCAGCTGAGTGAGCTCCAAAGCCATTTTCAATCCTATTGAATGGAAGTGCTCTTCCAGGCGTCTCCAGCATTTGAGGAGATCTTCTTCACTCTTCAGATCACTGATCAGCTGAGTGAGCTCCAAAGCCATTTTTACTCCTATTGAATGGAAGTGCTCTTCCAGGCGTCTCCAGCATTCGAGGAGATCTTCTTCACTCTTCAGATCACTGATCAGCTGAGTGAGCTCCAAAGCCATTTTCAATCCTATTGAATGGAAGTGCTCTTCCAGGCGTCTCCAGCATTTGAGGAGATCTTCTTCACTCTTCAGATCACTGATCAGCTGAGTGAGCTCCAAAGCCATTTTCAATCCTATTGCATGGAAGTGCTCTTCCAGGCGTCTCCAGCGTTTGAGGAGATCTTCTTCACTCTTCAGATCCCTGATCAGCTGAGTGAGCTCCAAAGCCATTTTTACTCCTATTGAATGGAAGTGCTCTTCCAGGCGTCTCCAGCATTCGAGGAGATCTTCTTCACTCTTCAGATCACTGATCAGCTGAGTGAGCTCCTAAGCCATTTTCAATCCTATTGAATGGAAGTGCTCTTCCAGGCGTCTCCAGCATTTGAGGAGATCTTCTTCACTCTTCAGATCACTGATCAGCTGAGTGAGCTCCGAAGTCACTTTCAATCCTATTGAACGCAGGAAGCTGAAATTTGAGAGGGAAGGTCAAGGGAGAATACAGATGGTGGTAGGTGCTATTGATGGAAAACCAGTGATCTATACAGAAGGGTGATCTATACAGAAAATAATAAATCTTTGAGCAATGATTTGCAGCGTTTTTAGAATATTTTTCCTTTTGTTCAACTCCATAGGTTCATTATTAAACATTAAAAAGTTACATGATGGGTTGTTAGTTTAGTTTTCAGTATATGAAATTCATATGGGACCCTCGAGCGAGAATTGGACTACAGGCAATCAAGGTACCAACATTTTTTAAATGGTAACAAGAAAATATTTATAATAAATAATAATATAAAATAATGATATAGATAATTTTTTTCGGAGAAAATTTCACAGCATTTTTCAACTTGCTGCATTAAAAATTTATATTTGGAAACAATATTTCACCGCTACAATCGATACTATTGAACATAAATATATGCAACAGCACTTATAGTACTCAGCCATATCCGTTTGGCTGCTTGATTGTAGCGTCAGAGATCCGATTCTGGACATTAGGGGTGAGGAACAAGATTGAATTAGCTTGTCCTCGAGTTTATAGAGGGAGGATTGCTCCACTTCTGGCCTCCCCATGGGGTTTGAAGTCAGCTCCAAGTCCCACGGGGTCCATTTGCTCAAGTCAAGACACGTCATCGTGTAACCGTAGCCTTGAATGAGGACCATATAAATATTCCTCTTGTCAGGACTCGGAGATAATCCACTTTAGGATGAAGTATGGGTAGCCTGCTCAAATCAGATTCTTGGCTGACCTGTCATGAATATCCCACACCATGTAATCGTTGCCCCAATCACCTTTATCTGATTTTGTTGTATGTTAGCGACCGCTGCTGCAACTTCACTTTACTGAATTTTGGCAGCATTGATCACCAAGCGATCCCTGGCTTCAAAGAAACATCAATAACGAAGGCTCCTCTCGGTGTTACCACCAAGAGATTAGGACGATAACCTCGTTGTCCTAAGTTGAAGTGCGGCTCAAGTCATACCGGTCTTACTTTACAACGAGCACAGCCATTTAATATAGAAATACATAAGAAGGGCTACCTATTAAAATATAATATTTAGATTGAAAAATCACGATAGAACTTTTTTAGAAAGGCATTCAACACAAAAATACATTTTTAGATGTTTGGTAATTGAAGTTTAACATCATGTGGTTAATTAAAACAATAACAATATTGCGGTCACCATAAACATTCTCTTGACTGTTGATGCACTTCAATACTTTGCCTCACTGACAGCTTCAGAAGTGTTTATGGATCTTGAACGTCAAGCCCTATTCTTCCACAAATCACCTTCAGCCTCGGTTTGTGCAGAGGTCTCGTCATAACATCAGATGTTATGTTGCAGATTCTGCAACTTGGAATTCATGGCTACTTTTTCCAGGTGAACTTCACCGTCACAAACTTGTTCCTTCACGAACAATTGACTCGTCTGGATATGTTTTGTTCTTCTGTGAAGTGCGGGTTGTGCGATAATTTTATTGCGGCTTCATTGTCAACATTAACATAGGAATTGATGACAAATCCACAATACCGCTTAGCAACTTCTTCAGCCATATCATCTTCCTATCAGCTTTGCTAGCAGCAACGAGTTCGGCTTCGGTTGTTGAAATTGCTACGGAGGTTTGTAGCAGAGCGTAGTTTAAAGTTTATCTTCACTTTATTCAAATGGAATATTTAGATTGAAGAATCACGATAGAACTTTTTCAGAAAGGCATTCAACACAATAATATATTTTTAGATGTTTGGTGAGTAAATCTTAACATCATGTGGTTAATTTTAACAATTAACAATAACAATATTGCAGTCACCATAAACATTCTCTTGGCTATTGATGCACTTCAATATCTAATAGGTTCAGGGCAGAGTTATGGGTGGCAAACCTGGCAGCTGTGAATGTCGCCGGCACGCCTGCCTCTCGTCTTCATCATTTTTATTGGTAGAGAATCTGTAGTTCCTGGCAATTCGACAGTCGAACTGTGTTGCCCCAGTTTGCTTTTGGACACTTTACTTCTTCGAAAAGTGCTGAGTTCGCTGTCCCCAGCCTATTAACTCATATAGCTAGTAATTGACTAAGCTGTTCCATGGCCCCAAGACCACCATCACCCACTTGCCATGGATACATTTCTAACGTATCTCCTCACAGTTATATCCATGTGAGTTATGCTGTTTTAAAGTGATACCACCAATTGGTGTGTCAGAGAGGGTATGCGATGGTGTCGCAGAAATACTACTTTATGTAGTGGCTTCAGTGGCTCTATGTCAATTCTCTCAAGGATCGCTCTTGCTTTTCCTGGCGAAAATCCGTGTAATTATGCGTAAAAAGTTCGCGTAAAAATGCGTATAAGGAGGAAATTTTTCAACATTTCTCAACTTGCTGTACTTGCCAAAAAACGACTCAAAGGTTCGAGAATTTACATAATGTCTGATAGCCAGGCAGCCCTAAAGGCCATTGCAGCCTACTCAATAACATAAAGGCTAACCTGGGATTGTCTGGACTCCCTGAAGGCTGCGGTTCGGGGCAATAAGCTAACTTTGCTCTGGGTCCCTGGCCATGAAGGAATAGATGGCAAAGAAGAAGCCGATCGACTCGCTAAGCAGGGATCGGAATCCCAATGTTTTGGTCCTGAACCCCTACTCAGGGTTACTAAGAGCTTCATTACGCAACAGGTCCAAAAATGGGAGGACAGCAAGAGAGCTGCATACTGGCGCAACCCTCCAAAGCAGAGGCAAGCCAAGTAGCTAATCACCATTTCTAAAAAAAGAGCAAAAGCTCTGCTGTCGCTAAGGAAGAAGGACCTTCGCACTGAGATACCATCTCAGCAAGATGGGCAAGGCGAGGACAGTTGAATGTCGGCTCTGCTGCGAAGGAATCGAAACAGCAGAACATCCTCTGTGAGTGTCCTGCTGTAGCATCTAACAGATTCCGGCATTTCGGTAAGGCTACTCTTGTCCCGGCCGAAATTGCTCGGGAAACGCCCGAAAAACGTCTTCACTTTGTGAAAGAAGAGGTTTTACGGGCACTTAAGTGAAAAGGGAATCCTGTCACAATAGATCAAACTTATGGTCTAAGTGACTAGGTAAGGGCTTGCCCCGTCCCAATAAAAATATTAAAAAAAATAAAATAAAATAACATGCTGTACGAATACAAAGCTTCCAAATCTTCGATAATGAAAAGCAGAAATACTAGTTGTGGTAAATTGATCAGACAGATTCGAGTTATCTGCAGCTGGATATTCCAGTTTTTGTTTCTGACAGTGTCGTTTGCCAGTGATCACCCCTCGCAGGCTGAATAATATCCAGGATTTGACCTCCATGTCCCCTTTGTTCGCTTTGAAGGGTAGAAAAGGCGAGCAGAAGATTGGATCCTCTCCGACGAGCTACGGGAATATTATCTCGGAAATGACGCTGGATGAAAACCCGGGCTGAACCCTCGACGACGCGAGGGCAAAACGAGAAACTAAGTTTGGAAACGTGAAAGGGCTGGACTGGATGGAGTAACAATATCGGCTTTTGGATGGTTTAAAGGGGACGATGTGAGAGGGAAAGATATCTCTCGGACCGTCCTCTGGCAAACGTCAGAGTCTCTGAGATATCCTCTCGGTTCGACCTCATCCCTGGTCCGCCGTGTTATCTCATTCTGCCCTTCACTCCCAGAGTCTCTCCTGGTCGACATCCCCTGGGGAGGGAGGCTATCCGGGCCTTTCCTCAGAGCTGCCCAGTTGTTTCTGAGACATGAAACCCCGAGGTCGCATTACGAGATGAGTGGCTCCTGATTAGCATTTTGCGTTTGTCGGAAGGTTGAACACCTGGATGTCCTGAGATGATCGATCTTACGAATCGATTCAAAATTGAACCTACAGAATCAATGGGGAATTTGCCTCAATTTTTGATTCTGGAATTTCTACTCAAATCCTATAATAGAGCCCTAAAATAACGTTCAACGCCAGGAATAACCAAGGGAAAAAAATTACCGTAGAAGAAAATGCCTAAACAAGTGAAGCCAGTTAGAAGGGGTCTCATGGAGCAACTGAATCCTGATTGGTTCAAGATTTCGTGACGTTTCAACGTCGCTGCCCCATAAACAGATTGCCGCTACATTTAACATTTTTATCTTCCTTAAATTCTCTAAATTTTTCGGATGCTTTTTCGAGCAGCACACTACGGTTTTTTTCCATATCAATGAACCCTCTTTCGAAAAAAAAATTTAAAAAATTTGAGGCAAATTCCCCATTTTCCAAAAATCGACCGAACAACTATTTATGATAAATTGAATTGAGAATTGGAAATCCACAATAAAATTGTTGTAAACGCTGCAAATTATTACACAATGGTTATTTATTTCACTGTATATGTCGCCTAACTGCAAGGAACTCGACTACCTCCTAGCAAATAACGTAGGAAACCCGAGAGTTGTGGGTACAGCCATTACGAAATTTTGTTCTTAGTTCCTTAGGAAGCCCAACTGAGTGACATAAAACTCTATCCAAAAACGCTGCAAATAATTACAATAAGGTTCATTATTTATCTGTACAGATCACTCGCCTGCAATGAACACAGCTTTGCCATTCCAATTACCTACCAACCGTATTTTCGCTTCACAATCAAGTTTAATTTGAAGAACTAAAAAGTTGTGGGTGTCTTCATTAGGAAATTTGAATACTGGTTGCTGAGGGCGCAAAACTGAGTAGGTACAACTAGAAAAAACGAAGAACCATCGAATCTTGGTCAGCTAAAATTTCAACGGAGCTTAGGCCTCTTATGCAATTCACACTCGTGTTTCTGATTCATCGACAGAGCTCTGGGTGGTCTCATTCGACTCTAAAAATTCAATACTATTTTAAAATTATGAAAAAACAATACCTTTACATCAAAAGTTTTTGAGCTAGGGCGTTTTGAAAATGTCGTCCCTTAGAAGTACTCGTAGATAGATAGATAGATATATGTTTATTTTCGCCATTCTGTACACTTTTACAATAATAATATTATTGTAAAATGTAAATTGTAATTATATTATAATTAGATGAAGGGATGAGATTTGCTCAGATTTCCTACCCGACGTTAGGCTTGGCCCGAGTTGTGGGGTAAGATATTTGCAAAATCGCTGCTAGGGATAATATAACTTTGGTATTATACCTACCTATGACTAAAGGTTCTGCACTAAATTCGGATGAAAACTTGTTCCATGTTTTTATAATTAACGCCGTAGGCTTTAAGTAGATAGCATTTGAGGTACCAGGGGACTTGCCCCCCTGCATTGGCGAGACGCGAAGCGCCGTGTTTTCTAGGTCGATTCAAAAGGTTCATTATTTAAAATAATAAACCAAAAAATGATAATCAAAATCATAATTTCCGCTCGAGTTTTATGTTTCATGCCTTCCTGAAAAATTTTGGTTCCGTGTCTGTATGTGATGAATTCCTCGTAACGGGCAAAATTACACGAAAAGTTCGATTTCGATGAAATTTTCAGGGATCAGGGGATTGTGCGCGTAGATGGTCCCCTATGAGGGTAGTGCAAGGAACTTAGAGACTGATGGATTTATAGCATTTTCACGCCAAATTGGAGGTTTTCCATTTCAAATTGGAGGTTTTACACATCAATTTGGAGGTTCTTACATTTCAAATTGGAGGTTTTACATTTCAAATTGGAGGTTTTACATTTCAAATTGGGGTTTAACGTGAAATATCTGCCCTCCTACTCACTCAACTTGAATACAGTGGAGCACTGCTTATCAAAAATCAAGTTGTCAGCAAGACAAATCCTCAGTGAGCCCCAAACAAACCACGACCTGTGTGACACGATAACCCGAAGCGTTTTGTCACCACATCGGACTGCACAAATTATGTTATGAGAATGATGATAGACCTGACAGCCGCTGCTGCAGGGAGAGACTTACGTTGAAAAATTGTGGTAAAATTTGTTCATTCTTTTCCGTTCATTATGTTCATTCTTACTTGTTGAATGTTACGTTTCACTCGCTAATTAGTTGTTATTGCTTTCCCAGAATTAAATCATGTATTTCCGTCAATCTCCAATTTGAAATGGAAAACCTCCAATTTGACGTGAAAATGCTATACTATACAAGCTACTATGCATCGGATAATCTGATCTATAAGAGGAAGTTAAGTGCCACTCCCACATGGCAAACGTTATTTATTTTAAGTCCACCCTAATAGGAAGCGAACGGTTGGTCCTACAGAGCTCTGGGTGGTCTCATTCGATTCTAAAAATCCAAATTTCAAAACTTCATGTGTGAGGTTGAAACATTGAAGCCGAGCACCTCATAGATCCGAGGAAGCTATGTGCCACACCCTTGGCAGACTTCTTCTCTCGTTTGTATTGTTTGCATTTGGAGGAAAACTTGTTTTTTATCATTTGCATTTTATATCAAATAGCTCAGTGAAGACAAAAGATCAATAATTGACGATCAAGAATTCTTCCTTTTCAAGATTTCAATGAGAAAGAAATTCTATTAATTATGAATTTCCTACAAGTTTGAATCGATAGTTTTTCCGAATCAATTTTTATGGGCGATTTGCGATTTATGCCGCCTCCGGTTACAGCGTGTTTACCAGCGGCGGAGCGTAAACACCCTCCCGGGGTTGAGCGATAGCTTCTCCGCCGCCGCCATAAAGGTGCTCTTTTATCAACTCCTTTCAACATTGACGCCCCGCCGGAGGAGCTCGTCCCGTATTACGTATTCCCCTCAGCTCATACGCTATTCCCCCGTCGGATTTCCCCCCTCGTCACAAACCTTTTCCCGGTCCAACCTATTCCTCGCCCAACCTATTCTCGCTTCCTCAGAGCTCGAGATCAGCCTTCGACGCTCCCGATTGACTTACATGGCCGCTTCGACATCCCCGCGCGGAGACTTGATTATCCTTATTTATGGCTTCATGAGTCACTCGACTCTCAGGTCTTTCGGATTCAATAGCAGACCTCGCTGATGGCTCGGGATTTATGGGATACAAAGTATACTAGATTACGTAATAACTAATATAAAAGAGATGTACATATCCTTCACATCTAATTACATAAAATTCCAACCGTATGTATGTATGTAAGTATGCACGTCGGAGGAATCGGAGGTGTCGGGAGTTAGAAGAGCCGGGGGGGGGGGGGGGTCGGAGGAGAGTGCTATCTAGCGGGATAAAAATTCCAATCTGTGTGAAGTGTAACTCAGTGTAATATCCCTCTCCTAACATTTGAGTTTTTCTGAAATTAAAATAAATATATTAATGTGGAAGATGGGTGGAAATAGCACCTTTGAGCTTCAAGGTATCGATATATTATCTACGATTTTTGCCTTCATTTAGCAGGCTTTCCAGCTAGTCTAATTACATACACCCCCCACCGTATGTCTGTATGTACGTATGCACGTCGGAGGAATCGGAGTTGTCGGGATTTAGAAGAGACGGGGGAGGGAGGAGTCGGAGGCGAAAGGAGTTAGAGGAGTCGGTAACGGGAAAAGTTGGAGGAATCGGGGGTGGGTGGAGTTAGAGGAGCCGGGGGGGGGGAGATTGGAGTCGGAGGCGAAAGGAGTTAGAGGTGTCGGGGGCGGGGGGAGGGAGAGTCGGAGGAGAGTGCTATCTAGCGGGATAAAATTCCAATCTGTGTGAAGTGTAACTCAGTGTAATATCCCTCTCCTAACATTTGAGTTTTTCTGAAATTAAAATAAATATATTAATGTGGAAGATGGATGGAAATAGCACCTTTGTGCTTCAAGGTATCGATATATTATCTACGATTTTTGCCTTCATTTAGCAGGCTTTCCAGCTAGTCTAATTACATAAAACCCCCACCGTATGTCTGTATGTACGTATGCACGTCGGAGGAATCGGAGTCGTCGGGATTTAGAAGAGACGGGGGAGGGTGGAGTCGGAGGCGAAAGATTAGAGTCGGAGGCGAAAGGAGTTAGAGGTGTCGGGGCGGGGGGAGGGAGAGTCGGAGGAGAGTGCTATCTAGCGGGATAAAATTCCAATCTGTGTGAAGTGTAACTCAGTGTAATATCCCTCTCCTAACATTTGAGTTTTTCTGAAATTAAAAAAAATATATTAATGTGGAAGATGGGTGGAAATAGCACCTTTGTGCTTCAAGGTATCGATATATTATCTACGATTTTTGCCTTCATTTAGCAGGCTTTCCAGCTAGTCTAATTACATAAAACCCCAACCGTATGTCTGTATGTACGTATGCACGTCGGAGGAATCGGAGTCGTCGGGATTTAGAAGAGACGGGGGAGGGAGGAGTCGGAGGCGAAAGGAGTTGGAGGAGCTGGTGGCGGGAAAAGTTGGAGGAATCGGGGGTGGGTGGAGTTAGAGGAGCCGCGGGGGGGGGGGGGAGAGTAGAGTCGGAGGCGAAAGGAGTTAGAGGAGTCGGTAGCGGGAAAAGTTGGAGGAATCGGGGGTGGGTGGAGTTAGAGGAGCCGGGGGGGGGGGGAGAGTAGAGTCGGAGGCGAAAGGAGTTGGAGGTGACGGGGGCGGGGGGAGGGAGACTCGGAGGAGAGTGCTATCTAGCGGGATAAAATTCCAATCTGTGTGAAGTGTAACTCAGTGTAATATCCCTCTCCTAATAATTGAGTTTTTCTGAAATTTAAAAAAATATATTAATGTGGAAGATGGGTGGAAATAGCACCTTTGTGCTTCAAGGTATCGATATATTATCTACGATTTTTGCCTTCATTTAGCAGGCTTTCCAGCTAGTCTAATTACATAAAACCCCAACCTTACGTAGGTATGTACGTATGCACGTCGGAGGAATCGGAGGCGTCAGGATTTAGATGAGACGAGGGCGGGAGGAGTCGGAGGCGAAAGGAGTTGGAGGAGCTGGTGGCGGGAAGAGTTGGAGGAATCGGGGGTGGGTGGAGTTAGAAGAGTCGCTGGCGGGAGGAGTCGGAGGCGAAAGGAGTTAGAGAGGAATCAGAGACGAAAGGAGTTGTCGGGTGAAGTGGTATTCCATAACAGGAAGTACTCGCTCCCGGGCAGGTGAAGCGATTTTCTCTAACAGGAAGTACTCGCTTCTATCCAGGTGAAGCGGTTTTCCATAACAGGAAGTACTCGCTCCCGGGTAGGTGAAGCGATTTTCTCTAACAGGAAGTACTCGCTTCTGTCCAGGTGAAGCGGTTTTCCATAATAGGAAGTACTCGCTCCCGGGCAGGTGAAGCGATTTTCTCTAACAGGAAGTACTCGCTTCTGTCCAGGTGAAGCGGTATTCCATAACAGGAAGTACTCGCTCCCGGGCAGGTGAAGCGATTTTCTCTAACAGGAAGTACTCGCTTCTATCCAGGTGAAGCGGTTTTCCATAACAGGAAGTACTCGCTCCCGGGCAGGTGAAGCGATTTTCTCTAATAGGAAGTACTCGCTTCTGTCCAGTTGAAGCTGTTTTCCCTGATAGGAAGTTCCCGCTCCAGTACAACAGAAGCGATTTTCTCCAACTGGAAGTTCTCTTTCCCGGACAGGTGTAGCGGTTTTCTCTAATAGAAAATGTTAGCTTTTAGTATTTGTTTAATGATCTACCTAGGCAAAAATTATCAATACTTATATGGGAAGGAAAGTATCGATACATCCATTATTTTTGGCGAAAATATCGATACAAATACATTGAAATGAGTTTCGCTTTAAAATATCGATACAAATATCGGTATCAGAACCAAAAACATCGATAATCGTGCTGTCCCTAGACATAAGAGAGATAGGCGAGACGAAGAGTAGCTGAACCGACACGTGTCTCCGTTTGACTTGAATTCTCGAGATAAAACCCCTGTGGCTTATTTGACAATAATATTGTATTCAATAATTGAATACAATAATAATATATTGTGAGTCTCCACTCACTGGGGAACCTTTCCAGTGAAGAGACTGGGTTAATTCGTTAACTCCCTTCCGAGCCGAATTTGTCATAGCCACCCGCGGCGAGTATTGTCAGATTCGGATCCGTGGTCAGCTCAAAAAGGTGACGTCACCCCCCCCCCCCCTCAACATGAAGACGCCGTCTCCAGCCAGAGCGTCCCTCCCTCGGCGGAGGGAGCCAATCAGAAGACTCCACCTGGCAGGCGCCCGTCCGTCGAGGGAGTGGAGGGGGACCATCCAGAACAAAACCAACGAGCACCCCCCTCCACAGGCAGACCCCCTCAGATATTCAGTAAGAGTCACCGTGAGCCCCGCAGCCCGTGAACTTGAGCCTGTTAGAGTCAAACCGCCCCCAAATACTTTCAAGACGCTTTTCGTAAGATCCCTGACCATCGAAATTGCCGTCTCGCGCCGAATTGATCTGGTTGAAGATCCCCTGGATTCACTGGACGTCCGTCGCCACAACCACCACAACCGCCACATCACACCTGGAAGGATACCTCAGGGCCCTGACACGTGTGAGTGAAAACTATAACTTACCTTTAAACCATTGGCCAATGCAGTTAGGACAGTGCGTAGAAGTAATTCTGAAACATTTGGACAAAAGTCGTAATATTGAAAGTTGTAACTTAAAGCTAAATACTTACCTGCAACATAAAGCTAACCTATACTTACCATACTCACCTTTGTTGAAAACCTGGAACGTTGAACTGATATACTCTGGAAACCTGAAACACAAAGTCAAATTGGAGTTATTAAATTGTACATTTGAAATATTATCTGCAAATCCATCCTATTGAACATTTTAATCTTGTGCCATACTTACTTGTGTTGTTGCGCCCATCAGGCTTCTTTTCGACACACCCTTCGGTGTGCCTAGTCAGAAAACCTTTTGAGTATTTAATAAACTCACCTTTTATTGTTGTAATTTTGCATTTGATATCTTTTCTCATTTTACCTGGTTCCTCAGTGTGAAAACCGGAGCTTGGTGACGCGTCACACTCCGCCATCTTTTCCGAGGCGTCCCTCAGACACCTTCGTAGGTCCCTTCAGCAGCGTCGCATTTGGCGGACGCCATTTTCTCAGTAGGACGCCCTTAAGGCTAAACATTTCAGATTGCATCATCCCGAGGAATCCGACTGGCCGCTTCACCGCCTCGTCACAGGTAAATACCACACGCTACCCTTGTAAATTTAACTATTGTTTCGATATTTGTTTGGCCCCCCCCTTCCCACCTGAGCTCGCCACGTTAGGTTTTGTGTCATTCGGTGAACTTGGGATCGGCACGTGGCGTCACAACCTCGTGCTGCTACCAACTACGCCGCGGATCGAAACCTTAACCCTGTCGAACGCAAATCCCGCTTACAACTGGTGTGTCGCCACAATCGTCACAACCGCCACGAGTAAGCCGGGACGCTACCTCTGTGGTCATCGACACAATCGCCACAAGTAGCAGGCCTACAATATTATATTCTGTAGGAGGAGGTCACGACAAGGAGGTAAAGCGAAAATGGTTCCGTCCGAAATCTAAATCATTTTACAGCATTCTGAACAGCTTTATTTCCGGCATCAACAGTCAGGCATATTTCCGTACCGAGGTACTTGCAATCGATGTCTGCGCTGGGGAGAGTCTGCGGAGGGGACACAATGGTGTACACATCCGCATCCTCTCGGACAGCCAGGCTGCGATCAAGGCCTTGGCAGCTTCCACCATTAACTCTAAGTTAGTGTGGGACTGTTACCATAACCTCTGCTCCCTGTCACAACGCAACAGGGTTTCCCTGGAGTGGGTGGCGGGGCATAGTGGGGTAATGGGAAACGAGAATGCTGATGCGCTGGCCAGAAAAGGCTCACTGACTCCGTTCATTGGTCCGGAGCCGGCCGTCGGCATTCCCAAATCCTCCTTCAGGGCGACCATAAATCGGTGGGTCACAAACCAAACCACAAGAAGATGGTCAAACCTAGGAGGACATGCTCTAAGTAAGCGCATGGTGGCCAAACCTAACCCCAGCGCCTCTGAGGAGCTGCTGCGGCTAAGCCGCAGGGAAGTCAGGCTAGTGGTTGGTCTGGTAACAGGCTTCACCCCACTCCGATTCCACCTTAATCGCATAGGGGTGACGCAAGATACAACCCTATGCAGGCTATGCGGCGAGGCTGAAGAAAAGGCCTCCCACATAATTTTTGATTGCCAAGCTCTATCAACCCGCAGGTTCCAACTCTTTGGGTCACCCACACCCATGGAGGCATTCCCCTGCACTAATCTAGCCAAACCACTACTGGCCCTTACTAAAGGGCTGGGACTGTTTGACTAGATAATAGAATCTGCGGAGAAGCACAATAAGCCACCAGGCTTCAGTGCTTTTGGGCTCCCCTCACCCTGATCCGCAGATTCAGGTACAATCTACAATCTACAATCTACAGGCATATTTCAATGGAGGGTGAGGAGAAGCCGCAGCACACCGGAGATTTTATCATTTGAAAATTCCAACATGTCGAACTGAATGCACTGTAACGCAACGCCGTATTTAATAACAAATATTTTTATCAGTCCACCCACTCTGCGTTCCTTTCTGAGACGAAATTACAATTTTTCTTCAAGATAACAAATGTCAACGCATTTGTGTGAAATACAAAAAAAAACCTCCCGCGACGTCGAGTTCATTAAATTTCCCCCGCAAAACCGAGTACGTCTGCCTGGTCAATGAAAAACGGTCGTCCGAACCCGTTAAAAATGGAATCAGTCAGAAAAATGCGATTTGCCGCCGAGTTGAAGGAAAACGGCTGGAAAGGGAGAAAAGGCATTGAAATGGGGGAGAGACAGGAAATGAGGCTGGGAAGAGTCATCAAGGTGACTGGGGGGATGAAGAGCAGAAAATACGTTGAAGTGAGCGGTAAACTGAGCGAGAGGGGAGAAGGCTGGAAGTTTGTTTAATCAACTTGTTGGGTGTTGACATTTTTTATAACTGGCTGGGAGGCAGAGAAAAAAACTGGACGAGTCTCCCTTCAGGTCGCTTTTATTCGGTAAATAAATATATTTCTTTCCACAAAGGGCCCTGAAGGGAGAGGTAATGGAGAGTTTACACTGGTGGTTCCTCCTTGAAATATCAGTTACTAGAAAATTTGTAGCGGGAGACCCAATTTGTGGGGGCGAAATGGGAAACTTGGACGTACGTGAGTTGGTAGAGTGATATACCTAATCGTACACGAAATTTTATTGATTCCAAAAATGTTCCTAGTTGATTGAACATGGATAATGTTCAAAGTAGAAGACACCAACTTTCACAGTCAAACACTTAATTATGGTGACCAGTTCGGTATTTCAGAGTGAATTCGAGATAAAACCCTTAATATGAAGATAGAAGTGTAGTAATTTTCCAAATTTCATATCAAAATGCTTGCATACGAGTCCGCAACACTTTGGGATATTTTCATGTCAACCACTACACAACAAGGTAGTGAAGTAAGGTTGTTAGTTCATGTACCCAAGCATCAAAGTTTTCGTGACGATTTTTCAGTTCATGTGCCAAAGCAAAGACATGAAAATGTCAATAAAAATTAATCTTGGTATAGCACGGTATGCCTAGTGTTAAGTTGGCTGGCTACAGAACGGGGCTTTGGATGCGAGAGGCTACTAAACAGCGCATTTATACGGGGTGTCTACACTTAAGGTGGCCATAACTTCAGGGTACGATTCTACAAGATATTTCCAACAAAAAATCGACAGCCCCACTGCAAAACCCTGTAAGTTCCAATTTTTCAAAAAAAAAAAAAAAAAAAAGGATTTGAGCCTTTTCGATAGATTGTGCTCTTGCGCACATTATAGTGTCGCAAAAAATCAGGCAATGGCTTCTCGTTTCTTTTCTGTGGTGAAATGTAATAACCTGTAAGCCAGGTTCATACGTTGAAAATGTCACCGTTTTTTTTTCGTCTCCTGGAAACTTTTTGGTATTGAACATACAGGGTTTTGCAGTGGGGCTGTCGAAATATCTCCTTGCAATTTTTTCTTAACCCACTCAAAATGCTTCTTTTTTCGCGTTTTCGACGTTACGTCATTTTTGTTTTTTTTTGACATTTTATGTCTTTACTATGGCACATAAATGAAAAATCGCCACGCGGGCATTGTAACGGGGCACTGTCACGAGGGGAGCGTCACGCGGAAATTTTCTGATGATTTTCACGTACAACCAATCGTTCCTAGGGAAAACTAACTTCCTCATTTTCCACCCCACAAAAATCGTTCACCACTCATTGGAAAGCTCTCAATTTATTAATCATGGTACACGGTCCCTAATATGAATGCACCTGTACGGAAAGCTGAATTATGCGCATGAATTATGCGCACTCACATACGAGTATGATGTGAGCAACAAATGAGATGTCAACATGATCGTGAGAGGAAAATAGGTATCTTCATCCAACAGCGTTACGGAGGCAGGGCAATGGAGAATGCTGAAGGCGCCTGAGTGGTCACTGATCAGCTGAGTGAGCTCCAAGGCCATTTCCTCTCCTGTTGAACGCAGGAAGCTGACATTTGAGAGGCAGGGTCAATGGAGAATGCTGAAGGCGCCTGAGTGGTCACTGATCAGCTGAGTGAGCTCCAAGGCCATTTCCTCTCCTGTTGAACGCAGGAAGCTGACATTTGAGAGGCAGGGTCAATGGAGAATGCTGAAGGCGCCTGAGTGGTCACTGATCAGCTGAGTAAGTTCCAAGGCCATTTCCTCTCCTGTTGAACGCAGGGAGCTGACATATGAGAGGCAAGGTCAATGGAGAATGCTGAAGGCGCCTGAGTGGTCACTGATCAGCTGAGTGAGCTCCAAGGCCATTTCCTCTCCTGTTGAACGTAGGAAGCTGACATTTGAGAGGCAGGGTCAATGGAGAATGCTGAAGGCGCCTGAGTGGTCACTGATCAGCTGAGTGAGCTCCAAGGCCATTTCCTCTCCTGTTGAACGCAGGAAGCTGACATTTGAGAGGCAGGGTCAATGGAGAATGCTGAAGGCGCCTGAGTGGTCACTGATCAGCTGAGTAAGTTCCAAGGCCATTTCCTCTCCTGTTGAACGCAGGGAGCTGACATTTGAGAGGCAAGGTCAATGGAGAATGCTGAAGGCGCCTGAGTGGTCACTGATCAGCTGAGTGAGCTCCAAGGCCATTTCCTCTCCTGTTGAACGCAGGAAGCTGACATTTGAGAGGCAGGGTCAATGGAGAATGCTGAAGGCGCCTGAGTGGTCACTGATCAGCTGAGTGAGCTCCAAGGCCATTTCCTCTCCTGTTGAACGTAGGAAGCTGACATTTGAGAGGCAGGGTCAATGGAGAATGCTGAAGGCGCCTGAGTGGTCACTGATCAGCTGAGTGAGCTCCAAGGCCATTTCCTCTCCTGTTGAACGCAGGAAGCTGACATTTGAGAGGCAGGGTCAATGGAGAATGCTGAAGGCGCCTGAGTGGTCACTGATCAGCTGAGTGAGCTCCAAGGCCATTTCCTCTCCTGTTGAATGTAGGAAGCTGACATTTGAGAGGCAGGGTCAATGGAGAATGCTGAAGGCGCCTGATTGTGCACTGATCACCTGAGTGAGCTCCAAAGCCTTTTTCTCTCCTGTTGAACGCAGGAAGCTACATTCGATTCATTTAAATTGCCCAATCGTATTACGTAAAACACTCCGTTGTGCGTGGCCAACAAGCTGCGGCATGAGCGTTATTGTTTAAATGAATGTTTACGTACATTACATCGCAACCATCAACGAGCACAATCAAATTTCCACAAACAAAAGTACAATACGAGGTTTTATATGAAGGGGAAAGGGGGCGCAAAGACATAAAATGTCTCTCGTGGCTGCGTACTTGTACGAAAGCTGTATCCACCGTTTGTGTTTTTGTTTTGTTACTGGAGTGGGAAACTCTTTAAGAGCGAAGGGGAAGTTCACTCTAACAGTGTTGGACTCCCCAGCATTGGGCCTACCAACTAAACCCCCACTCCCTCTGCTTAGGACTCACCCCGGAACCACTTGTACAGTATTACTTCAGGGTGAGACCTTTTTTTGTGCCAAAAGGCTGCTCCTATTTCTGGTCCTCCTTCAATTCTATTCCTCATCTTCTTCCATCCAGCTTTTTTGCTTTGAGGCCTGCTGTGACAAATACTGCCATTGCGTCCCAGCTCGACTTGTTCTTAATCATTTCATGTATGATTGTCTGTGAACGCAACGTTCCGATGACCCGTTCCGCACTCCTCCTCATACCCTCCCATTGTGGGCATATGAAGAAGGTGTGGCAGACATCATCCTCCTCTATCCTACAGTATGTGCACTCTGGGTCAGTGGCTTTCCCGATCTTTACTAAGAAGGAGCGGAAGTATCCATGCCTTGAGAGGAATTGAGTCAGGCAATATCTAATAGTGCAGGTCTTCTTTAACATGGTCGAAGTATAAAATTAAAGCAATTAGTTAAAAGTACGTATATAATAATGTAAATGGGTAAAGTTGTGAATACGAATTCATTCAGAGGATACTCAGATTGTCTCGGTATTTGGTGTCACGTCAACTTGAGCGTTTCAGTCGTAATTAGTTTCAATAACAATATTGGCAGAACAACGTTCAAAGAGCAATGGACTGTTGGGTTCACGACGAAAAGTGCTGAATCTGACACCGAGATGAGTCAGAGGGATTTGCCCGAGGAGAATGACGGCTTCCAAAAATACTTATAACAAGAAGCGAAACATTCCGAGGTGGATGAACCTCGGAGAATTTCGCAATACGTCGCTCGTTCAAACAAAATAAAAGCTTTGAGGGCGAACAGCGTCTGTCTGCCAGGCAAATATTTGAGCGTTATACGAGTAAAACACCTGATTTTGTTTCCTAGTCTTCACAAGGTAGTTTTGGACTTCCTGAACAATTTTGGTATCGTGTCTGTCTGTCGGTCTGAGTGTCCGAAAATCCTCGAAACGGGCATTAATTATGAAAAGTTATTGTCTGAATTTGATGAACTACTATTTAGATACGATCCTCTATTAAAAGGCTCAAACATGAAATCCTTTAAATAGTCATAAGTTCTACATTTTCATTCCAAATTAGATGAAATTTTCAGGGATTGTGTATTTGAGACCTAAGATGGTCCCTCATCAATTTCATAGTGATCGGATCATAGGTAGGCGCATACGTTAAACCCTTGTGACAGCCACCTACTACATTTTCCATCCGATTTTAATGGGATTTCCACGGGTTGTTCCCTTTGAGTGACAACGTCATCTGATCATTAAATCTGGAGGGTAGTGGTAGGTAATTATACAGGGTGTCCCATATTAAGAATCGAAAAACTTCAGGAGTCGATTCTACAAATAATTCAAATAAGAAAACGTCTCTTAGCAATTTTGTATCAACCTCTTGTTTTTCAAAGTTTTTCCCAATTTTAAAATATTTTTTGTGTTTTCGATCTTATAACACTGCAATCACCATAACCACCATAATTTACCGTAAAAATGTAAAAATAAGGACAACGTTGGAAAGGGCGTCAAATTTTCCATTTTCAAGTGCCTTCAAAAAACTAATAAGTAATTTTTGTCAAATTGGCAAAAATTCCTATTTTTTATTTTGGTTGATTAGGTTTTACTTCCGCATGGCTTTTCTTGAACCTCAACATTAAAAACTGCTTAAATTAGTCGTTGAATCGACTCTCGAAGTTTTCCAGTCCTTATGGGACACTTTGTATATGTCGGCTAGCCGATTGAGCCTCGTACGTTATTCAAACTGAAGCGGGAAATTGACATTGATGTGGAACATGTTGCCGCGTTGACAGCTAGAGTCGCATGCAAGGAACAACTCCAATGACAGCACAGAATACCCGTCTGGGCTGTCAGCACTTGAGGGCGAAGAAGACGAAGGCTTCCCGCGCACTCCTCACTCTACTCGGATGGGCCGTTGGGTGTGGATCGGATGTTACCTCTTTGGTTGATGGCATGGACTCAAAGTAGTAGCTTTCCTCGCGTCAATTTGTCGAATTAACATTATTTTGGTTAATACCGTCAATGTCATATGTCGTTGTGTAGCTGTCAAGAAGTGTCATTATAAAGTGAAGTCCCATCTGTCTTCGGTTTTGTTCTTTATCCACGGTTCTACCACGCTCACAGATTATTTAGAGTGCCTAGTGTCCTTATTTGACATCAGAAGAATGGAAGTCGAGGAATCCGATAAAGACATCCCGGAGTCGAAGATGAACATCCTTCAGATCGCAGCATTGTGGCAAGAAACAGGCGATTTTCTCGTCATTTGGGAAATTCGACATCAGAGCAAGGAACAGCCTACTACAAAACCCGGGTGAGTCCATTTCTTGTAGGATAGATTTGCGAAATTTCGAGATTTTTGCCAGTCTTTCTTACTGGTGTTGTAATTGATTACCTACCTAGGTTCGTAATTTATTTTGCCAAGTTTTGGGTAAACGTAAACACGTGGTGTCAATTACGTTTTATACGTGTTGCGTCCGCCATGTTTTATAACGGTTTGCTGTTTACAGTTAGTTTGCAGTTTACTGTTGCTTTTGTTTGTTGTTCCGTGTAGAGTTCACCATACACTTCCACAACACAAACTGATTTTACTCAGAAGGATGATGATAATTACTCATGAGGATGATAATAATTTAAAATTGATTGGCATCAGGAAAAACCTCCTCCTCTAGTTCGTCTTTACCTATAAACTGATAAAAGTATAGCTGGTGCCATTCAAGGGGCTTTGAAAGCGCAAAATCACATTTTCACATCAATCTGTTATTGGTGATTTGATCACGAAAATTAATCCATTTTTGTCACATTATTTGTTGACACCTCTATAATTTTCTCCCGATCATTCCAACTTTGACGTTCGTTCGTGGTTAAATAAATTTGACGTAATAATGCATGAAAATCCCTGTTCTGGATTTGAACTTTATTCATTGTTTGTTCCTTACTTGGCTTTCTCCAATTTCGACAGCTGTCACGACTTTGTCTGATTTGAGGAACAGTTTATTGTGCAACATTGTCTCAAAGAGATTTCTGCTAGGTATTGTTCTATTTGATGTTGCTTCTAAATTGCCATTAGAAAATTGGAATTTTAGGATTTAGAAATCAGAATTTTAAATGTAGAGTCTCGTTAGGTCCAATACCTACCTACCTAAGATGTAATTAGTGCTTCTCGCTAGAAGCGAAACTAAATTGATTAAACTGCGTATTATTGATAAAATTTAGATTCACTAGAGAAAAATAGAAGGTTAAGGTCATGAATGTTCTACTGATTGACAAATCAGCCATAATTTGAATAATTTTCGTCCTAGACAACCTTATGATCCACATGATAGCCCCCAAACTTCTCATGTGAACCAGCAGTCATTTCGAAGACCTAATTCTGCACAAAATTCGACTTACAGGTATCAACATCATCTGCCCTGACATCGCAGTACCGCTTGTCACGAATGTGGTAGATTGCCCGCAAGCTCGATTTGGTAGTCTTCATCCTGGTCCTTCGCAGACTTTTCAGAATTTTGCTGCACAGAGCTACCGACCTCAGCATCAGGCTTCGCAGAAGGAACCTCTGCTCACGAACTCCAAGCGGACAACTGAATTACTCAGGTAGTATCTATCCATTTCGTTTTGATTTGGGTGCTGATGGTAGTCTGATTACTCGCACTTCATTCCACAAGTTTCATGGCAAAATAGTAATTGAAAATGTTTCGCTGAAGGGACGGCCATTCAATAGAATGGTGGCGTCTCTACCAGATCTTGAGCAATGTGACTGTTGATGCCCTAGATCTTGAAATGAATTTACACGACGTTGAAGGTGTAAAGATACCCCATTCTAGAATTTTGGGATCAGATTTGTTGGAACAGAATGTCAGTGTAAAACTTTCGAATAATAGTTGTACATTGGTACCTACTATTAGATTTGCAATTGTCATGTAATTGAAAAAGAAAATCAAACAATAAGTATGAACCTGCAAAATCTTCTTTGGAATCCGAAGACAAAATTTTTGAAATTAATCCCAAGCAATTTGTTGTTGACGAGAACATTGACAAATGCTCCTCATTTGTGGATAGTGAAGTTAAAATCAGTAACAATATGACGATAAGGCAACCTGGAGCTGAGTGCAAACGATTTTGATCTTCTTTTCGCCCATTCCGAAGTATCAGACAAAATTAAACCCCGTCTATACAATATTTTGAGTAAATATTCTGAGTTTTCCACTTAAGGGTTCCCTAAAACTCGTTTGAGGGATATTAAATTTAGAATCGAATTAAAAGATCCTGGGAATATTGTGAATCGTAAGCCGATGTCTAATATTCCAAAACAATATTTATGGGAACATCTGGCTGAATCAGAAGCCGCTGGGTGGGTCGATTGGGAGTAGTCAATCTCCGTGTGTGAGTCTTATTATTTTGGTTCCAAAAAAGAACCATTCGATGGGATTAGCCATTTTGAATGAAAATTCAATTTTAGTTTACCAATCTCTTCCTCTTATGCAGGACTAGATTGACAGGCTAGTAGGATCTAAGTTTTACTCTGTGTTAAACACTGCTAGTGGGTCGCATCAGATAGAGATGCAGTGTGATTCTATTGATAAAATGGCGTTCATCACCCCTGAAGCTCAATGAGAATTTTAGTATGGCCATTTGGGGTTAAAAACGCATCTTCTGCTTTACATCAGGCTATTTTAGACAGTTTGGGTGATGTTTCTCACCAGTGAGTCGTAATTGTTTTCTAGATTATCTCATGATTGCCACCACTACTGTAATGAAAGCATTGGCCAGGCTTAATCATGTTTTGGTTGTGTTGATTCAGGCAATAGTGTCCCTGAATCACACCAAATACCGTTTTGTTGTAACGGAAGTTAAGTTTTAGGCTAGAATATGCAAAATGGGGAACTATGCCCCAATAGTTTGCAAATATAGGCTCTCGTGGCTTTGTCACCAACATTCACAGTGACATAAGGCGACTTCTGGGACTGGCTTCGTATTTTCGATCCTTCATCCCTTAATTTTCCGAAAACTGCTGCACTTTCGTACTGACTGCCTTCATCAAAAGGCAAATTGATTTGGAATGACGCTCATGAAAAGGCACGTCAAACTTGGGTAAAATATTTGACCCATTCTGACTATTTTGGATCTTTCCTTACCAGTTGAGTTGCATGTAGCATAGTAGTATCAGGGATTCTTATCAATCACTATGATAGTATGCGTAGGGTTGTCGCTTGTTTTAGCAAGAAAAATAGTGGTGCAGAATAGAAATGCCGTAAATAAAACCTTGAGAAAACGGCTGTGGTCAGAAGTCTTTCGCATTACAAAACAACATTGCAAGATATTTTCTCTTCAGTAGTTACCTATTGTAAGTTGTTCAAAAATTCATTGTTGAATCAAAATTTGAATACCCGAGTTCACCATTGGTGGTCATTCATGCAAACCATTGATTCTAAAATGCAATACTGTCTTGCAGGTCGGGTGGGGCACGCTGATTATTTTCCACTAACTGAAAAGTTTTATTCTAAGGAAGTTCTGACAACTGTGCTGCTGCATTAGATTCGTGTAAATAATGAATAAAAACTGTAAATTTTGGTACTGCTAATAATTGGTTGCTGCTTGCTCAACAATCAGATAGTGAAATGTCGGAATTGGCTGTAAAATGTAGTGTTTTTTGTGTGGGATTATTCGAAAAGGTCATAAGACTCAAACTTATTCGAAAAGGTTATAAGACTCAAACTTTACCTATTAATCCTAGATTTCACCATTACGCAATTGTTCAGAATTTTCGTTACTCAGTAATGCATCTGGGTTATGGAAAACTTTGGAAACGACCGCTGAATTTTATTGGTTTGAAGGTATAGCTAAATATGTAAAGAAATGTTATGAAAATTGCCTAACATGTGAGGTAGCCAAAACACAGTCTGGAATGCGACAGGTGTTCCATCATCCAATTCCCGAGGGCATTGTGCCATGGTCTGTTAATCATGTTGACGTTTATGGCTAATCGTCAGGGAAAAGAGGATAGCGAAGAATATTGTTTAGTTTGTTTAGTTCTCATTGAAGGGTTCACGAAATTCGTTCATTTAAATCATATTTTCAATCTAGACACTACAAGTGCTATTTAGGCTCATTACCTTGTTAGAAGTCCTTGCTACTATCGGGGCGGATCAAGGATAGATGTTTTGCCTCAGAAGATTTTAAATCTTATTGTGATAAGCATCAAATTGATTTTAGTTTGATTGCAGTTTCGGCTTCACGTAGCAATAGTCAGTGTGAAAGGATGATGTCAGTTTTGACAAATAAGTCAACTGCTATTGAGTTAGGAGATGGATTTTGGCATGAAACCTTAGGTGACATCCAGTTGGCCATGAATTTGACGATCAATTCTGTTATCCGACTTTCACCACTGGAAATGTTAATTGGTAGAATAGTATGTTACTGTTGGCATGATAATCCCTTTTCCTGATGTTTTACATCCTGTTGAAATTGATTTAGATTTTGTTCCTGAACAAGAGTCACAAAATATTATCAAACGTTCTGGGTACGATAAAGTTAGATTTGATGAATCTAAAGTACCATGAAACTATATTCTAGAGGCGACATGGTGTTGGTTAGGATTGAACCGCATCACCAGTGTAAACTCGAACCTAAATTCAAAGGGCCTTTCAAAATAGTTGATGTTTTGAATTAAGATCACTATTTGCTGAAAAATTTGAAGTTGATAGAACTTGAAAATTCTCACCTGGAAATATGCGAAGTATTCTGGATCAGAGTGAATTGGGTTCCCTAAGGATTCAGAATCTGATGCACCTGGCAATGAACCCTGATATTGGCTTGTATTTTGTGATGGCTATTTACTTCCTCACTGTTTCATGCTGATTCGTTGCTTGTAATGGTTCTTACCTTCGGTAAATATGTTAACACTGTCATATTTACGATATGCCTCCAAAGTTTAATTTTGGCCTGCGTGACTTAGTTTTGTTACAACTGCATGTACAGTTTGTTTCTGCTTTCGTTATTTTCTTTACAATATCGGAAGTTACACGCAAGGAATTGAATACTGGTTTAAATTATAATAACTGGTTAGTTATGATGACGTTTATGTGATTGTTGCAATTACTGTAGTTCTGCAAAGTTGGCAGTGATGATGAGCTTTCTTGAGCCTGTTTTGAAATAACGTTTTGTTAACGACAATCGTGTTATCAAAAAGTTGTTAATTTGGTGTAACTGTACTTGGCTTGCCATTCAATCCATTAAGTTGGTATTGATTAGCATTGTGTTGAATTGAATGCCGATCTCGAGGATTGGTTATACATATGACATTTGATGACTAATGCACAGTAATTTGATCAACCTATCTTTGGTGATGAGGTTGTTATTCACGACGTTGTATCAAGATTTGATTGGATTGGATGATTAGATAATGATTTTATTGGATTGGAAATTTTGGAATCCAGTTGTTTGGGACAGTGTATCCCTGAAGTAAATGAATTTCTCTGATTTTGTTGGATTGGAAATGTTGGAATCCAGTTGTTGTTGGGACAGTTTATCCCTGACTCAAATGAATTTGACAATAGAAGTTGAATAATTGTTTTCAAAACGAAGTTAAAGCCAAGGTCTACCCCATATAACACGCTATAATGTATTGCACTACGGGCTCGTAAGCAAGACCCGCACTGCTACTGTTTTGCACCACACGTGTCAGCAAGATTGTGTTGGATTGAGGGCTATCGGTTGGACTGTTTAAGGTGCTGTTTCCGTGGTGGCCACCCGGGGGTGTTGGATTGTACCAGCAAGCAATCAACACCTAAAATCCTAGGTTGATATGGTTTTCAGAGTTCCAGTCTCTCTGAATGTACGACCCTCGAAAGTTGTTGGTCGGTCGTTTTGCGCACATATTTTTTATTTCTCGCTAAGGTCTTAATCAAATTGCCTCAGGAGAAATTTCCGTTTCGGACGGATTGGACAGCTGGCAACGGCTGAGCCAAAGTGGGTTGCGTGTTACCCTCAGGATTTGCTGGTGATATGGGCAGTGTTAGGTTGTATGACGGTATGACTCAGGATTCGGTATTGGGCAGCTTCGATGCCGAAACCTCACAGCATACCTGGTTAGTAGACTGCCGGTGTTAGAACATGATCTCGAGAGATCCGTTGTTCTGTTCTGAAGATGAAACCTTTCGAGGTTAGTCCATGATGCCGATTTGCCCAAGACTACCATCTTTCTGTGCTGGCCCTCGGTAGGTTCAAATTGGAACGCTGCCTTGGGCGTTAGCTAGTACTGTTGTATGTACTAGATCAGTAATGTTGTATTTACTGAATTTGTTAGTACTGTTGTATGTACTATCTCAGTACTGTTGTATGTACTGTGTTCAAAGACTGGGTGTGTGTGTGCTGTTATTGACCAATCCCACCTTACCTATCCTTGGAATGCACCTTCATTCCTTCCTTGTGGTGATTGTTTACGGTATCGTAGTGCATACGATTGAATGGTCATTTTCAATGGGGCTAAACATTCAATATAAATTGTTTATTAATTTTCGGCTGCTTGTTAGTGCTGTTGATGCACAAGATACCTTGAGATTCAGTTTGACTCCCGGTATGTCGCTGAAGTAAAGTTGAGATTCATCGCTATGTTGACTTCAGTTTAAATTTTTTTAGCTGAACTTGTGAACGAACATCTATCTCTCCCGAGGGAATTTGTTCAGTATGGCCGAGTGGTCAGGGCCAGTGTCGGCTAAAGGATCAGCTGTGGCTTTCATCAATCAAAAAACTTGAAATCAAAGGAAATTCAAATTTTACGTCCAGTTAATGCTGATGGATCATGCTTTGGATTTTGCTATTTAATGTTAACAAGAATAGCTTAGAATTTTGCTAATTAACGCTATAAAAGATTAGCTTTACATTTTGCTTCTGGTTAACTCGAACAAGAATTATGATATGAAGGAGAATTAGGCATTGAAAGTAGAAACTCATCATGACATGCCTTATAGTAAATTGGTGAAATTGGTAATATGCTCACACCTTGTTGTTGGTGAGCTTTACGAACTTGTTGTTCCAGTGTCTATCGCTTCGACTGTTATGTTTCAGGCTGCGAGACGCTAGCCAGTCAGAATTGGCCGTGTCGGCTAGCCAATTGAGCCTCGTACGTTATTCAAACTGAAGCGGGAAATTGACATTGATGTGGAACATGTTGCCGCGTTGACAGCTAGAGTCGCATGCAAGGAACAACTCCAATGACAGCACAGAATACCCGTCTGGGCTGTCAGCACTTGAGGGCGAAGAAGACGAAGGCTTCCCGCGCACTCCTCACTCTACTCGGATGGGCCGTTGGGTGTGGATCGGATGTTACCTCCTTGGTTGATGGCATGGACTCAAAGTAGTAGCTTTCCTCGCGTCAATTTGTCGAATTAACATTAGTTTGGTTAATACCGTCAATGTCATATGTCGTTGTGTAGCTGTCAAGAAGTGTCATTATAAAGTGAAGTCCCATCTGTCTTCGGTTTTGTTCTTTATCCACGGTTCTACCACGCTCACAGATTATTTAGAGTGCCTAGTGTCCTTATTTGACATATACTTAAGTTGTAAGATTACCTACTATGTACAGGATCATCGATACTTACGATCGGGTTATGGATAAGAGGAGGCTATGTGTCACACCCACTTGGCAGACTTTTTTGCTCAGGTAGATACGGAGATTTTTTAAAACTGATTATCCAATTTCGTACTAACTTGGTGAGTAGTTGAGGACAGACGCATAGAACAATCGGATTGGAATGAAATTTATTCTCAATTATCATTGGATGTTGGATGGAACAAAAAACGTGAATTCTGAGATTTTGATGGGAAACATCATCATGTATTTATATAATGGTATTTACGGATGAGTATAAAATTTCCAATAAGAAATGTTATGTATAAATTTGAGAAAAAAATTAGAGTTCAAAAATGGCAGAAAACTAGTTCAAAATATATTTTTCGAAAATTCGCTCATTCACTCATTCTGCAAGGATGAATATTATTAAGAAACCAGGATTCTCTCAATCCAGGCTCCTTGTATATTATTGCAAACCCATCACCTAGAATTATTATAATTAGAATCGTCAGAATTTTATCATCATTCGAATTATCATCATGGAAGTTATTACAGCAGTCCATGGAGCATGAAAGTAGCAGTAAGTTGAATAGTGGAAAGGTGTTAATGTTGTTTACTTTGACTTTTGCTAATAAGCAACAGGTGACAATGGCGGGGCTTGGAATGATTTAATGTAAAGTTTGACAAAAATATAGGTGACAGTAAAATGTGATTGTGGAATGAAAGGATGATTCAGTTTTGGATAAATACGGTTGTGATGGAAGGTGAGTTGCTGATTCCTTCTTACGTTTTCCAAACATCTGTTCCAAATTCTAGGCAGAAAATTTGAATACACCCCAACCCTGCTGTAGGTAACAAGTAAGTAGGTAACATTGGTACCAAAGAATCAAGTGGTGTGGTCTACTAGAACGAAGAAGACGAAAAATACAGAGCAAAATGTGGTAGCAAATGAACCTTTTCGAATTCCCACCCCCCTCCCACATTACTCTTCATGTTATACCTCATCCTTCGGAGTTCTTCGCACATGCGTGGTGACAACCGAGTGATCAAGTATCTTTTCAGAACTCTCCCCCTCGAACAGAAGAAAGAGAAATAAAAATAACTGAGAGGGAAAAACGCTGACGTTTCTGCGGATGAAAGAAAGAGAGAGATTCTACGTCAGAAAGTAATATAACCCCCCTCCGGCTCACGTTTGTTTCTTATCATCTTCCACAGCGCACCCTTGAGATTCCCCGTCATATATTTCATTTTAAACATTGTTGCCACTTTCCCTCGTTTTTTATCCTCTTCTCTCCTTTGTTTCGCCTCATTTCTTTGTGTTGTTTTTACTTTTTCATTCGGTTTTTTCGCAGCTACGGGCCTGATGGATGCGGGTGGCCAGAAAGAAAACGAAAGAGCCGAATCTTGCGTGTTGTTCTTTCAGTTTTTTTCCCTGAACTTTACGAATGGCCCTGTAACGAAGTTTCGACGAGAAAAAAAAGGTAAAGTTGGTAAAACAAGGTAGTTAATTATACAGGATACTCCTTCGAAACGGTTTCTGGAAACTGTGCCGACCAGTCGGAATCAAATATGAAAACTCCAATTCTTTCGTGAACAATATTTGGATGTCAGGAGGCAATCAGAAGGTTGTTACGTCGAGTACAAACTATTGTGCGGTTTCAATTCCTATACTGCCTGTTAGGACGATCTGTTTTATAATCCTAACTGTGTTCTGTACGATACCTACCTAATTACAACAATAGAATTATTTTATAGAAATAAGTATACGCAAGCGCATCCGAGAGAAGAATGAAAATTATATTTTTGGTATCTAAAGTATTTAGTTTCTTAACAACTCGCAACTCGTAACATAAATCATTACTTTTAGTCAGTTCCTATTATAGCCATTCCCTTTTCAATCGCTTTTAGGAAGCGTTTTGGGAACCTCACTGTGCGTCCTGTCTTTGTCTTGCGTTCTGGTACTTTTGACATGGATATGTCTTAGTTCTGGGGGTCATTCCAAAATTTTCGACACACAAAACAATGCAACGTTTTAACACAGAATGTGTTTTTGCGATGACCTACCGAAGAAAAATCGTCACGAAAAAGCGACAGAAAAAACCGTTACGCGAATTTTATAATGATATTCAAGTGCAACCAAGCCATGGAATGCTGGGTCAATGTGGTCACGTGCAACCAAGTCAATGGAGAATGCTGAAGGCGCCTGAGTGGTCACTGATCAGCTGAGTGAGCTCCAAGGCCATTTTCTCTCCTGTTGAACGCAGGAACCTGAAATTTGAGAGGGCGGGTCAATGGAGAATGCTGAAGGCGCCTGAGGGGTCACTGGTCAGTTGAGTGAGCTCCAAGGCCATTTCCTCTCCTGTTGAACGCAGGAACCTGAAATTTGAGAGGGCGGGTTAATGGAGAATGCTGAAGGCGCCTGAGTGGTCACTGATCAGCTGAGTGAGCTCCAAGGCCATTTCCTCTCCTATTGAACGCAGGAACCTGAAATTTGAGAGGGCGGGTTAATGGAGAATGCTGAAGGCGCCTGAGTGGTCACTGATCAGCTGAGTGAGCTCCAAGGCCATTTTCTCTCCTGTTGAACGCAGAAACCTGAAATTTTAGAGGGCGGGTTAATGGAGAATGCTGAAGGCGCCTGAGTGGTCACTGATCAGCTGAGTGAGCTCCAAGGCCATTTTCTCTCCTGTTGAACGCAGAAACCTGAAATTTGAGAGGGCGGGTTAATGGAGAATGCTGAAGGCGCCTGAGTGGTCACTGATCAGTTGAGTGAGCTCCAAGGCCATTTTCTCTCCTGTTGAACGCAGAAACCTGAAATTTTAGAGGGCGGGTTAATGGAGAATGCTGAAGGCGCCTGAGTGGTCACTGATCAGCTGAGTGAGCTCCAAGGCCATTTTCTCTCCTGTTGAACGCAGGAACCTGAAATTTTAGAGGGCGGGTGAATGGAGAATGCTGAAGGCGCCTGAGTGGTCACTGATCAGCTGAGTGAGCTCCAAGGCCATTTTCTTTCCTGTTGAACGCAGGAACCTGAAATTTTAGAGGGCTGGTCAATGGAGAATGCTGAAGGCGCCTGAGTGGTCACTGATCAGCTGAGTGAGCTCCAAGGCCATTTTCTCTCCTGTTGAACGCAGGAACCTGAAATTTTAGAGGGCGGGTCAATGGAGAATGCTGAAGGCGCGTGAGTGGTCACTGATCAGCTGAGTGAGCTCCAAGGCCATTTTCTCTCCTGTTGAACGCAGGAAGCTGAAATTTTAGAGGGCGGGTCAATGGAGAATGCTGAAGGCGCCTGAGTGGTCACTGATCAGTTGAGTGAGCTCCAAGGCCATTTTCTCTCCTGTTGAACGCAGGAACCTGAAATTTGAGAGGGCGGGTCAATGGAGAATGCTGAAGGCGCCTGAGGGGTCACTGATCAGCTGAGTGAGCTCCAAAGCCATTTTCTCTCCTGTTGAACGCAGAAACCTGAAATTTCAGAGGGCGGGTTAATGGAGAATGCTGAAGGCGCCTGAGTGGTCACTGATCAGCTGAGTGAGCTCCAAGGCCATTTTCTCTCCTGTTGAACGTAGGAACCTGAAATTTTAGAGGGCAGGTGAATGGAGAATGCTGAAGGCGCCTGAGTGGTCACTGGTCAGTTGAGTGAGCTCCAAGGCCATTTCCTCTCCTGTTGAACGCAGGAACCTGAAATTTGAGAGGGCGGGTCAATGGAGAATGCTGAAGGCGCCTGAGTGGTCACTGATTAGCTGAGTGAGCTCCAAGGCCATTTTCTCTCCTGTTGAACGCAGGAAGCTGAAATTTTAGAGGGCGGGTCAATGGAGAATGCTGAAGGCGCCTGAGTGGTCACTGATCAGTTGAGTGAGCTCCAAGGCCATTTCCTCTCCTGTTGAACGCAGGAACCTGAAATTTTAGAGGGCGGGTCAATGGAGAATGCTGAAGGCGCCTGAGTGGTCACTGATCAGTTGAGTGAGCTCCAAGGCCATTTCCTCTCCTGTTGAACGCAGGAACCTGAAATTTGAGAGGCAGGGTCAAAGGAGAATGCTGAAGGCGCCTGAGTGGTCACTGATCAGCTGAGTGACCTCCAAGGCCATTTCCTCTCCTGTTGAACGCAGGAACCTGAAATTTGAGAGGGCGGGTCAATGGAGAATGCTGAAGGCGCCTGAGTGGTCACTTATCAGCTGAGTGAGCTCCAAGGCCATTTTCTCTCCTGTTGAACGCAGGAAGCTGAAATTTTAGATGGCAGGTCAATGGAGAATGCTGAAGGCGCCTGAGTGGTCACTGATCAGTTGAGTGAGCTCCAAGGCCATTTCCTCTCCTGTTGAACGCAAGAACCTAAAATTTGAGAGGCAGGGTCAAAGGAGAATGCTGAAGGCGCCTGAGTGGTCACTGATCAGCTGAGTGTGCTCCAAGGCCATTTCCTCCCCTGATGAACGCAGGAACCTGAAATTTGAGAGGGCGGGTCAATGGAGAATGCTGAAGGCGCCTGAGTGGTCACTGATCAGCTGAGTGAGCTCCAAGGCCATTTTCTCTCCTGTTGAATGCAGGAAGCTGAAATTTTAGAGGGCGGGTCAATGGAGAATGCTGAAGGCGCCTGAGTGGTCACTGATCAGCTGAGTGTGCTCCAAGGCCAACGAATCGTTAATCAAACGTTGAAAGTCGTTCAGAAAACAATTAATTTACGTGTTCATCATTTAAATGTTTCAAGGTTTTCTGATATCGTGGAAGGTTGGACTTATCAACCAATGAGTTACAAACGCTACATAACGTTTTTGGCCTACATTTAATATCTACTCCTCCACTTACATTTTCTTTATTTTCTTTTGAAGGAATGGTGGTTTGTTTTGTATGAGCTTTACTCCCAAGGTGCGTGGGATATCCTGCTTTGTGGATGCGCACATTTATAGGGTTTTAGACCAAATTAAATGTCTAACAATTATTTATTTTATTATTGCCAAAGACTCCACATTTATTATTGTTGTTTTTTATTTAACGGATGTCTAGCATCGCAAAAACACATTCTGTGTTCCTATGATTTCATACAGAGTATGGAAAAAGAAATAAACCGGGGGGTGCAGGGGGGCGGAGCCCCCCGCCGAGGCGCAAAGCGCCGAGTTTTTTTTTTTCTGATGCTGTTGAACGCAGGAAGCTGAAATTTGAGAGGCAGGGTCAATCGATACATACTTTTATACATCATCAAAGTTGATGATCACTGACTGATCAGCTGAGTGAGCTCCAAGGCCATTTCCTCTCCTGTTGAATGCAGGAACCTGAAATTTGAGAGGGCGGGTCAATGGAGAATGCTGAAGGCGCCTGAGTGGTCACTGATCAGCTGAGTGAGCTCATAATTTAAATTGCCATCAAAAGACATATCCATGTACAGATGTATCGGCATGCATTGTAGATACTCTTTTATTCGATTTTCGGATTCTACGTATCTTGAAACGTAAAACATCAAATTTTGAGGGGGGGTTTGTTCCGTTTTCGAATTTTTTGTCTTTAGTTTTTGTTGAATCTTCAGTTTGCCTTGAGTATTGTATGTTTCTTGAGTCTTGAGTGTTTCTTGAATCTTGATTTTGTCTTCTGTGCGGTATCTATCTTCTGTCATCGTGTCAATAAGTATGTATGCCGGCTTCAGTCTGTCAATCGAATTATGTGTGAACCTTTCATTTTGGTGTTCGTTCTAATACTTGAAACGATCATTCGTAGGGATTCTGGAGAGCTCCTTTCAATCTATCAATTCGAGCAAAAACATGGTCTGCATCCTACAAATCCTTATGTACAAATGTTGTCTGACGGTTTTTGTGTTTCTTGTTAACAGGCTTCAAACTTCACATTTTCTGGCGTGGATGTCGAACAAAATCTTCCTCGTCTCTCACTTTCTCTTTCATCATGTAGGAAACCAGGCAATCTGAGGGTCATCCCTTACACCATTTCTGCTATTCAAGCTTGGGAGTCCAGCTCAATGGTGCGGGACCTACTAAGTAGGTACTACAGATCGCCCTAACATCTGGCGACCCCAAATTTGCAATAGGTACGGTTCATCTAGATGACAAGACTTGTCGCCAGATGTTAGGGCGATCTGTTTTATAATCCTAACCGATTCTTTCTATACGATACCTAATGACAAATAGAATAATTTGGTAGAAATAAGTATTCGCGAGCGCATCCGAGAGAAGAATGAGAATTATATTTTTAGTATCTTAAGTATTTAGTTTCTGGACAACTCGCAACTCGTAACATGAATAAATCATAACTTATAGTCAGTTCCTACACTGCCCCTCTGGTTGAAATGACTCGATTGTGAGGATTCCTGATCTTGAGACAGTTAAACGGTAAACGCTTTAGGAATTCCCTTTTGTTGTGTTTGGTTTTGGGATTCTGGAAGCTTTAGTAATGTGGTAGAGTGGTTAGACCAGTGACAAGTTCACTAAACTGGTGACCCTTACGTGATATCGGTGAGGTGGCCTCTTGCGTCTGAACTTAATACCAGTAAGGGAGATACCATGAACTGCAGAATTCGGACGCCAGGCTATGCTGACTAGGAGTAAAGGTAGAGGATTCCTATCGGCAGCTTTACGTTTCGCCCCCAAGACCGAAAAGTGGTTACGTTTCATAACCAGATATTGCTCGCTGATTCAGTGGAGAGTAGCGTTCACACCCGAAGAAAGATGAGTAAGTCCTATGTTAGCATTAACACCTTCCGACCACAATTTTCCCTATCCAATTCACAGACTTAGGGCTGTCTCCAAGGTTAGTCGAGTTGGAAAATCAACAGTGAAGACGCCAAGGAACAACAAATACTTGATAGCTAAGAGACCAAGTCAAAAAGGGGCTTAACAAGGAAGATTACTGGAGAGCAGTCGCTGTTTTTACAGCTACTACCCTCAAAAAGAAGAGAGAAGAAATGAGGTCATAAGAGTGAGACAATGCTCTCCCCTAAAAACGAAAATCAAATAGTGAAGGCAAAAAACCCCATATTAATACGAATATCTCCTTAAAGTAATGCTGAAAAGATGGTTCTGAGGAGATAACCTTAAGAAGGAAGGGCTTGTGAAGGTTTAGTTGTTATTCCAATAATAGGAGCCCAACACTCTTACAACACCCTTACAACTTCCTCGAAAGAAGAAGAAAACTCAGCTCTGAGTGAGACAATAAACCGTACCTACACAGTTAACAATCGCTGTCAACTACCAGCACGAACTGATTCCAACTCGTGATATTTCGTAAACGGAATAATGTTTTGTAATGAGATGAAAAGTAATTTTTGACGTAAATGGCATACCTACGATTTTTGTTGCGAGGTGTGTTTTCTTAACACACCAAAAATGGAGGTGCTAGCTTTACAGTGCTCTCCATTTTGGTTTATTATTTTCAATAATAAGCCTTTGGAATCGAGCAAGAAAAAAAAATTTTAACCCCCCCTCAAAATTTGATGTTTTACGTTTCAAGGTACGTAGAATCCGAAAATCGAATAAAAAAATTTCCGTCCGTCCGCCGTACGCGGCACTTTTCTTAGTTACCATGGACCGATTTCGATGAAATTTGGTATATAGGCTCCATTTGGGGTCTAGTTGTGCCGCGAAGCTTTTGGTTGATGTAGGTCACTTCTAAGGGGTGAAAATTAAGGGTTGAAATTTTCAAGAGTGCCCTAGCTCGAAACTTCTCGAAATAAAGGTATCGTTTTTTCACTAATTTTAAATAGTACTGAATTTTAAAAAAATTTTGAGACCACCCGGAGCTCTGTAGGGCAAACCGTTCAGTCCCTACGAGTACTTGAAGGTTTCCTTCGATAAAACAGAATCATGAGTGTGAATCGCAAAAGAGGTCTAATCTCCGTTGAAATTTTTTCTGACTAAAATGCAATCGCTGTTCATTTCTTCGATTTGTATACAGTTTTGCCTTCTGCGTAACCAGTAATAAAATTTCCATAATCAAAAGTCAATGGAGAATACTGAAGGCGCCTGAGTGGTCACTGATCAGCTGAGTGAGCTCCAAGGCCATTTCCTCTCCTGTTGAACGCAGGAAGCCGAAATTTTAGAGGGCGGGTCAATGGAGATTGCTGAAGGTGCCTGAGTGGTCACTGATCAGCTGAGTGAGCTCCAAGGCCATTTTCTCTCCTGTTGAACGCAGGAACCTGAAATTTGAGAGGCAGGGTCAATGGAGATTGCTGAAGGCGACTGAGTGGTCACTGATCAGCTGAGTGAGCTCCAAGGCCATTTCCTCTCCTGTTGAACGCAGGAAGACGAAATTTTAGAGGGCGGGTCAATGGAGATTGCTGAAGGTGCCTGAGTGGTCACTGATCAGCTGAGTGAGCTCCAAGGCCATTTTCTCTCCTGTTGAACGCAGGAACCTGAAATTTGAGAGGCAGGGTCAATGGAGATTGCTGAAGGCGCCTGAGTGGTCACTGATCAGCTGAGTGAGCTCCAAGGCCATTTCCTCTCCTGTTGGACGCAGGAACCTGAAATTTGAGAGGGCGGGTCAATGGAGTTCGCTGAAGGCGCCTGAGTGGTAACTGATCAGTTGAGTGAGCTCCAAGGCCATTTCCTCTCCTGTTGAACGCAGGAAGCTGAAATTTTAGAGGCAGGGTCAAAGGAGAATGCTGAAGGCGCCTGAGTGGTAACTGATCAGCTGAGTGAGCTCCAAGGCCATTTCCTCTCCTGTTGAACGCAGGAACCTGAAATTTGAGAGGGCGGGTCAATGGAGAATGCTGAAGGCGCATGAGTGGTCACTGATCAGCTGAGTGAGCTCCAAGGCCATTTTCTCTTCTGTTGAACGCAGGAAGCTGAAATTTGAGAGGGCGGGTCAATGGAGAATACAGATGGTGGTAGGTGCTATTGATGGAGAACCAGTGATCTATACAGAAGGGTGATCTGTACAGAAAATAATAAACCTTTGAGCAATGATTTGCAGCGTTTTTGAATCTATTCAGAATCGGACCTAAAAAATTCAATTTCCCAAGCATCGGCTGACAAATGATAATGTTATTGAAAATTGAATATAAAACTTGGATTAACAGGAAAATCGTGTTATGGCTTCACCAATTGCTGACACAGGCACAAGCCCTTAAAAACAAAACGAATTGAATAAACTAGCTACCATAGCTGTCGAAAATCCAGGAATACTCCTCACCCAAAACACTGTTTTCTGTCGCACCCGAGGTTTCGAGTCGGTTGGTGTAAAACGTAAGCTGCCTTCTTTCCTATCCTCCTTCGCGAGCCACGTGATCCCTCACAGGCACCCGTCAAAATCAGAGAATCTAGGGAAGGCGAGTCCTGCGGTGGACACATTCTTGATTAGTCCTCGTGGCCGAATTCAATATAAATAAATATTCTGCTCTGCTGGGTATTACTCAATCTTGTCACGAGGAATAATCGGATGAAATACCCGTGTAGATGCACGAAATTCCTCCCTCGAATAATCGCTGAATGCCACTTCTCTCACAATTGCCTAAAATGAAGTAGCGATTCTCGATCATTTGGAATCTCCACCACTTGGATGATAACGCGGAACCACCTTTCCGGGGAAGAATACCTGACGTGATCAAAAATGGAGAATCTTTATAAAAATCGATTTTTTGAATCTATTTAGAACGGACCTAAAAAAAAAGCAATTTTCCACGCATCAGCTGACAAAAAATTAAGAAAAAAATTAATGAAAATAATAATAATGTTTTTAAAAATAGATTTTTAAAATCGAATCTAAACCTTGGATCTACAGACAATTTTTGTTATGGCTTCACCGATTGCCGACAAAGACACAAGCCATTTTAACTTGCATCACGACAAATTGAACAAACTAGCTAGCAATGGCTGTAAAAAGTCCAGAAATAACTCCTAGAACAGGAATCAATGCAATTCCTGTTTTTGAAGTACTCGTGTAAGCAAGTGTGAGCCATCCTGATGGAGATATTCTGATGGAAGTTCTGCAAGTGGTTATGGGGCCACTTTTTGAAAATGTTCAAAATTTGAACATATTTTTGTTGGAGCAGTGTGCAAAAAATTTTTGCACACTTTCTAAACCAATTACCCACAATTCTACGGTGATCTTGAAGGGAAGTCCGTTTGCGGAATTAAAATATCTCGATCCGTTCTCAAATGGGGCGTAAACGAAATTTTGTTCATTTAGGTGCTGCCACGTGGTGGCAGATTTCACAACTAAACTCGTGACATAGCCTAGGAATGTAGTACGAGTATTGCTCATCAGTTATCTGAATGACTGAGGTATTACGCGGGATAGACAATATCGACCATTCTGTTAGGTTTCAAACCTCAAGGCGCTCACTTCATTCATTACATTACTTAAATTCATTCTATCACTTTCTTAAATTCATCACATCACTTTATTCTTCAACTCATCATTCACTCACTCAAAGTAACCTACTCCAGTAGTAGATGAAAATCACTAAAATGTGATACAAAGCCACCATTCACACTAACTTGATCTACCTAACTTGATCTACCTACCTTGATCTATCATCTTTTGGAAACTACGAAGAACCCACTAGACTTCAATGGTCGAAATTGATCAAGACAATGGTCAAACAGAGACTCACTTCTTTTTTTACCGAGCTTTCGGTCAATATCATACCTTCATCAAGACTCAAGGTTGAAACAACCTGAGAAATTACAATCAATTGGTTTATTTAGTGAGTATTTTAAAAGAATGTTTTAGATAGTGGCTCAAGGATGAAACAATCTAAGAAGTTATCAATTGTTTTAAATAGTGGGTGTTTTCGTGATTTCAGCATTGTAGTTTCTTGATGTCCGTTAGTTTTTCAATAGTTTTCTGGTTCTAAATAATAGGCTCCATCACATCTTCAAAAGGATTGACAAACTTTTGTCGTAGACGTCAGTGTGGATTTCATACAGTAGTTTCATCCTTGAGCCCTGATAAAGGTAATATATTAACCGAAAGCTCGGCGAAAAAGGAGTAAGTTTATGTTTAAACCATGTCCCGACCAATTTTGACCATCATATCTCTTTATTACAATTATAACAGGTGACAGGTTTTTTTGTAACAAAAACCCTAAAACACGTTTTTGGCCTATTTTGTGAAATTTGGACTAATTAGGGTTATCCAACATTCCTGGCAAACGAACTCGTCTTTTTGTTTGTTATTTTGGACATTTCGGCGGAAAATTTTCTGTAGAAATTTTTGCTTCAACAATTACTCATTAACCTCTTGCCGTTCGTAAATACTCAACCTCAAGCTTCAAAACTCAATTTAAAATGAATTTGGTTTTAAGCTAAGCTAGGAAACTTTTTCCCTACCTTATATCCTGGTTTTAATAGACCAGAAAAAAATCACTAATTTTCGTTACCCTGGTTTTAAAAGACCAGATAGCCTAATGCCTATCGGGTATCCTGGTTTTGATAGACTTTCTCTCAACTCACCGTCTGCAATATTAAACTATGTAAACAAGTATATTCAACAATCTCAAAGTCAGCCAAATAGACAGAGTATACTTTTTCTAATTTTAAATTCAACAGTCCAAATTTTTTCAGTAGGAAGTCAATTCACAATATATTCCAATAAACCAGTTCGCTGTTTTTGATAGAATTTCATCTACCTAGTGTCGTATCTTCCACTTAAGTTGGCAATTCGTCCTCAAAATTGCCTGGCGTCCAACACATTACTTTCTCCTAGAACGCGACACTGAAAACTCTTCCCAGGACAAATTCCAATCGAACCAACAGCCCTGATTTTCTTGGTCAGCCGGATGCGAGAAAATGTAGAAATTTAGGAAGAATGGGTACACATTCATCACGTCACTTGACTCACTTTTTCACTCACTCGCCTATCAACTCACCATCCATTCAGTCACTGAAAGTAACCAATTCTAGGAGTTGATCAAAGTGTGACTCACGTCAAGCGTTAGAACGAGTTTGTGGCATAATATGTAAGGAAATGAAGCTATCAAGCGTATTTTGCCTTGTTCTTGTAAATCCAGTAACGCAACACAATGAAAACGATTCAGACCGTCATTGAAGACGACAGTAGAAGAAGCTCCGGTCCCATGTAAATCGATTATTCGCCTGTACCACGCAGGGAAATGTGAACCAGACAAATGAAGCTTCTCTGATATCTAATATAACGATAATGATGGTCTAACTGTCCATTTTCCTTGGAAAGTCGGTGTCGAGTCGACATTCCTCCGCCCTAAACCCCATTCGCCCAGTGGCCTCCAAGCCTTTTGTTTTCCCCATCTAAAGGGGACGGCCCCATTGTCATTCATTATTGTTGAAATACTGGGTGCTTGGGATCTTGTTAGAGATCACTTAAATAAAGCCGGCGGGAGGTCGCCTCTCGGGCTCTGGCGAAGGGAAGTGCGCAAAATGTTGGAAATTAATAGGTGTAGTTTAGCGTTTAACGGGACAAAGGGCGGTTATAAATTAATTTGCTTCCCTCTCTCGAGAGCGTCTTGGATGGATTAGGCGCCTTTCCGCGAGATGAACCCAAATAGTTCACCAAGGGAGAGCCAATCTCGAGATATTATTTATCTTTCTACCTTGACTACCCACAACGCTCGGAGATCCAATTTTCGTGTGTACTTAACCCCTTTCTATCTCAACTATTTGGTGACCGTGAAATTACTGAGTTCCAGTCGACCCAGGAGATTGTCTGCATTGGAGATTGACCGCTCAAGGGCGGTCTCGCCGGTCTTGAACATTTTTCTTAACCCCCCCCCCCCCTTAAAATTTGATGGTTTACCTTTCAAGGTACATATAAAACTGAAAATCGAATTTTTAAAAATCCGTCCGTTCGCGGCACTTTTCATAGTTATTTTGATGAAATTTTATATATGGGCTCCATTTAGGGTATAGTTGTGCCAGAAGCTTTTGGTTACCTACCTACTGTCAGTCATTCTAAAAGACCTACCTCGAAAACTCTCGATACAAAAGTATAAGTGTAATTTAAGATAGAATTGAATTTTTAGAATCGAATGAGACCACCCAGAGCTCTGCAGGTCAAACCGTTCGCTCCCTATGAGGACTTAAAGCTTGTTTTGCATTAATAAATCAGAAACACGAAGGTGAATCGCAAACGACTTCTTCACTGACGGAAATTGGTTCGCGATGTTACTGCTACAGGTAGCGATGTTATTGCTAGTTGGTATGAAAGGAAAAGCCGAGTTCTATGCAGATAAAGGGATATACACAGAAAATAAGAAATCATTGTGTAATAATTTAGATCGTTTTTAATGACTTAAGAATTCGCCTGCGTCCCTTGATTATGACATTCACAACGTGAAATTTATTATTAGAATGAAGCCACTCTATGTTTTGCCACTGCGACACATTTTCGTGATACACCTGTAGCCACGAAAGTTGAAAAACGTGATGTACGTATTCGAATTTCTTTTCCATCTTCAAGTTCGGGTGAAAACTTGCGGTTCTCATGACCCTTCAGTCCCTTCGTGATTAAAGTGTAGTCTGAGGAAAACCTCGGACGGGTCAAAGTGAGAATCAAGGGAAAAAGAGTAAAAGAGAAACAAGCAGATGAGAGGTAGAATGGAGGGGGGCCTTAGGGTACCTACTACAGAGCTTGAATTATTCATCGACCCCTTTAGTGGTCACGAAAACTACTTTCTGTATTCAGGTTGATGCTCTACCGCCCTACGGGGCTGTGGTTATGCCTTTTTCCGCCTCCCCTCGGAGGTTGCAAATTAATTGGTCTTATGTTGAGGGTAATTATAAGGTTGGTCATCTAATTCGAAGAGATCCAATTCAGTTGAGGCAAGTTCCAGAGCCATGACAACTTTCTATACAGAGTAATAACCTATTGGCCATGTGATACTCTAGGGGTGAAAAATAAGGGTCGACATTTTCGAAAGTAGGTTCAAAACCTAACTCTCGAAATAAAGGCATTGTTTTTTCAACAATTTAAAATAGTATTGAGTTTTTGGAATTTTTAGAGACCACCTGGATCCGTAGGACAAACCGTTCGCTGCCTACGAGAGCTTAAGGGTCGGACTTACGATAAATCAGGATAAATCATCATCGTTGGTAGGTAAAACAAAAGTTGGTAGGTAAAAAATTGGTAAAAACGCTGCAAATCATTGCTCAAAGGTTTATTATTTTCTGTATAGATCACCCTTCTGTATAGATTCCACCCTACCAACCATAGGTAACTACTACCTACTAGGGCCTTTTGAAAATTTCAAGCCCAACCACCAACCAAATGGAAATGAAGGGTTGAGATTTTCAAAAATTCCCTAGTATGTAGTAGTTACCTATGGTTGGTAGGGAATCTATACAGAAGGGTGATCTATACAGAAAATAATAAACCTTTGAGCAATGATCTGCAGCGTTTTGAAAATGGATTTGATATCGAAAACCACATGACTACCATAATGACTAGTTACTGTAGAAAAAATAATAACATGAGAACATTTCCCGATTTTTGAGAGGTAGGTAAACTTTAAAATTGTTGCCCTGAAAAATTTAGAAAAAGTGACATACCTATATCACATTTTGTCATCTTAGCACAGATTTTATAGTCGTACGTCCAAAAACTGTAAAATACGTTTACAAATGCAAACGGTTAGTATACGGTTAGTCTAGTTCTGGAAAAGGTTCAGTTCTTCTTAAGTTAGTTTACCAACTCATACAACGTGATGGGATGTTTGATGGTACTAGGTGTAATTGAGACAACCTGAGGAGGGCGAGAGGTGAAAAACTGACTCGAGAATTTGTAAAATGATGTTAAGAAGCTTCTCTGAAGCCCCACAAACGGAGATGGAGATCCTCTCCCTTGTTAAAGTTGAGACATTTCAGACGGGTGAAGTCATCAAGTTTATTATTTCCTTCGACGAAGTGTATCCTGAGGTTGAACAGCTCCAAGTTGAGAGGGATGAGGCCTCCCAACTTGAGGTTGGAGTGGAGGAGAAACTCAAACTTAGTGGAGGGGGAACTTGCGAGAGAAACGTCCCAGGAAAACCTTCTGGACCTCCACCACATTTCTCGAGGAAAACTATTTTAAACTTGTTCGCAGTCATACGTTTCCCCCTCCTTCACACTCTACCTGCAGGAGCGGTTCAGGCCTGATGGATGTTGTGTGAAGGTTTTTGTTGCAGCTCGTTTTATACAGGCGTTCCCGAGAAGAACAACTTTTTCACCTCTACAGACGAGGTAAACTCTACCAATAGCGGTTTAAAAGTTGTTGAGGCATATTGTAGTATAGGCAGAAAGGTTGTGAGGTACTACACGGTTAGCAACTTTGAAAATCGCATTTCCTAGTCATATCTTGCCCAACATGAGATATTCCCACGCAACTTCATCTTGTACTCAGCTTGACTTTACTAGGACCAAGCAGTATGATTCATACGGATTGAGACACCCACACACACGTAAGTACTAAGTTTGAATACCGCAGGAATACCTTACAACTCGGAATCACTCCAAGTTGTTTAATACCTAAATCTTCGGGAAGGAGGTGAGGTTTCTAAACCCATTCAGACCAATCTCTTATTCATTAAGGAAAAGGGAAATGGAAGAATAACAGATTCTCTCACCCCCCACCCCTTCCATCATGGACCATCAATCCACCGCCAGTCCGAAAAAGGGCACCCTGTCAAGATTTTGGATTTGCAAGTACCCAAAAGTTGCCATTCGTGCAGCATGAGTGAATGAGCGAATTTCCAAAGATACGAGTATATTTTAACCGATTTCAAGTAATTTTTCACTTCCCAAGGTAGATATTTTTATGGGAAATTTTTCATCGGCTGTTGTGAACTTCAGGAATCGTATTTGAAAATGTTCCACAACGGACTTCAGAGGTGAAAATTTTAATTTGGTACTAACATGTTTGAGGCTTATATTCTTTATATTTGAGGTTTTTACGTATTATTTGTTGGGTAGCTTTATTTATATTGGAAATTCGTTGAAACTCGAATCATACGAAGTGAAGGGACGATGCCATAATAGACCTGGACTACATATTTTTGCCTACTAAAATTCTTCTTCCTCCTCGAATATTATTGAATTTCTTCGGTTTTGGAGACGACAAGAATACTCGATGGTCCCCTACAAACAATTTTTAGCCATTTATACCACATATTACTATGATTCAGACAGTAATTTCCACTAAAAACGTGAAAACCCCATGAAGTTTTTGGTTGGTAGGTTAAAAAAAGGTCACAGTGGCAAAGCTCTGATCTTTGCAGACGAGTGATCTATACAGAAAAATAATCAACCGTTGTGTTATAATTTGCAGCGTTTCGAAATGTCAACTCCTTGGAGTGGTACAAAATTCCTGGCTAACGAACTCTTCACTTCAGGAATCGTTTTTAAGAATGTTCCACAACGGGCTGCAGAGAAGAAAGTTTTAAGAATTTCCTCGAATTACTCGGATGTTTGAGGCTTTTGTAATGGTTTCATTTTCATCGGAAATTCGTTGAAACTCAAATCATACGAAGTGGGGGGGATGATGCCGATATAGACCTGCAGCTACCTATTTCTGTCTATTGAAATTCTAATTTGACGCCTGATAATGCACTATAGGGACTATCATGGATACTATAAACCTTTGAATGAAGTAGTCTTGAACCATTAGTTGAGGGGGACTGGCTGGTCCACTTTCACCCCAGTTCTTTCTATTCCCGGACAACCCTCCACTTCCCAGAACCCCAAGAGCCCTCACAGCCGTGATCGTATAGTGGTTAGTACTTTGCGTTGTGGCCGCAACAACCCAGGTTCGAATCCTGGTCACGGCAAGGCTCTATTTTTCGTCCACCAATTCTATAATTCGGTACAAAATGTTACATTAGAAATACCAACATGATTTTTTTGAGGGTTTGATTTTTGGTATTACTTTCAGAGAAATACAAACGTTTTGATCAAAAACCCTTTTCTTAAATACAATGTTGAGAACAACTTTGAAAATAATTAATTTAAATTTTGCTCGATTCCGAAGGTTCATTATTGAAAATATTAAACCAAAAACACTAGGAAAATGTCCCGTCAAGACGTTAATAGAAAGTATATCGTCGTGGAATCAGCAACACCACCGAGCTCGTTTTTCACAACTTTTCAAGAGAGAGAAAAAACCGAGTTTTTAGTCCATTAAGGCCTAATTGTCTGATGTTTTCCTTGATTACTTGATTGATGTTTTCCTTGATGGACTAAAAAATCGGGTTTTTCTCTCTCCTGAAAAGTTGAGAAAAACGAGCTCGGTGGTGTTGCTGATTCCACGACGATATGTAACCCTTCAATAAAGATTTAAATATTAGATGGTTTAAATGAATCTTCAAAAATCTACTGACATTTTAAAGGGTATTTTTATTTATTCAGAAAAATAAGGTATTTCAGGGACATAAATTGTAATAATTAGCAGCCGTAGGCCTCCCTTCATGGATAGTTCGCATTCCAACAGACCCACTCTGCCCTCGAAAACAGAAAAATCGTTGCTTACAAAGTTCTGGCTGAACAGAGCTTTTCAATAGCTCTCCAGTGTTTTTCATTCTCTCCACGCCAATTCAAAGTTAGAGGTAGGAGGTATACAGAGTAGTGGATATGCCCTGAATCGGACTTTGATGCCGGATGGAAATCTGAAGATCTCCATTTCTAGTGTACCTCCCTTTGAACCGTTTTTTGTCGCGGTGAAAGCCAAGTTCGCTTTGAGACTTGGTGAATGCCGTGTAAAACGTAAACTACCGAGATGAAATACTACGTCTGAACATTCATCAATAGCCTCGAGTACTGAAGATTCTCTGGATAATAAAAATATCTTAAGCAGTTTTCGAAAGTTATTGCATAGAGTAAGTAATGTATGCTAAATTCGATCTACCAGAAATGAAACAAATCTGAAAATAGGCTGCGTTTCGTCTCGTTAGAAAATAAATGGGACTCAGGTAGACACCTATTTACGTTGTTGGACGGATACTAGGATTTTGGACAAATCGTCAAATCTAGTAAGTACCTATACAGGGTTTCCAATCGCATTTTTAGCGAATTTTCAATGGAAATGAAGCTGTTGCCATAGCCTCAACATTTCTAGAATGAATTTTTTCGAAAAAATGTTTTCACTTAAATCCGTTTTGGAACATTCTGAAACAATTCCTAAAGTGTAAAAAAAAAAAATATTTTTTGAAAATTCGCTCATTAGTTCATGCTGCATGAATGGACTTTTACGTTTTACACCTTCCTGAACGCATGTCTGACGGTAGCTCTGCATATCCCTGAAACGGGCAAAACTATACCAAGTTACAGTCCGATTTTGATAATTTTCAGGGATTGGGCGGGTAATGGTCTAGAAGGTTTCTGTGGTTTCGATTATGCAATCGTAATTGGATCATCAGTAGCCACTGCGCATGTACAAACGTAGAATTATTGAAACAACCGTATTTTCTACAATTTATATCCGAATTGAAAGAAATTTTCAGGGATTGCGTGGGTAAGACTCTGGAAGGTTCCTCATAAATGTCATCGTCATGTGATCATCAAGTTATGGGGGAAGGAGTAGGTACTTGGAGATTCCAGCTTTGAATTTCTACAATCCATCAGATTTATTTATACAATCGTGTTATGAATACGAGGAGTTTATGTGCCACACCCACTTGGCAGACGTCTTTTTAATCGAGAGGGGGGGAAAACGCATTACTTGGTAGTTCTAAGGTTAGCCGATTATACCTCTGAACTGGCGTTTCGGGGCAGTCGTTTTTCCACTAAGAGACCCCATCAATGACTTCAATGGCGACGAAGACCAACATGAATATTTCATGAGGGCGCCCCTCCATCGGCGAGACAATTCCGAGCGTCCTTGCATACCTCCCACGAGCTCCTTCCTGGGCAGCATCAGTCTCCTGTCGTCCGTCTGGCGGGAAGTCGAGAATTGCCAAGTTGACAAGACTGATGGGGTTCCTCAACCCAAACATGACTGTAGGTAGGTAAGTGATGCTAACAGAGGTTACTTCAGAATGAAGTTCGATTATGAATAAAACTGTCTATACAGATTCAAATACCTCAGAAACGCAAAATACGAGTGGAAATGTTGATTTTGGACGACACACATTTTAACATGATTTTTTTGGGGGTCATTCTGTAATACAGGGTGTTTTACGAAAAGGTTACACCCCCTTCATTTCCACAAAATACAGCGTAAAAAATTGGGAACAACGCTATTTTTCATGATTTTTTTGTGAGGAATTCAGGAAAAATACTTTCACGCAAAATACTTGCGCGCAATTGACACTAACTTCATTTTTTCAAATGGAACCCCCCCTTTTTTATTACAGATTCGGATTCTACGTCAAATTTCATAAAAAATTCATACCCGAACCAATTTTTTTTAATCCGCGCAACCTGGCTGTTTGAACGCTCTAAGTTGCGCAACTCCACAAAAATTAGGTTTTGGAAAACCCTAAGTGTGGCACATCTTTTTCATAATTTTTTGACGCTGAATCTGGTGTCATCCGTTTTTCAATGGGGGGTGCGCCTTGATTTTTTTTTAGATTTTTAATCGAAAGTAGACTACATCCTGAGAGTTTTGGCACCAACCGCGACCTTCTAGCGTGAGTGGATCTGTTTCTATGATTTTTCAAAGTTTCGACGGTTTATGACGTCATGCGCCCCTCTCGCCTGTGCGGGACCCCCCAGCCCACTGTGACGTCATAAACGGTCGAAACTTTGAAAAATCATAGAAACTGATCCACTCACGCTAGAAGGTCGCGGTTGGTACCAAAATTCTCAGAATGAGGTCTACCTTAAATTAAAAATAACAATAAACAGTTTTTCCTACCAAGGCGCACACCCTATTTTACTGCAATTTTTTTAAATGGCGGCGGAAAATTCGGTTGTTTTTAGGAAAAATCGCTCTTTTAATCTCCATGAATTATTAGGCAATTTTATTTAGTTCAAGCATGGTCGTTTGGTCGCGCTGTCAGTTTTTAGATTGAACTGAGTATTAACGATAGAGTGTCCCACGGAAAGGTTAAACCCCTCTTCATTTCCCCAAAGTACAACGTAAACACGATTTCGACCACAAAACTGATGATTTTATGAAAGAAATATTCATTTTTCCTCTTGAAATCTTGGTCTTCCTCAAAACGGATAAGAACCTGTGATTCAGCGTCAAAAAATTATGAAAAAAGAGAAGCCACGCCAAAACCTAATTTGTGTGCAACAATAAAAACACAATGAAAAAAAATTGGTTCGGGTATGAATTTTTCATGAAATTTGACGTAGAACCCGAATCTGTAATAAAAAGGGGGGTTCCATTTGAAAAAATGAAGTTAGTGTCAATTGCGAGCAATTGCGCGCAAGTATTTTTCCTGAATTCCTCACAAAAAAATCATGAAGAATAGCGTTGGTCCCAATTTTTTGCGCTGTATTTCGGGGAAATGAATGGGGGGTGTAACCTTTTCGTGAAACACCCTGTATACATTATGACGAATGCTATTATTATCATCTGAGTTGGTTCCACAGAGAGAAAATTATTTATTCCCTTCAATAAAAGAATATCGAATCATGGATGGTTTTCGTCAAAATGCCGATAATAATAAAGAATTTTCGCAATTTGAGACGTGGGAGTGGAGATCGTTCCCTTGAGCACCCTTCCTAGTTACATTTTCCATGTCGCGAATTTCAGAAGCTCAGTCCAAAATAATGTATACTTGTTTATCCATGATACATAGCCCGACGTGAATTCATTCCAGGAGACCAGCGGAAGAGGAACACTCAGCCCCATGAAGCTGAAATTTTACAGGGAACCTGAGAGAGTGCTGGTACGAATAACAAAAGCTCCTAACAGATGAAGGTTCAACGAAAGGCCCAGTTAAGTCACTTTTTGTGAGTGTTCTTAGCACGAAACATATACCTACGTACTCGCACCTAGATACATATGTAATCTGAGTATGATGCTTTGTCGTTGAGGATGGAACAAAGAGTGTATTGCGTTTCCCAGTAAAATCAAAGTTTCAATTTCAACAATACCAAGCTCCATTTACCGAACAATTCACTCCCTCAGTGAAAAACATCTAAGCCTTTATTCTGCTTCTCCTCCGGCCGGTCTCGTATCTCGGTACCAGCTGTCTGCTGTGGTATCCCGTCGGCTTCATCGATAGCCCGGCAATTTCAAACTGGAGACGTATGTTGAGAAAACACCCGTGGTCGAGTGATGTCTCCATACATACATTTAGAAAACGTCAGCCACGTTGGGTGGGCAGCATAGCTCCCCCACATCCCGGAAACAAATTTGTTCAAAACGTAAAATTACGAGCTGAAATTTTGACTTTGGAGGACTCACGTTTAACCTTGGAAATCCATTGAATAATGGTCGTAATGTTGAAATTTTACTTCAATTTCCATACTAAGACCGATTAACTCAACAATCAAGAATTTCCTAAAAAAACAAATAAAAATAAATAAAAAAACACAAAAATGTTTCTTTTAAGATATTTTCGCCAAACCCGAGCCGTCGTGAATGTATATGTGTACGTCGGATCTGGTACGCTCCTGCCTTTGTGTTGTAAAGATGATGTGACGTGATTTTTTCTTCTTTTTCCGTTGAAGAATTGAGCAACAAAAGGTAACGAGGTCTTCTTTGTGGAAGAAATGAATAGATGGAGCGGACCGAGGAGAACTCCACCTCCGGATTTCGAAGCCTTTGCAGGTTTTTCTGTACAAGGCCGTACCGAAGGCAGTTCTTCAATCGATATTCGGAGACTCGACGAAGGAAGGTACCGAGCCAACCGCGCAACTTTTTATACAGTTTTGCTTCCAAACTTCCTTTACTTTTATCACAATGTACCTTCTGCGTAAAATAAAGTGCGAGACTAATTATCTGGTCGATTTGACCGATACCTTGTTACTTTGATGAAATACTAGGACAAGGTAATAATATTAGTAAGAGCAGGGAAGGATTTCAATGAAAATTATCTTAAAAGTCTCGTATAAACTTCAACATTGAATTCAACAATGAACACAAAATGTTTACAAAAAGAAAGTTCGCAAGTTTTTCCAGACAGAAAAGTAAGGGATACTTTTTGAAAATCTTGCGATGGTTGTACGAATTACTCCATTGTACCTAACTAGATATCGATACCTTAAACCACAAAGGTTCTATGTCCAAAAATGGAGTTTTGAGGAAAAAGCAAAAGAAGTTATCACCAGTGCACAATTCCTAAAATAGTGGCTTTTTGCACTAAACTATTTAATTTCTTCAATAAATTTTCAAGCCATTATCGTCAAGAAAACTCAATAACAGTTTAGTTGAATTTGAGTTTTTCTGAAAAAAAAAAAAAAAAAATGTGGAAGGTGGATGGACACAGCGCTTTTGTGCTTTAAGGTATCGCTATGATGAATTCCAGACCACAACGTTATTACTCTGTAATGTCAATTGTCATGCCTCAAGAACTAGCCTACTAGGTGGTATTTATTACTTTGATAGCACAACTAAAATTTAATATCGAGATTTATCGATAATTGCACAATCTACACCTGCTTCGATGATGGCACCGATTTGATAATTTTTTTCAACTTATACTAGCATGCACCCGCATGCTAGAATAAGAGAATTCATTTAGGGACAACTAGACAACATAGAAAACTTGATTCATGACATGTACGAACTAGGTGAAGTGCAAAACGAAAAAAACTGCAATTTCCTTTCATATAAAACTGCCAGAGAATGTCTTCAAAAGAATGTGCCATGTGCCAAGTGTAATTTGGAATTGTTCTTTGAAAAAAAGGTACATCTCAACAAATATTCAAATATCGTCCATCAAAGAAGGAAACAGCTCCGAAAATCGTTGGAACTGGAGAAAAAATCTCCCTCCACTCCTTCTACGCTGGTGGAAAACAAAAATCCGTCCGTGAACTGATGGAGCCTTTATATTTGGAACACGTTTTAGTAAGAATCAAAACTATTCAACAGGTTGCCTTTGAGATAATAGCATTTGAAAAACGCTGCAAATCATTGCTCAAAGGTTTATTATTTTCTGTATAGATCATCCTTCTGTATAGATCACTGGTTCTCCATCAATAGAACCTACCACCATCTGTATTCTCCCTTGACCTTCCCTCTCAAATTTCAGCTCCTGCGTTCAATAGGATTGAAAATGGCTTCGGAGCTCACTCAGCTGATCAGTGATCTGAAGAGTGAAGAAGATCTCCTCGAATGCTGAAGACGCCTGGAAGAGCACCTCCATTCACTAGGATTGAAAATGGCTTTGGAGCTCACTCAGCTGATCAGTGATGTGAGGAGTGAAGAAGATATCCTCGAATGCTGGAGACGCCTGGAAGAGCACTTCCATTCAATAGCATTGAAAATGGCTTCGGAGCTCACTCAGCTGATCAGTGATGTGAGGAGTGAAGAAGATATCCTCGAATGCTGGAGACGCCTGGAAGAGCACCTCCATTCACTAGGATTGAAAATGGCTTTGGAGCTCACTCAGCTGATCAGTGATGTGAGGAGTGAAGAAGATATCCTCGAATGCTGGAGACGCCTGGAAGAGCACCTCCATTCACTAGGATTGAAAATGGCTTTGGAGCTCACTCAGCTGATCAGTGATGTGAGGAGTGAAGAAGATCTCCTCGAATGCTGAAGACGCCTGGAAGAGCACCTCCATTCACTAGGATTGAAAATGGCTTTGGAGCTCACTCAGCTGATCAGTGATGTGAGGAGTGAAGAAGATATCCTCGAATGCTGGAGACGCCTGGAAGAGCACTTCCATTCAATAGCATTGAAAATGGCTTCGGAGCTCACTCAGCTGATCAGTGATCTGATCAGTGAGCAATGATTTGCAGCGTTTTTTACCTACAAACATTGTTTTACCTACCAATTTTTTTTTACCTACCAACTATTGGTAGGTACTACCTACCACACTATAATGGCTTCACACCTTCACAATCAAGTTTATTAGAAAGAACTAAACGCTTCACACTCGATTCGAAAAATAGAAAGCTTGATATGGAAATTTGATTACTGGTTACGCAGAAGGCAAAACTGTATACAAATCGAAGAAATGAACAGCGATCGCATTTTAGTCCGATAAAATTTGAACGGCGATTAGACCTCTTTTGCGATTCACACTCATGATTCTGTTTTATCGAAGGAAAACCTTCAAGTACTCGAAGGGACCGAACGGTTTGTCCTACAGAGCTCCGGGTGGTCTCAAAAATTTTTAAAAATTCTGTACTATTTAAAATTGGTGAAAAAACGATACCTTTATTTCGAGAGTTTTCGAGCTAGGGCACTCTTGAAAATTTCAACCCTTAATTTTCACCCCTTAGAAGTGACCTACATCAACCAAAAGCTTCGCGGCACAACTAGACCCCAAATGGAGCCCATATACCAAATTTGAACCAAATCGGTCCAGTGTTGCTAAGAAAAGTGCCGCGTACGGCGGACGGACGGAAATTTTTTTATTCGATTTTCTGATTCTACGTACCTTGAAACGTAAAACATTAAATTTTGAGGGGGGTTAAAATTTTTTTTTCTTGCTCGATTCCAAAGGCTTATTATTGAAAATAATAAACCAAAAGGGCAAAACTTTAAACTCGATTTCCCAAAAATCACCTTTTTTGAGTTGTTTCCTTCTCCCACGTGGGGTGCGACATGTACGAACTAAATGAAGTGCAAAACGAAAAAAAAAAAACCTGCAATTTCCCCCTCTTTCATGTAGCACTGCCAGAGAATGTCTTCAAAAGTTTGATCAATTTTAATGTGTGAAAAAATATAAATAAAGAAGTGACTGAAAGCATAAATCCACAATAATAAAGATCTTTAAAGTTATAGTTGTTAGTTGAGAAACATACGAACTGTGTCGAGAGCAATGATTCTCCGTTCATACCTGAAACAAAATTAACATTAATTAGTTTACACATTATTTTTGAAGAAAGTGAAAATAACCAAGGTTCCACAAATCATACATTATTCTGTATCAAGAGGTAATGAAATTTTTTAGTTGCCTCAACATTCGGAAGATAGGAACCTTGGGAGTTCCTGCGCCCAAACGTAATTAAGACACATTATTTTTCAAGAAAACTATCCAAGTTTGCAGAATTAGATGACCGAGCAACTTTTCCGGGTCCTATATCTGTACCTCAGAGGTCAACTATCGTATGTCCAAAATTCTCGTTTTCGAGATTTTTGTTTTGTATGTGCATTCTTTCTATTGTATTTTGTATTCTATTGTATTGGTAGGCATAAACAGATTCTACAGAATTAATTTGAGCATGATAAAGTCATCAGAATGGGCCATAGGGATCAAAATAGGTGTGCCCACAACTTCTTTTGGCTCTGCTGTAAGATCGCCAAAATGTCACTTACGATAATCGACCTCTGAGGTACAGATATAGCATTTATGAATTGAGTTAAACTTTTTCCATTTAGGTTTAGACCTTTTCCATTTCAATTTAGACCTTTTCCGTCAGGAAATTATTATCCCACAATTTGAAAATGAAATAACACACACGTGTTTCTTTATGCACAGAAATGTAATCTAAACAATGATCACAATGTTCTGTTAATGAAAACAAGAATTTTTCATGAACAATCTGAATTTGAACAGAATATTTACAGTGCAAATGAAAATAAAGTAAATGGAAAAGGTCTAAACCTAAGTGGAAAAGGTTAAACCGTAATAGAAAAGGACAACCTTTTTTTTCAATTCGTTTTATTTTTATTGTACGGGTGTATATGTACTATGCACGGTTTAGGAATAAACCTAAATGGCAATAATTTAACATAATTCGGAAATGCAATACTCAGAAGGTCAGTCATTTTCACTTAGTGAACGTCTATTGATTTGGACTCTGTCAGTAATGCTTGATGTTTTAGATAGCTTACTAAATAATCATTCAAATTTGGACCAAAAAATGAACACTGTAGAAGACAAGTATTTCAAAATCAAAATCGAATGTACAAACCCAATTATTTTATTAAGTCAAGCCTTTCGAGATGAAAAACGGAAACTAATTTTCGTTCATTTGGATGCGCAGCGTGTTTGCAACTTTTGAAACAACATACAAGACAGTCCCATCAAAAAAGTTCGCGGTCTGTTCGAAACTACCTGAAATTTTTTGAATCTTCACGGAGTCCTCTCCCTATTCTCTGTTTTTCATTTCAAGGATTAGAGGCCACTCTGATCTGGTATTCAAAAAGTAGATAAGTTCAGATTTCGCCGAGTAAGGTTACAGAATCATAACTTTTCCCGACGGAACGAATTCGGGGGCTACTCTGAGTTGTCATTGAATATAAAAAGAGTTCTGGAACTATTTTAATTAAAATTCTGTCAACTTTCTTCCAAATGTGTGGGCTCTGGGTGACAGATTCGTTGACAGGATGTGCCCAACTATGTGTATATTTCGTGTGGTGAATATACAACCAACAAGTCTAAACAGATGGATGAGCAAGCGAGATCCACCCACGTGACTGAGCCACAGGGCATGCTACAACTACTATAATTTAATACTACATTTGCCCCTGTTGCGTTACACGAGTCCATCGGAATCTATTGAGACCCCCCTTTTCCGAAGCTGTATTTGCCCAGCGCTGTAGTTGGAGAGCTGCCTAGAAACTTGTAAACTCAATTTGGAGGCACAATGGAAGTTACTCGTGATCAATATTCAGTGGAGGAAATCAAGAGGCCCTACTTCTGTTCCAGAATTCGTATTGTTCAAATAACTAGTTCACCCTTGAATCAACTTGAATGTTTTCCGTTACGGAGTTGAAAGACTGACGGCACAATTTGCAACCTTTATCACTCACGTTGCAATCATTGCGATCAGCGAAAGGCAATCTGTACCTAGTTTATCACATATCAGCATGAATAATGAGTCAGTTGGTACCTATCTACTTTCTATCTGGACGAAAATGAGATATTTTTCGCGAATGATAGCAGGATTAGCTGAATCCAAGCTTTCGACCTCGAGAACCCTAGGCTGACAGAAGGAAACCTCGAAATAGTCGCTCGATTTTGAGTTTTTGCAAATTTTGATTGAACAGGAGCATATTTTCGACAAAATCATTGAAACATTCCAAACCAAAATGTCTACAGAGTTGGGGGAAGTGTTCAACTTTCTGACATAGGAAGAATGTAGAAAATTACTAATTGTATTATTGAGTGGTGGCTACCACTAATGAAAATCAGTGAATGAAACACGATTTTCACGGTCATATTAAACATTTTTCCGTTAAGGCAAACATTAACACAATTGGGAAGTCTATTCCTTCATGCTGATTTTTCCTTACTTAACCCTAACCGGACAGATAGGCGACACTGAGTGCGGCCTCATAGGAAAAAGAGTAATGATCTTGAGAGAAGTAGACCCCCTACACCCCTTCTAACCTCTAACCCAATCCTCCCATCCAGACCCATGATCTCACACAACCCTTGAGATTACTAAGTGATAAACAATAAGTCTTATTGTTCGGCACGTGACGGTTTAAGTGCAAAAAAATTGTCTAGGTGCCAATCTGTCTGCCATTTCCCGCCATTTTTGATGGGTTGGTTTGGGAACTATCACAATAAGATGGTCGTTCAAATGAGTCGAAGTTTTTTGAGTGAAACCACAATATGAGTAATAACTAACCAGTAGAAAAGGATTTCCGATTTCTAATCAAGAAAAAAGTTCAAATATTGAGATAATTAAAAGTTTTGGAGATTAACATGAAGAAATTGAGTTCTTGTAGTAATTAAAGTATCTTTGAATCCTTGAAAAGAGTAAACAAGTATTGGGAATGCATTGAAGTTCGAAAATAATTTTGCCAATCTGTCTTTGGTGTGACACTAAAGCTATCTGTCCGTTGAGTGTTAAAGTATCTATTTTCTTGGGTCCACCATCAAACTACCCTCCACATTCGAACGTAATCGGGCAGCAAGAAGTCCAAGGAAAATCATAGTTTGGCTTCTCATAGCGGTGAAACCAGCACCAACACCAAGAATGACATCGAAATCCGACCACTATAGTAAAGCCCTGGGCAAGGAATTGACCTCGGTTAGATAACCTCAAAACCAAAGTTGTTCAAAATGTTTGAAGTTTTGATTTTTTCCACCCGCTGGGCAAATACAAATTGTCGTGGGTGAGGGAGCAAAATGAATTTCCTAAAATTTGAAACCAAAACGACATCCTTAAACCAAACCAATTGAATCATAAAATTTGGGCTCTTCGATATAATAATAGAAACATTTGATGTTGATTACTTTCAGATAGTGATTAGCGTCACAATAACGGTAAATCGAATGAGACCAACGGCAGATGAGAGGCTCATGATTGAAAATTTTAAGCACAGGCACATCTTCTTAAGGGGGGAACCACTAAAAGTGATTAGAAGGAGGTTAGGGAAGTCGGAACAGTTGTGTAAGCGATAAAGCTAACTTCTTTCCTATTCATCACATCAGAGCACTGAGATGCGGCAGCCTCTTAGAAACTGGCCAGGCTCCAGGACACATTAGGTAGGAACACAGAGTAACGGAGACAAGTTAGGGAATAGAACTCTGAGGTATTGATTGTGTAAAGTGGGGATCCAGGTGACGCGTTTCATCATCCAAATCATCAGTTCTTCATCAGGTCCCACTTCATCCTAAGGGGCACCATTGCAAAAGGCATCAGGTCTTCAACAGTCCGATACAATCTCGTCTGCTCCAATAGGAAGGCTACAGAGGCAGCCCAATTTAAACCCAATTCATCGTAGCAGCACAACTACTCAGATCCTGACTTCTACGGGACCGAATCAATTGACGGATGCTTCTCAATAGGAATTTACCCTAAGTATCGATATTTGAAAGTATCGATACTTTTTGTAAATATCGATCCTTTTTTTCTCTGATATAATACATCACTCCGATACTGGAAAAAAGTATCGATACTACGATACATTATATCGTAGTATCGATACTTTTTTCCAGTATCGGAGGTACTTTTTTTCTCTCACATTTCATCTGTTTCAACACCTACGACATGAAGGTACCTACTTGACAGTACCTCTATCTCTACGTAGATTGTTTGGAGACCAACCATTTCAACAAATTAAACAAAGATGATGTACCACCACCTCCAGATCTCTATGATAACCTGCTGTCCTCCATCATCGGAATGACCACCAAAATGTTAACCCAACCAAGTGCAATACGAAAACAAGTGCCTAAACAAATAACAAAAAAATTAAATAGAAAAATGAGTGATTTATTGTTTTGTTCATTCTATATTAATTATTATTCTCGCAATGGAGAGATGTCACACGGATGGAGAGAAACATAAACGACATTTTCACCCATCTTTTTTAAAGTATCAGAAAGTATCGATACTTCAAAATATCGATAGTTTTTGAAAGTATCGTACCGACACATTTTGATACTTTTTAAATGTATCGATACGATATTATATCGATACTTTTGAAGTATCGGACATTCCTACTTCTCAACTTGGGATCACAGCAGAGCAGACCTCACCAGCAAGACCTCGTCAACCTACCTATCAGGTAGTTATACCTAAGTAATGTATGAGTGTATGGTATCAGCTATAGGTACGAGGAGCTCCTTTGTTTGGAATTTAGAAACTATTGTCAAATGAAAATCAACTTTTGCAATTGGTTTATTAGCTCTATGGCCCAATCAGAAAACATTAAGAATTGATTGCGAGGAAGTCAGCTGGGTCTTTCACATCAAGCGCTGAAATATTGTATAATGTATTAATAATGTTAGGAAGATGGTATCCAAGTTGTTTCTGGAGATAGAAATTTCATGTTCTCTACTAAACAGTACAGTTATCCTCCAAAGTGCCGAAGGTTCGTTCAGTTTCATGGGGAGGTAAAAAATAACTGCTAAATCAGGAGCTGGCATATTCTGGATTACTAAGCAGAAAAGGGCAGAAGTGACAAAATATGAACGTTCCCACGAATGAGATCTCTTCAATGAGGTGTTCTGCTCCATGTTAATTACATAGTCAGGTGTAATGTGAGTTGCCGCCCTATGCAAATTCAACTACCTGCGCTATGAGAAATTTCCATATAAATAGAACCGAGGTATCCCTTTTTCAATACATTAAATTTGTTCTCGAAATACAATTCCCTAACTTCGTACCTTGTTCCCATGAATATTCCAAGTTTGGTATTCAACGTAAGCCATTCCTTTATTATGTTTCCGACTGTATTACAAATGTATTCTGATCTAGGTTGCCTCGTATACAAAATAAATTCTTATCAAGAATAAAACTTACGTTCACCGAGTGGTCCGATTGGTTCTGAAATCATTACATGCGCATGTTTGGAGTGTTGAGGGTAGGAGGTGATGTAAATACTGTACTTTCATTGACAACCTGATTTCAAGAAAGCTCTCTCAAGAAGGAAGCCTTACTGCCCACCCAACTTGGAAGAATGTCGATGAAAAGATCCGTCACTTGGATCACCAAAAAACCTGACCGGGTACTTGGTGTGTTTTCATGGGAACTTGGAAATTTTAAAAGTTGAACAGTAAAGGCGTGAATTCACATCTACATCTTTTTGAGAAAAAAGGCATTTTTTCGAAAAAGAGAAAACATTTTTTTTAAATTTACTTTTACTTTTTAAACTAAGTAACGAATAGTTCGACATCAAAATTGTGTAAGAACGACCATAAAATTCTTTGAGTCTGCGTACCACAACGCTCCATAAGCAGGATCGTCAGCCTCCTCAGCCTGACAAGTTTCTGAACAAACGGAATCACCCCCTCCGCTCCTATCCGGAGATTTCTTGTACGTTTCACGCGTAAATACATCTAGGGACTCTAATCCGAGAATTCGAAAAGTATCACAAAAACGCTGCAAATTATTACACAATGGTTTATTATTTTTCTATATTGATCACTCGTCTGCAAAGCCACCAACCATCCAACATGAAGAAAAACATCGATCGCATTTCGGTCAGCTAAAATTTGAACGAAGATTAAGCCTCTTTTGCGATTCACACTCGTGTTTCTGATTTATCGTACGTAAAACCTTTAAATTCTCGTAGGGAGCGAACGGTTTGTCCTACAGAGCTCCGCGTGGTCTTAAAAAATTCTAAAAATTCTATCGAATCCTAAATTGAAGGAAAAACAATACCTTTATATCAAAATTTTTTGAGTTAGGGCGTTTTCAAAATTTCAAAATTCATTTTGGAACCCTTAGAACTGACCTACATCAACCAAAATCTTCGGGGCACAACTAGACCCCAAATGGAGCCTACATACCAAATTTCATCAAAATCGGTCAATGCTAAGTGGCAAACGTGCCGAGTACGGCGTACGGCGTACGACGCACGGTGTACGGCGGACGGACGGCCAAATTTTTATTCGATTTTTAGATTCTACGTACCTTGAAACGTAAACCATCAAATTTTGAGGGAGTGTTAAAAAAAAATTTTTCTTGGTCGATTCCAAAGGTTCATTATTGAAAATAATAAACCAAAATGAGGACTGTTCAAGGCTTGAATGTAGTTTAATTTAACTAATAAGAACTTCATTGTTGGATTCTTCTTGTGTAGGTATTTATTGTTGAAATTTGTTTCGGCTGAATTCAGCCGCTTTCTTTAGCTTGATGGAGGTAAGTACCTAATAATTAGGGTTAAATCCCATCGACAAGAACGCTTATATTGGACCCACATCATTATGTTCTTAATGGCAGTTGTTTTGGTTCATTATTTTAAATAATGGGCACTTTTGAACATTTAAACCCTTAATTCCCACCCCGTTCAAATGTTATGTGACCAAAATGCGATCGTTGTTCGTTTCTTTGAGTCGAACTCAGTTTTCGTCCTTAGCAACCAGTATTCAAATTTCCTAATGAAGGCACGCGAAACTCTATGATAATCCTGCATAGCACATGTTGTTCTGCCATATGTTACTCTGCCACAACTAGCATAACAATAACAAATAAAAATTAATCTTAAAACACTAGTCATTAAGAACATGATGATGTGGGTCCAATACAAGTATTCAAGACGATGGGAATTAACCCTAATAATTACTTTTAAGAAAGCAGCTTAGTTTGGCAAAAACATGTTCCACCAATGAATTCCTACAAGAGACTCAATGATTAATTTTCCGGAAGTAAAATGGTTCCACCCCAACAACCAACACATAACTTCTAAAAACGAGGTTATACAGGGAAAATGAGATAATAACGTGTGTGAATCCTATGAGATCATTGATCCATGGGTCGTTGAATATATAGATGTTACTTAATACATAAAATTCTAAGGAGTGAGAAGTTGGGGTTGATAATTTCAAAAAATATTAATTGAATATTAGGACGAGTTTTTAGAATTGAATGAGGCCATTCGTAGGACTTGTTTAGCGATGATACTGAAATTATTTAGAAACAGGCAAACTTGGTGGTCATCAATGGGTTAGTTTGGCTAGTTCTCAGGGCTAGAATCCCACTAGAACGCGGTATAACTGGACAGACTAGCCAATCAAGACAAATAACATACATTACTTCCACTTTCTATCCAAATTGGATGACATTTTCAGGGATTGTGTGTTTGGGACAATCCCTTATCAATTTCATTGTGGTCTGATAACTGGTCTGCATAACTTCTACAGTTTCCATTTGATTTCGAAGGAATTTTCAGTGATTGAGACTCAAGATGGTTCCCTATGAATGTCATGTGGTAACCAAATTTTTAGTGTATTGATAGGGTTTTTTTGGGTATTTGGAGATTAAAGTTTTGATTATCCATTACCTATCTATACAATCGGTAATGGATACGAGAAAGCAATGTGCCTACACTTGGCATGAGTGCATTTTATTGTGCAGTATCCCAAAAGTTTCTTGGATAAGATCAACAAACCAAAAAATGTTATTGCCCTACACATCCGGAGAAGAGAGAACATGAAAATGGGCGTTATAAGGCGTTTTCGATGTGTCGGAAGAAATGGCTTCTCCGGCATTCTTCTTCAATTTATTATACAGGGTGTAAGCCTAACTGGTCTGCCATACGGTACCAGTCGATTCAATAACTAATTTGCAACAAAAAATGTCTCTTAGCAATTTTTGTTTAAACCCTTTGTTTTCGAGTTATTTCAACTTTAAACTTTTTCTCGTAATTTTGACCTTACGTCATTAAAACGGTATTAACACCCTTAATTTGCTGTGTAAATTACAATTTGAGGATACCGTTGGAAAGAGTATTAAATTTACTATCCGATAGAATCCTTAACGTTTTTGTGAGTCAAGGTTGGAGACATGAAAACGTCCTCTAAATAGAGAATTTTACGTAATTTTGAAAACCTCGCATTTTTTCAATCGTAATTTGAACTACGAGAACTCATATTTTTTTAAGATGCAAGAACAGTAAGAACTGCGCCAGAATCTCAGCTTTCCAACGGTATAATCAAAAAATAATTTACAGCCAAATTTAGGGGTGTAATTTGTGTTTAAACGCGGAAAAACGTGCATTTTCTCAACGAAATCAGCGCTCTGCCTCGAAGATCTGAGGGGTCGGACGATAGAAGTGGGTGGGCGGGCGCCGCAGTAGACCGCGAGGCCTCTGGAAACAGGAGGCCAGAGCGCTGACATCGTTGAAAAAATGCACGTTTTTCCGCTTTTAAACACAAATTTCTCCCCTAAATTTGCTTGTAAAATATTTTTTGATTATACCGTTGGAAAGCTGAGATTCTGGCGCAGTTTCTACTGTTCTTGCATCTTGATAAAATATGAGTTCTCGTAGTTCAAATTACGATTGAAAAAATGCAAGGTTTCCAAAATTACGTAAAATTTTCTTTTTACAGGACGTTTTCATGTCTCCAACCTTGACTCACAAAAAAGTTAAGGTATCTATCCAATAGGAAATTTAATGCTCTTTCCAACGGAATCCTCAAATTGTAATTCACACAGCAAATTAAAGGTGTTATGACCGTTTTAATGATGTAAGGTCAAAATCACGAAAAAAAAGTTTAAAGTTGAAATAACTTGAAAACAAAGGGTTTGAACAAAAATTGCTAGGAGATATTTTTTGTTGCAAATTAGTTATAGAATCGGCTGGTACCGTATGGCAGACCAGTTAGGCGTACACCCTGTATACTGGGATTATATTATTTGTGCATATTCTATTCTATACTCTTGTGGGCTATACTGCTCATCGAACGTGGCAGATTGATGTTGATCGCCTGACATAACCAGCTGCCACCGGTTGGTTCTTCCACGGTTTGGAGAAAAGCTGAGTAGGACTATTCCAAGTCGTCCCTAAACGGAACAAGAAACGCCGGTTAAGTGAAATGTCTTCACAGATAAAGCTGGGGGGGGGGGGGGGGTCGGCTATCAAGGAACGAGATAAAAGAAAACGTCTCGGAAGAGGATAAGAAAGATGCTGATGACTCGAAGGTTGGTGGTAACCGATGCTTCCAGCGACAAAACACCTCCCTTCTCGGCCTGACCTCAATCTCTCGCTCCATTTACCTTTTGTCGGGCGGTTTTCAATTAAATGAAGCCTCCAGGGAAAGAGAGAGAGAGCTTGAAATATTTCTAAGAAATATTATGAGTCACCAAAGGAATAAACGGGGATGAATTCCAGATGGAGACCTGACATTTTCTGGCCTCAGGAAAGAGATGAACATCGACCGATGACTTACAGCATACAACTGCAATTCCCAAAAGAATCCAACATTTTTCCAACCAAATCACAATAATAATAAATATTTTCCCAATAAAATGCAAGTAGGTGTAGGTGGCTTGATTATGAATGCATCGCACTAATTCACTTCGAGAATTCAAGAGACGGAAGTCCTAAAATGATGGTTTTGAGTTAAGTTCAATGTGATTCACAACCGGACGAGCCCTGCGCGTAGCTCCAACAATCGTATTTTCATCTGCTCTGGTTGCTGTTAGAGAGAAGGGTAACACTTTTTCATTCTGGGAGATTCGGAAGGGAATGTTCTCTTACAAAGGGCGCAAGTCGCCATTCCATGTGCTTCAGACCTTGAGCGGTGGTGAAATCGCAAGAGACCTTTCTTGAAGGCCTCAACATTTTCTCTTTCTCAAAATCGGAATTGTAACGACTCTATTTCTGACTGTGTTCACTAATTAGAAATTATATTGAAGGAATTTGAACTTTCTTAAAACTTAACTTGGCAATAGCTATTAAGTAACATCATTCTTCCCACGTCGATAAAAAATCTCCAAACTTATAATGGTTAAATTCGGATATTTGATGAAATTTGGTATGTGGGCTCCATTTGGGGTCTAGTTGTGCCTCGAAGATTTTGGTCACTTCTAAGGGTTGAAAAATACCTAAGGGTTAAGGGGGTCTCAGTCGGTCGCCGTTCTATCCTCGTTCCCGGTCAGTATTTCACGAAATTGAAGGCCCAAAAACTTTAAGATACACTTTAAGAACAACACTTAAATTTAAAATTTAAGGGATTTTAGAAATTTATTAGTGCACGGCCCTAGGGAATTGAAAAAACTGAAATATTGCCGCCGGAATCATCAAAATCGAACAATAATTGCCAGAGAAATATGGGAAAAACATGGAAAAAAAACATTTATTCAGTAGTTTTTCCCATTTTGGTTTATTATTTTCAATAATAAACCTTTAGAATCGACCAAGAAAAAAAAATTGTAACACCCCCTCAAAATTTGATGGTTTACGTTTCAAGGTACGTAGAATCCAAAAATCGAATAAAAATTTGGCCGTCCGTCCGCCGTACGCGGCACTTTTGCCACTTAGCATTGACCGATTTTGATGAAGTTTGGTATGTAGGCTCCATTTGGGGTCTAGTTGTGCCCCGAAACTTTTGGTTGATGTAGGTCAGTTCTAAGGGTTCCAAAATCAATTTTGAAATTTTGAAAACGCCCTAACTCAAAAAATTTTGATATAAAGGTATTGTTTTTCCTTCAATTTAGGATTTTATAGAATTTTTAGAATTTTTTGAGACCACGCGGAGCTCTATAGGACAAACCGTTCGCTCCCTACGAAAATTTAAGGGTTTGAATTGAAATATATATATATATCGAAACACGAGTGTGAATCGCAAAAGAGGCCTAATCTCCGTTCAAATTAGAGCTGACCGAAATGCGATCGATGGTTGGTGATTTGTATTTTTTTTTGATTTTTTAATATTTTTTTTTGGATTTTTTTTTTTTTTTTTGGATTTTTTTTTTATATTGGATGGTTGGTGATTTTGTAGACGAGTGATCTATATAGAAAAAATAATAAACCATTGTGTAATAATTTGCAGCGTTTTCTTTGGCAATTATTGTTCGATTTTGATGATTCCGGCGGCAATATTTCAGTTTTTCAATTCCCTAAGGCCGTGCTCGAATGAATTTCTAAAATCTTTCAACATTTCAAGTTTAGGTACAACTTTTTTAATTTTTGCGTCTTCGATTTCGCTAAATACTAAAAACGAACGGCGACCCACTGAGGCCCCCTTAAAATGTTGAAAACGCCCTAACTCAAAAAATTTTGATATGAAGGTCTGGTTTTTCCTTCAATTTAAGATTCTATAGAATTTTAAATCGTTCGCTCCCTACGAGAATTTAAGGGTTGGACGTACGATAAATCAGAAACACGAGTGTGAATCGCAAAAGAGGCATTATCTCCGTTCAAATTAAAGCTGACCGAAATGCGATCGATGTTTTTCTCCATGTTGGTGGTAACAAAAGCAAAGCCATTTTTGAACTGGTCATATTAAGTAATTGAGAACAAAATGGCGTCATCCGTGATTTTTTTTATTTAAAAAAATTAAAATTTGAAGGATTTTATCACGTTCGACGTGACTTTCAAAACACTACTTACCTTACTATTGAACTCTCGGTATTATACAACACCTCATTACACCACTGAACCTAAAGGGAAGAAAACACGGCGATGTAGGGCGCGTATACGAGAAAATGAAAGACTCAGCTTATAAATAAAAAATAAGACCCCCAGATAGTGAATAAAATGCATTATTCATGCATCTGGGAGCTGGGAATCCTTTCGGCGTGACTGGACAGTGGCGTGGGGTTTCCAGGATGATCAAGATCCCCCGAGTGGTCTCTTCTCGAGGTGGATGCTCTCCCTCATTGCGAGAGGAGTTTTCTCTGTCCCGAGGTTTTCTTTCTGACCAAATTGGTGTTTTTTCTTCCGTGGTAGAAGTGGCTCATGCCTCAGGGCGGCCAGATTTGAAAAACGTCTGCCTAGTGGGTGTGGCACATCGCTTCCTCGTATCCATAACCCGTTTATACAGGGGGCCGTATTCACAAAACGCACTTAGTGGGGCTTTTCACTAAGTGAAGCCTGAAATTTCCACTTAGAGCCGTACTTTAGAGAAGACGCTATTCACAAACCGAACTTTAGAAGAAGCGTCACTTCAGCTCCACTTTACCGAAGCTGAACTTTCGTCAAGTTACACTCTCCGGGTAAGTTTGGCTCCTACCACACTTTACTGGCCCTTAGTACAGCTTTTGTCAAGAAGTGCGTCTATTTTGCTTGCTTCGACAGCCGTTTTACGAAGTTTTTCCGTTCGGATTTAAATGGAAAACGACTACATGGAATATTTGCAGTATCCACAGAAAGGAGACGTGTACAAATTGTGCCAAGAAGGCCAAGAGAAAGCGAAAATGGATTCGAGTGTTGGTCAGAATACCTTCCGCACACGTCACAGGTAAACAATTTCCTACTTTTCCTTTTTTTCAGCTACCTTTGAGCACGTATAATTGTGCTCAGTTCATTTCAATTTGAGGACATTATTGTTCGTGTCCAAAATGTAGTCAGATTTATGTGAATTCTATTTTAAAGAACCAGTAGGTAAGCCCAAATTAACCTTTCACGTCGGCCCTTCCTCAGTTTTCCATCGGGTCTTCCTTCCTTGGGTCTTCAAATTAGTCCGACCCGAACAATGGTTTGTTGATCACCAACCGGTTATCAATTTTATCACTGAATATTCCCATTGGTCAATAGGAACGAGTCGCCCTAAGGGTTACCCTTTCGGAAGTTCAACTTCCTTATCAGTTGAGCTTAAAGCTGACCTAAGAGCAGCTACACTAAAAACGTTTGTGAATAGCGATTTCTCCTCAAGTTTCACTTTGGCCTGAAGCATCACTTTCGGAAGAGCGACTTCAAGTTTCACTTTGGCGATTTTTGTGAATACGGGCCAGGGTGTCTACACTTAAGATGGGCATAACTTCGGGGTTCCATTCTACAGGGTATTTCCAACAAAACATTTCTCCTAGCAATTTTTTTTAACCCACTCAAAATTCTTTTTTTTTCACTTTAAAGTTTTTATTCGCGTTATCGACTTAACGGCACTGAAATGGGCATAACTCCATTATTTCTCCTGAAAATTCAAACCTGACTACACCGTTAGAAAGAGCGTTATATTGCTAAGCTACCTAGTGCAAAATCAAAATCTGTCAACTATAAAATAGTTTCAAAAAATCAAAACTTTAAAAAATTTGTCGAAACTTGACTTTTTTCGACGAAAGTTTTCACTTTAAATCCCTGCCCATTTCGATGGGCGCTCTTCGGAGAAAACATGCTCAAATTGTCAGCTTTCCAACGGTCTATCACATTCCCTTTTAAAAATTCAAAATGAAAGAGTGAATGAAGTTTGAATGTCAAAAAACCTGTGTTTTACAGGAAAATCCAGTGTTTCAAGCAGTTTATGGACCCCCTCGATCTCACAATGGCTTGACGAGTTTGGTATAATTTTCTATCTAATTTTGGTTTATTATTTTCAATAATGAACCTTTGGAATCGACCAAGAAAAAAAAATTTTTAACACCCCCTCAAAATTTGATGGTTTACGTTTCAAGGTTCGTAGAATCCAAAAATCGAATAAAAATTTGGCCGTCACTGTTACGCGGCACTTTTGCCACTTAGCATTGACCGATTTTGATGAAATTTGGTACGTAGGCTCCATTTGGGGTCTAGTTGTGCCCCGAAGCTTTTGGTTGATGTAGGTCACTCCTAAGGGTTCCAAAATCAATTTTGAAATTTTGAAAACGCCCTAACTCAAAAAATTTCGATATAAAGGTATTGTTTTTCCTTCAAATTAAGATTCTATAGAATTTTTAGAATTTTTTGAGACCACGCGGAGCTCTGTAGGACAAACCGTTCGCTCCCTACGAAAATTTAAGGGTTTATATTGAAATATATATATATAAATCCAAACACGAGTGTGAATCGCAAAAGAGGCCTAATCTCCGTTCAAATTAGAGCTGACCGAAATGCGATCAATGGTTGATGATTTTTTTTTGATTTTTTTTTTGATTTTTTTATTTTTTTTTTTTTTGTTTTTGATTTTTCTCTTCATTTTTACGCTGAATCCAATGGTGATACTTCCAAATAATTCCGACTGCTAGAAAGTGGATTTTTCGAAGAAAACCTTCGTTTCAATCAGCTAGAAATTCGGTGTTTTTATTGAGTTGACACATGTTACTTTATGCTCACTACCATATCTACGAAAAATGCGTATTTTAAGTACGGAAAACGAAGGTTTTCTTCGAAAACCCCAGTTTTTCAATTCCCCAGCCTCATGCACTCATGAATTTCTAAAATCCTTGAGAATTTAAAATTTAGGTACAACTTTTTAAAGTTTGAGCCCCTGTAATTTAGGGAAATACTAACCCGGAACGAGGAACGAAAGGCGACCGACTGAGACCCCCCTAAGGTATCGTTATATTGTCTTTAATCTAGGGTTAATCACGAATACTTTTATAATCGTTAATCGTTCCGCCTAACGAATAACGAACACTTCCAATGTAATCGTGATTAATGATTACTTTTGTATTTGTAAAAGTAATCGTTAATCGATTGACGCCCATCTCTATTGGCGATGAATAATAGCTGAGGGGAGGGGGTACTGAGGCAAGCAGCAGAGAAGTGGTTGTCAGGACGCTGATCCAAACTCCTTTAATCCCACACGGTTCATTACGTGCTCGGATAGTTCTCTCCCCTTTGGCCTCATCTGTAAGCCTCCGACGGTGAAAGCCCCCCCGAAATCACCTCCCGAATTAAACCCGGCTGCACACGGGCGCCAACGCCTGCACACAGGCGCCCCACCGTGTAGCGGAGGCGCCGTCGTCCCTCGATTGTGAAGGTTCGCCGCGAGGGGAGGTTCGCTCGCCGTTCGATCCATCAACTATCCAGGTCATGCCCCTACAAGGGAACAACGAACGAGGCTCTCCGAATCTGGAAATCAAGGGGTCCCGACAAGATCGCTGTACTCGGAGACCATTTGCATATCCCTAGGCGGGTGATGTCTCCTATCGATTACCATCCTGTTCCCTCCGCCTCTTGATTCCTTTCCAAAGGCCTTGCTATACCATGGTATACCATTACACCGCCGCCGAGGGACCTCCTACCATTACTACACCTCTCTACATTTCCACTTCCATTTGCGTAAAACATTGTCAGCCGTCGAGATCGAATTAGGCTGCCGCTAGATTGCGCGCCACTCTTTTTCGAACACGCGAATTCCTGATGATTCTCGACAGCCACTAGATGGCAGACAACTCGACCTTCTCAGTATTCAGAGGCTTTTCAACGTGGTAGCTAGGGACAGCACGAAACCACCGATATATCGGTATATGTTGAAATATATATATATATATATATAATATAGTATCGATACCGATATTTGTATCGATACTTTTGATGCAAAACTCAAACCGATATTTCTCTAGAATGTCTCAAGTGGAAAATTTTGTCTGACTACACTCCAGTGGCCTTTTGACATCAGTTTTTTTTGGTTTATTATTTTCAATAATGAACCTTTGGAATCGACCAAGAAAAAAAAAATTTTAACACCCCCTCAAAATTTGATGGTTTACGTTTCAAGGTACGTAGAATCCAAAAATCGAATAAAAATTTGGCCGTCCGTCCGCCGTACGCGGCACTTTTGCCACTTAGCATTGACAGATTTTGATGAAATTTGGTATGTAGACTCCATTTGGGGTCTAGTTGTGCCCCGAAGCTTTTGGTTGATGTAGGTCACTCCTAAGGGTTCCAAAATCAATTTTGAAATCGCCCTAACTCAAAAAATTTCGATATAAAGGTATGGTTTTTCCTTCGATTTAAGATTCTATGGAATTTTTAGAATTTTTTGAGACCACGCGGAGCTCTGTAGGACAAACCGTTCGCTCCCTATGAAAATTTAAGGGTTTATATTGAAATATATGTATATATATATATACTATAAATCAAAACACGAGTGTGAGTCGCAAAAGAGGCCTAATCTCCGTTCAAATTTTAGCTGACCAAAATGCAATCGATGGTTGGTGATTTTAATTTTTTTTTGATTTAAAAAAAAAAATTTTGATTTTTTTTCTTTATATTGGATGGTTGGTGATTTTGTAGACGAGTGATCTATATAAAAATAATAAACCGTTGTGTAATAATTTGCAGCGTTTTTAGTCTTTAGTTTTTGAGAGCTGTTACTCTTCTTATGAGAGTGAGTCGTATGAAAGTATACCTTTATGCGCCTCTACAATATTAGTTAGTAGACTACTCAAGATATTACCTGAAATTTTTTGCTTTCTTTTTCATTTCTACGCCAAAGATGCAGTTTTCTTACCTGAGCCTTTGACAGATATTCGTTTTTAATCGCAATGATGAGCATTTCTAAGAATGTTTTGTATATTGTTAGGATCCTTAAAGGTAGCGTTCCCTAAATATAGTAATTAGCAACTGTGACAACCCTGAGATATTTACGTAGGAATGTGAATGGAATGTAATCTTAAATTTGACACCTTAATCATGACTTAGATAAGTTTAATGACTTAGATTAAGTTTAGAGATTATTAAAGTTAGAGAATATTATAGTAAGTTAGTATAGTTAGTCCAATCATGTATTGTTTATTAATTTACTTATTACTGTAATTGTATAGTAGACATCAATTTATTTACCGATATGGAGCGATTTTGCAAAGATCCTACCCTACAACACGGGCCAAGCCTAATGTCGGGTAGGAAATCTGAGCAAATTGCATCCCTTCATGCATTTATATTATTGTAAAAGTGTACAAAATGGCGAAAATAAACATATCTATCTATCTATGTATCTTAATTTTTTTCTTTTTTGACATAGATTACGTCTTTTGGCTGGGGGTATGTACTTCACGATACCACCAAGAGATACGATTCATCCCTATCGAGATAAGGAGTGGTATCTTTCCCACAGATAAATCTGTGGCATCTCCTGCCATCAGTGGTTTCTGATCGGTGGTATCTACTGCGCATGCGCAGGAGGCGATAGAATGTGGTATCTCAAGGTCGGTATCTCCTAGGAACTCTCCGCGCAATCAGCACTTTTTTTCGAGAGTAAACCAAACAGCAGAATAGTGAGTAAACCAAAAATAGCAAATTCTTAAAATTTTCGGAAAAGAAATTTTTTCTCGAGAGTAAATTAAACAGTTAAAATCACGTTAATGTGACTTGCACGTGCAGATGAAAAACGAGCTGATAAGAATTTTGATAAGCCAGAGTCTGTATCGCCGCCATTTTCGGTTAGCCTCCACTTCGGTCGCTCTAGACACAGTAGATGCTATTTCAGTGGGTCGGAAATTCAGGTTTTTGACCTCAAATTTGGATTCAGCACCCTTGAAAACCAATATACTCCAACTTTATGCCCAATGATACTATAACATGAGGTAGAAGAATTAATTAAAGAGATCACACGTTTGAAAAAAAGGCGGGTCTCACTTAACGCACACACACTTATGCCGCGCGTGTGTGTGAGTAGAATGAGGAATTTCACCGAATTCTGTTTGCATTTTTCCTGAATAGTTAATGGTGTGGGATAGATGAAAATCGGGCTGATTTCGGAAAATAAGTCTCCTGTTATTTTTGAGAGACAATCAAAATTTTTGATTCCAAAACTAACCGGGAAAACGGACGTGAAGCGGGAACGCTCGCTGATTGGGCTGTTTGGATCGCTGTCTCCTCCCAGTGTTGCCCATTGGGACGACGAAATCGTGTTTTCTAAGAGAAAAGTTATCAAACAACAACAGGGGAAACCTAATTTTCCCCATCTTGTTTTTTCTATTTTTTTCTTCAGTTTTTCGATTTCGAACTTTACTGTTTCGTGAAATTTTGCATTAGGGGACTATGGATTTCTCGATCTCAGCGCTTCAAGCGGCCATAAATGAACTATTCCGGGATGACGTCATTTTCCCGATTTTTTTAAACATTCGTATTTTCTACACTGTTTTGTTTATTCGTAAATTAGGAAGTTCGGGCTGAAAGTTTCCTTAGGAGGTTTTTCGAGGTGCTGAATCCGATGTTGGGGTAAAAAAATAGGAAATTCCGACATGGTGAAATTCCTCATTGTATAGTATCCATGAGGTCCTCCAAGGGTTTCTGTACATGGATACTTTGTTCAAAGACAGTTGGCTAGCTACGTCACAATTGGCTAGCTACGTCACACCGTTCAAATCTTCAACTTTCCTTAGCTTCTCTGATTTTTTAAAAACATTTTCTCGACGAACAGACCCGATTACCGTTATTCCTGAGCCATACCTACTCTTTTGGAAAAAAAATTTACAAAAATGACTGAAATACCCTATTCGTATCTTTAGGGTCGCTATCTCCTAGGAACTCTCTATTGGATTGAATCTCTATGTATCGATATGATACATTTGCCTAAAATATCGGAGGTATCGATACTTCCTTGACGATATTATCGAAAATTTTGCCAAAGTAAATTGGTGAAACAATTCCAAATAAGTAACTAGAAAATAATACCATACTATTGTCTGCCACAGAATAACACTCAAAATAGGCTCAGAATAGTATCAAAATCCAATGTGAGTTTGGAAGGAATTTAAACCCGTTTTCCCGAACTTACAAGAAGAGGGAGGCATGCAAAATATTAATCGTGATGGCGACATCAGTCAGGTGCAAACGGCTTTTTTCGAATAATAAATAGTATTACTTGTATTGTAACTGATTTGTTACTTGATCCTTTCGATTTTCAGTGGAAGAAAAACATTATTTCATTGAACAGAGATTTCTTGCAAATAAGAATTGGAATTAAAATAAAATGTAATGATTATTCATTTTTATTAAATTTTAAATTATTGGCTTTTATCACATTTTTGATTGCCATTGACTTTTATTACATTTTACATTACATTGCGCCAGGTGCTTCCAAATCCTCCCTCGTGCCAGGTGAGTATGGTATACTCACCCATCACGATTTCCGTAATTTCAAGCGTTTAAACCACTTTTCACGCCTCGTTTTTTAATTGTTTGACTAACATTCAATAAATTGTATACGGGCATAAATAAAAACGCAAAACCAGCATATAGCAGCCTATAGCATACTCTACTTGTATATAACTTGTAACTCATTATTTTCGTGGAAATAGACCACGTTCTACTCAACTCCGTTTTCATTCACCATTGCTGGAGTAGGAATAAAAAATGTCTTGGAGAAAAAAATATTGAAGAATTCACAGCCTTGGCTAATTTTTGTAAACTCAACGAGAAGAATAGTGTTATTTCTAACTACAAGACTAAAAAACAAAAATTTTCGGAAAAAAAAGTTTTTTTTTCAGTTTCGAAAGTTACTGTACCTAGTACCTACAAGTCTTTATAACGTATAGTTTATAGGGAGTTATCTTGTCCCCTGTAAACAATTTTTTTTTCGAGAACTGAAGACAAATAGGATTATTGCATTGTTCACACTTGTAATTGGTGTATGGAGGCTTTTGGTAGGGACACAGTGAACAATATTTTTTCTTCTTGAGGTCTTCTCTAAGGTTCCCCTAAAATTTAATATGACTCTTGGGTGCCACGTGAGTATGCCATACTCACTTTTTATACACCGCTCAGGTGCCAGGTGAGTGTGGCATACTCATTAGGTTTCAGAAAAATGATACTTATGGTGCGCAGAGTCCAAGCAGGGAGATGGCTCTAGTAGTGATGGCAACAACATATCGATATATTTGAAATATCGATATTTTGCTTCCGATATATCGATATATCGCCATCGAAAAATCGTGCTACGATATATCGGGAATATCGATATTTTTTAACCGATATATCGCCCTAGTAGATATTAACTGGTGAATGTCAGAAACTCGCGTTTTCGCGGGTTGTGTTGAGTTGGTAAACCTGATTCTTTTCTCCTTTCGTTTTCTATGTAGCTATGCTGTCAGCTGTGTTGTGTTTGTTGCTTTTCTCATAACTTAACCTCACATCTTTGCTCAGAGTACACTTCAGTCACTCTTTTTCGCACATTTTTGTCACATTTTTCGGTTTTTTGGTCATACCTCCGTTGTTTTTTATCGAATATATTTTTTTCTTTTAAATTTATATTCTTAGTCTACTCAAATTCCCGGTAATTTAGAGTACCCACATGACGCATTTTGACCAAAACAATGTTTTTCCTATTTTTAGCCATTTTCCGGGCTTTTCCTACAAAAAAAAACTATCATTTTCAGAATCAGCGTCAAATTTCGAGCATATTAGAAAAAAATCCCATTTTTCTTTACATGCGTGCACATGATATAATTACTCATTGTGAGAAACCATAAGAGATTTAAATATGTAATAGGCCAATGGTTATTTTGGTAATTTTTATGAAATAAATGTGTTATTGAATGAATTATGTTTGTTGTATGATCTTCCAATCATTTATTTAACCACCAGTTTCGACTTATATTTAGCAATATTTTAATATTGCTTATTTTTTTGCAGTAGGCCTCTATATTTTTATTGTGTTAAAGTAGTAAATAATTAAATAAATCAACTCAAATAAAGTGTGTTTTCACGGTAAAGCTAATGGGAGGATCAATATATTATATGTTCTGTGTTTTAAACCAAAGAAAACAAATTAAAATTATTATTTACAAGAACAAATATGGTTCGATATTTTAATCCCGATATATCGATATTTTTGCTCCCAATATATCGGTGCCATCGATATTTCCTTTCCGATATATCGCAAACCCGATATATCGATTTTTGTAAAACTTTTGCCATCACTAGGCTCTAGCAGAAGTTGATGCGGTACTAATCTCCCCCAATTTACATTGGGTCCTCAATCACGACTGTGGCGCAGGGCCGCCACCACAGCAGATCAAAAATCCTTAGTGAGTGTGACATACTCACATGGCGCGTTAAGGGTTAAATTATTGTTATAAAAAAAAAATATTGCCATTTCCTAATTAATAGGGTTTTTATTTGGAGTGAAAATCATCAGTTGGTTAATTTGAAATATCGGTGGTATCGATACTTTGAGCCGATATTGTCGAAGTATCGATATTTTATAATATCGATATCGAAAAGATATCGGGTATCGATACACCCTGAGAAATATCGTATCGAAAGGAGTATCGATACATAAACATCAAGTGGTTCAAACTTGAAAAACTTCATCAAAATTGGATGAATAGTATTTTTCCAGCCTTGAAAGAAAACCTTAAAATGTGAGAAAAAAACAATAACTCTTTCGAAAAAAAAAGAGGTTCACCCCTATTACTGGCTGTCGGGTTTTCTAGGGCGCTAAAACAGATTTTGGAATCGAAAATGCAAAATTTTGTTTCACCGATACTGTTTCCCATTCTTAAGTGGATTTTCGTTCCGAAGAGACTGAGTTTTCTCTCTCGACGACCTCTTGTCAATCTCCTCGGAATATTGAAGGGTTTGCCATTATATGGAAGGGAGTAATTTAATATTTTACCTACTCCGAAAGCCTCGACCCTTCTGAACCCTCGAAAGACCCCCCTTCATCTTACCGGCCCTTCTGCTCTTAGCATTGGCTACACGTTTGTGCCCTTTGATGTTCACCCTTTCGGCCTCCTTGGAACTCGTTCGGTACAAATAAATTCATCTGCCTTGAAGTGAATTTCCGCTCAAACCCACACGGTTTCCTTCTGGATGATCATAGTTGCTGAACATCGTTGAACCAATTTGTCAATACTTTCCCCCAACTTCAATTAAATCGCGGATTCATCAAGTTTTTATCCCACGAGATGACTCAAGTCGACATCATTACAGCGGATGTGTCATTACATCGTAACGTTAGAAACTCGAGTTTCCGGCCTTCAAAATCTCGCTCGGATGAATTTCGTCTCTACCTAGGAGTTCTAATGAGTTCCGAAACCATTCATTGAGAGCTTCCTAATTGGATCAGTTGAGTGGCGACGTACGTCGGATTCACGGACGGATGAAGTGTTTGAAATGTATATAATCCACGTAGGTTACTAATATTCACCTTTTATATTACACACGAACTGCGATACTACAAAAGCTGGGACAAAACGGATAATTTTAATCAAACATTTCCACCATGTACTAATCATCCTCTCATCAATTCCACTGGTTGTACAAGAAGAAAGCGAAATTTAGTTGCCCAGTCAAAGGGGTTTTAAAGGCAAAAGAGGTGAAAGAGAGGGAGAAAGAGGTGGTGGTTGTTTTTATTGTTTGGTCGGTATTAGCCTTTTCTTCACATCCCTAATCGTCATTATGCGATCAAATTGTCAATAATAATAAATTTTAGCTCATACAGGTCTGCTTTTATTGGAAATTCAACGCCAAATTCATATTGATTGCTTCCGAGTATACAAAGGTAGCGGTAACATTGTTTTCACTTTTCCAGGTTAGAAAAAATGTAGTCCTAAAACTTGATCTTTCTGAACAGGTTTTGTCTTTCAGTCGGCCAGTATGTCCCCAAACTCTTGTAACAGGCGACTACGAAGTTACTGTCTGCTATCGATCAAATTTTCAGGGATCTTGTGGTTTGACGTGAAGATGGTTCCCAACGAACCTGGATTGATAGTCTCTGAGCGCGCGCAACCGAAAATTCTTGTTAATAAAACGTGCAAACTACCCACAATTCTACGGTAATCTAAAGGGAAATCCGTTGGTAGAATTGAAATATCTCGTTCCGTTCTTAAATGAGTAGTAAACGGAATTTGACCTCGATGGTGCTGCCATCTTATCCCAGAATCTCACTAAAACCTCGTGACATGAGCCTTAACTTCTACGAGTAGGTACATTGTTATCCGAATTTGATGAAATTTCCACGGATCGTGTGTTTGGGATTTTAGACGGTGCCCTATAAAATACATCGTACTTATCAGCAAAAATCTTGAGTGAAAACCAAACAATATCTCAATAGTCAGGAACATTACAGATATCTTTGGGATCTGACAATAGATTGGAAGATTCCCCAGAATATAATACATTCTAAAATATTGTGGTGCCTCGTTGTTATGGTGAAAATGTTCACTTTTCATTGTCTACTATTATTTCAAGCAAGACTCTTTTCTTCACAAGGAGCAAGGGGATAAAAATATATTTGAGGAAAATGTCAAAATTTTAAAATTCCAGCGCAAAAAGTGCTAGAAATGCGGGAAAGGCAGCCAAATACCTACCGACATGATCTGAGAAATATTGGCACCTATAGTGGAGCTGGTGAGGTGGTAAATAGTTACATCATGAAGTTGACAGTTGGAAGTGAGATCACTGGGATCAGAGCCGCCACAGGTCGAGGGAATATATCCAGTTTCCAACAGGTTTATCACGTCCGATCGTCATCGTCAGGGCAGGAGTGGATATCGACGTACTTTCCCGTCAATCACGTCACCGCGCGGAGGGCGCTTCGGTAGTTTCCTCGATGATGAAATCGATGCTACCACCGATGGCAGCAGCAATAAACTTCCACTGACACGTGGAAATAGTTGAGACCACAGAATTCGACTCTGACTTTTTCTCATTCCGGATGGTAGGCTATCTGACTATCTTTCTTGAACCTTTGGGAAATTTGGTATGTAGGCTCCAGTTAGGGTCTAGTTGTGCCCCCAAGATTTTGGTTAATGTAGGTCACTTCTAAGGGTTCAAAAATGAATTTTGAGATTTTGAAAACGCCCTAACTCAAAAAATTTTGATATAAAGGTATTGTTTTTCCTTCAATGTGAGATTCTATAGAACTTTTAGAATTTTTTGAGACCACCCGGAGCTCTGTAGGACAAACCGTTCGCTCACTACGAGAATTTAGGTTTTGGACGTACGATAAATCAGAAAAATGCGTATGAATGGCAAAAGAGGCCTAATCTCCGTTGAAATTATAGCTGACCGAAATACGATCGATGTTTTTCTTCATGTTGGATGGTTGGTGGCTTTGCAGACGAGTGATCTATAGAAAAATAATGAACCATTGTGTAATAATTTGCAGCGTTTTTATATTGAGTGTTTTCGACTAGTATCACTAAAATGTTCTCAACTCCTTAATTTACAAGATAAACTCAAGTAGGGGAAAAGCATTTTCTATCCGTTCAGAGCTTATATTACTTCCTTGTTTTTCAAATCCAGCAATTGAAGATCCAAAAATATGGTCGTTTTTGAACTCTTATGTATCCGCCCCGTCTGGTGGTGATGCGAGAAACTTCCAGAACTTCCGATACAACGAGATAGTTTGTTCTAGAAGATTCTCGCGTCACCACTTAGATCGGGCGAGTACAAACGAGTGCGAACCGATTGTAAGCTCATAGCAACTCCAAAACGAGTCGGTTCGTTGTTGTTGCTCGGTCCTTTATCGTATTTCGAAATTGCCAACAGCAAGCCAAAAGGAGAAAAGTTTAAATCTGTTTTTAAAGCATTTACGGTTTTTGACGAATTACAAGATCGCTTTGCTGTTTTCAAACTCTTGAAACCTGAACGAATTTGTGCAAGATCCGCACTCAGTTGGTGAAAGAGCTCAGGTTTTCCGGCCTATGCTCTAAGGTGTTGAAATTTGGTATACAGAAAGTCAAGTATGAGGAAACCGTCGGAAAGAGCGTTTTCTATCCGTTTAGAGCTTTACATTTTCCTTGTTTTTCAAACCCTGCAATTGAAGATCCAAAATATTGTCATTTTTGAACTATCATGTATTCGCCCGGTCTAGCGGTGGTGCAAGAAACTTTCAGAACTTCCTGACTACTATGAAGATTAAACTGAAGTCCAGAATATTAAACTCTTGAAACCTGAACGAATTTGTGAAAGATCCGCACTCAGGTGGTGAAAGAGCTCAGGTTGAAATTTGAAAGGTGTTGAAATTTGGTAATACAGAAAGTCTGACACTGTTGTAATCCTAGCAGACAGGATTCCTTGATGCATCAGGAAACATGTTTTTTAGTGCTGTAATCACCCATGCCAATTATTACAGCTGCAAATTATTACAGAAAGGTTTATTATTTTTCTATACAGATCAACCAACCAAAACATCGATCGTATTTCGGTCAGCAAAATTTTGAACGGAGATTAGGCCTCTTTTGCGATTCACGCTCGTTTTTCTGATTTATCGTAAGTACAACCCTCAAGTTCGGGTAGGGAGCGAACGGTTTGTCCTACAGGGCTCCGCGTGGTCTCTAAAAATTCGATACTATCTTAAATTGATGAAAAAACAATACCTTTCTATCAAAATTTTTCGAGTTAGAGCGTTTTCAAAATTTTAAGCTTTATTTTCCAACCCTTAGAAGTGACCTACATCAACCAAAAGCTTCGGGGCACAACTAGACCCCAAATGGAGCCCACATACCAAATTTCATCAAAATCGGTCAATGCTATCGGTATGCTAACGTAAATCAACAAATTTTGAGGGGGGTTAAAAATGTTTTTTCTTCGTCGATTCCAAAGGTTCATTATTGAAAATAATAAACCAAAATAGTTTGAAGGTACGAGTGATGAAAAAACACTCTTAGACTAGGCACTAGATCTTTCCCAAGTAGGATGCATACTTGTCTCCTCTCCTTGGAGTTGAGTGAGGGCATGAAAAGTGAAGAAAGCCGGTACAACGTCTCATCTCCGCTGTTCTAATTTTGTTTTTTCCGTGAAAACCGCCTCATCCCGGCTCCTATTTCCCGGCCAACTAGCTCAGCCCTCTGCAAAAACCCAGCAGCGTCAGGTTCCTCAGTTTCTTCACCGAGGTTTCGGGTCAACTCAACGGAACATCGTCGTTAGTCGACGTTGACTTTATATGTCAAGACCGGAATGGATGGAGAAAAAAAGGAGAGGAATTTCCGTCATCTCCGCATCCACTCCTATCTGAAGAGTTGTGCGAAGCATTGAAGTAATTGAATAGTTTCTCATCTGGTGTCATATCAAGGTTTGTATCACTAATTTTGAAATCAGCGTGAACTTAAGACCGAAAATATCCCCTTCGTGCAGGATACCTGAATGAGCGGATTTCAAAGTTTTCAGTTTTTTACTTCAAAAACCTCAAAATTTTGAGCCGTGAGTTCCGCTTTGTTTCTACTTCTGACTGAGATATCATCTCTGCAGGTGATTTTACCCAGTTGAATAACAATAATCAACATTACTTTGTTGTAGAACATTACAGGAGTAATGTTTTGTTTAGTTATGACCTAGGTGCACTATTGACGTAAATTCTATAAGGTTTTGATACCGGTTGTGTTCAGAACTCTGAGGCGTGTCGCTCTAATGAGATCTCGTAACTATCCAAAACGCTGCAAATCATTGCTCAAAGGTTTATTATTTTCTGTATAGATCACCCTTCTGTATAGATCACTGGTTCTCCATCAATAGCACCTACCACCATCTGTATTCTCCATTGACCCGCCCTCTCAAATTTCAGCTTCCTGCGTTCAACAGAAGAGAAAATGGCCTTGGAGGTCACTCAGCTGATCAGTGACCACTCATGCGCCTTCAGCATTCTCCATTGACCCGCCCTCTCAAATTTCAGGTTCCTGCGTTCAACAGGAGAGGAAATGGCCTTGGAGCTCACTCAGCTGATCAGTTACCACTCAGGCGCCTTCAGCATTCTCCTTTGACCCTGCCTCTAAAATTTCAGCTTCCTGCGTTCAACAGGAGAGAAAATGGCCTTGGAGCTCACTCAACTGATCAGTGACCACTCAGGCGCCTTCAGCATTCTCCATTGACCCGCCCTCTCAAATTTCAGGTTCCTGCGTCCAACAGGAGAGGAAATGGCCTTGGAGCTCACTCAGCTGATCAGTTACCACTCAGGCGCCTTCAGCAATCTCCATTGACCCTGCCTCCCAAATTTCAGGTTCCTACGTTCAACAGGAGAGAAAATGGCCTTGGAGCTCACTCAGCTGATCAGTGACCACTCAGGCGCCTTCAGCATTCTCAATTGACCCGCCCTCTCAAATTTCAGGTTCCTGCGTTCAACAGGAGAGGAAATGGCCTTGGAGCTCACTCAGCTGATCAGTGACCACTCAGGCGCCTTCAGTATTCTCCATTGACTTTTGATTATGGAAATTTGATTACTGGTTACGCAGAAGGCAAAACTGTATACAAATCGAAGAAATGAACAGCGATCGCATTTTAGTCAGAAAAAATTTCAACGGAGATTAGACCTCTTTTGCGATTCACACTCATGATTCTGTTTTATCGAAGGAAAACCTTCAAGTACTCGTAGGGACTGAACGGTTTGCCCTACAGAGCTCCGGGTGGTCTCAACAATTTTTTTTAAATTCAGTACTATTTAAAATTAGTGAAAAAACGATACCTTTATTTCGAGAGTTTTCGAGCTAGGGCACTCTTGAAAATTTCAACCCTTAATTTTCACCCCTTAGAAGTGACCTACATCAACCAAAAGCTTCGCGGCACAACTAGACCCCAAATGGAGCCCATATACCAAATTTCATCGAAATCGGTCCATGGTAACTAAGAAAAGTGCCGCGTACGGCGTACGGCGTACGGTGTACGGCGTACGGCGGACGGACGGAAATTTTTTTATTCGATTTTCGGAATCTACGTACCTTGAAACGTAAAACATCAAATTTTGAGGGGGGGTTAAAATTTTTTTTTCTTGCTCGATTCCAAAGGCTTATTATTGAAAATAATAAACCAAAATCTATCTCATCTAGATTGATGAGTCTTGAAATTATCGAGTTATCACTTATAGGCCAACGATAGGACGACTAGAAAACAAGCAGGTACTGGAGGCGATTCACGATTTTCCCAGTATCGTGCCTTACGTTTTCTCTCAGCTTACTAAGTTCCTGAATGGTGTGAGACAGTTTAGTTATTGGTTATTTCGTTTAAGATTCTGATTTACGAACATTCCCGTTCTTAGGTGAACCACTCGGCTACTCCGGCTGCTTCATTTCTTCGTTGAACTCAAAGTCCTCAGTGAGAGCTAATTCCAAAGGCTAAATTCTACTGAAACCGTCCACAAACTTTCAGGAAGCTCATTATGTCGAATTACTTTGCAAAGCAAAACTGAAAAATTTTCCAGGACTCTATACATGACTATACTGATAACCGCAATAAAACCACCAAAGTTTAGCTGCAGCCCTGAACACCTGGTAAGTATCAACCTTAGTAGAAAAATGATTAGCAGCGTCGAGAGTAAAATCTTTGATGAATGGGACTGCAGTTTCGGAAATGTTTAAAAGCACCTCGTTATTCACCAAGCTAGAAGAAATTAAATAGGTGATTGATTTCAAATTCTCGAATAAGTGCAAGTCTCAACTAGGAATACCACAGCTCCGCTGCAACTCAGAATGCCAGATAAGTAAACTGGATGGGTCATAAACCTTCTAAGGCAAACACAGTAGTTGATCAAGCTAGCAGAATTTCAAAGAAACTTCCCTTTCCAGTTTCGGTTTGGTTCTGAACTGGTTCCGGACTGCTTCTCTGTACAGACCATTGGATCACCAGGTTAAATGAAGGAAAACAATAAATGAACGACAATGGTCTCTATTTTTTCTTCTATAAATCATGACTAGTCCAACAAAATTACGCAGAATTTTCAATTCAGAATTCGAGGTAAGGATTGGTCAGGTTTTTCTATTAGAAAGGGCGGGTAGAAGAACACATTTCAATTGAACACGGATATGCATGCAAGGTGTTCGATCATAAAAACACATAGTTGATCAAGGTATCAGAACTTTGAGAAAAAACTGCTAATTGGAAGTGGGAAGCAATGACGGACTAAAATTTGCTCTCCTTCCTCTAAAGATCATGGAGGATGGAGGGAAGGAACAAACTAAGCCACTTTTTTCTGAAAAATGAAAAAACTCATTTCGAAAGTTTGAAACTCGATTTGGCTAAAAACCAACGAAGAAAATTAAATATGGCCGTATTCTGCCCGTTGTTATTATTCACTTGAACCTGTATTGAAATGTTTCACTATATTTCAACGCCACTTACTTGCTATAAAACTAAAAATCGAGCAAAGCCCCCCAAAAGTAGGAGAACCAATGATATCACTGTTTCCTGGCCCAACCACCTATTGTATCACAGATTCGTGGAGATTTTTTCGGATTTGACAAGATTCCCACAAGCAATGTGATGAGCCTCCTGACATTTTCTGGTTCTTGAAAAGAATACGGCAAAAGAGTACATTGGTTCTTCTCCCAGTCTAAGCATTTGGAAACTGTCCAACAAAATCATCTACATAGAGGTGTGTAAGACAAGGTAATTTGGCGGATTCGAATCCCAAACGGTCACTCATTACAGAGACCAGGTCTTTTGAATCCGTTCACCCGTTCACTCACAAGACAAACAACCAACCGGTCGAGCGACCACCAACCAACCAAACGAGCGTGTCTGTAAACCGAACGAGTCGGAATAGGTTACGAGTAGGCGATTTGAAAGAATCGAATGAGCTAAAAGACAAAAACAAATGAAAGATCGATTCGAATCGTATGAATCAGTCTTTTTGTGTTTTGTCTTTTTGGTCCTCAGTCCATTCTCCACTTGGATGATGGAAGGTTTTGCTTAGAAAACCACTTCCATCTACTTCTTTCTGTTGATACTTCCTTGTAATTTTCACACATTAATGATCCATGTACAAACATACATGTATATAAATATACACTATACATCCATATTGTGGGCAATTAATTTATTTTGTTGGCCTTCTGCCGTTGTTCTCCTAATTTAACCGGAAAACTCGATTGGTGGGTTGATGAACGAATGACCGTGTTCATTTTGATAACCCGTTCAGTTCTGACAAGGTCATTTTGAAGATAAGGTCTTTTCAATACGTTCACTCCTGACCGACACACCTCTAAAATCATCACAGTTTAGATGCAACCAAGAATACCAGGTAAGGAACAGGTCAATTACAGGATTACACAGTTTGGGAAGATTTCAATAAAAGTTCTTCTTATTCACCAAGTTAGTAGACATTGAAATGTTGTGATGTGCTGATTTTGAAGTAAAACTCGCTGCGCCTCTTAACTAAGAGCATCCTTCCTCAAACCCCAAATACCAGGTAAGTAAATTGTAAGGATCGTAGACATAATATAAATACTAATAGTTCATCAGGCTAGCAAACCCTGATTACCAAGTAAATAGGATTCTGGTTAGGTTATGGAAAGCAATGACTGGACGAGAATGGATTTCTCTACTTCTTAAACTAGGTCCAAAAAAGTCATCACATTTTAGTTGCAACCTAGAAAACCAGGTAAGAGATGGGTTAAGCAATGATTAGCAGCACTGAGCACACGAATTTCTGTTGAACGGAACTACAGTTTGGGAAGTGTTCAATAAAAGCACCTTGTTATTCACCAAGCTAGTAGAAATTGAAGAAAGATGGCAAATTGGATGTTCCCGACTCGCTGCACGGCCCCTAATTAGGTTTCTCACAGACTTCCCCAAAGTTCGTTAGGCCAGCCTCTAAAGAGGTTTTCCGTCGGAAGATCGATTCCCTTCGCTTCCCGCTGTCGCCGAAACGTCAGGGTTAAACGCATTATGACGAGGTGTTTTCCGAAAGACGACTCAACCGCGATGCACCCAAATTCACGGCATCTCATTCATCGCTTCTCAAAGTTTGTTACAATAAGTAGATTACCCGAGTAATAAACGCAACAAGAGTTTTAAGGGGATTAGTGCAAAAATAACGTCCTCACAAAGGCCGTTCCTTGCCAAGAGTTTCCACGGAACGTTAGAGAATAATCGCTAAAATAATCAGAGGCACGGAATAGGGGGGGGGGTCCTTGGGCGAAATGAGCCTAAGAACAACGTTGGGTGAAAGCAGAAGTTTTAATTGCTCAGATGTTTCTTGAACAAGTTGCCTCGTCGTCAATTATTTCCGTATTTCCGCCGTTATAAATATTCAACTAGGTCCTTGGCGAGGAAGTTTTTTTTTGAACGAAAATAAGGAGGGAAAGAACTCCTCCAGCAGTTCGAGGTTTATAGACAAAAGAATCACCATTTTTCGTTCGTTCCCGCGAAATTCAATTCTTAAATTACCATGAACTGGTTAACAAAGAGCTGTGAATCGTGTTTTATGCTATTCTGAGTTTTTGAAGATTTACGAGGGACATTTATGCGTATTTTACTCGTTTTGAAAAGGAAGTAACTCGAAATCTCATTAGTGAGTATTTAACGTTTCTTTTTCCAAGTTGGGGCTGTTTGATCAGACGTTCCTCTGAAAATCGCTATAGAGACTGTGGGAACCACCTTCTTATATTATAATTTATTATTCCGTATTAATTTTTTTAAATTTAATTATATTATTTGATTAATAAACATCCCTCTCAGAGCAGCACAACTAAGCGATAATTCCCCAGGAATAGGGGCCCCTCTTAAATAACCGACGGCTCAAGCCGACAGTCAGATAGGTGGAAGCTCTAGAGAGGTATTAACTGCTAAAAACTCTGCGCTATCATTTGTAAAACCTAAAACCTAGTTAACTAACAACTAGTAAATTGTCTGGGCTGATACGAGCATCAGGGAACAACAATTTACTATTTGCAAACACTCTTTTCTCTTCTTATAACTACCTTCTCCCGATTCTGTTGGGCTAGGATCCGACCTAGGGAACACTCTCCTCTCCTCTCTCCGCAATTTAAATTCAACGTCAAAGCTCGTACCCAAGTTAAAGAAAAAAGGAAAAGTTAAAGACAGTTGGAAATAAGTACCAACAGAGACAAAAACAAAATGAAAACTAGGTACTTCGGCAAACCGAGTTTCTTAAGAGAACCAGAAAAATCTACTTCTTACAAAAGCATGCAGAATCACTTTGATACTCCAGTGTTCAGAATAGGATACCAATATTTATCCTCAAATGAATTTGCAATTAGAAATAATTGTTTGCTGTTATGATAGAAATAGTTGTTTTCACTGAAATCGGTTAGATGAACTCATATACAACTGAACATCAAAGCAAGAGTAAGGCCTAAATCTATCAATCCAAAATACCTCAAAATTGAAAAAAAAAAAAAAAAAAAATTGGTTCAGATCTCAAGACGATGACTTTTCATTGCATTTCTATCAGTAAGAGCTACACCGCGTATCGGTATATAGATGGTCTAACATAAATTTCATTTTATTTCCGTCTCAACAAAAAATGTTCTGCCCAAACAACTAACTTGATTTTCCTAAATCGCCCTTTTCTGTGCCAATTTGGAGGGTAGTTCAAAATGGATTCCAGATAATTTGCTGACGAATCCATTCCAATAGCATTGGGAGTTCAAGAAAATAATTCAACATTAATCGAGAAGAATTCAAAGTCAAAAATATGTATAGGAAACCATTTACATTCCATATCAAAAACCTGATGGTTTTCTGAACCTTGCAATCAGTCCCAGTAATATCAATAATAAACCTTTGGAATTGAGCTTAAAAAATTGTAACCACTCTCCCCCCTCCTTCAAAATTGAGTGGTTCAAGTTTCAAAATTCAGAAATCGAATAAATCCACTATTCTTCTATCCATTTTTCCATGGCTCCATTTGTGCCCCGAAGCTTTTGGTTATAGTCTGTTACATCTAAGTGGTAAAAAATGAGGGAAAACTCGCCCTCGCTCGAAAACTTTCGAAATACAGGGATTGTTTTTCCTTTAATTTAAAATTTCCTAAAACTTCCAGAGTTCTGTGGGACCAACCGTTTGCTTAATGAGGATAATTAATTACCTAATAAATGAAAGTTCCATGACATTTTTTCTTCAATTTAAGATAGTGTTAAATTTTTCATTTTGGTAAACAGCTGATGATGTTGGTGAAGCCAGGAATGACAGTTGGACGAAAATTCAACTTGAGATTTTCTTTTTTTCATTTTTAAAAGTACTAAAAGATAAAAACGTCACCCCCCCCCCCTCTTTCACGAAAAAAATCTGACATTGAACTCAACCTTTTTTTTTAGGCAGTACAGCTAGGGGTAAAGTGAGGGAACTATATCTAGCAACCCTGGATCAGTGTTGTGATGAATGGTGGAAAGTTGTGGCAACACAGCAAGATTGAGAGATTGTAATCCTTTTCAGAAATGAGATGTTTCAGGCTCCAGTGGGAGATTACTTGGTAAGTTCTGGGGAAGTTGGAAATATAAAGCGGAGTCATTCTAAGAAAATTCGAAAACCAGCACGTGCAACCAGCATTTACAGGTGAATTTGTAGGTGGAAAAGGACTGTTGGCCCTTGGATTGTCCTACTTAGACATAGAACCTCTTCCGAGTACTCCAGCTAGGTAGAAGACCCTACCGAGAACCGACCTTTCTAACTTCCCATGTCAACTCTCAGTCCCCTTAGTTCAAATGTACCTACTTTTCCCAATTCATCTTCGACTGACATTAAAATAATCCTTCATCCTTCACATTCCATCCTTGATGATTCGTAGTAGCCTTGGCACATGTTTGTGTTAGGATTGAAGTCCATCATTATTACTTATATTTTTGTTTCAGTTATGAATGTTTAATTTTTACATTCTGGTAAGTAGGTACCTAATAGTCGAATAAACAAGTTGCTACTAAATCATAAAACGATTAAATATGATCAAAATATCTCAAAATCTGCAGATTCACTGCTGACTCTAAGTCTAGCTATCCCAAGTTTGAAAGACCAAAACTTTTTGAGATAAATATCTTAATAAGCATGTATAAATAATACATATTACTTACATGATTTTATAGCTATTGGATGTTGACGGAGAGAAAATCAACTATTACGAACCACACTTTGCGTGAATGGAACGTTTTGACTTTGCATTGAGGATCCACCCCGTGGGTAATTGTTATAATTAGTTTCAAGAGCTGATTCAGGTGCCACAAAACCCACTAATCAATTTCCTCTCAGATAACGACCGCTGAAACCCAGATAAACCTCCCCAGGCCGGGCCAAGTTCTCCCGGCAAATCGTCCCGAGCACAAATTACTCCAGGAAACTCTCCAAGTCAGGAAGGAGCCAGCTGATTTATCGAGCTAGTTAACCTCAATCTTCTGTCCCCTGAAGTTTCAGTGAAACAGTTATCCGGGGTGATGAATTTTTCCCGAAATTCGCCGTCATAGAAATCGAACGGTACTTGGTTCGAGATTCTGTCGTACCGCGTCCGTCCTCCCAACTTCATTTCCTGAAGGGTTTCAGGAGTTTTTTATCTCCTTTTCAAAAATTCTAGAGAAACATGTGAAACGATTACACATTCAATTCTGTCAGAGGATTGTAGAAGCATCAAAATCGCTAAGATTATGGAGAAGCCTATTCAAAAACCATGGTAGAACCAACCGGTCCACTAGTATCAAAATTTCCACTCCCATTTTGCGTTTATCTGAACATAGTAGCAGAATCTGTGTCTGTTCTAATTTACAACAACAGATGAGGTTGAAAAGTTAAGTTTGAAATCTTAGTTTGAAAAGGTGAGTTTCCTATTGTTCCTATGTGTTTGTTTCATATTGTTCCTATACGAGGTGTCCCGGTGTCCCGATTCACCCCACGTTTTGTAAGTTTCTCATTAGGAGAGCAGAGGTGAGGAGAGGACTACGGTTCTGCTATTAGTGGCGGATTCGACCTCCTAGTAGCTCCTGATATCCTAAGACTGTGCAGTCGAAACATGGAGCACACGGGGCCTGGTTCTTGTGAGTTTTTGCAGCCAACGGGCAACGTCAGCTCATGAGCCCGTCTCCCTAGTGCGCGCAATCATGTTGCTAACGTGCGTCCCTAATGATGCGACGTGCTGGAGGCACGCTTTGTTTATGTTATGTTGCCTTGGTGACAGTTGGCTAATGATGACAATTGACAATAAACTTCTTTCACAAATTTCCGATACTTTTAACAAAGCAAAATGAAACCTGTTTGAAACGGGACCACCACGGATACTGGTAGAACACATTTCAAATGCGGGAAGACGTTTTTGACATTTTATGTCTTTACTATGGCACATAAATGAAAAATCGTCACGCGGGGAGCGTTACGCGGAAATTTCTGATGATTTTCACGTACAACCAATCGTTCCTAGGGAAAACTAACTTCCTCATTTTCCACCCCACAAAAATCGTTCACCACTCATTGGAAAGCTCTCAATTTATTAAACATAAGACATAAAATGTCTCTCGTGGTTGCGTACTTGTACGAAAGCTGTATCCACCGTTTGTGTTTTTTCCTGTATTTTCTACTTCAAAAATTATTTCTAAGCCCAAAGTAAAGTAAACAATTATCTCAAGTTGAGTCACCAGATGTAAACCTCAAAAATTACTCTCCTCGTCGCCCTGGACTCATAGAGTATCCATCGACAAGTAAATATTTGTTGGAAAATTTAAAGAAAATTTCTTTAAATTAATGCTTAAAATTATACTTTTTTAAATTAATTCTAAGCATTTAATGCTTGCATACGAGTCTGCAACACATTGGGACATTTTCATGTGTGTGAAAGTAAGTTTCAGTTTATGTGCCAAAGCAAAGACATGAAAATGTCAATAAATAACAGGAGTTTTCGAGCAACCATGTGTTGGCAAGCAAAAAATACACTAACCAGAACACTACCGTGATGAAAACTGTAATAACTTGATAATTTGAACAAGACTAACTCAAATTAGATTTATTTATACACCTCTGTTATGAAATTACCATAATAGGTACTGAATTTGAGTTAGTCTTGTTCAAATTATCAAGTTATTACAGTTTTCATAATAAGAAAGTTCTGGTTAGTGTGTTATTCTCAATACACATATTAGCCTGAAAAAGTGGATTATGTTTCAACTAACTGCTTTCAGAGTTTTGTAGGATGGCATCCCTAAAATGATACCAAAAACTTAAAATTCTGAGAGGCTCTTACAATCAGCCTGAATTCTACCTGTAATTGTTTCACATGTTTCTCTATAACGTTGGTAAAAGGGATTTAAAAAACTCTGTATCTATCAGAAAATGAAGATGGGAGGTCTCGGAACGCCAGGATCTTGAACCAGCGAGCGTTCAATTTCTATGGTAGAAGATTGAGACTAGCTCGATAAATCAACTGGCACCTTCCTGATTTGGAGAGTTTCCTGGAGTAATTCGGGCTTCTCCGAGTTGATAGCAAAAACCTGAAATTCTGAAAAGCTTCCATACAACCTTCAGGCCGAATTCTGAGTTCTTCTTGAGCGGATGAACGCTCTACGTTTATCAGTACACGAAAAGCGAAAGGTACTTGCAGGAAGTTTTGAGAAGAAACAAGCGAAGAGAACATTTTAATATTGGAGAGCAGAGATTGTGTACATCTAGTGCACGAAATCAAAGGTTTGCGGGTAGTGAGAAAGCCTTAATAATTTTATTAATTCAAAGTGTTATTTTTCCAAACATGTCAGACTTCTACAGCCCTGGTAACCAAATTTCGGACGAAATCAAGCAGGCAGCTTTGTAGATGGAGGGTCATTCAATTGTACGAGTACCTATTTTTCAACTTTGGAAAACAAAAGAAAACCAGGAATAGGTAACTGTATAGATAATGTCTTCAGTTTGAAATAGAGGCATTTCTTCCTTGATAAATAATTCCTTAGTAGGAAGTTTTACAGAATTTCCGGAACTTCAAGTTTTCGTATTGAGAGCCGGAACTTCAAGTTTTCGTATTGAGAGCCACTCCATCGTCACTTTAGACGTTAGTGGCAACTCCTGCTGTCTCAGTTTTTGGTCATTTTCAGTTTGACGATTCCTTCCTCAAAAATTGATAGGAAATCGATTTGTGAAGTTAGTTTCGTCTGATGACACGAGTGCGCATAAATCGCAATTTAGTCTATCGCAACCTTGACTATTTTATGTTTTGGTAATGGCGTCACATGGTCAAGAAGATTCTGCCGAAGGTAAGTGCTTTCCCCCTGTTTATTTTCGTCAAATAAGTGTTGTTTTTTTTATTGAAATACATATAACCAATGTTTAGTGAGTGACCAAACGAGTCAGAAGCAATCAATGTACTAATATTCATGGAAATTCCAGCTTATTTATTGGGGTGATGAGATAGCATAGACGCAGACATAGAAGACAATACTCGTACTTCACATGCAACATCTCAGCCAGTGACTCAGAATTTTGCGTGAAACTCTGGTTAATCTCTCGGTGCCACCACCAACACTGGTTAACTCAAGGAAATTAACATTAAATTATGTTTTTTGGAATATTTTCATTTAATTAGTTCACAAAATAGTAGTTTCGTGTCCTTGATCAAAGAGTAGAGTTCAAGGTTAAACAGGAGTCAAAATAAATTTTCGGCTCCCCTGAAAATTTGGGGAAAATAAGATAGCAGATGTTGACAGTAACGAGACGCTGCTCTAGAATTCAAAATCAGAGATTTTTCAGACTTCTGACGATCGTTACAAAACAGTTAAACTTTGGAGAGTAGAATGGAGTTTGAAAGTGCCGAATTCGAGATAAAAATAAGCAAGATCCAGAGATTCCATTCCTAACAGAACTGCAATGGCTGAAGTCAGTATTGAGTTTTGGCCGATGAAGTCGAAATCAATTTGCCGTTCACTCTTTAAAAACATGACTGGAACTTCATTGACTCGAGGTTATTTTCGGTTACAGAGATCCTATAGGGGTACTCAATAACCTATAAATCTCAGGGCCCACAAATAAAGTTTGAAGTTTTTCAAATCAGCACATTTTATACTTCACCCGCTCCTATCTCGAGCTCCATCTGTCGTTTTTCATTTGGAAAATGAAACATTTCTGTAGTTGAAGTTTGCTAACTCGACGCCCGAGGTTTTCCACTGAGTTAGCGCCACTATTGGGAATAGAACTCCGACGGTTTTAATAAATCCTCGTTTCGTTCGCAGGTTAAATAGAAGAATCGTAGATCATTCTATAGAACCCTGTCAGTCCTGGAGGTATTTTCAAACACATTTTAGCGCAGTTTTCCCCATTTTCTCGTTGAAGTGGAATCTAGAGCTACGAAGAGTGCTTTGCCATTCAACAACACTGGAAAGCACATCTGCGCTGTATTGTAAAAGCATTGGGGTGAAAAATAATGTGTTTTCCAAGGAATTATAGTTCTACTTTCCTCCAGCCGGTAAGGTTTTGTAAAGAATAAAATTGTGAGAGAACTAGCGGAAATCTGAATATCTCTGTATTTTTAGTGTGAATTCACCACACCAAACCATGAAAAAAGGCTACTCGCTGTTTTTGTTCTTTGCAGCCATTTTGGGTGAAAATGCTAACAGTTCAGGATCGAGAAACTTGTGCCGTACAAACAAGGCTGCCTCTCAAATGTAAAGACTGAATTATTACGCTGAAGTCGACTTCTAAAGTTGTATATTACACTGAATACATTATTAATTTATAGCCTAGCGTTTAAAGGTAACCGAGAATAGGGTAGTTTAAAAAAAATCAAACTGAATTTCTGCTTTTTTTTCTGCAACAAATCAAACTGAATTTTTCTGCTTTCGCCGTACAAACAAGGCTGCCTCTCAAATGTAAAGACTGAATTATTACGCTGAAGTCGACTTCCAAAGTTGTATATTACACTGAATACATTATTAATTTGTAGCCTAGCGTTTAAAGGTAACCGAGAATAGGGCAGTTACGAAAAAAAAAAAAAGAAAAAAAAAAACTGAATTTTTATCATAATTTTGTTTGTTAATACCCCAGTTCAGGGGGATACAAACTTTAAAAAGTTTGGCGTAAATCTAATTAACTTTCCATATTTTGCCAAACTTCGGTCCCAGTCCATTCACATGGTCTGGGGGAAACATCAACTTATATAAGTTGATGTAGCACCTCGCGAAATGCTGTAAGATCCTCAAAACCCTAATCGTAGAAATCGCGACTGAAGTGTTGGAATTGAATTGAATTGTAGACTCATTCTTGAATCGTCTTTCCTTACCATCTAAATGTTTCAATACGACAAAGAAAAACCCGAAATATTGTGATTGCTAGTTCTCAATACCCACAAATTTGAGAAATTCCTACAAGTTGGCCTCCTTCGGACATTCGACTACTATTTTGTTGTTGTTACAGTGTTTCTTGGCATATTACTTCATTCTGTTGTTAAAATAGCCCTAAGTGCTTCAAATCAACATTAAACTCAAAATGATCAAAAATTGAGATGTTGCATTATTCCATGACAAAAGCTTCATGAAGCTGCTTTGAGAAACGCTGTAACACCACTTTTCTTTCTAACACACAACTTTCTAATTGTTTATTTAAAAAGTGAAATATAATAAATATATATCCTAATAAAAATAATGTCTTATATTGGCACATTTTAACCTGTTAAGTTAACTGTAATTCACAGATATTGAAAACAATCAACCTACCTTTATATAATGTAAATCCTACATACTCGTAGTTTAAACCCCCTTTAGAAGTGTACATTTATATGAATTTGAAAACGTCAAACAAACTTGTACAAAATACTATTCTTGAAGAAATGGAAATGGATTTGAGAAGCAAAGCTTGTTCAGGAATCACTCAGCTTATTTAGTTACCATAAAAAACTATAATTATCAGTACTGAAAATCGGGAACCTGTTTCTTCTAGTCCAACAAACTATTTTTCTCATTTCACTTCACCAATGAAACTTTTTGGTAACTTCTATACCTACGTCACACTTAACATTTTACTAAAGAAAAAACGGTCAACGAATCATTTTGTGGAGTTGAGAGGAGTGTCACTTCATCATAACCATCATAATTCAACTAATAAGTAAATGGGAAACTTCTTCGTCACCATCTCCATCTTATAAGTGCCTTCAAACATGTACTGCGTTGCTCCTTATTTCGTATTCAGTTTTGTCCTATGTATTCTCGATCACCCCTACGATTCCGTACGGCAAGTCCTGATATTTGAAATGGTGGCTTATTTACCTGAAATGGAGCTTCGCCATGGTGCTTGTTGACGATGTGGAAATCGCAGATTTTCGCGCCGACTCCCACGATTTTCGGCGTCACTTCTACGAGAGTTTCATTCTCTTTGACGAGCCCGTGGTATCCGGCTTCCAGACTGGGCAACGAAAGTCGGGGCACGAGGTCTGCAACAGAAATAATATAGGTAAACATCGTCAAACTATGATTATTTCAACATTTTTTTATGAATATAGGGGGTGAAGTATGTTCTTATCCAACCCGACACATAGTACGAGTACCTACTTACCTAAGTTTTGCTTTGTTTGAAAACCACGTTTCAGATTTTTCAAACTTCTCACTCCAAGTCAGCAGTAAACTTCGTGTTTACATGCATGTTTACACGTAAACGTACAATATATAAGAAATATCAATATTGCTCGGAAAATGTTTCGTAAATACACAACTTTTAAATTGAAAAAATTTAAATTAAAATTTTCCTTGAGCCGGACTTTTTACTACCTTTGGTGTGCGATGATTTTAAAATAATAATTACATAGGAAATAATTATACACGCCCTACTGTGGTCGCCTACTGTAGTTTAAGGAGGTACCTGATTAAATTTGCCGTTACTTCATTTCTCTTGCGTTTGAATAATGTAAGGAGTACCCAGTATTCCTACATTAGGCCAAAAAATAAAATGAAATATTGGTTCAAACGTCTAAACCACACCGGCAGCATTGGTTCATCTATCCTCCGCTAGGGATAGTTAAGCGTTTTTCCCTTGAAGCAGCTGCTTATCTCTAGCTTTATCAAAATAGGTACCTGGGCTAATCTCATCTGATTCAAGGAAAAAACGCTTTACTATTCCTAGCGGTGGATACATGAACGTGGTTTAGACGTTTGTAATATTGGTCAATTTAAGGAGATGTTAGCAACATTATTAATATAGAGCCATGCCTCAAATAGTAGCAAATTTAACCGATTTTAATGGCGTCCTTTGTTGACGTTTTTGCAAAAACCTGACAAAAGTGCGACTTTTTGAGAATTTCTGTTATGTGATCAAGAATTAAAAATCTAGATTTCTGTAATCTTGGAAATTTTCTTCAGTAATTTTGCAGCATAATACAACATAAAATTATATGTGAATAAATTCAATAATTATTAGTTCCAATAATTAAAATACATAGACAATAATAATATTAACATGCATACAAGTAATAACCAAAATGATGATTAACAAGAAGCAAAACAATCAACAAGTGTAATTAATAACAATATAAAATAAACTAAGTATCAGTTAAATCCATTAAGTGGTGAACTCCGGCTGACGGTGAATTACCAAAGCCCATCATATTGTTAATTTGTAAAGATGATGTTATTGTTGTAAATAAAAATATGTTTTCATTCATTCATTCATAATCTTGGTGGTTCCTACATCAAATAGGGGAAGCAAGTTCAAATTATTTTGTTCCCTCACTATGAAAGATATGAGACGTAAGTTTTGTGCTTGTACGGCAGGTCGAAAAGAGTGGGTTATCCGAAATCAAAAATTCTTCTCACATTTTGCGATTTAGAGCTTTTTGAACTTTGGATCCGCCTGTCTGTGGTCAATCTTTGTCCTGGGGATAACCAATTGAAATCATGCGAGGAATTTGATGAAATGTTCAGGCTTGAAGGGGGTTAGTCTCAGACAATCCCCCGCGATTTCATCAAATTGGATAACCAGGACAGAGTGCTTAACCCAGTACTTGGCAAAAGTATCACCATGGCGATTATTTCTAGTTTTCCCCCCTAAAGTGTACTATAGGCTCTTCAAAAACAAGTTGAATTGAAAAAATTTTAAAATCTTGAAGTTTGAACAAATTTTTACCACATGTAATACATTATGTACATTTATATTGTACACTGCCAAGTCACCGATTAATGAGAATTGTAATTAAATAACAAGCAGGTATTTCGTTCTATTTGAATCAGAATAACATGAAAGAAAAAAACCAAATGGGAAAAAAGAATTCATAAAATAAAATAATGGAAGAATCGCTAGTAATAATTAGGTACTTGCAAGGTATAATTAGATGTTATTCCTTCTCTAGAAATCTACTCCAGAAATAACGAGTTTATCATCTAAAATGTTGGTACTTTTCCTAAGGCGATTTGTTCTAATTTTTTCCTATAATGAACCCTTTGCTCTTTAAAACATGATAAAACTGAAAAAGCTTCTATAATGGTAAAATTTGAACAGAAAACACGCATGGTATATTGGACCTTGAGAAGTACAGAGTTAAACCCCTCAAAACACCGATTTCTCCCGATTTAACTACTCGATTCAACTCAAATTTGAAGATGAAGTTTGAGGCTCAGCCCTAAAAGAAACCACATCGATTTTATCATGATCCGATCAGTAGGAAACGCGGTAAATGTAAAAAAGAAAACTCATAAACATCTTCTCGAACTATTTTACAATCGTGTAGTGTTTGTTGACAGAAAACCAGCAGTGAAAATAGAATTTCAAGTCGAACAGCCCAACTACAACATATTTTACATGAGGAAAATATACTGCCCACCCAACTCTTTGCAAACTTTTTGCAACATTAAATGTTGCAACATCAAATTTTTATGTCTAAAATAACCATACAATTGCTCGTTTCTAGACAATGGATATTTTTTATCACCATCATTATCATTTTTAGACATGTATAAAGACAAAAATACCCAAACATTGCAAATTGTTACAAAACAGTTAGTCTCCTTGACGGCCATTCTTTCAAATTTCCTCCATAATGTTTGTTTAACACATCGTTTTGTACAAGTACAAACCTTGTAACTACCTACTAACACTATTTTCATTTAGTGCTGACCTACTAAGAGTATTAATTTATAGTATTAATTTATTATTATCACTTATTCATAGTTATAATTTATTCAGTCTAAATAAATTAGTTTTTCTTTGAGAGCTATTGGACATATTGGACTCACAATTCAGAGCCTTCTCCACAAAAGAAAGTGTATTAGTCTGAAGAAATTCTCTGAATACTCCCAGTTCCGTAATTTCGTGACCAAATCCCTAGTTGAGTGCGGCCACTCCACAAATATGTACAATTTATCTGCGTCACACAACTGAAGGGTTGATTTGCAACGAACAGGTCCTTTGAATCAATGAAATTAGCATACAGAGTCCGATGACAGCTTCCCCTACGTAGCAGCAACCTAACGAGCGTTTCCTATCGAGGGAACCAACGTTAAACGATGTAATTTGTACGGGAGTTTCCTTGTGAAGCAGCCTATCCTCGACCCTTTGTTGTTACTGTTTCTCTCAACCTCTCAGCCCTTTACGGATAGAGCCGAGGGCTAGAATTACCACCAGAAAAAAACCATCTGAAAGCTGCGGGGTGTTGCTTAGCTAATGAAGTATCGATTTTTCTCCACGATCAAAAGAACCGGGAATGGAAGCGGGAGTAAAAGCTCGTTCGGGAAATGAAAGACCGTAATCATGGCTATAAAAAAAGAAAGAAAATAGAACACCGTAAGAACTATTGATGGTAAATAGCGTGGCGAGAGAGGTTTTGTTATTGTATCAGTATGGATGCCTCTCCTCCCTGTTGGAATAACTAGCATTTTTCTGAAGATAACTGAGTGCACACAGTTTAAGCGGAATGAAAAACGCTGCAAATTATTACACAATAGTATATAATGTTACTGTGTAGATCACCCCCCTGCATAGAAGAATCAACACTACCAAACTATTACATTTTAACTGCCTTTTCAATCAATCCGAGAGTAAAAAGTAAAAGTAAAGTAAACATCTCAAGTTGAATTTTCGTGCAACCATCATTCCAGTACGTCATTAGCTGTCTTCCAAAGGGAAGATCAGAATTGGTTCTGGTGATTTCGTTCACGGCTACTTACTGCCCCACCCGCTTAAGTGGAGCGGGGTCCACCAACGCCCCAACCAGAAAAATTATGAAGACCGATACCTCTCTCGAGCGGTCACCAATCCAGATAATATGATATCCTATCCAATGCTATCTGAGAGTTATGGGTGCCTCCATTACAAAATTTGATTCTTGGATGCTAAGGAAGCACTGATGAATGACATGAAAGCCAACCCGAGGAACGAACAGCTGAAATTTGAATCCATGAAATCATATCACTGATGGCCGTAGTTAGGCTATCTTAGCAGGAATGAAAAGAACAAATGAGGGGTTTAGAATACAAGGGACATCAGTGACTAATTTCGAGATTTCCCACCACCTGATTTCAATCTTCTATGAATCTTCAATGATGTTGCCGAGTGTGCAGGAGGGGGGGCATAGTTTTGATTTAAGGGGGTCTCAGTCGGTCAACTTTCGTTACAGGTTAGTATTTGGCCAAATCGAAGGCGCAAAAACTTGAAAAGTTGTACCTAAATTTGAAATTTTAAAGGATTTTAAAAATGCATTAGTGTACGGAACTAGGGAATGGAAAAACTAAAATATTGCCGACGGAATCATCAAAATCGAACAATAATTGCCGGAGAAATAAGGGGAAAACTTGAGAAAACCCGTTTATTCGGTAGTTTTTCCCATTTCTCTCTGGCAATGAGGGATTTCACCGAATTCGGTTTGCATTTTTCCTGTATAGTTAATGGTGTGGGATAGATGAAAATCGGGTTGGTTTCGGAAAATAAGTCGCCTTTTTTTTGGGAGACAATCAGAATTCATGATTTCAAAAAATAACCGGGAAAACGGACCTCTTCAACGTGACGCAGGAGGAACGCACGCTGATTGGGCTGTTCGGATCGCTTTCTCCTCCCAGTGTTGCCCGTTGGTATGACGATATCGTGTTATCTAAGAGGAAAGTTATCAAACAAAAACAGGGGAAACCTAATTTTCCTCATCTTGCTTTTTCTATTTATTCTCCAGTTTTTCGATTTCGAACTTTACTGTTTTGTGAAATGTTGCATCTGGGGACTATAGATTTCTCGATCTCAGCGCTTCAGGCGGCCGTAAATGAACTATTCCAGGATGACGTCATCTTCCCGGTTTTTTAAACGTTCGTATTTTCCACACTGTTTTGTTTATTCGTAAATTAGGAAGTGCGGGCTGAAAGTTTGCCGTAGGAGGTTTTTCGAGGTGCTAAATCCGATTTTGGGGACAAAAATAAAAATAAAAAACAGAAATTCCGACATGGTGAAATTCCTCATTATTGTTCGATTTTGATGATTCCGGCGGCAATGTTTCAGACTGAGACCCCCTTAAGGGGATTAGTCTGCTTTTAGCGCCCGCCGGCGCCTTCCTTTCGTTTTTCTTTCACAATTCCCACAATTACGTACTAAAGTATTTGAAATTTTAAAGCAATGTTCTTCACACCTGTATACATGTCTGCTGTAAATTTTGTCCAAGCCGGTAGAATGGAAAAAAAATTGAAATATAAGCAAAGATTATATTTCAATGTAGAAAAATGGGTCATTTTCATGTTCTATTTTCTGACTAACCATTAAGCCAATGTAATCCGAATTTTCACACGTTCTTCTTCCATATAAGAACTAAAATTTGAGCCTAGGGTTTTGAGTAAAAACAGTGTGTGGATTTTTCAACCCAAGTAAACGAAACTAAAAAGGTGGCCTTCCAATCTAAGCGTGTTTTTTGGGACACACAAATCGGTAACCACTTTGATGAGAGTTACAAACGAAATTTCATTGGCTCCATCTCCAGAATACATTCTAGTGAGTATCTTGTGAAAATTAGAATGAAATTGGTCGAGTAGTTACCGAGAAAAAGGAACATTTGTCCACCGAAAAGTGACTTTTCATGACAGCTGTTCTGATCTTGATTTTGTGTGCCTGGCTGACAAAACCACATCCCTTGTGGAACTTTCAGTATTTCTTTTAGTTCCATGTTCAGTGCCTATACTGTTTAGTATCCAAGAATTTATGTACTTCAAGAAGATTATCAATAACCAGGTTTTGTTAACAACTTTTCGATATTTCTCAGTTCCGCTACTCAAAATTTTCAAAAAATTGTAACTCATCAACCAGTCACCCGATTTTAATTTTATTTTTACCAAACTGTTCAGAATATTATGTCGTTTCATTTAAACATAAGAATGGAAAAATCGATTTTTTAAAACTTTTTTGGCCTACTTCCCTCAAGAATTCTGAAACTTGAAGCCAGACTGAAGCAAACGGAACTGAAGATATCCTAAGGAAATAAGGAGCGTTTACTGTTATTTCCTTCCAAAAACCAGCAGGCAAAGGGGTCAGGTAGAAATGGAGTATCCGTATGGGTGCATTGCTCCTTGTTTCTCATCCAAAAGAAGAATTAAAAAAATGTTGGAGTACAAGGGGCTCGATTGAAGTTGGCCGTTTGTATTCCAAACTTATAAAAGTTTTGTTGAGCGCATTTTTTTAGGACATCATTCTAAATTGTCTTCGCCTTGACCAGTATCCTTGAGACACCATACTTTTACAAACATTAATTACCCATTTTGGCATTAAACTAGATTTTTATGAAAATCACACTTATACCCCGTGTATTCTAGACTCATCAAACGAAATCGTTGTGTAATAATGTACAGCATTTATTCGGGATAAAATAACATACCTAACACTCAAATTTGAGTCTTGGGAACGTGAAAGAACTTTACCCAATAACTTTTTGTGCCCTTGTTTGAAATATTGTTTTTTTTTCGATATCGATATTTTTTCGATTCGAGTTTTTTAACAATCCCGAGTCATCTACGATTCAACGAGAAACGTATTTTTTATAACTCGGCAGAAATAAACGAACTCTCAGAACCATTCCACCAGTATTTCACTTGAACCATTTCCACGCAGCAACTACGTTCGCAAAAAAGCGAAACCGATCCATAAGTCATCCCATATTGTATTCGAGCTGCAGCAAGTCTCGGGGGTTTCTCTAATTTAAATGTAAATGTGGGGAGAAGGGCTGTTCCAGCGAAGATGCTATCTGAATCGTTCTGAGGCGCGAAACCGCGAGGCTACAATGGTTATGGATATCAACCCCATTGGGTGCGACAGGTTTCAAAATACCACCGAGCGAACATCGCATAAAGCTATTGTACCTACGCACAGTGTTGCCGATCCCGTCAACAGCAGAAAAACCTTTATGGTTGGAGAGGGTAAACGAAATTTTACATCGCACACGAATGAATAAAATTATCTACGATGGGCTTCATGCTTTGTTCAATTTCCGAAGAATCCTCCCTCTTCCTCGACCTAGTGAACCCTCAAGGAGGGAACCCTCTTCAGGGAATGCGACAAGGGCTGACTGAACTCCAATCAGTGAAGAGAGCGCTTCCACGTAATTCAAATTTAATCAGTACACAGGGTGTCTACAAAACAAGTCTCATTCCTTCAAGGGGTCGATTCTACAACTAATTTGCAACAAAAAATGTCTCTTAGCAATTTTTTTAGAGGCTTCTTTTCCGTTATTTCAATTTCAGTTTTTTTTCTCGTGATTTTGACCTTACGTCATTAAATTGGTAATAGCTCCTTTAATTTGCTGTGATAATCCCAATTTGAGGATACCGTTGCAAAGAACGTTAAATTCAAATCTCCCTAATACCAAATACAATCTTTTCAGTTGAATTTTAGGAGGAATTAAGCAGCCTAAAAACTGAACTTGGTAACTTTTCGAAAACTTTCCGTTTTTCAACGCCCGTAATGTCCGAATAATACCACATAATGAACTATTTCCGGAAAGCCTAATCTAAGCTTTCCAACGGTATAATCAAAAAAAAATTTACAATCAAATTTGAGGGAGAAATTTGAGTTTGAACGCGGAAAAAACGTGCATTTTGGTTTATAATTTTCAATAATGAACGTTTGGGATCGACCAAGAACAATCTTTTTTAACACCCCCTCAATATTTGTTGGTTTACGATTCAAGGTAAGTAGACTCCAAAAAACGAATAAAAATTTGGCCGTCCGTCCGCCGTCCGTGCCACTTTCCCCCTTAGCATTGACCGATTTTGATGAAATTTGGTATGTAGGCAGTAGAAGATTTTGGTTGATGTAGGTCACTTCTAAGGGTTGAAAAATAAGGTTTCAAAAAATTTGTATATAAAGGTATTGTTTTCCCATCAATTTAAGATAATATAGAATTTGTAGAGACCACGCGGAGCTCAGTAGGATAAACCGTTCGCTCCCTACGAGAATTTAAGGGTTGGATGTACGATAAATCAGAAACACGAGTGTGAATCGCAAAAGAGGCCTAATCTCCGTTCAAATTTTAGCTGACCGAAATGCACAGATGTGCAAGTTGTTTCCAAGTTGGTTGGTGGTAACAATGGCAAAGCCGTGTTCTTTGCAGACGAGTGATCTATATATATAGAAAAATAATAAACCTTTGTGCAATAATTTGCAGCTTTTTTTTTTTTTTTTTTTTCAACGAAATCAACGGTTCAACGGGGAGATTCTGTGCTTTGGAGCAGCCGCGGCGGTGAAGACCTCGGAGTCTCCCCGTCAAAGTGTCGATTTCGTTGAAAAAAATGCCCGTTTTTCTGCGTTCAAACTCAAATTTCTTCCTCAAATTCGATTGTAAAATATTTTTTGATTATACCGTTGGAAAGCTCCGATTCTGGCGCAGTTTTTAGGCTTTCCGGCAACAGTTTATTATCTGGTATTATTCGGACATTACGGGCGTTGACAAACGTAAAGTTTTCGAAAAGTTACTAAGTTCACTTTTTAGGCTGCTTTATGCACCGTAAAATTCAACTGTAAAAATTTAATTTGGTATTAGGGAGATTGGGAATTTAACGCTCCTTCCAACGGTATCCTCGAGTTGGGATTATCACAGCAAATTGAAGGAGTTATTTCCAATTTAATGACGTAAGGTCAAAATCACGAAAAAAAATTTAAATTGAAATAACTCGGAAAAGAAGTTTCTGAAAAAAATTACATTGGGCATTTTTTGTTTCAAATTAGTTGTATAATCCACCCATAGAAGGAATGAGACTTGTTGTGACACCCTGTATATTATTAAATGTAAGTTCACACAGTCAGAAATAGAGTTATAACAGTAAGGCATCCAAAAACATGGATGCCTTATACATATATAAGGTAGGTACATACTTATACATATAAGGTACGTTTAAAATTAAGATAGTTGCAATGGTCCAAGTAATTACTGTGCCAGATGGTTTGTCACAGTTATTCTCTGCGGGACAATGATTTTTATTTATATTTCCCATCTCGAAGAAACCAACGAAACGGAGTCAGCAATAATCGGGATCCGTCAACCGCCCACCACATCTCGAAACCTTCAAACGACGTTCACGCTCCACCGTGTTTTACCCCGACGAGAGGCCACTTTTCCAGTTTTCCGCCTGTCAATCCGAACGGGAAACCTCTCAAGGGATTGTAAAGTGATCAATCATATAAAAACTTCTTTTTTCTCCATTTCCCGCACCCCCAAAAGCGAAATCAGCTTCAAACTCCCCTTCACTTCTCTTCCTTGGGATACAGCAGTTTAAGAGCACTTTTCGGGGTGCCGAGTTTTTCCTTGGAAATGTCAGTAAAGAAGGTTTCTCACTCCATATCAACCGGGTGCCGGTGGGTTGAAGTTTCCAAGCAGCTCGGTGGAAATTACCTTCCGCCCCTCCACAAATCCTTCCGCGATTTCCCTTCCCTCCACGAATTTTCCCCCACAAATCTCCCTCCCCGGACTCTCTCCGTTTTCGGTATTAACTTCCCTTTAATGTTAGGAAACGCCCGAGGGAGGGAGGGAAGAAAGGAGATTGAATCCCATCAAAACTGTTTCTCCCAAGTTCGGTCGTAGTGAAACTTGGGGATTTCGAAGCACCCGACACGTTTTTCTACTCGTCTGGTCTCGAAGTACGTCGTCATTCGAGTCACTCGAAATGGACTTTGGAGAAATGGAGAGCAATAAATCGCATTTTCGAATAGAATCGTTAAGACCTGAAAGTGCACTAGTTACCTTTTAACATTTACGACCATTAGTTCACGAGAGGACTTTATCACAGTAAAACAGATCTTCAGATGAGCTGAGTTCTCCCAAGCCACCTCTGTATGCCGCCAACCCAATTTAGTATCACTTATTAGGAAACAGAAGAGCTAACAAAAGCGAAAAAGCGAGCTAAAAGTAGCGAAATTAAAATTTTGAAAAATGTAGGTATATTTAAGTGTGCTGTGGAACCCACTTTAACATTAACTTGTATTTCCAAAATAAAAACGAGCAAACCCTACGGTCAAACCTACCGCTGGCCACAGACGAGAGTTCTTTTGAAATTTGGAGAGAATTTTGAAAACGCCCCTAACTCAAAAAATTTTGATATAAAGGTATTGTTTTTCCTTAAATTTAAGATTCTATAGAATTTTTAGATTTTTTTGAGACCACCCGGAGCTCTGTAGGACAATTTGTTCGCTCACTACGAGAATTTGAAGTTTGGACGTACGATAAATCAGAAACACGAGTGTGAATCGCAAAAGAGGCCTAATCTCCGTTCAAATTAAAGCTAACCGAAATGCGATCGATTTTTTTCTTCATGTTGGATGGTTGGTGGCTTTGCAGACGAGTAATCTATATAGAAAAATAAAAAATAATAAACCATTGTGTTAAAATTTGCAGCGTTTTAAATTTATCTTTCTAATACGCAAAACAGATTTCATCCAATGTTGAGAAAGTAACTCGTCATTTTCAGCATTATGAGCATTTTTACTTATATTCGGGATTGAGAAATAGTGAATACCCCCTCCACGCCAACCACTAGTTACCATAACATTTGAATCGGTTTCTTTTAAAAGGGCGTAAGTCCTTGCAACCAAACATTCGGGAAATCAAGAAAAACTTCCTGTTCGTGGCCAGGACCATCATTTGTAGGTAAATTGGGGATTTCAGCGTAGAGTTCATCATGCTCTTCTGGAATAAACTGCTTGATCTTCTGACTATCAGCATCTTGTAATAGTGATGAAGAAATCCCGCTGAGGTAGGCGAATGTTTGTCACATAAAGGAAGCTATAGTGTTAATGTACTAAGAAAGGAAGCTATGATGCATTGCGGTTCCACTTTTCTTTTATAGGGGCGTAAGTCCGGACTTACGCCCCTATAAAAGAAAAGAAACCAGGATTTTCAAGGGCAATTTCTATAATGTTAGAGACGTCATTCGCATGCCCCTTTTACTAGCAAACGATGGGCCTAGGGTTGAAGAACAGAGAAATCCAAAATGGCATTCTTGTGGACTTACGCCTTTTAAAAAAAACCGATTCATTTCTAGCGTCATCGGAACTCAACATTTGGACTCCAACTCTATCTCCTCCTCCAATGGGGCGAGTAAGGTATACATCCTAACTTCGGACTCTTATCAGTTGGCTTTGGTAGGTATCACAACCGCATTCAAGGTGAAACACCATAAAACCCACGCAATTCGGGGTTTATACGGGATTGCCCACGGTGGCACGAGAATAGTCCATGGGAATCCAGAGGTATATGAACCAAAATATTGAAAAATCGGGAATTTTGTGAGAATAATCCCTCTACTCACACTTTCCCCATGCGGATTTCGATGTGATGTATTTTGGAAAGTATTCTACATCGAAGTAAAAGGAAACGCGCAATCGTTAGAGAATAATTTAATAGGAGGCAGGAACAAGGGGGGGGGGAGGGTTACAAACTAAGAATTTTACGTGGGAGCTGTTTTAATGAGGAGCAATCAAAGTTCGCACATAATTTATAATGATACGTATACAGGCAACGTCGCTCTATACGGGGAATTGAAACGATATTGCAAACATTTGGAAATGATATGTTTTGCTTTTGGTGGACCTACAGTTTTAATACCTGCTGCAACGCCGTTGCCTAATTTTGATAAACTATCTTTGATTGTGAGGAAGCAAAAGGAATAGGTGGATGCATCCTGAGTTCGCAGATTAGTCACGCTATCCGGGAAGTGTTAAAACCCACCGAAATAGATAAGAGTTCATTCATAATCTACTATAAAAAGACAACATGGAATCATGGGACGATATTACGCGGAACTGCAAATGAATCACCACTTGAAACCCTCCTATAGTATTCCTATTAAAGTGTTCTTCAACTCTGTAATTGCTCGGACGGTTGACACGTCGAGCTCCAGTTCTAATGCAAATATGTCACCGAGCGTATCCTGAGAGTTGAATTGTGTGGAGATGAAGAAAATGAGATTTACTCGGATTAAAGGGGATGAAAATTGTTTGAGCGCTGAAAACATCACGACTTGGAAAATTAAAGTGTCAGCGCTAACTGAATTATCGCGTAGACTTGTTTCATTCCGAAACAAAATTATTCCATTTTTTATTTTCAACGAGGTCGTGTGGGATTTTATGTGCTTTTATGTTCTCCACTTTCTATTATGTTCTTTCCTCAGACTTTACTGTAGAACGAAGTTAATTTTCAAAGGAGAGTTATTTGTTTTGACTCAGAATATCGTACTATTCGTACTTCTGGAGACGCAAAAAGGGAGTGAATCCCGCTCAATTAGGACAGGTAGAAGGCAGGACTAGGAGTTATAATTGGGGTCTTGACGAAGAGGGAAGTGGAGGGCAGAAGTTGCTTCCGCAGGGACAGACTTGTAGATACTGTGAGATGTACCCCATATTCGGACCCGAGGGTCTGAATAACGCGTTGCTTCCATATGCTGAGAAAACACTCTGGGTTTGCCCTGAAGAATCCCTAATTATATTAACATACCATCCAGCCCGAGGCTCAGGTCTTATCCCTCCGCTCGACGTTTGCTCAGCTCAGCCTACAACTCATCTCGATGCACGACTGACAAATGTAAACAGGCCGCTAAGTGCTGGAGGATCAACCTGGTTCTTTGATGCAGTCTATCCTCACTCCCCTAAAGCGCCTCTCAGCCGGAGAGAGATATTTGATTTGGAAAGGATGAAACATTAAGAACAGGATTAAAATGTAAGCTCTAGTTTCGTAGATCTCCTCTTGAAAGTACATTTTCCAAAAAATGATGGTAAGCTCTTCTCTAGATAAAGTCTGTCAAAAGTATTATTAGAAGTCCAAAATTTTAACCGGCCTTTTTTTCTTGCTACTTGGAATTGGCACCACCAGTTGTTTTTGTTGATCGTCTTGTCAAAAGACTATCAAATTCCCTGCAATAGGGCCAGAACTAACTGTGGGAAGCATCAAAAGGTGCCTTAGAACGTGATTAACAATTGAGAAAGAAATAAGCAAGTTCGATACAGGAAAAACCTCCCAGACCTGAGACAGGCATAACTATTTGTGACATTCTTGAAGAAAAGGGCAACTGAACTGACAGGGCGAGAACGTCAAAGGACTCAATATCCTTCAGAGGATCTCATGAAGAATATAGGCAAACAATCAACGGATATCAGCCACTTACAGATGGTACAGATCACATGATGTGATTCACATCAAAGTGGAGCAATGAGTTGGACTCACTATCCTTGGAAAAGACGTCATCTCTCCTGATATTACTTCTAACCTGGCTTACATTTTCATTGTTTTGCTAAAAAACTGGGGAGGAAGATTCTAACCCTTCTCAGTAGGCTACGCAGCCAGAATACATTCCACAGTAGACCTCTCTAGGTTGCAGAGGAGGAGGTCTGTCCTACACCATAATATGGTTCTTTCATATTATGAAAGAAAAAACCAGCTGTTTCCGTGGAAAATGAAGAGAAAATGATCGAAAAAGTCATTATGTCCTATATTAGGCTCATGATTCACTTTGAATCAAACAAGAGTTTTTTTTATACAGAATTTGGAGGTTAGTTTTCATCTGGAACTTGCTGAATTCATCACGATTCGATTTTTATTGCAAGAATTGTATTTGCAACATTTTCGACACTATAAATATATAAAATCACAGTAAAGAGAACTGAGAGCCCGATTTAGCGGTTCATAGCCTGATCTTGCTTATACTTAGCGGCTAATACCCTTAGATCTGGACACAAGATGAACACTAGCTGATTTCATCACGATCCAAAAATATGTGAAAATGCGACAAATCTTCAACATAATCCAATAAAAGCAAATTCGGAAAACGAATGATTGGTTCATATTTGGGAATTCATCATCACTACCGCTTGTTTCCAATTTCCCGATACGAGTATACTTATTACAGTTTTACTGCATAGACCTACCGCCTGCATAGAACGCAGCTTTTCCAATGATTAATACTAACTCTTAGCAATAAAGTCGAAATCCAAGAGTTGTGGGTGCCTTCAATACGAAATTTGGTTCTTGGTTACGAAGGATGCACAACTGAGTACAACATGGAACTAAATTCAGAGAAACGAACAACGATCGCATTGATAAGCTGGAATTTGAACGGATATCAGGCTTATACCTACTTCAGGCAGTGAATAGTCTTTTCCGAAACAGACTCGTTTCGTGATTCTGATTTATTGACCAACGCTCAAGTTCTCATAGCGAGCGAACGGTTTGTCCCACAGACATCTGGGCGGCCTCATTCGATTCTAAGAATGCAATTCTAATTTACGTGAAAAAACTAAATCTTTATTCCGATAGTTTGCGAGCTAGAGCGTCTAAAAAATAACAACCCCGATTTTTCACCCCTAAGAAGTGACTGACAATAACCGAAGGCTCCGAGAAACAACAGACCCCAATGAAGCCATATACTCAGTTTCATCAAAATCGATCCATGGCGAACGGCGGACCGACGGAATTTTTTCAATTCCATTTCTGCGTACATTGAAACTTAAACCAACAATTTTGAGAGTGGGAGGGTGTGTGTGTGTGTGTGTGTCATATTTGTTAGGTTCATTATTGAGAATAATGAACCAAAAACCGACGAAATGTACGAAACATTCAACCAGACTATTTTCGGCTGGAAAATCCAATTAAGAACGATTTTATTCATTCAAATGTTGATACTATTGACGAATAGCAATTTCCAGTGTAACAGGAAAACACCGATACCGAATTGATTGGAACTTCTCAAATTTCCAATCAATTCTCAGGCGGCGAATAAGGTAAATACGCAGGCAAGCTCTCATCAAAACATGTTCGCTACGTTGGATTCGGCGAAGTACACAATAATTATAATATTAATGATGCCAAAATGAGAAAAGTCATAATGAATGAATGAATGTTTTATTTGTTGTGAAACACATAGTGCATTAACAATAGTCAAAACAGATAATAAACAATGGCTAACAAATTAATATAACAAGTGATAATACTAGGACAGGTAAAGTAGGTAAAAAAAAAAACAGAAAAAGGGCCCAGACCCACCCACCATGGCGGCTCCCAGACCGTATGCCCAAATGGGCACATGCCAAGTTTGCAACGCAGACACTGCAAACGAGAGAAATCCACCAAGAAATCCACGGCCCCTGGGCCGGCCAAGACCATCGAACTATACATCGAGTATAGTTCGATGGCCAAGACACCCCGACCGGGACACCGCAACCGACGGCCTCGAACCGGAGGTACTTGAACTAAAATGACTTGAAAATATGGTGATGGACTAATGACGACTAGGATATTTGAAAGACGATAAAAATATTTAACAATAGACAACCCACCCAAATAAATACATATCCTATATATATACCTATATTGCAACGTATCCTATCCTAATATCACAGCAAACTTATCACAAGAGAGACCACAGAGTCAACTAGAATAAATAGTACATAAAAAATACATCTGCGCTAGGCTGAACTGAGTACTTTTAATAAATATTCCTCAGGTAGTAGCATGTCATAAAAATGAGTTAACTACTCGTAAAAGGAAGAAATCATACTTGGTTCAAAATATCTCCATAAATGGAGATCCGGTTGAACGTTCACAAGTAATTATTATACGTGACGTCTGAATAAAATTATTAATCCTTAGCATCCTCATTAAATGATGCAAATTTTGCATTTGTGGTCTGAATGACAAAAATTCTGCGTATTTGGTCTAACATTTTTGAAACTTTAGAAGAACAGAAAAAAGTATTTAACTCTACCGTTCATACTCGTAATTAAATGTACATTTCAAGATTATGATTATTATTATTATTATTTACATTACAAGATTATGAACATTGAATTTTATACGATTCATGGACTACTATTTCATTCCAGCTCACAGTTAACCTGCGCAGTATGCGGCGAAATATAAAAAACGTCTGCCAAGTGGGTGTGGCAAATAGCTTCCTCGTATCCATAACCCGATAGTATAGACGGTCCGATGAACAGTGGTTAATCTCAAAACATCAATCTTCAAGTACCTACCATTATCACAACAATCAATCTGAACAATCTCTCAACATTTTTGGAAAATTTAGAAGTTATGGCCGTTACATGAGGTTTAACGTTGGCGCATGAACACAAAATACTTGGGGGCTAAGATATTCACAGGGGACCATCTGCACGCCAACCCGCACAATTCCTGAAAATTTCATCGAAATCGGATGAGAAATGTGGAAGCTATGGCTGTGGCAAGGATTTTACGTTTGCGCATGCGCAGCGGCTATTATCAGTCCGGGGGTATTGATTTTCATAGAGGACCATTCACACATCAACCCACACAATTGACGAAAATTTCATCGAAATCGGATGAGAATTGTAGTTTTATTAAAAAATAAGAATGGAAAAATCTTTCTTTTTTTTCTACTTTTTTAAAGAGGCTTTAAAGAAATCTTTCTTTTTTAAAGAGGCTTCCTTTACAATATAACGTCCCCCAGTTTATATTCCCTTGACCACCCAAGATGTCGTTGGCTTTGTTCTTGATCTTGAAGAATGCGTTCTCGCATAGGTTTAACATCGGAGAATACGGTGGTAAACAAGTGATTTTCATCTAAGAAGAACTCAGAAACGCTAGAACTTAAGTAGCCCTATGAATGTTTGCATTTTGCGTGATCAGCATTGTGTTTTAAATTGCCAGATAAAAATCGTAAATGTATTATGTATAATGTATCGCTATGTATTATTTGTCCAGAGTAGAAATTTACGAGTCAAATGATTAAATTTATCAGTCAATGTTCGAAACACATTTCTCAAAAGTACAAATTTATTTGTCAATTGTTTAAATCTATTTGTTAAACGTTTTAATATATTTGTAAATTGTTTAATTCTATTTGGCAAAAGTTTAAATAAATTTGTAGAAAGTTTTACTTTATCACTAAAACTATAGTAGTAATATAGCGAGGAGGTTTCAATTACCTCAGTAAGTGACCGGGAGGAACTCAAACTAGCGACTTGAGCTGTATTGAGTCAACTTCTCAAAAAAGTTAATTAAGCTCATCTTCCTTTTCTCCTTATTTTGAGGGAGAAGTCATTGATCAGGCCAGGTTAGGGAGCTAGATTAGAATCATTCAGAGATAAGAACACACGTCCAGAACAGAAAAAGTTCTCTTTAGCGGTAGGAGAGCGAAAAACCGGCCGATTTTAAAAGCCAAGCTTTTCCCGGAACAGACTCCAGTAACGCGTTTGCCTCTCCAATTACATCTCCTAAATGGGGGTAGATTCTACCAGATGGAGAAGGGGGAAGGCGTAGGAATAAAGCGTATGTTGATGAAATTGCCTCCCGCAGGACCTTTCCAAGTCTTTGTAGAACGAAAGCTGAAACTACTCTGGGAGCAACTGGGGTGAAACTTTCCTTTGGGACGAAGGAAGCACATCCAGAAGCACGAGGAACTCCCGCAAACCCGTATTAAAAGTAGGTAAACGCTTATCGACGTTTGGCGCTCCTGTTGGCGTAGTAATATTACTACGGGACGGCAGGGAGGCCTGCGATAAAAGGATGAGAACTAAGCCGACTCAAAGTGCCGGTTTCGACCGTTTCATGATAGCAATATGAGTGCAATCGGATCATTTCTGAAGAGTTATCCTCAGAAGTACTTTTACTGAGACGTCTGATACAAAATAAATTCGGAAAGAAATTACCTCATATTACTATAAGAATTGTTTTAAAGGATATGCTTTTAAGAAATGTTTTAGGGATATCTGTCAGTCTGTACGGTTGGGTATAATCAATTCACCCCACAAGGTTGAACCATACCAAGGTTGTTCAAGCTCTTCTTGAGAATTCAACGATCAACATTTTCATTCCTGTTCCTCATACGAAATTGAAACTTCGAGTTCTTTCACATAACTTTCTTCTCTGGCAATATTTTCCTTCCTCTTTTACGTGCTCTTCGTTGGTCTAGTGCTAAATGTTACAGGACACACAAGCAGCTCCCCCCACCATGTCAATTACTTGACTTGAGCCAAAAAGTAATGAGGGCACGACTAGATTAAAACTACTATTCACAATTGTTTTAAGGATTATCCATCGTCTGTACGGTTGGGTACAATCGATTATCCCCAAAAGGTTGAACAAAATAAATTCGGAATGAAATCACCTCATATTACTGTAAGAATTGTTACAGGACACACGATACACAACCAGCATGTCAATTACTTAACTTGAGCCAAAAAGTAATGGAGGCGCGACTGGATTAAAACTATTATTCACAATTGTTTTCACTTTTCAAGGACCATCCTTAAGGAAAACCATTAAGAATACTGAAAATCAAGTGATGTCAAAATTTGATAAGGTAAGTAACTTTCCTGTTTCTGCGAAAAGTCCCATCCCAACCAATAAATTTCGTATCATTATCTTTACGAACTAGTTTATTCTTGTCAAAATGTGATAAAGTTACTTACTTGTTGCTGGGGAAAATCCCAATAAAATAATAAAATCTCAATAAAATAATATTGTTATTTATACCAGTTCATTTTTCATTGTCAAATTGATAATTTACGCTCTTCTATTTTTTTGAGATTGATTTTGTGATCCCTCTTTTTAGGACGTCCTACAGTAAGACTTGGGCGACCTTATGCGATCGATCTAAGGTAGAGTTGGACAACACTCAACAGAAAAAAAGTCCATTCATGCAGCATGAATTAATGAGCGAATTTTCAAAGAAATCTTTCAGTTGAAGGCATGGTTAAGAAAAGGAACAATGGTGTTGCAATTTCTTTTAGAAAGTTTTTTTTTTACACGATTCTTGGTTTTTCCGATTTTCAGTATAGCATACCAACATACTGTATGCACCGGGTATCCTTTGAAGATGTTAGGAGTCCATATTCACACTCCCATGCCGCTGTAAACGTTATGGCGGATAATGGTGAGAGAGAGGGGGGGACCACTATTTCTTGCCTGAAATACTAAATAAATTACATGGAGTGAAACAGTTTTATCGCTTACCAACTGGTTTACATTGATCTACCGCATATCCAATGTGACGTCCACTGGAATGCATGCATTACTTAACAATATGTTTTGAGATTATTATTATTAAAGTTCGTTCAACACACAATATTATTGAAGGAGCTTTCATTATTTTGCTGTCCCGACACGAGACAGTAGGTTTCTAGTGAATAGAATGCGAATTACCAAACAGATTTCAGATAAAACCGGATCCACCTTAGAAATATATGGAGAACGATTTAATTAGGTTCTTGACAAAAAAAAACAGATTCATTATGAGGAGCCATTCAGAAAGAAGAAACGAACAGTAGAGGCGTAAAAAACAAATAATTGCTTATTTATCAATGAAACGTCTAAGTAGAAAGATACTTAAAGGTAACAGATACTTCAAGGTAAAAATCCTTTTAAAAAAATACTGACAATAAGTGGAACAGAGAAGAACAAAAGTAGGGGAGTTCCTATTCAGTTATATCAAAGTTTACGACGAAAATTAATAACAATTCCAGAGAAATTAGGAGAATCAATTAGGAGAAATCAATTAGGAGAATACTGAAAATAGAGTCGGGGGAAAATACGTCAAATGGAATACCAGCACCAATGAATAAATCAAGTTGATTTCAATGACTAATCTACCTACAGTGTTTCTCACGAAAACATAATGGAAATTTATTATGAGTGGTTCACTCTCCTTCTTCTATTATTGAATTCGTTTGATAAGATTTCACGACGTACATTTTTGTATACATCCAAGCTCCAGCTAAACGTTTAAAAAGGAAAAAAGCTAAAAGCTCTAAATAATATTGGTAAAGAGCGACGGGGGGGGGGGGTCTCGAACCATAGAAGCTGTTGAGAGGTTGAGGTACGTATTCGCAGAAACCAAAAATAAGAAATAATACTAAATAAGAAATTTGGTATCCATTTGGGGTCTAGTTGTGCCGTAGTTTTTTGTTATTGCTAATCACGTCTAAGAGGTAAAAAGAGAGGGAACATTTTCAAAATGCCCTTGCTCGAAAACTTACAAAATAGGTACAGATATTGTTTTTTCATTAATTTAAAATGGAAATGACTTTTAAGCATTTTTTACACCACCCGCTGTATCGCTAGGTCCCTCTAAGGGGCGGGATTCGCCCCCTCGCCCTCACCACGAAGGTAGCTGACAAGAAAAAACCGTTGTATAACAATTCGAAGCGTTTTTTTTATTCAGTTGGGACTGAGAAGTGCTAGTTGAATTTGTCATCCCTCTCAGGGGGGGAAAGTTTAGTCTAGTTTGAAATTTAAATTGACGTCGTAATGCTAAACAGCGTCGGAAAAATTGTTTACCGAGGCATATTACACTCTAGGAAGATTATTTCAACAGATTTTTATGTAAATCGGCCACACCAACGATGATTATTTGATGGTATTTATTTACATAAGAGGACAGGGTTAGGACCATGAGGGACTGTTACACCCCCCTGTACCAATTAGTTCATTATTTCCCCATCCAATTATTTAACTTAATTTTAATTATATCATTGACAAAAATAACAGTGTACTCGTATTTACTACAGCATTACTAGGTACCTACAATAATTACACAGGATAGAAGCTCTTAAGAATAATTTTATCTTCTGACTATTTTATCTTCTTATTATTCTATATAGCAGTACATCATAACTTCCTTCATATATTTTCGTTTCGTTTCATCTGTAAGTTTCTAGAAAAGTTTTCTTCAACTTATTCCAACACCCTTGACTGATAAATCTAGATCAAATGTGTATTCATTGTAAAAAAGTAAAGTAACAACCATTTCAGTTGGATTTTCGTCCGACTGCCATTCCTGGCGTCGCGTACGTCATCAACTGTCTTCCAAAGGGAAGATAAGAATTTGTTCTGATGATTTCGCTCATGGCTTCCCATTGCCTCGCCGCCCTGGGTTGAACCCAGCCTTGAACCCACGATCCCCGCAGAGGTCGGTCCAAAGTCCACCGCCAAACAACGACGCCCCAACTACCGTAGCCACACCGCTGTCCCCCTGTATACATTGTCATTGTAAAGCTTTACAATTGATGAGGTATTAATAATTAATTTTAACTTTAGGCAGCCAGCCGGGGTTTCATAAACTGAAACGTCCAGTTATATGAGGATAATAAAAATAAAATGTTGTACAATATCTACGATTTTTTCTCCCTCATTAGTGAATTTTGTTTTAGTTTTGAAATTGAAATTGTCGACTTATTTGCCTTTTAGAGAGATTAAAGTGACACTTGTATGAACAAGTATGATGAATGATGAACAAGACGAGGAATGATCCTCTTATGCTCTTGAAATGTCATCATTTTGAAATTCACCCTACATAGACGGCAGTAGTTAGGTGGTCACAACAAGGATTTTCTTGACATTGGGCGGTCCTTGCTCTTCCCTTGTATGGGGTAAGAAAACCTCCCTTAGCTCTGTGAAAAACAAGAGATCAGGTCTCGATAGAGAGCATTTTCTTGCCTCTAGATTCTCTCATTTTCAGTGTGAAATATAATTTTTAAAAAAGCTAAAGAAAAAAACCTTTTTCAAAAACAAGCTTTTATTTTTTGTTAATTAAATGAACTAAAAGGTTAAAAATAAATTACCTCTCATATGAGAAATATAACACTTTATCACAGTCCCAATTTTATGAATAAAAGCGTGTTACATTTAGCATCTTCTTTTTCCTCTTGCTATCACAATTTAATACGCTTTTATTAATATTTTGGGACTGTGATAAAGTGTTAACTCCATAAAGTGTTATATTTCTTATTAGAGGTAATTTATTTTCTAAATTTTTAGTTCATTTAATTCAAAAAATTCATTTAACAAAAAATAAAAGCTTGTTTTTAAAAAAGGTTTTTTTCTTTAATTTTAATTCTACGACTAAAAACAAAAGCTGGGGGGGATATTACACGGACTCTGACTCTACCCACCCCCTCCCGATCGCCAAAGTTCACGTAGGGTTCACGTTATGTATTAGATGGAGGATGGTCCCCTATGAATTGGAAGTTGGTCTCAGAAAGTCTCAGCTCAATCGGATACTGGGAAGTGGATCAAATTCAACTTGCAAGATTTGATTAATGACAGACTAACAGACAACGGGACAGGTGAAACTAAATAAAAGCTTTTAATAACTAGTAAAAACAGGGAATGTGCGAAACACAAAACACGTGTCGACTATTTTGAATCTTAATCACTTTTCTCTAGGAAGGCACGAGAAAATCTTCCAACCAACCGGAGAAGAAAGGCGAAACTCCCAGTATAGATGGGGGTCCTCCTTTTCGAGTCGAGTTAATGGGAGAGCTCTTCTGTGACGTCTTCACTTCGCCAGGAAACGAGGACTGAGGGAGGTTGAGGAGCAGAAGACGGGATTAATTAATTAGATACCCGCTTTTCTCTCAGTGTCGAGAGTTCGGGAAAGCCCTTTGGAATTACCTTGAGGGACGTCTCAGAGGACAGATCCTCCTTTTGCCGTTTCCTCGAGGCAGAGTGGGAGTTGTGCGAGGATTGCTTTTCTTCCAGTTTTCCTGTTTATGCCTCTGATAATTTTGGGGTGATTTGAGGACGATTCCATGAAAAGTAGCTTCATAGTGAAATCAAAGCACCATCCTCATTTTGTGATGTAATTTAGTTCACCTCAGTCGATTTGAGGTCCAGCTTCTTTTTATAAGCCCAATCGCCAGAATAGTCTGTATCAGTGCCGCATCCCAAAAACCAAGAATGAATGTATTAGTCATAACCCGCTATATTACTCCAGAAAATATCCAATTCCTAAATATCGAAAGTTTTACGGACCAAAGTGATCCCAAATCTCAATATTCAAAAATTCCTTGACTTTTCCTTACTGTAATTCCTCAATTTCTGACCTCAAAAAATATAATAGGTCATCATGGCAGATGAAATTTATTGAAAATTTATTGACAAATAAAAATATTGGATATTTGAAAGAATGAGTGTCTTTTAAACAATGAATTTTAAAACAAAAAACATTCTCAGAGTGGCTAGGAAAAAACGTAGTTGAATGGTTAAAAACACATTTTTTCATTGATTTAAAGCCGATTCAAGCTACAAGAATCGGAGTATATTGAATTCATAACTTCTTCAGTTGAGTGGTCGATTCGAAATTGCAGGGAACGAAAAGATACAAACTCAACGGAAAAATGAAACCCCTACGGAATCCATAATTTCTCAGCCTAATAGGGGGAAAAAGAGTTCAATAAGTCAACAACACACTTTTTCATCATTTCAAAGTCGATACCAGCTATAGGAATTGCAGTATATTGGAGTCATAAATGAGAAGTTGAGCTCGAAAAACAACGAAAAAACGCTGCAAATTATTACACAATGGTTTATTATTTTTTATTTTTCTATATAGATCACTCGTCTGCAAAGCCACCAACCATCCAACATGAAGAAAAATAAAGATCGCATTTCGGTCAGCTTTAATTTGAACGGAGATCAGGCCTCTTTTGCGATTCACACTCGTGTTTCTGATTTATCGTACGTCCAAACTTTAAATTCTCGTAGTGAGCGAACGGTTTGTCTTACAGAGCTCCGGGTGGTCTCAAAAAATTCTAAAAATTCGATAGAATCTTAAATTGAAGAAAAAACAATACCTTTATATCAAAATTTTTTGAGTTAGGGCGTTTTCAAAATTTCAAAATTGATTTTGGAACCCTTAGAAGTGACCTACTTCAACCGAAATCTTCGGGCACAACTAGACCCCAGAAGGAGCCTACAAACCAAATTTCATCAAAATCGGTCAACGCTAAGTGGCAAAAGTGCCGCGTACTGCGTACGGCGGACGGACGGCCAAATTTTTATTCGATTTTTGGATTCTACGTACCTTGAAACGTAAACCATCAAATTTTGAGGGGATGTTAAATTTTTTGTTTTCTTGGTCGATTCCAAAGGTTCATTATTGAAAATAATAAACCAAAAGTGGTATTCAAAATTATCTGGGATGACGAGGTGCAAATCCATAGAAACAAGAAAAACTCATAAATGTGCTGTTAATATCTTAACAAATCTCCGGAAATAATAGTAGTATTTTGAACTCTAATACGCAAAAATCAAACAAAACTGAGGTAGTTTTGATTACCTCACTTAAATTTTGATTTCAAAACCTTCGACAGCTTTCTTGAAGAGCTCTTACTCCTAACTTCGAAAAAAACCTCAGAATGAAAAATATTCCTTCCACAAAAATCCACGACTATTCCCGACATATTGAGTTCTCTGACATTGAACGCCTCTTTTACGAAATTCTGTGACGGTTCCTATGAATTTCCTGACTATTAAAATACACGAAAGTCAGGTGGTTATGATCAACTCACTTAAATTTCGATTATTTGGAACACTTTCGAATGTTTTCGAAAAGAAGTTCTTGCAAAGAAAATCTAGTCCTAAAATCGAAAAAAAAGTCTGAATGAAAAATTCTCCTTCTACAAAGTTCCTTGACTTTTTCTATGAGGAATTTCACAATGTCGGAATTTCCTATTTTCGACCCCAAAAACCTCTAACGGCAAACTTTCAGCCAGTACTTCCTAATTTACGAATAAATAAAACAGTGTAGAAAATATGAACGTTTAAAATAACCAGGAGGATGACGTCAATCAGCAATAGTTCATGTACGGCCGCTTGAAGCGCTGAGATCGCGAAATCTCACTTTGCTTGTTGCTTTGTTTTGTTGTTGTCTCATTGGAGCCAACATTTCACAAAACCAGTAAAGATCGAAATCGAAGAACTGAAGAGAAAAAATAGAAAAAGCAAGATGGAGAAAATTATTTCGTCGTTCCTTCTGGCAACACGTGGAGGGGACGGTGATCCGAACAGCCAATTAGCGAGCGTTTCCGCTTCACGTTGAAGAAGTCCATTTTCCCGGTTATTTTTTGAAATCATAAATTTTGAATAACTCCCAAAAATAACAGGAGATTTATTTTCCAAAATCTACCTGATTTTTATCTCTCCCACACCATTAACTATTCAGGAAAAATGCTAACAGAATTCGGTGAAATTCCTCACTGGAGGCACCCTGCGGACTAATTTCACGACCCCGATTTTTCCGAGTCTTAGCCGGCATTCATTTTGTCCTCTATTTGGATCGTAAAACTAATAAAAAATTAACGCCGTTTAAATGCAAAAATTTGGGGGTCTAGAATGAGACGGTTTACACATTATTTTCATAATCCACAAAATTGAGTGAAGTCTAGCAGTTCAGTTCAGCGAGAATAAGAGGCACCAAAACATGTGCTTAACATATTAGGGGAACTAGCTTTGTGGGGAACTAGGTTGGAGCTGTCAACAAGAGCGATAAATCCGACGACGACGTATACATGGCACAAGCTTCGTACCAGTGACAGCCGCCGCCATTCCCTTGATTGTCAGAGGCACCAGGAATAATGATGTTGTTCGGACCCGCCAGGAATCGACGTGTAAATAAATCAGTTGGAGGAAACAAGGACGAAACAGGCGTTTATAGCCGCTTCAGGTTATCCCTTCTCCAACCAGTCACATTCCGTTGATGGGCTCTTCAGGGAGACTCACGTGTTTGAGTCAGTTCTCATATCGTAGGTTTTCGTTCTACTATGATTTGAGTCAGCGATAAGCCGAATGATACACAGCTTGCACAATTTCCTTGGCTTCTGGACGCGAAACCATGAAGTGATGCAAATGTTGAATGTGCAGCATAGCTTCTTGCATTTTTATGAGCCTGCACAGAATTAGTTGTGTGAAGATACTTCGCTGGAGAAGGAAAATCGCGTTCCGCAAGATTCTTTCGCGCAAAGAGTCTGTGGCAGGTTTTCGACAACTAACAGGTCACGATTACCTTAACGCCCACCTCCACAAAATTCGAGTCAAGGACAACCCAACCTGCTCACTATGCCAGACGACAGTAATGATGACAACCGACCATTTATTTGACTGTCCTCAACTTGGGGACATAAGACAAAGTTTTCTTCCTGACGACACCAGATGGTCGAAGACATCCAAACTATATTGGGCTGCAAGAGGTCGCAAGGCGGAATAGCCAATAGCCAAATGGCGTAGGGTTAAAAAAAGAAGAAGATACTGAAAAGAAAGAAAATAAGAAATTCAAAAATTGAGTTTCACAATCATGTTGCAGACTTTCTGAGTTGATAACAAACATCAACCCAATTGTGAAGTTTTTACGTGCTCCCGCTGTCAATTTTACATTCTTCTTAAATTCACCCTCAAACTACCCTCCTAATGGGGGGTGCGCCTTGATTTTTTATTTATTTTTAATCGAAAGTAGACTACATCCTGAGAATTTTGGCACCAACCGCGAGCTTCTAGCGTGAGTAGATCTGTTTCTATGATTTTTCAAAGTTTCGACCGTTTATAACGTCACTCGCCCCTCTCGCCCACTGTGATGTCAAAAACGGTCAAAAAATTACAGTTAAAAAATTCACAGGAAAAGATTTACACACGCTAGAAGGTCGCGGTTGGTACCAAAATTCTCAGAATGAAGTCTACCTTAGATTAAAAATAACAATAAACCGTTTTTCCTACCCAGGCGCACACCCTATTTGAGCCAAATCGTGAAAATTGATGTTTCGATTAGTTATGCCCGGAACAATATGGAACACGGACAGACATGAAATCGAAAAATTTCAATAACCTCAAATGTTTTTGAACTGCTGTACGAATGCACACCAATGTTTAGTATTTTTAACTCATAAAAATTCTGTAAATTTAAAATAAATACGCATTAATTTTCGTCAAATATGAAGGAAACACACCTATTTGATGAATACAATTTTTAAAGAAATGTGGAAGTTATGAGCGATACAATAATTGCACGTTTGCGCTTGCGCAAAAACAAAGTGCTACTCCGCTGATACTCAATAATTAGGTTTTACGTCAAGCAATTTGTTGACCCCACGTACGCTGAAGGAAGAATCAAGCAGTATCTCACCTACTCCATCATCGGAGAAATGTGTACGAAGTATTCCACGACCCTCACCTGTAAACAAAAAAACGAGCAATTAGAAATACATTAGTATACACGTAGACATAAGAGGGACAACAAAAGCCTCCTTATTAAAAACCTGTTGTTACCAGGAACTTCGTATGCATGGTACAGGCATCGAGAGAGTTTCCTCAGTTCTACCCAATAGAGGGGCTTCTCGTAAATTTTAGAGATGGTCAAGGGATCATGGAGTACTTTATACTTGAATATGATCCTTCTCAATGGCGCCTATTCATTGAATCTTCCAAAAAAGAGAAGTGCTATTGTAGCAGTTCTATTTACAATAGAGGTACCTACCATATGGTCGTATACGTCATATACATGATGATGTATACGTCACATACAGGATATTTGGATGGACCAAACTTCAAAGATCGATTCTACGACGAAAAACTTATTATTACTGTAGTATTACTGTGATTCTGGGGTAGTTTTTCCGTTGAGTGCCCCACGATAACGCTACTTATTACGGACAAACAAAAAACCTAAACATGAAGATTATCGAAAAAATTTAAAATTTTTGAATTTTTTAAAATTTTTTAAAATTAAAATTTTTGAATTTGATTTTGAAATTCAATACTTTGACTTTCATTTTCAAAGATAACATCGCTGAAAGTTTCATTAAAATCGGACAGTAGCTTCGTACATATTACTTTTGCCTTCTACAAGGATTTGCAGACGGGCAGACCGACTGTCAGATAGACAGACAGGGTACCAAAAGTGTTCAGGAAAATCTAAAACGTAAAATGCGAGTGGAAATTCGAGGACTTTTTTTGCAAACCTTGAAAGAGATAGCGCTTTTTTGGTTTATTATTTTGCCTTTGGAATCGAGCAAAACAAAAAATTTAGCCCCCCCCCCCTCAAAATTTGATGTTTTACGTTTCAAGGTACGTATAATCCGAAAATCAAATAACAAATTTTCCGTCCGTCCGCCGTACGCGGCACTTTTCTTAGCAATACTGGACCGATTTGGTTCAAATTTGGTACATGGGCTCCATTTGGGGTCTAGTTGTGCCGCGAAGCTTTTGGTTGATGTCAGTTACTTCTAAGGGGTGAAAATTGAGGGTTGAAATTGAGTGAGAGTGCCCTAGCTCGAAAACTCTCGAAATAGAGGTATCGTTTTTTAACCAATTTAAATAGTATTGAATTTTTAAAATTTTTTGAGACCACCCGGAGCTCTATACTACAAATTGTTCGGTCCCTACGAGTACTTAAGTGTTTTCCTTTTCGATAAAACAGAATCACGAGTGTGAATCACAAAAGAGGTCTCCGTTCAAATTTCATCCGACTAAAATGCGATCGCTGTTATTTCTTCGATTTGTATTCAGTTTTGCTTTCTGAGCAATCAGTAATCAAATTTCCATATGAAGTTTCAAGGTTTTTCGGGGAAAAATGGAATTCCCTGAGTTTTCCAGTAGAGTAAAATTCCCTGAGTATTGCTGGTTTTCCCAGGTACATAAAAACATAAAATCAACATAAAAAATGCTGAGACTTTCAGTCAAGTCGTTGTTCTTCAACTCCCATAATTTCCGGATAGCTAGAAACCGAGTTGGAACTCAGTTTCGAAACTTACCTTAGTCAGTCCTTCAAAGTATCAAAATGTCCGGCGTATCGGAAAATCAAGGTCTGGAGTTTAATTTCTGCGGGGTAGTATAATCGAATACCTCCTTCATGCACACCTAATTCGACGCAGTATTTACAATCGGATTTATTTGTTTTCCGCCGGATCTCATTCCAAGAGAACGTCGAAATATATCGATTGTGACGTGTTTACCTCGTTTCAAGGCGAACAAACACGTTTGATGACGGAGACCCTCCCGATTTCCTTGGCAAGGGCAGAAGCTAGACGCCTTTCCCAACAGTTTTCTCACCATTCCGTAACGTGTCTTATGTACACATAAATTGAATGCCCTTTCATTCGATATTCTACGGCGAAATATGAATTTATTACGTTCGTTAGCACTCAACTCGGCGAATACATTAACATCTTGCCCCTCCCTCTTAAAAATGCTAATATAAATTTTCATATTTTCCGCTTTTTCTCCACCTAATGCGACGCGAAATGGTATGAATTATAAGGCTCGACTTCGAGGGGTGCTTCGGGCTCATCGCCTCATCAGGAATGCAAATGGGGGATTGATGAAAGGCTGGTAGTCACGATTCAACTAAGAAGACTTCTTGGCTATTAGATCGGAGGAATTTGTGTGATGTTCCTGGACGATTAATTGCCACTGAAGTTCAGCACAATTGGAACAATAGAGTTGGCTTCTTTAAGAAAAACGCTGCAAATCATTGCTCAAAGGTTTATTATTTTCTGTATAGATCACTGGTTCTCCATCAATAGCACCTACCACCATCTGTATTCTCCCTTGACCTTCCCTCTCAAATTTCAGCTCCTGCGTTCAATAGGATTGAAAATGGCTTCGGAGCTCACTCAGCTGATCAGTGATCTGAAGAGTGAAGAAGATCTCCTCAAATGCTGGAGACGCCTGGAAGAGCACTTCCATTCAATAGGATTGAAAATGGCTTTGGAGCTCACTCAGCTGATCAGTGATGTGAGGAGTGAAGAAGATCTCCTCGAATGCTGGAGACGCCTGGAAGAGCACCTCCATTCAATAGGATTGAAAATGGCTTTGGAGCTCACTCAGCTGATCAGTGATGTGAGGAGTGAAGAAGATATCCTCGAATGCTGGAGACGCCTGGAAGAGCACTTCCATTCAATAGCATTGAAAATGGCTTAAGAAGCTCACTCAGCTGATCAGTGATCTGATCAGTGAGCAATGATTTGCAGCGTTTTTTACCTACAAACATTGTTTTACCTACCAACTATTGGTAGGTACTACCTACCACACTATAATGGCTTCACACCTTCACAATCAAGTTTATTAGAAAGAACTAAACGCTTCACACTCGATTCGAAAAATAGAAAGCTTGATATGGAAATTTGATTACTGGTTACGCAGAAGGCAAAACTGTATACAAATCGAAGAAATGAACAGCGATCGCATTTTAGTCAGATAAAATTTGAACGGCGATTAGACCTCTTTTGCGATTCACACTCATGATTCTGTTTTATCGAAGGAAAACCTTCAAATACTCGTAGGGACCGAACGGTTTGTCCTACAGAGCTCCGGGTGGTCTCAAAAATTTTTAAAAATTCTGTACTATTTAAAATTGGTGAAAAAACGATACCTTTATTTCGAGAGTTTTCGAGCTAGGGCACTCTTGAAAATTTCAACCCTTAATTTTCACCCCTTAGAAGTGACCTACACCAACCAAAAGCTTCGCGGCACAACTAGACCCCAAATGGAGCCCATATACCAAATTTGAATCAAATCGGTCCAGTGTTGCTAAGAAAAGTGCCGCGTACGGCGGACGGCGTACGGCGGACGGCGTACGGACGGAAAATTTTTTATTCGATTTTCGGATTCTACGTACCTTGAAACGTAAAACATCAAATTTTGAGGGGGGGTTAACATTTTTTTTTTCTTGCTCGATTCCAAAGGCTTATTATTGAAAATAATAAACCAAAAGGCAGATAAAACTCTATTTCTTATCACTGGCAGAATTAGTACGTACACGAAATAATAGAGTCTTCCCTGATACACTGATTTCTCACGATTTAATTTGTATTATTTTTGGATTTGGGTGAAAAATAATAGCGTAGGAACTCAATCTACAAGAAATACAATATTAGGAATTTTTAATTGCTTAATTTTGTAAAAAGAATTAATGTTTTTTCACGCCGAGGAAGGTTAAGATTTACCAAAATCAGAAGGTGAAAATCCGAAATACGCTTTCTATTTGAGATAATACTATGTTTTACCAATCCTCTGAGAAAATCGCAATATTTACTGGGGAAAGTACGATTTGTAAGCCAACACTGGGCTTTCACCAGAACCACTGTAAGATTTTCTGGTAACCGGACCTTCGTGGTTTTATGGTAACATAATATGTTATCGTTGTACACATAATGTACAACATGTGTAGATCGTATACTATGTACACTTCTAGTTTTGAAGAAATCAAATTTCATAAGAGAATACTATAATATTATCACCCACCCAAATTGGAAGACATGTGTACCTACGATAGATACAAACTTCTGATCCGGAGGAGGTATCGACATATTAAGGATCATTTGATATTCGACACTGATAGGCGTGAAGGTGTCGAAACAATCAAAAAGTGGTTCCATCGACCCTGGAACTGACTGCAGAGGTCGTTCCAGTCATCATGCAGTCAATTATCTCTTCGATGACATTGAGGCAGGTAGAACTATCTTCCAAGTGGCTGATGTGCCGCGAGTGGTTTCCGGTGTATTCACGAACTTCAACTCATCGTAAACTGGTATCGCGTGATTGATAGTTTCAACGTAGGCCAGCTGACCTTCCTTCTGACCTTATTTCGACCAGGTTTTGGGCGTCTTGAAATATTCCTACTCAAACAAAAAGAACGAATAGAAGAACTCTAGTCACCCAAAAAATGTGAAAACCCTAGTTTTGAAAGAACAAATTTCAAGCTATTTTTGAACCACAAAAATGTTGCTCCTTACCTCACTTAAGGTAGAGGACTTTTTTTGCCACTTCTGGGAGTAGGAGAGAACGTCTGCCAAGTAGGGTGGGCAGTTTACAGCCTGGTCCGACGAAGGTGTCTCACCCTCTCATTTCCTCCAAAGTATTATAGTGGGTGCATTCACGCCACAAATAGGTAACAATCTGACTCCGAAAAGAATATGAGAATTTATTACGAAAATGAACAATCTTTTTAGCAATTTTAAGAAACAGAAATTAGAGAAGAAATCAACTTCAGGAACGCAGAAAAAATGGCGGCAAACTTTGATGTGGCACAACCAACTTGAATTTTTGTAGCTTGTGTTCTAATCAGAAATTTGGAATTTTGTAAACAACTGTAGTGACGCTACAGACACTCCCTCCCAAAGAACCGAACCATACGTGACAGAGTCGAGCGTACTGTAGGGGGAAGACTGCTTGGCTCGGGTGGCTCGTCTATAGTCTCCACAGTCGGAGGTAGAGGCGGATATAAGCTGGCTTCAGGCGGTTTATGGATACGGTGATATCTTTGCCAAGCATGGACACCTTAAACAATTTGCCTGCTCGCTCAACTACTGGAAATGGTTCATCGTAAGGCTCTTGAGCAAAGTATAATAAATGAGCGAGTAACATACAAGCAGAACTTCCCAGGTCTGAGACAGGCAAAACTATTTTTGACGTTCTCGAAGAAACAGGCCAGCGAACTCATAGCTTTGCCTAAAAAGAACGTCAGAATAAAAAGGACGTCTGTTAACAGGTATCACCCACTTCGATATCACCTAAAGAAGATAGGCAAACTAACAACGGGCATCTGCCGCTTCTGCGATGTGCAAACGGAAGATGCCGAAAACATCATGTGCTATGGTGAAGCACTGGGTCAAGCTAAATACACAATCCTCGGAAGTGATGTCCTAGCTCCTAACTTCATCTCCAAGTTGACCTACACCGATCTTCTATGCTTTGCTAAAAAATGGAGAGAAGGGGTTTTTAGTGAACCATTTTTAAAATTTTTAATGGCATTTGATTATTCTATACAGTCACACTAATGTATGTTATTACATATTTTAAAGTATTACGAAATATAAGATTGGTATTGTAATATAAAATAACATAAGATTCTTTTTCAAATAATAATGTTTGCTGTTTTTACAAAATCATAGTCTTTTAATGCACTTATCCCTGCCGAAATGATTTGTTCATAATTAAAAGGATTGTCGAGCACCTGAACCAAGTCCTTAAAACATGCTTCTCTTTCAGTCGCGTATGCCGGACATTCCATAATGCAATGTTGTGTGCTCCCGTTTTCATCGCCGTATTTGGTGCAAGAGGGGTCTTCTTTTTTCCCCGATGAAGTGAAGATAGCTGTCGCTTGCTGTATGTCCTGTGCGAATCCGATTGCGTAAAATTCCTTGTGGATATTATTACCGCTGAACGAAGGTCTCAAGCCGACGTAGGGGTGAAATAGCTTGTAAGAGTTCCCTGTCGTTGCTTCGCTGTAATTTGTTTGCCATTTCCTAATCAACTTGGTCTTTAGTATGCTAGTGTATTCTCGTCTGGTAACTTGGCAGTTCCATACTATGCCTTCAGAGGTCGCTCTTTCTGCAAGAAAGTCTACTCTGTCGTTCCAACGGAGACCTTGATGTGCCTTTACCAACACAAAATGAATTCTATTCCCTTTCTCGGTCTGCTCATTCAAAATTTTCAGCAACAGCGCGATTAAGTGGTGTTTGATCCGACTGGGTTTAGGGGAAGCTAGCGTTTGTAATGAGCTCATTGAGTCCGTACAAATAACCAAAGTCTGAGGTTCGTCTAGCACATTCCCTTCTATTATAGAAAGCTATAATAGCTTTTATTATGCCAGCTAATTCTGCTGAATAGCTACTGCACTCTCTAGGAAGCTGAAACATACCTTGTTTTCTGTTAGTCACGTTGAGAAAAGCACAACCTATGCCGTTAACTTTATCTTTGGACCCGTCGGTGAATACAATGGCGGGTGCGCCTTGATTTTTTAAAGATTTTTAATCGAAAGTAGACTACATTCTGAGAATTTTGGCACCAACCGCGACCTTCTAGCGTGAGTAGATCTGTTTCTATGATTTTTCAAAGTTTCGACCGTTTATGACGTCACGCGCCCCTCTCGCCTGGGCGGGACCCCCCAGCCCACTGTGACGGTCGAAACTTTAAAAATTCATAGGAAAATATTTACACACGCTAGAAGGTCGCGGTTGGTACCAAAATTCTCAGAATGAGGTCTACCTTTGATTAAAAATAACAATATACAGTTTTTCCTACCCAGGCGCACACCCTATTGTTGCATTTGGCCACCATTTGTGTATAAATTCCCAAAATTGCTTATTAAGCAATTTTGGGAATTTATACACAACCAGTGGGCAAATAAGTAAATCCGTTATACATAACCGGTGGCAAAGTAACCCCTTCCTAGTAGGCTAACATAGCCTGGAGGCATTCCGCAATAGACCTCGTAAGGTCTAGTTCGTAAGAAGTAGTTCGTACTTCAACTCATCAAAGACCTACTTAATTGAAAAAACGCTGCAAATCATTGCTCAAAGGTTTATTATTTTCTGTATAGATCACCCTTCTGTATAGATCACTGGTTCTCCATCAATAGCACCTACCACCATCTGTATTCTCCCTTGACCTTCCCTCTCAAATTTCAGCTTCCTGCGTTCAATAGGATTGAAAATGACTTCGGAGCTCACTCAGCTGATCAGTGATCTGAAGAGTGAAGAAGATCTCCTCGAATGCTGAAGACGCCTGGAAGAGCACTTCCATTCAATAGGATTGAAAATGGCTTCGGAGCTCACTCAGCTGATCAGTGATCTGAAGAATGAAGAAGCTTTTGAGCAATGATTTGCAGCGTTTTTTTCCCACCAACATTTTTTTTACCTACCAGCTAGGTACTACCTACCACACCATACTGGCTTCACACCTTCACAATCAAGTTTATTAGTAAGAACTAAACGCTTCACACTCGATTGGAATAATAGAAAGCTTCATATTGAAATTTGATTACTGGTTACGCAGAAGGCAAAACTGTATACAAATCGAAGAAATGAACAGCGATCGCATTTTACTCCGATAAAATTTGAATGGAGATTAGACCTCTTTTGCGATTCACACTCATGATTCTGGTTTATCGAAGGAAAACCTTCAAGTACTCGTAGGGACCGAACGGTTTGTCCTACATTGCTCCGGGTGGTCTCAAAAATTTTTAAAAATTCAATACTATTTAAAATTGGTGAAAACACGATACCTTTATTTCGAGAGTTTTCGAGCTAGGGCACTCTTGAAAATTTCAACCCTTAATTTTCACCCCTTAGAAGTGACCTACACCAACCAAAAGCTTCGCGGCACAACTAGACCCCAACTGGAGCCCATATACCAAATTTGAACGTGCCGCGGACGGCGGACGGGGGACGGCGGACGGACATTGCAAATTTGGATTCTACGCACCTTGAAACGTAAAGAGACAAAGTTTGAGGGGGGTTATAAAAAACCCTGTGTTGTTGCCTGTAAAGTCGGTATACGGGCGAAAGTTTTACGTGACAACGACTTTGAGTGGTAAAATAATTTTAATGTTAATATTCATTCGTATAGTAGGAAGAAGGATAAAATAAAATTCTTTGTCAAGTTGCACAGAGTAGGTATTTCCCGTAGGTAGTAGGTATTTCCCATGGGTGGGGGGGGGAGTGAGTGCCAGGGAAGGGGGGCGGGGCGCCCGCCTTTAGGGAGCGCCGAGCTGCACCCCCTCCGTGAGCGGAGCGTAACGCAGTTTCTTGAAGTGTCTCCCGGTAAACCAATTTATAAGACGTTATCACGTCAAAAATTTTTGCGATACGATCACATAGGCTTATTATTAGAAACTAGCTGAAAAGCCTACTAAAAGTAGGCAAAAACGATTCCTCCACCCACTCCCTCCAACACCTCCCGTCCCCAACTCCGACTCCTCCCGCCCCCAACTCCGACTCCTCCCGTCCCCAGCTCCTCCCGCCACCGACTCTCCCCACGACCCCTCCAACCCCTCCGTGCATACGTACGTACGTACGTACGGTTGGCGTTTTATATTATTAGATAATAAACCAAAAAAGGTTTTTGAAGAGGTTTTACTTTTTTTGTTAAAATGTAGATATTTTTTGATGACAATCTATGAAAATGCTTGAAGCGGCAGCTTAGAAGGGAACCAATTCAGGAAAAATGTCTCCTTGAACATTAGAACGATAGTTGTGACTACAGTTAGCAGAATTATCATTGGCGATAGCTTAGTCATCAGCTATAATGTAAGACATTAGGAAGGTACGTTTAACATAATGTTGCTGGTCATGAAGGAGATAACACGACGTCGAGGAGGAAAACGACCGTGTAAGTACTACTGTATGATATGAAACCTGAAGACCAATACCGTCTCGGTGGTGAAGCTGCGAAGAAAACAAGAACTCGTTCGACTCGAGCTGAGTGTTGGAGATAAGAACTCGTTAAAACGCGAGAAGGTCTCAGTTATCGGTTGGACGTTTAAATGCATGCAGTGCCTTCCTCTCACGCGAAGGACGTTTCGGTCTAATGACGAAAATAAAAGAAAAATCTACCAAGAAGATAGGTATTTGCTTTTTTGCATGAACCGAACGGCAAAGTGAAAGTTGCGATGCTTTTTGGCTTCCTCACTCCCGACGACAATTTGTATTCGTGCAGGTTTGTCTAATTTTGATGAAAATGTTGATGCGTTGATGACGATTAACTTCCGAGATGCCCCCTAAGAATTTCACCATGTCGGAAATACAAGTGCCCAAGCTCAAACGAGCATTAATTCCTAACGATTTCATAGTTATATTTTCCTCAAATATGAATAGTCGAGACATTTTTTCTGAAATTCGATTTTAAAAATCAATTTTGGTTACTATTTGAAACGATATCCAACTTTCGATGTTTGAAAATATTAAATTGATTTTATGATAGTAATACTAATGATTAGGCAGTAATAACAATAATAGTACTTGTGAATAAAATAAGATAGGCGGCTGACTAACAGTAAAAACCTTTTATTAAGCGTTCAAGTTTTGAACATACACATAAATAATAAACGATTTAAAACAATATTTCGCTGTGAATACAAATTACCTACAGGATTCAATTTTTTAAAATGATTTTTGGGGTATTGATTCTGTAGAGACGATTCTGAATCGACATAAACTGATCCGGAGGTTACATCTAGACCCTAACCAGCACGGACCCTGGAAATTTCAAAGAAATCGTCGTTTAATTTTGCCCGTTACAAGGAATAACAAAACCTGCAACAGACACGGAACCAAAAACGCTTTCTATATAGATAACTCGTCTGCAATGAACACGGCTTTGCCATTATCACTACCTACCAACCATATTTTCGCTTCTCAATCAAGTTTATTAGGATGAAATAATCGCTTCACGATTCGAAGAAATGAAGAGTTGTGGGACCTTCGATAGGAAATTTGATTACTGGTTGCTAAAGAAGCAAAACTAAAGTTAACTCGAAGAAACGAACAACAGTTGCATTTTGTCAGCTAAAATTTAAACGGAGATTAGGCCAACTTTGCGTCTCATTCAATTCTAAAATTTCAATACTATTTTAAATTGATGAAAAAACAATACCTCCATATCAAAAGTTTTCGAGCCAGGGCGTTCAAAATTTCAACCCTTAGAAGTGATTGACATCAACCAAAAGCTTCGGGGCACAACTAGACCCCAAATGGAGCCCATATACCAAATTTCATTAAAATCGGTCCATGGGAACTAAGGAAAGTGCCGCGTACGGCGGACGTACGGCAAAATCTTTATTCGATTTCTGGATTTTACGTACCTCGAAACGTAAACCAACAAATTTGGGGGGGGGGGGGGTGATTTTTTTTTTGGTCGATTCCAAAGGTTAGTTATTGAAAATAATAAACCATAACGGTTAAAGAAGGTCTAAAACGTGAGACGCGATTTCTGAATAATGTCTTTAAGAAGTCCGAAAGTTAGTCCTGCAGAGCTCTGAATGGTCTCAGTCGATTCTAAAAATACAAAACTATTTCAAATTGATGAAAAATTAAGACCAGCATTTCGAAGGTTTTTGAGCTAGAGAGATTCGAAAATATCAACCTCTATTTTCACCCTTTCGACGTGACTGACACCACTAGACACCAAATGGGGCCCATATAACAAATTTCATCAAAATCGGTCCATGGAAACTAAGGAAAGTGCAGCGTACGGCGGACGGCCAAATTTTTATTCGATTTTTGGATTCTGCGTACCTTGAAACGTAAACTAACAAATTTTGAGGGGGGTAAAACATTTTTTTCTTGGTCGATTCCAAAGATTCAACATTAAAAATAATAAACCATAATGGTTCAAAAAGGTCTAAAACGTGAATTTCATTGAAAAGTCTGAACGTTGGTCCTGCAGAGCTCTGAAAGGTCTCAGTGGATTCTAAGAATACAAAAATATTTCAAATTGAGGAAAAAAATAAGACCTGTATTTCGAACGTTTTCTAACTAGACAGCTTCGAAATTTTCAACCTCTATTTTCAACCCTTAGACGTGATTGACGTAACTAAACCCCTGATCTTCAAGATCTTCAAAATCAAACAAAAGAAAGTATACTTACCTACCTCAAACTTCGAATGGACGAATTTTTTTGTTAGGTATTTGATTTTTGGATTATACGTGCCTTGAAATGTAGAACATCAGATTTCGAGGGGGATTATAAATTTTGTTTTTCGCTCAATTCCAAAAATTCTTTTTAGAAAATAATAAACCAAAAACTTTGGAGACTGAATGATGTAAAAAGGTGGTTATGTAATTCTATGAAAACTAGATGGTGAGTCATTTCCACGATCGAGTTTTTCTTTGTTTGAGTGCACACGATGACGAAGGGTGTCGCAGAAAACCTCGCGATGAAGAGGGAGAAAAAAAGTGGGAAAGATGAAAAATTCAGGAAGAAAAGAGAAAAATTGCCGTGGGAAGAAGAGAGAGGCTGCGACAAGCGAGACAAGTGGCAGGTGAGGTTTAATGATGGCACAAAACCCACGGGCACCCTGGAGGGCTATCGATTTTAACCGCGGGTACATACACAGGTTTTTTCCCTCCTGTCCCGCCATGGCGCTCCGCCACCCCGCCGACCGTGGCGCCCTCCAGGGGTGGCGGCGAGTCACTCCCCAAGCTCCGGCCGCCAGGGGCGCTTCGGCGGAGGTCATTAGCACCCCCCAGCAGAGCATAAACCAAGTCGGAGCCGTCAACCCTCCGCGGCGGATGAGGCCCTCATTTCGACCTCCGACAGGCAGCGCTAAATCGCCACTCTTGGTGACAGTGATATTTAATCACAGAATCAAATTAAATTTCTTCTACTCGACCACCCAGAGCTGGACAAAACTTAATTGCAATTATTGCTAAGTACAAACTACAATTACTTCATTCAAAACATTCGCCAATGAATCGACACTACCCAAAATTTATTAATATACTCATATATTAGAAATAAATAAAGTGATCTGAGATTTGGTAGTTTTATAAAATATATCGATACCTTAAAGAGCAAAGGCGCCATGTCCGAAAAAGTCCATTCATGCAGCATGAATTAATGAGCGGATTTTCAAAGAAATCTTTCAATTGAAGGTATGGTTAAGAAAAGGAACAATGGTGTTGCAGTTTCTTTTAGAAAGTTTTTTTTTACACGATTCTTGGTTCATTCGATTTTTAGTATACCTACCATACCAACATACTGTATGCACCAGGTATGCTTTGAAGATGTTAGGAGTCCATATTCACATTCTTCTCGTCTTCACTAACTCATAGAGTACCCACACGGCTAGTGAAAGCATTTTTCGAAAAAGTCCATTCTAAAAATTTTGAGGCCACATTCCATTTTCCTTGAAAATTCGCTAAAACGAAGTTTTGAGAAAAACGCAAGGTTAATATTAGTAGTTTTGTTGAATTTGAGTTTTCTGAAATTAGAAACGTCTGCCAAGTGGGTGTGGCACATAGCTTCCTCGTATCCATAACCCGATTATATAAATGATCCGATGCATAGTAGTTAATCTCAAAACACCAGTCTCTAAGTACCTTCCACTACCCTCATAGGGGAACCATCTACACGCTAATCTGGACAATCCTAGAAAATTTCATCAAATTCGGATGAAAAATGTAAGTGAGTAATAAGATCTGGGGGTTTGAACACAGTGTCAAAGGTTAAAGATGTGATTGGATCAAAAAATTTCTAGGCTTGGCTGGGAGTCGAACCCGGGACTCATGAGTGGGAGTCCAATGCGCTACCTCTGAGCTATTGGGGCATGGTGATGGGATGTATAGGATTTGAGATTCTCACATCACTCATGTGAAATTACGCGAGGAAAGAATTGGGAGGGCGACAAATGCACGGCTGTTACATGGATTTTACGTTTGCGCATGCGTAGAGGCTACTGTAAATTTTAAGGCCTTGATTTTCATTGGGGACCATCTACAACCTGATCCGCGTAATCCCTGAAAATGTAATCGAAATCGGGTTGAAAATGTGGAAGTTATGGCTGTGAGTTATGCACCCGAAATGGAGCCCATAAACGAAATTTCAATCGGTCAATGCTAAGTGGGGATAATGCCGCGTACGGCGGACGGACGGCCAAATTTTAATTCGATTTTTGGATTCTACGTACTTACCATGAAACGTAAACCAACAAATTTTGAGGGGAGGTGGGTTAAAAAACTTGTTTTTTCTTGGTCGATTCCAAAGGTTCATTATTGAAAATAAAAAACCAAAATTTGGGAGATGGATGGACATAGCGCCTTTACGCTTTAAGGAACCGTTATAGTTATTGAAATTCTAACTTGTGGAGTGTAATATGTAACATAAATATATTATGGCTGTATATGCCCTGTATAATGCCGAATAAATCGATTTAATTTTTTTTTAACCTACGCAAATTCTATTACTGTTGTCTTCGATGTTATTTGGGAGGGCACTACACTGTTCATTCCTTTTATTTCATCAAATATGAAATCAACATGATTGATAATTTAATTACTGATTTGTAAGATTGGATTAAGCTCAGCTCTGAAGGCAAAAAAATGTCATCTGAGGACGCTCAAGAAAACCAATCAGAGAATACCTACCTACCTGGTAGTATTATTTTGAATTCACGTGGTGGGGTGGGTTGCTGCCTTGGTGGCACAGTTTTATGAGAGTTCTGCCTTGAGAAGGTACTATCTGTTTGTAAGTCGCATACTTACTGCATTCGTATGTTTATCGAGGGGGAGTGTTCCAGGTCTGACGAGCTGACTTAATCAAATCTATACTGATTCAATTAAAAGCCTCTGATCTGGAAATACAGGCTTTGCCATTCCTGATCCCCTGGATGTTCCTGCCATTCCTGATCCCACGAAATTCCTGCCTGCTCTCCTCCATTCATCATGCAAAAATTAAAGTAATTTATTATTAAAAAAAAAAAAAATTAAAAAAAAAACCTCTTAATATTCGTTTCTGACAAAAGTGTACAATTATAGACTATAGATTGATTTAAAGAATTCCGATTATTCCAAGGCTTCCTCATCATGGGCGATTATTCGGGTCCTGAGGAAGGAGAAATTCAGGATAATCAACCTTATCCACAGTCATATAGTTATTGAAATTATAACTACGTATTATAACATATATTATAACTGTATAAACCCTGTACAATGCCTAATAAATTAATTGAATTTTTTTGTTGAACCAACGGAAATTCTATTACTTATGTCTTTGATATTATAAGGCAGGGGACTCAACTTGACAGACGTTTCTGTCTGATATAGTCGGGGTCGAACTCTGCTCTGGGGTTGGTTGACTGCCAGCACCGAAGTAGGAGGTACAAAAAGATGATGGAGATATGTGAGAGAGAGAATGGGGAGGACTGAGGACAGTAGGGGGGAGAGAGGTCCATTAACCGCAGAAGGAGTTTATGACTCCCCCAAGTTCCCAAGGCGCCTCTTAATAAAACTGGAGAAAATCTTCCTCGCCATTAAACCTCAATTAAACCATAAAAATCAGAGTTTCAAACAACACACTAGAGAGAAATCACTCCCCGACAAGCTCTAATTGTGAGTTGTGACCTTTATCCACTTCATTACACAGTGAAAGAACCTTGATATTTATTGATCATAGTATCAACCGAATAGCTGTATTATTTATACCATAAAGATTACGTGTTTTACTTGAATCAGTATCGACACTGCAAGATCTTCGGTAACTCCCTATACTTGGTGCTGATGCTCCTGATGCGCTTGATATATCTATGATTTTTTTCGGCTTCAATGCTTTTTGAAACATTTTAGTTGTGTCTGAGTTCAACCTATGTCTTGGCGTAACTACTCGAGATCATGGCCCGACTTAGACGACATTTTCAGGGTGCAATCTCAAGAAGGTCCCCTTTGATTGACAAAAGTTTGGGACTTGTTCCCAAAAGAATGAGAATTGACTCGTGACTTGATCAGTCGGAGCCACGAAAATTCATCAATATGTTCTCGAACGACTGCTCACAATCGTGTTGCAGTTTTTCAACGTAAAACACCACCAATAATGCAATATTGCGTCAAATAGAAAGGGTTTGTCTCGAACGGAAAATAACAATGATTTTATAGTTGAAAAAAAGTGAAATGCGACATTTCAGTGCTTGAGAAAACTTATATTTCTCATCCAAAGTCTCTCATTTCATAACCATGGAAAGATATGATTTCCTAGCTCCCTCCACCGAAGAGGAGGGCAAGTTAAACTGCAGTTCTCTTTTTTCTTCCACTTTCATATTCATATACAGGATGTCGCAAAGTTCCCCCCCCCCCCCCCCTTGGAAAATGTTGGATTTGAGTTGGAAAAGGTTGAATTTGAGTTGGAAAAGGTTGAATTTGACTTGGAAATGCTAAACGAATTCCAGGCAATCGTCACGTAATGGGGAATTTGCCTCACATTTTTTTTTCGAATGAGGGTTTATTTTTATGGAATAAAACCATAGTGAGCTGCTCGAAAACGCATCCAAAAAATTTAGAGAATTTTAGGAAGTTGGAAATTTTAAATGTGGTGGCAATGTGTAAGAGGCAGCCATGTTTGAAACGTAATGGATATTCTACCAATCTGACTTCAAAGGAGGTTCTGTGGCGCTTACCACAGAAGCGGAACATACAACTTTTAGCTTCCGAGTAGTGCGCACGAGAGTGTGCTGCGAACTGGCAGGAAGAACCCAGACACAAAAGTGACCAAAAGAAACAATATTACTCACTTTTTTACAATACGAATCTACCTACTAGTTTATCAAGCATTATTAGTCTTCATCTTCTCTTATTTAGTTTCAAGATTTGAATCACATTATTCGAGTAGCCATTTCACTGGATCGTTTTGTGTGGCGGTGCTAGAACTCTGTCTGTTGTCAGAGTTGTTTTCGCGTCGTTTTTTTCGTATGACGTCAACAATTTTCCTCGATTTTCGCGGTGTTTTGTAACAGAGGTTCACTTGTTTAGTCATTTTCTCCTACGGTAATTTTTTCCCCTTGGTTATTCCTAGTGTTAAACGTTATTCTAGGGCCCTATTATAGGATTTGACTTGAAATTCCAGAATCTAAAATTGAGGCAAATTCCCCATTGAATGATTATCTCAACGGTTCAGTAACCTTTCTGTAGTGACAACCCATCTACAAAAATCATGGATTTTCCATTGGTCAATACGTTGAATAAGCTATTAGCCTAATAATCTTTTCAAATGTAAAAATCATCCTCATCAACATCGTGCGATATAAAAAACCAAATTTATTCCGACAGAAATTCAGTTAAGTTTGGGGCTGGTTCCCAAAAGAGTGCACATGGAGTTCATCATGACCCGACAGTACACGTGAAACTTTTAGGCCCTTTTCTGAGCTTAACTCACCCTTCAATCTAGGGTAAATTAGACTCTATCTATTGAAACCGCCATAATCTTTCGACTACCACCCAATAAGTTGAAGGAATGTAATCACACAGAACGTTTGAGCCCAGCGTTGCATATTTTTCCACACTTTTACCTCAAAGATATAAATCGGCCGAAATTGAGTTTAATATTGTTTCATAAAGATATCTACAAATTATTTTTCTTTCAATCAAATACAGTCATTTTTATGAATTTTGTTCACAGAATGGAATAATACGTAGCTTTTCTCATTTCCGTAGTGAGCAAGCAATATCTAATGGTGTTCCTCTAAAAAGGAGCAACAAATTGGCTTTCGTCATCAATTTCGACTCCTACGGTAAAATTTGCTGTTGAAAAAAAAAGATAGGGCGCCCCCATTCCTTGATTTCCGTGAAAATTCGCCGTCCCTCGGCATTAAATCGGAAACGTGGCAATCAGCCTGCAGAATCGTTGAACCCCCTCCCCTGAGCCCTGAGGTATTCCCTGATTGATCATCGCTGTCCGATGTTTGATTGACAATACTTGATTGCCAAATGATTGACAATATACCGCCATCGCGAGAGGGGAAAAGACAGATGAGGACCGCTATATTGGCGAGAGGAGGTGGTCAATCGCGAAGGGCAAAAATCCCTTCAACCAACAACCGACTGTTGATTTTGATGTTTTTTTTCTCCCCCTCTTGGGTAGAACGTACGCTTTTGCAAAAAAAAATTGAGGAATTGGGTAGGCACCGGCGGAAAAGTCGTTTATTATTCATTTGCTAAGCTTAGATTGGAAAATTGTGACATATTGCCTAAAGAGAGGAAGGTATTGTATTCTCGAACCATCGTGACTAGCATCAGTGGTTCATTGATCATGACCCCATTTTTACTTCAAGACGAATATAAAATTTGAACCATTTATGACAGTTGACAATAAAAACGAGTGTATATCTCGACTGTACAACCCTACAGAAGAAGGGTCATCAAATCAGACAAGCGGTGTGAAAATTAAGCTCGAAAGTATTTTCACGTCATTGAATACTAAACGGATGCTTATTCTAACAACTATGGAATTGATATAGTAAATTTAGGACTATTGCAAGAGGATAAACACAGAGGAACGGGCGGGCACGTAACCAATTATTCAGGTCAAGGACACAATCGACAGTAGCCTCTGCGCATGCGCCAACGTCTAACCCTTGTAACATCTATAAAACCAGAATTTTTTTTCATCTTACTTTGATGCAATTTTGGTTTATTATTTTCAATAATGAACCTTTGGAATCGACCAAGAAAAAAAAATTTTAACACCCCCTCAAAATTTGATGGTTTACGTTTCAAGGTACGTAGAATCCAAAAATCGAATAAAAATTTGGCCGTCCGTCCGCCGTACGCGGCACTTTTGCCACTTAGCATTGACCGATTTTGATGAAATTTGGTATGTAGGCTCCATTTGGGGTCTAGTTGTGCCCCGAAGCTTTTGGTTGAGGTAGGTCACTTCTAAGGGTTCCAAAATCAATTTTGAAATTTTGAAAACGCCCTAACTCAAAAAATTTCGATATAAAGGTATTTTTTTCCTTCAATTTAAGATTCTATAGAATTTTTAGAATTGTTTGAGACCACGCGGAGCTCTGTAGGACAAACCATTTGCTTCCTACGAAAATGTAAGTGTTTATTTTGAAATATATTTATATATAAATCAAAACACGAGTGTGAATCGCAAAGAGGCCTAATCTCCGTTCAAATTAGAGCTGACCAAAATGCGATCGATGGTTGGTGATTTTTTTTATTTTTTTTTTTAAATTTTATTTTATTTATTTTTTTTCTCTTCATATTGGATGGTTGGTGATTTTGTAGACGAGTGATCGATATAGAAATATAATAAACCACTGTGTAATAATTTGCAGCGTTTTAAGGATTGTTCAGATTGACTTGTAGGTAATTCCCTATGAAAATCACTGCTCCGGAACAGATAGTACCCACAGCTATAACTTCCACATAATCCATCCGATTTCGAAGAAATATTCAGAGATTGTGCGGGTTGACGAGTAGATGACCCCCTACTAGGGACTACCCTAGTAGTATGTACCTTGCACTAGCAAGGTACATAGTGATTGATGTTTTGAGATTAGCTACTATGCATCGGATCATCTATACATTACGGTTATGAGTACGAGGAAGCTATGTGCCACACCCACTTCGCAGACGTTTTAACACATGCTATGATTAGTCTAATAGTAATGAAGCTCTTTAGAGGATGTCCAAAATATTAATCCAACATTTCTTGAAATTAACTTCAAATTCTCACACTATTAGCGTATAAGAAGAGCCTTGAACGGACACGAAAACACATTTCTTTGTTCAAAAAGCTGAAACACCAAAATTGGTTGTTTGATTTTGAAGAACCCAAAGCTTGTTGAATCGCTCCGCGAAATCAAAGTTTCCCATTTTTGATAGTAAAGAAGAAATGAGGTTTCACAGTGTTTGTGATCGAGTTGTTGACTATCCGGAGGCGATGAAATTCATTGAGGACCATCTAAAAACCAATCCCAGATTACTTCTCAAAAGTTCAGGTGCTGCTACTTGTCGATCCTGTACGGTACTCGAAAAGATCAACCGTCATTGAAATCCCAATAATCAACGTTCAAACGATCAGATATCATTAAGTGAATCAAACGAAAATCCAATAGCACCGTCATAATATTGACAAGTCCCTTTCATCGCTTGAGAAAAAATTCTTAACGTTTTCTATGTCGAGAGTAAAATAAATCCACGAGAATGTATGGCAGAAGACGGTCTTCGGATATCTAATAATGGTAAAGGACTGGGACCTACGAAGGAGAAATGGGAATGCCAATCTTCTTGGTTGAAACGGTTTACTGAAAAGGAGCAGGACGAAGGATTTTCTTTACCGATATTTGATGGGAGCGCAAAAAATTAAATAGAAATCCCGAAAAGAGAAAGAGATGGGAGCATTTTTGTCCGGCAAAAAAGGAGACTCTCGAGAGGGTCGGGGGGAAAAAGGACAGTTTCATCATCGATCCTAAGTGTTGAAGAGGATGGAAGAGGACCACTCACACTTAGATTTCTGTGCAAAGTCGTTCAATTACATTGCTTATCATAGAGTAGAAATAGCTGTGTAGCTCTGATATGTTAGATTCATTTCTCCTCTTTGCTCTTTACGGTGGTTTACGTCTTCTGACGTTATACAACAATGTTAGACCGTTTTTCTTAGGAATAAGTTGATAACCCTTAGTTTTCTAAAGATGAAATGATTCTGTCCTAACTTTGAGTTGTCCTAACTTGACATTTGAGTGTTTCTGTATTTCCCATATTTATCATCTCTTTCCGTGGAATATACTCAACAGATATACTCAACTAACTTACTAATGACTAATTATATTCAACTCCAAGATATTCTATAAGAGGAAACCTTACCGCCCATTCAATTTGGAAGATGAATATATTTATTTGAACGCGGATCTGAATCGAGTGACAAATCCGCTTGGCCGCCTGAACCGGAGGTGAAGAAGCGTGCAAGAAGGTGAAGAGATTGAGACGGGTAACCTGAGAGTTGTTCCTTTCTAAGACATTCATAGACTCACCTGGAAAACACATAGCTCTGGAAGTTAAGAGGGCAAACGCACTTCCACCCCTAAACCGAGCTTGTAACATATTTCACCCCTGATCGCCCTTTGGAAGTTGGTCCAAGGTAGAATCTTGAGGTACACCGGATACATTAAGACTCGCCTTAACGCCGAAGGAAGAGGTTCGCGAAAAGGTCTCTACCGCGTACGTAAGGGAAGGTTTTCTGCGGTCATTTATTTCTCTGGCAGCTACAAGTTCAGACCTCTCCTAAGCCCCCTCCTCCCTTTCTGGGTCTTAAGGAAGCCTTAAGGAAGACGTACTGCCTCGTCGTGCTGCCCGATCCGATGTAGTCGAACGTGAGGCCGCTTGTCTCCCATCGCCTCCATAATGTATGAACCTTCTATGACATATCGACCTCGTTGCCACGACCCAGGTCCTTGTTTTCCTTCCCATAGTTCATGTTGGTTTGAATAGTTCAATCGAGACAGCTCCTCAGGAACACGTGGCTCAATAAATTAGCACGATTCATACCTTGAACCTCTCTAGAGTCTCACCCAATGCAACGATCTCTCATTATAATCGACTTAGTATGAATTTACTACTATGGTCAATTTATATCAGGAAATATTCCTTCTATAATGTAACCACTATGGAAATCTAAATTGGACTGATGTCACTCTCCTTCAAATACTTGCAACCTGGACATCATGAAGTTCAAAAACCTGGTCATGGCATTTGAAAGTCAGAGAGTAAACGAGAAAAAAAACTGAAACTGTACGTAGATGCAACAAAGCACTGAGCAGTAAAGCACTTGACTTCCCCTATTCGTCCAACAGCACTGAAATTCAGTTACATAGACTCTTGAAGAGAACTGCAAGTGATGAGAAATCAGAGGCTGAAGTCAGACTTGCTGTATGAGACACTTTTCTACTGTTCATTATTTAGCGCTTTGAACTGAACCTTAAGGCCTCTGCAAGAGATCAGGAGAAAGTCTGATCAGGAAGGTACGTAAGTAATTGTGTAGATTCTTCTTTTGTTAACTGTCGGGTGCAGATATTCGTTACCTAGGTTCAGGCTTTCAGAAATGATCAAGGAGGAATAATGAGAATAGGTGTTTAAACGATCAAGCCAACCTCTTCGATACATCAATGGCAACGAATGAAAGGGAGATCGTAGAGTGACAGACTGGATGGAGATCAGTTCTTTGGGGGATGAAGTTAACTACTCTCCAGTTCATCATGTACCTATGTATGACGTGGGAATACTGAAGGTAGGGTAGAAATAATATCAATACACCATTCACAAAAAACAGGATGGTATAATTGAATAAATTGGCTTACCGGGGCTAGTGAGACGGGGTGAAGGATGGAGAAAACGGGAGACAGCAAAAAGGTCCTGAGTCTTCGAGGGCTATGGAAATAAGAAGGCTTTCTCCCTCCTTCCCCACATCAACACCTTCCCTTCAAGGTCATCCGTGATAAGTACAAATCCTTACAGTCTTCGACTTTGTTACCTCGTTAGTTCAAGCTGATTCGGATAGCGCAGCTCGGGTAACCAGTTAGTTTTGATTTCTTGGAGTGACTCCAAAATCTACAGCATCTCCAGCTGGTTGTGCTTCGCTGGAAGTGATTTTGGATGACGACCTGGCCAGACCACTTGGGTAGTTTTTGAGCACCAGTTCTTTCAAGGAACATGGAACATGCATCAAGTTCAGTTTGAATATGGTTAGGTATCTCATCACTTCAAATACAAAGTAACAGCCACGATGTTGGGCGCACAAATAACCAGCTAGTTTGTTGTTTTGAAATAAGTCGGTCTCTGTCGGTGACTCAACTTGTGTTCTGGAACAATGTGAGATATACGACGATATTTTTCTCCTTTGTATATAAATCCTCATAACGAGTTTACGACTGCTGTTCTCTCAGAATCGATCGTGATTCATGGAGCCTCCTCCATCCATTCAGACCGCACCAACTTCCTCGTTAATTCACTCAACATTTTTGACACCTTAGTAACTTTATTACAACGAAATGAATCACGTTTCCTGCTGTAGCGGCCATTAGCGGTGAAAAATGTAGATTCAGCCACACGACCCTCGGATGGGGTTATTTACAACTGAGCCCCAACAGATGGATCTGGTCCCTCGTGATTTATAGATGTCTAGGGATCCCTTCTCACAAATTGAGTTCCGTTAACACACCCCCGTCGTCAAGGCCTTGATTGGGTCCTATCCTACCTAACCCTTCAGCTTGGATTACTGTAGATAATTAATTTCCTTCGCCATAACTGTTTCGCGAGATCGTCCGGAAGTAATTTCAATTTAGTTGTATTCGCTGCGATTGGTTGCTACCAAAGTTTGGAATTATAAATCTGAGAGGTGGAATGAATGAGGATAAATTTCATCTGGGTTGGGAGGCAGTTGGTGAAAATTGAGTTCATCAAGGAAAGACGACTTGCATGTTATATTTAACGCAACAGAGATAATGCGATCTTACAACATCACTGAGACTGCACAATCCACTCACTGGAACGAGGGGTATTTAAAAAAATAAGATTAGGAACAACTGCTACTAAGACGAAAAATGGATATTCAATCAAATTTTCAAGGCTTGTTCCAAAATATGTGCTTGTTTTTGTAAATAATCACCATGGAACTCAACACATTTCTTCAGCCTGGGTACCAGCTTTTTTACACCCTCATCGTATGAAATTCGCTCCTCCTCTGAAAGCCACTTCTGCACTTTCCCCTTCACCTCCTCATCTTTGGAAACACGTTTCCCACTAAAGAATTCCTACAATTTGGTGAAGAGATGATAATCGGAAGGTGCTAAGTCCGGAGCACATGGTGGGTGGGTCACAATGTTCTTCCTTCTGTTTTCCGATTTTAGCATGGAACATGCTTTAGCCATCACCTAACTGGGAAAAAACGTGACGAAACCGTGGAACGAAAGTAGCGCGGGATTTTGTAATGCTTTTTACTTACAACCGACCACTTCTCGGGAAAGGTATCGCCGTTTTCATCCCACGAAAATCGTTCGCCATTCGTTCAAAAGCCCTCGATTTATGCGTAAATTATATACTGCCGAAACAGCTCTAAATATGGGCGAAGTTGAGATATACCTCTGGTTTAAAAGAACTGTAAACATTCGCGGTAAAAACCAACATCAATTATACGAATGTAATCAAAGGTTCTTGAAACCTAGGTGAGATTTTGTCATGAACGCGGGCTTTTAGTTGTGATGTGTTCTTCGACGCTTTAGATGTTTTCGATTTTTGACATTTTCATGTCTTTGCTTTGGCACATAAACTGAAAAATCGTCACGAAAAAAACTTGCTCACGCGACCAATAAACACTGTGTTGCGTAGAGAACAATCAACTGTTTTCTTATTTTGATGCTTGGGTACATGAACTAACAACCTTACTTAACTACCTTGTTGTGTAGTGGTTGACATGAAAATGTGCCAATGTGTTGCAGATTCGTATGCAATCATTTATAATCAAACCATCTAGTTTAGAGATTTGTAACTAAGAATTGAAATGATTTATCTCCCACATTAATTTCAGAATGATATGGATTTTAATAATAAGAATAATGTTGTGATTGAGACTGCTTTACAAAGTAGTGAGTCGTCGTCTACTTCCTCGGAAGAGCGAGTAAGGAAGCTCGTTTGCAAACTTGTATTACACCAAGAACATTTGAGAAGCTTAGATCGCTAAACGCATGGCTAAAGGAACGGCTAAAGCATGTTCCATGTTTCTTGAATTTTAGCCGAAGGCTCTAAGCAGTAACCATCCGGGGGCCCAGGGGGCTTGACGAGTTTCTTTATTTTTATGTTTAACAGTATGCTTCAGCGTCGTTGGTGCTTCCTATGGCCATGAAATCCACCGAAAATATCCATTTTCTGTCCCAATCAGCTCATTTGGCCTACAGATATACTGAACAGCTCAAAAGCACTTGAAACGCCAGAATAATCACCCTCACTCGAAAGGACGTTTTTGCCGATTACTTTGTTTTTCCGTAATGGTCGTTTAATGGGGAGATATGAGAGGTGAAATTTTCGCGCTGTTGTTTTGCTAAGTGGGCACGAGGGAGTCGTCATAAACTCCTCTTACGACGGGGGTGGGCAGCCTCCACTTTCCCTCATACATAATTACCTCCCACCCTCCCTGGCGAGCTCTAGAATTTATGAGGTAACGCGTCCGAACTAACAGCCACTCGTTGGGGTAAATGATCAGACAATCTGGAGTGGCTCGTTGAAAATAAATGTGAGGTTACGATTGCGGGATTTCAATCGCTTTAGACCAAATAAAATTACGAATTAACCGACAGTTAATTGGCTGAATGTTTGCATTTTCAGTAAAATTGAATTTGGCACTGCCATTGCTCAAATTGCAGGAATAAATTTTCGTACGATTCAGTGACCAACTCATTCATCTCTAAAACTACATATATTTGAGTTCAGTGCCCAACAAAGTACCTTAAGTTGTTTCTTTAAAGTAGGCCTCAAGCATTATTAATTAAGATGTTTTATTATGATTAATTAAGGATTAATAAAATGGAGGCACGAATGGAAGCGAATACCTCCTTCGATCAGGTTCGGCAACGTATGTAACACTAATACACAATGTACTAGGATGGGAGTGAACTCTTAGCGGTTATTTACAAGGACATGATTTCATAATGTTTCTAGAATTTTCCTTAGAGGAAATGGGCGCAACGTAAAATACATAAATCAACTCATAATACGGGAAACGCCCAGGACTTACCCTACACCAGCCCTAGGGAAACAAAGATGAAGAAGGTGGGTGTGGGCGTGAGGGAAGGAAGGAAATGCCCATACCATGAGGTTTTCGTAGCGAAACCACGTTTTCAAAAGTACTGAAATCCTCTCCTCCACTGTGGTACGATACACTTTTCTGAGTCTGGCTTTGTGAATAGCCCAAATATTCTCAATGGGGTTCAAGTCAGGACAACTCCCAGACGACTCCAGAACTTTTAGACCATCGTAGGTGAAGAATTCTTTCAATTGCATTGTCATATAAGTATTGTTGGAATCCCAATCCACCTGGGTTGAGCCTTTCGAGGAGTGGCGACACCCGGGAAAGAATTATTTCGACGTATTTTCTTCCATTCCATCTGCCTTCTATTTCACAATTCTATATTTTGGGGATGTTTCACAAATTATCAATCAACCCACTCACACACAGTTTGACTCCTAGCCATTCACAAAAAAAAGGCGAATTCTACAATTTACAAAACCTATAGGTTCTGGAGTGGCCGGGAAACTCCCCCGACTTGAATGAATTCAAAAGATAATCTTGGAGCTGAGGGAAATGGATTGTAACAACACGACTCTGCTTTCATAGGGAATCAGTCAATATAAGCTAGTAGTTCAAGAAGTGAAAATAAAATTTCGTGTGAATGAAGGGTCCAACGGTTCAGTTCCAAAATTGTAGTTTCCCAGTCAATAATATTTTATCTGGAATACATCATCAGATCCTGGAATCAAAAACCAAAACAAATTGTGATAATTTTGTTTCCTTTTTTTCATGGAGGGTCTTGCTTGATCATGCCATTTAGAAATGTGGGTTTGCGCTGAAAAAACTATGGCTTTAGATAATTAGCGAGGAAAGAGTGAAGGACAGGAAAATCCATCCTGCTGCGGCCTGCTGTCGTTTCTATGAAAGTCGAGGTTTGCGGACAATAAAATGGATAAATTTAAAGGGAAGGAGCTTAAAAGTGCATATTTAAAGTACGGAGCGGTATCTGAGGTTCTTCATCGAGGAAATACCTGGGGACCCCAAGGTTTAATGTGAAGGCTTCTTGATGCCGCTGAGGCGAAGAAGCATGAAGAGATTGCTAGTTGGAAGGACTCAATTCAGGAGCTCAATTCACCCAAATAATGGTGGATATCTTCTTCTAAGGTTATACAGAACATTTGAACTGATTTTGAAAACTGAGGACCTAAAATGAAAACTAACAGAACGGATGAGGGAATCAGAGTTGTACCGACACCTATAAACCAGGTGACGAGGAAAACGTAGCTTAAAAAAAGTTAGATTTGGAACTAAACCATAAAATCCAACCCTTCAATCACACACACATCGAGGAGTTCAACAGTTTAAGCTAAGGAACAAAGCAGAAGTAAGCTTCAGAAACCTTTAAAATCTAGTACCTTCAATTTCATTAACCCTGAAATTTAACCCTCTCTAGCTTTTACGTTGATTAGAAAGAGCGGCAAATCACGAGACTTCGTCCTCCCCATGCCAATACCGCAGGTATTCCTTCAGAAAAAGGGTCCGTCATTTACTGGTGGGTTTTTCTGAAAGTTACTAAGCCTGAGAGGATCCAAGCTAGTAGGTAAAAAAAAAAAAAAAAAAAAATGCAAAATGTTTTATTGAGCGACTGAAATTTTTAAACAAATTTGAGTTTCTGGAAGAATTACCAATATTATGAAATTGACTTTCATTCTTTCAAATACTATAACCTACGAAAATATGGCAAAAGTTACTGCTGTTGTGGGGTAAAATTATTTTTTTGAGCGGCTTTTGGAAAATTGTTAGTTCTGGTGAAATAGCTGTTTATGTTAGTATTTCAGTGTTAAAAACTGTACGATCTTACGAAGGACGGCCGTATTGTGAATCCATTGAAGTCATTTTGAAAAGGTCACCTTGTTGAAAGAGCCAAATGTGATGAGCATACGGTCACAGAGGAAACACCAGATGTCGGAACAAGTGCACGAATCAGTACAACACCGTGAACGTACCATCTGCCTCTAGATGGGAAAAGGAAACGTCGAAATTCGCCACTGAGATCTCCTTACCTGAAACAGAAAATAAACCCGGAATGCAATGACCTGTCGAGGAACATACGATTTATCACCAAGTACACAATTTGAAGATACAGTAATGTAATTTCCACGATTCATTAGGAAGCCAGGGAAAATTTGAGATTTGATTAGAGCCAATTGACGTACACATGAAGATTGATTGAGGGTGGATGGTTTGTCTTAAACTATGGATGATTCACACTAAACGAGCTTCAGCTTATCTCTCCGTTATCAGCGGTTATTTCAAATAGTCAATCTCGGACGAATCTAAGATTTCCTGCAAGTCATCAATAATCTCGCAATTTTCCAAATTATCCTGCATTTTAAATTGCTAATTAGGTACATAATTATTCTGATGAAGATTAGTCATGTTTATTCTGATGAAGATTAATCATGATTAAACGTCCGGTTTTTGTTCAGAAAAAACGTGCAGAAAAAACTGCGAGAATTGAAAAATACACATTATCAGTGATAGGACCATTCGAATCAAAGTTGAGAATGATGTAGAATTCCACCCCTGATTCGTGATGGAAATACCCGTACAACAGAGATGGGCGAATTCTTATTCATAAATAAGATTATGAATACAAATCGCATCTGCGATTTTATGATTATGAATACGAATACAATCGTATTCACATTTTGAATACAATTTTCCCTCGTATTCGTATCTTCAATACGATTTTATGATTTTTTTTTCCATGATTTCCCTGAATATCATAATTGTTTATGATTTTCAGTGCAAATCGTTAAAAAAATAAGATTCTCAGCGGAAATGTCGTTGTAGTTTCTATACGGATGGACGTAGCGACCTGGGGTTGGTCTCATTCGATTCTGGGTAAAATATCCTATAAGAATTTGTGAACGTTTCGAATTTTGAGTGATTATTTTGACAATGTTAGGTGATAAATATGTCCGTTGTTCGGGATAAAATCATTAATAAAGTATGATTTTCAGGAAAAATCGTAAAAATAATTCGAATTTCATGGAAATTATAGAAAAAATCATAAAATCGTATTCAAAATACGAGCGCTGGGGAAAATCCTATTCAAAGTGTATTCATATTCATGCATATTCATATTCATACCTGTATTCGTATTCATAATTATAAAATCGCAGATATGATTTATATTATAATCATAATCGTATTAATGAATAAGAATTCGCCCATCTTTGCCGTTCAACCGTGATTTTCATGAGCGGAACCACGTTTTTTCGCATTCAAACGAATTTTTCTCTCCTCAGTAGCGGAGTAAAATTCAAATTGATCATACCGTTAGAAAGCTGAGATGTTTGATGTTGAGGTACTTGAAAAACCATGAGGAAGATTTTAACAAAAATTACTTTACGTGTTGATTGTTCACCCATCAGGACCTTGAAAATATGTTTATGTAGGCAGTAGTAACATGGTAAATTTGACTTCCTTTCCAACGGAGTAATCAGATTTGAACTTCTCTATGAATTAAGGAAGTTCTGACCATTTTTATGGCTTGAGGTCAAAAACACAAAAACATCTTAGAAGTGAGATAACTCGGATTCACATGGAGTAAAAAAAAATGGTATTGATCACATTCTTGCATCTATTAGTTGTAAAAACGACTCCTGAAGTTTTGAGGTCCTTATTAGGGATGGGTATCGATTAATCGAAGTAATCGATCAATTGGTCAAATAATCGATGTCCACTGGGTAATCGATTATTCAACTTGTAACGATTATTCTCTTCTCACGTTATCAATTACCACTGAATACTTATGCTGTTTTGTTAGTACTTACTTACCCTGTTACGTTATTTTTTACCTATCACTACCTATTTTACCCATCATAATACCTATTTTTTACCTACTTACGTTACAGCAAAATGCATTTTGTAATAACTTTGTAAAAAATCCAACAAAACCTGGTATATATTGAAAACATATGGCGGAGACTTTTCCTGAGTTTTCTAAAATTGCCTTGAAATACGTGCCTGCAGTGGCTACCTCTGTTCTTTCAAAAAGGTTTTTTTCTGAAGCTGGCCAAATTTTAAGGGAACAGAGGAAACGGCAGACCACCGACTTGGCCAACAAACTCCTTTTTCTGAAGGACAATGATGAAAAACATTGAAGCGAGTGATTAAATCATTGTACTCGTAATATTTCTTTTCGTTTTTAAATATTTTTCTTTTTTTCACTCATATTTTGGATGTAATTTTAAATTTTAATAATTTTTACATTGAGTTTATCGTTTTAATTTTACTTACCCATTTTCATCCCAATCTTTTTGATATAATCGATTATTATTCGATTAATCAATGTTTAAGGGCTCGAATAATCGTTGATACCTACGATTAATCCATATGAAATAATCGCGTATTTCATGAATCGATTATTCGTTGGTCGATACCCATCCCTAGTCCGTAACATGGTACACACTGTAAGTATGTCTGTGTGTGTGTGCGCGCGCGCTCTATTATGGCGGGAGTGACAAAACAAGCCCATTCATTGCACGGTCAGATTGGTTTGAAACTGCACTTTCAAATTGGTTTGAAACCAAAGTTAGATGGTCTCATTCGATCCAGGAATTCATTCCTACCACGTTCATTATTCAGAATCATTTTTGGTTGGTATTTGGATTCAATGATGCTTAGATAATAACCTAGTGTCGACAAATGTACATAAAGGCGCCCATTCACATTCAACCGTGACTGAAAACGAGTCATTCCGGATTGTTAATGAGGATATCGTCCCCAGCGACAGCCATTGTCAGAAGAACAAATCGAGGATCCGGATCCCAACTCGCTTCAACCCACTTAGCCCTCTTCCCAGAGAATCCTTTTATCTGACGAAGGGAAATTGATTTTCAAGAGAGCGGCTTTAGAACTCGAAAGACGCCCCCATGAAAGATAGAATACCGGCGATTTTTCCGCACCCCAATCACCCACACGGCGGCAGGAGATTGCCCGAAGGTTTGAATCAATGCGGCCCACTTGAGAGGAACTCCAACTGGAGGAATCATCGGCCATTCTCTTTAGGTATTGATGTATTGTCAGGGGAGCTCCTAGAGAACGGGAAGCCTCAGGGCTGAGGAGCTCTCCAAATCCTCAGAGGCCTCCTTACCTGACTTTTGTTCAACTCGCGCTACTGAGTCAAGACGTCAAGAGATATCCTTTCTGAGCAGTTTCATCGCTGTAAAAGCTGTACTTATTGCTATGAGTATCTACCACAATCCCAGCACAATTGGGAACTCCCGGAGGTCTCGAAATCAACTTTCTACCTGTTTTTCTCCAACAAAACATGAATAAATAGTTGTGTCGGAGTGGTGAGATACATAGCTTTGTAAAGAACAACTTTGTAGCGGATCTTCTTGGAAGAGAAGGAAACAATTGTAAGCTCAACTATTACAATTTCTCCCCAGATATACAGGGTGTCCCAGAAGTTATGGTCCACCCTCCGGCATTTCCGTAATTAATTGCGTAAAAAAATGGGTCCAAAGCCATTTTTCATATTTTTTTGTAAAAAATTCAGGAAAAATACTTTCGCGCAAAAAAATTGCGTACAAGTGCGCGCAATTGACACTAACTTTGTTTTTTCAAATGGGAACCCCCATTTTTTATTGCAGATTCAGATTCTACGTTAAATTTCATGAGAAATTCATACCTGAACCGATTTTTTCCATTGCGCACAACTGGTACTTTTCGCGTGCAAAGTGACCAGGGTGCGCAAAAGTGCATTTTTTTATAACTCCAAGTGTGGCACATGTTTTTTCATTATTTTTGACGCTGAATCACTTGGTGAGGTCCTTTCTTCGATTTCATCGTTATTTTTCTAAATTTAGAAGGAAAAATTATGTTTTTGGACTTTATTTTCCCTCCCCCTTCCGCAACACGGGCTGGGGACCGGCTATGGCGAGATTAAAAATAAATCCCTCACTTCTAAATTTAAAAAAAGTGTTGGAAAAGTAGGAAAATGTTGGTTAAGTGGTACTTACCTACTCTAAAGTGAAAAAAAAAATAAAGAAGCTTCTCATCTAAAAAATGCAATTTTTTTGCGCGAAAGTATTTTTTCTGAATTTTTTACAAAAAAAAATATGAAAAATGGCGTTGGGCCCATTTTTTTACGCAATTAATTACGGAAATGCCGGAGGGTGGACCATAACTTCTGGGACACCCTGTATGCTCGAATATGAGGCTCACCAAATAAAGCATGTGGTGAACATCTATTTATTATAGTATTTTCGCAATAAAAATAACAAAAGAGGTCTTGGCAAAATAGGAGGAGCTACCGCCTTCAGGGAGAACCCTTCCAGGGTGGGAAGGGGGTTACCTCGAGTGGGGACTCACCTCCTCTCGCAACTACCCCTTCGTTATAAGGGCGTACTCCGGCCCTTGAGGCACCATTCAATTCAAAAAGTTCCTAGCCTTCAGCCAGTTACAAACCGCCTATTCTGCCAGTATCTTGATCGAAGTGTTTTCTTAAAAACGCTGCAAATTATTACACAATGGTTTTCTATTTTTCCATACAGATCACTCGTCTACAAAATCACCAACCATCCAATATGAAAAAAAAAAAAAAAATCAAAAAAAAATTTAAAAAAGATCAAAATCACCAACCATCGATTGCATTTTGGTCAGCTCTAATTTGAACGGAGATTAGGCCTCTTTTGCGATTCACACTCGTGTTTTGATTTTTATATGTATATTTCAATATAAACCCTTAAATTTTTGTAGGGAGCGAACGGTTTGTCCTACAAAGCTCCGGGTGGTCTCAAAAAATTCTAAAAATTCTATAGAATCCAAAATTGAAGGAAAAACAATACCTTTATATCAAAATTTTTTGAGTTAGGGCGTTTTCAAAATTTCAAAATTGATTTTGGAACCCTTAGAAGTAACCTACATCAACCAAAAGCTTCGGGGCACAACTAGACCCCAAATGGAGCCTACATACCAAATTTCATCAAAATCGGTCAATGCTAAGTGGCGAAAGTGCCGCGTACGCCGTGCGCCGTACGCCGTACGGCGGACGGACGGCCAAATTTTTATTCGATTTTTGGATTCTACGTACCTTGAAACGTAAACCATCAAATTTTGAGGGGGTGTTAAATTTTTTTTTTCTTGGTCGATTCCAAAGGTTTATTATTGAAAATGATAAACCAAAAGTTGAAGTTTTTCTTTTGAGATTTCTCAAGTCAAATCTTTGCTTACTCCAAACCTTACAGGACTGCTTACTACCCTTTCGATCAAAATTCCTATATTACTATTTACTGGGAGGAAATGCTGACGTCCTTTTGGTTCCGACCAATCCGACCAATAAATAGTAATTTGCTAAATAAATTCAATGAACAAGTTACGAGGTTGAAATGAGACGTCGTTAAGTCAGTTCCTATCAACCTTACAACTTGTACTTTCCAACTACGAAATTGAATACCGGCAATTGAATTGACACGTCTTCGAGTCAGTTTCAGTCAACGGCCGGTAGTTAACTAGTAGTAGCTCCTAATTGGAATGCTGACGTCACTTGACTGCTCGCTACCGATTTGGATGCATTAATATCTAGTAAGTAAAATCGTGCAGGGTAGTAAGTAGTCCAGTAGGGAGAGGAGTAACAAAATTGTCCCGAGTCAAATTGTTTTCCCTTGGAGTCAGAACATAGCAGAAGGTAGGAGGTATTTCGAGTTGACACATGAGCGACTGTTGGATGACAGGATTGGAGACACCCGAGCCTCCACCCATCACTACTCTGAGAATTTTGTACAATCCACTCAAGATGCCTCCTCATGCCATTTTAGTTTATTACTTTCAATAATAAACCTTTGGAATCGACCAAGAAAAAAATTTTTAACACCCCCTTAAAATTTTATGGTTTACGTTTCAGGGTACGTACCTAGAATCCGAAAATCGAATAAAAATTTGGCCGTCCGTCCGCCGTACGCGGCACTTTGCCACTTAGCATTGACCGATTTTGATGACATTGGGTTTGTAGGCTCCATTTGGGGTCTAGTTGTGCCCGAAGATTTTGGTTGATGTAGGTCACTTCTAAGGGTTTCAAAATGAATTTTGAAATTTTGAAAACGCCCTAACTCTATTTAGATCTACGTACATAGATGATCTATACAGGGTGTTTCACGAAAAGGTTACACCCCCCTTCATTTTCGCGAAATACAGCGTAAAAAATTCCGACCAGCGCAATTCTTCATGATTTTTTGTGAGGACCTCAGGAAAAATACTTTTGCGCAAAAAAGTTGCGCGCAATCGTGCGCAATTGACACTAACTTCATTTTTTCAAATGGAACACCCCCTTTTTTATTACAGATTCGGATTCTACGTCAAATTTCATGAAAAATTCATACCCACATCGATTTGTTTTATTGCGCGCAACCTGGCTTTTTGAACGCTCCAAGATGCGCAACTCCACAATTGCACAAAAATTAGATTTTGGAGAACCCTTAGTGTGGCACATGTTTTTTCATCATTTTTCAACGCTAAATCACATAGTGACATCCGTTTTTCAATTTGACTGGAATTTTTCAAAATAGCGGCCAAAAATTCGGTTGTTTTTAGTGAAAAAAATCACTCTTTTTAAATCGTTATGAGTTTTTAGGCAATTTTATTCAGTTCAAGCATGATCGTGCTGCCAGTTTTTATTTTTAACTCCACCGTAGACGGCCCCAAGCCCGTGGTTCAAAAGGAGGTGTGAAAATAAAAAACGCTGCAAATTATTACACAGTGGTTTATTATTTTCTATATAGATCACTCGTCTACAAAATCACCAACCATCCAATATGAAAAAAAAAATAAAAAAATTAAAATAAAAAATAAAAAAATCCAAAAAAAATCAAAAAAATCGAAAAAAAAATCAAAATCACCAACCATCGATTGCATTTCGGTCAGCTCTAATTTAAACGGAGATTAGGCCTCTTTTGCGATTCACACTCGTGTTTTGATTTATATATATATATTTCAATATAAACCCTTAAATTTTCGTAGGGAGTGAACGGTTTGTCCTACAGAGCTCCGCGTGGTCTCAAAAAATTCTAAAAATTCTATAGAATCTTAATTTGAAGGAAAAACAATACCTTTATATCGAAATTTTTTGAGTTAGGGCGTTTTCAAAATTTCAAAATTGATTTTGGAACCCTTAGGAGTGACCTACATCAACCAAAAGCTTCGGGGCACAACTAGACCCCAAATGGAGCCTACATACCAAATTTCATCAAAATCGGTCAATGCTAAGTGGCAAAAGTGCCGCGTACGGCGTACGGCGGACGGACGGCCAAATTTTTATTCGATTTTTGGATTCTACGTACCTTGAAACGTAAACCATCAAATTTTGAGGGGGTGTTGAAATTTTTTTTCTTGGTCGATTCCAAAGGTTCATTATTGAAAATAATAAACCAAAATAAACATGATTTCGACCAGAAAACTGATGTTTTCGTGAAAGAAACGTTAATTTTTCCTCTTGAAATCTTGGTCTCTCTCAAAACGGATGACACCCTGTGATTCAGCGTCAAAAAATGATGAAAACACATGTGCTACACTTAGGGTTCTCCAAAACCTAATTTTTGCGCAATAATTGTGGAGTTGCGCAACTTAGAGCCTTCAGAAAGCCAGGTTGCGCGCAATAAAGCAAATCGATTGGGGTATGAATTTTTCATGAAATTTGACGTAGAATCCGAATCTGTAATAAAAAGGGAGGGGGGTTCCATTTAAAAAATGAAGTTAGTGAAAATTGCGCACGATTGCGCGCAACATTTTTGCGCAAAAGTATTTTTCCTGAGATCCTCACAAAAAATCATGAAGAATTGCATTGGTCGGAATTTTTACGTTGTATTTTACGGAAATGAAGGGGGGAGTAACCTTTTCGTGAAACACCCTGTATGGATAAATAAAAAATAATAAACCATTGTGTAATAATTTGCAGCTTTTTCAATTCCCAAGGCCCATGCACTAATGAATTTCTAAAATTCTTGAAAATTTCAAGTTTAGCTACATTTTATGGGAAAAACACGGCTGAATCCTTTAAAATTTCAAATTTAGGTACAACGTTTTAAGTTTTTGCGCCTTTGATTTCCTGAAATACTGACCCGGGATTGTTATTCAGAAGGAGGATCGTTCTAACCTCATCGAGACACTGCACGTTTTGAATTTAAATTTTAAAATTAGTATTTTTGGTCTGAATATGGAAGGTGATTGCAAGGGGGGGTGGTGTCAGGTAGAGAAAGGGTCTCTGATTGTGACGCCACAGGTCATTCCTTCTGGTCTCATTGTCTTATGAGGACCTTTCCTAGAAAACCCAAGATGGCCGGTTGGGATTAGGCTATTTTTGGATGGGAAAGACCCCTCTAGCACATTTTCTGGGAAAAGTAGACAAGCTGGTAATTTTAATCTCTACCACGTACAAAGTATTCAAGGCAGAGTGTTGAAAGGCTCAATATTCGTGGAAACGTTCGAGTTCTGGGAAGGCAGAGGAACCAGCACATAGGCAGATCTGCGGGTACCGAGAACCCTCTTTTACCTGAAATTGTCAAGGTTTCAAACCTCTACCATCAACTTTGGACTGAATTGAAAACTAAATCTGAGCAACCAGTTATCAAATTTCCATATGAAGCTCCCTATTTTTCGAAAAACCTCCATATTTTTTGTCAAAAAAAGTTGGTAGGTAAAAAAAAACGCTGCAAATCATTGCCCAAAGTCATCCAATAACAGTAAGTTGAAAACTGAGTAAGACAAGAAAAATGACCCTTCATTTCCATTTGGTTGGTGGTTGGGGTTGAAATGTTCAAAAATGCCGCAGTAGGTGCCTATGATTGGTGGATAAAAAATAAATAAATAGTGACAATGGCAAAGCTGTGATCTTTGCAGAAGAGTGATCTATACAGGAAAATAATAAACCTTTGTGAAATAATTTGCAGCGTTTTTAGAATCGAATGAAACCACCCGGAGCTCTGTAGGACCAACCGTTCGCTCCCTACGAGAACTAGGGTTGGACGTACGATAAATCAGAAACACGAGTGTGAATCGCAAAAGAGGCCTAATCTCCGTTCAAATTTTAGCTGACTAAATTTTGTCAGCTTAGGGCCGTTTTCACCAACAATCCATTAACTCCGTTTGACGAAAACTGTGTTTAACGTAAACTGAGATTGATCTCCAGTCAAAATTTGCTTCGGTTTCACCAAGTTGAACGAGTTCTCAGGAATGGCGTTTTCGTTGATCTCTGGTAAACTTCTTCTTCGCCATCAAAGCATCGAAAATCAGTCGTACAACTCTGATCTGGAAGGCACTGAATTGGTGATACGGGAGATAACGAAATTGTTTTGTGAGTTTTCCCGCAGAATCACTTTTTCGTTAGTTTTGACTTCATTCAATCCGTGATATTTCATCAATTCGTCAACTATCCTCTTTCAGCACTATAATTTGTGTTGTTCATAAGTTCATTATGATTGTTGGAGTTCAGATTTTCGTATAAAATCACTCGCGATGAGATTGTGGAAAACCATTTTAATAAAAACAGAGTTGAGTAGAATGTTGTCTATTTCCACGAAAATAATGAGTTACAAGTTAAATCGATTTCGACGGTTAGGTCATCATCAGTAACAAACAATAACTTATTGTTTGTTACTGATTGTGTGTTATTGTTTGTTACTGATGATGACCTAACCGTCGAAATCGATTTAACTTGTAACTCATTATTTTCGTGGAAATAGACAACATTCTACTCAACTCCGTTTTTATTATTTTCAGATTTTCGATTGGACGTCTACCTACTTCATCAACGTGAGTACCTTTACCTACCTTTACCTATCTGGCGATTCCCTCTTCCAGGCTCTCCGGGTTTTTCTACAAATGTGCCTTACTGCATGACTCCTAAACCATATAGGTATCTACTCACCGGTACTTTCAACTACTCTGAGCTAGTAGACATAGCTAACTGCCTAATAATGTGCGGATGCAAATTTTTGTTTCAGATTTCGGATAACAGGCTACGAACTGTGTGTCAATGACGTTTTTTCTGAACAAATAAGGTGAATTTCATTCTTCATATCAAGAAAACCTATTATCACTTCAGCATTCATGAAATACTACTACGATCGGTACTTGTGTAAAATTTTATGTACGCATTTTATAAGAATGAATGAATTAAAATGATAATAATTGTATTCAATAAAACGTGATACGTATGAATTGATTTGTTCATCTGCCTACACATTTCTCAAAGTCAATCATGCTGCAACAACTCGGTTCTTATTTCTCCTACCGATGCTGATTATGGTGCAAACAAAAATAAATTCGTAGGTAAGTAATAAGAAAAGAATTTTCAGCACAATTATTTGAGATAATGAGTAATCAAATAATAATAATGATTCAATCAAACGACGTACCTAGGTAAGCAGTCTTCAGTAAACACCTACAGAGAAATATGAAGGGGGGACCTTTTAAAAAAATATGTATTCACCAGAAATGATATAGGTTTGTAACAATTTTATTTTCATATTGATTAACATCGGTAAAACCAACTACTCACAATAGGAACGTAAAATGCACACAGCAACTGGGAAACTGATATATCTGAGATGGTAAGGAAACTTGTAGGCTGAAATAACGACGTCCTGCGATGGGTTTGTTTGGGACCACGAATAATGAAATGGTTCACAATTTCGTTAGCCTTTCTCACTCCCGTATGATACCTACAAGAAGGTATTTATGCGCACCAAAGCTCGTGACATGATAAAAACTCCAGCAAAACACTGACGAAAAAACTACAGCTCGACGGAATAGGAAAAATAACAATGGCGTCCATGTCCGTCGCTTTAAACGAAGATCAAACCGATTAACCAGCCAAAATTGAGCGATCAGCGCCAAACGCCTGATGAACCGTGGAAGGCGTTGATCGCCACTAGTGAAATCCATTTTCTCGGTTCAGCAGTTGAATCGGTCCTCGAACTCCGATCAAAATGTTGGTGAAAACGGCCCTAAAATACGACCGATGTTTTTCTTCATGTTGGTTGGTGGTAACAATGGCCGAGCCGGTTCTTTGCAGACGAGTGATCTATATGGTTGGTTTCCCCGAGTTGTACTCAGTTTTGCGTCCTTAACAACCATTAATCAAATTTCCTATTGAAGGCACACTCTTCATTTCTTTTATTTATTTCTTCCATGTAAACTTGATTGAGGTAGTATCTATGGTTGGTGACAACAGCAAAGCAGTGTTCTTTGCAGACGAATGATCTATATAGAAATAATAAACGTTTGTGTAATAATTTGCAGCGTTATTATTGTTATGATATTATTTGTATTTTGACTAAAATTGATTACGTAAAAGACGAATGTGAATTCCAACCTACAGGCAGATTTGCGTGATTTCACCTCCGCCTGGGGAATTGCGGAGGCGCGGATGTTTCGTTGAAAATTCGCTCATGGTAGCTTTGATACATTACCAGGGGCCTTTTCATTCGTGTATTGTATCTTTATTCCCAGTTCGGCCATCCGGAGCAGCGGGCTATTTGTTGCCGAGGGCCTCCAGTAATGGTATACGAGTAATGGCCCCTGGCCCGAGTACTGGGGGCCCGCCGATCGTATATCATTCGCAGGACCTCCCTCGTCTATGTCGGGTCGTCCCGCTTATCTCCTCGACATGGCCGACAGGCGAGGGGGTCTTCCACTTTTCTGAATACACGTCCCCCCGATCCTCGTATTTACGCGGATTTTTCTTTGTGTGAGTGACATTGTGAGCGAGTGTGCGTCAGAGGACAAAGCGATGGGTAAATAATAAGGGCAGAAAGGAAGTTTTGCCTGCGGAGGTTACCGCGCGATAACCAGGTTTTATTTTATTCTCGACTTGAAAGGCCGCCGGTAACCTCTCGTTGAACGGTATTAAAAAGCTATGATTAATTGCCATCATGATTTATGTTGGTTATAAATTGGTTTGAACGGATTTTATCACTAATTCGTTAATAGATTTATTCGGGTGTTAAAACGCTGCAAATTATTACACAAAGGTTTATTGCTTCCCAAACCCCCCCCCCCCCAGGTAGTGGAAGTTTTGTTTCCACATTACAAGGATTAAAACGCTGCAAATTATTACACAAAGGTTTATTGCTTCCAACCAACCCCCCCCCCCCCCCCCAGGTAGTGGAAGTTTTGTTTCCACATTTCAAGGATTAAAACGCTGCAAATTATTACACAAAGTTTTATTGCTTCCAACTCCCCCTCAGACCAAAGGTAGTGGAAATTATGTTTCCACATTTCAAGGGCTAAAACACTGCAAATTATTACACAAAGGTTTATTGCTTCCAACTCTCCCTCAGACCAAAGGTAATGGAAATTTTGTTTCCACATTTCAAGGGTTAAAACACTGCAAATTATTACACAAAGGTTTATTGCTTCCAACTCTCCCTCAGACCAAAGGTAATGGAAATTTTGTTTCCACATTTCAAGGGTTAAAACGCTGCAAATTATTACACAAAGGTTTATTGCTTCCAACTCCCCCTCAGACCAAAGGTAGTGGAAATTATGTTTCCACATTTCAAGGGTTAAAACACTGCAAATTATTACACAAAGGTTTATTGCTTCCAACTCTCCCTCAGACCAAAGGTAATGGATATTTTGTTTCCACATTTCAAGGGTTAAAACGCTGCAAATTATTACACAAAGGTTTATTGCTTCCATCTCCCCCCCCTCAGACCAAAGGTAGTGGAAATGTTGTTTCCACATTTCAAGGATTAAAACGCTGCAAATTATTACACAAAGGTTTATTATTTTTCTAAATAGATCACTCGTCTGCAAAGAACTCGGCTTTGCCTTTGTCTCTACCAGGAGCATCTAGGGACAGAAAATGGTGGAACGGCCCGAGCTCTATCTAGTGACGATTAGATGAACCTTCTCTTGTTTTTTGGCAAGATTGATGCACCTTCGTAATGTCTGTAGATCCCTGCGTAATCAGTAGGAAACCAGAAATTTGGCCTCAATGAAAAAGGCAATCAAATCTGTTTTTAGGCATCAATAAGAAAGACATTTAGTCTGGAATGAAAATCTATGTACTCGTAGGTAAACAAAATTAGTATATTTTATTTACGAACGAAATAGGAACACAGCACACGATACCTACATCACACAAGCCAACTGATGAGAGAGATAACCTAGTTTTTTGAGTTCTGGAAGGTTCATCTTATCTTCGCCGTTCCACCACTATCTTCCCCTAGATGCTCCTGTCACAACTTACTAACCATAGTTACAAACTACCAATTTCACAATCAAGTTTATTTGGAAGAAATAAATGCTTCACACTCAGTTCAACGAATGATGAAATTTGGCAAAGGGGCTCCATTTGAGGTCTAATTCTGCCCCAAAGCTTTTGGTTGATGTCAGTCACTTCTAAGGGATGAAAACAAGGGTTGAAATTCCCAAATTATCAAAAAATGATGTAAAGGTATGGTTTTTTGGTTTATTATTTTCAATAATGAACCTTCTGGAATCGACCAAGAAATTTTTTTTTTTACACCCCCTCATAATTTGTTGGTTTACGTTTCAAGGTACGTAGAATCCAAAAATCGAATCGTCCGTCCGCCGTTTGCGGCACTATCCACACTTAGCATTGACCGATTTTGATGAAATTTGGTATGTAGGCTCCATTTGGGGTCTAGTTGTGCCCCGAAGATTTTGGTTGATGTAGATCACTTCTGAGGGTTGAAAAATAAGGTTTGCAATTTTGAAAACGCCCTAACTCAAAAAATTTTGTTATAAAGGTATTGTTTTACATAAATTTAAGATAGTACCTATCTAATTTTTAGAATTTTTTGTGACCACGCGGAGCCCTGTAGGAAAAACACGAGTGTGAATCGCAAAAGAGGCCTAATCTCCTTTCAAATTTTAGCTGACCGAAATGCGATCGATGTTTTTCTTTTCGATTTTTGTTGGTGGTAACAATGGCAAAGCCGTGTTCTTTGCAGACGAGTGATCTATATAGACCAATAATAAACCTTTGAGTAATAATTTGCAGCGTTTTGGACGAAGGCTTCACTTGTTTAGGCATTTTCTCCTACATTAATTTATTTCCCTTGGGTATTCCGGGTGTTGAACGTTATTCAAGGGCCCTATTATAGAATTTGCCTTGAAATCCAGAATCTAAAATTGAATTCCCAATTCCGATTTCGCCAAAATTCGGTCGAAGTAGTGCGACGAAGAAGTCTGTGTCCTCCTTTTTCTCATCCCTCCGTTTCATCCGATATCGATCAAACAAGAGTCTTCGGTGGACGGGAAGAGCGGGGATATCCCAACTTATCCACATGGGCAGATCAACGGATCATCGCAACTTTCAACTAAAGTTTCATCGTAACTTGGGCGACGAAGGGGAAGGGAAGGGAAGAATCCGCTGAGCAATAACCCGGATTCTGCCGGAGGCGCGGGCTTAGAAGTGGATAAAACCCTAATCCACCCCGATCTATATGGATATCGACGGAAAAAGAAGTTTCAAGTAAAACCGATCGGCGGGAAGTAAAAATTATTTATACTCGTATTTCATGGCGTTTCTCGACAACTCTACAAAATAAGTATGACACAAAAAAATCCGGTACGAGGTCTACACTATCTACGATCCTTACCACCATTCAGAGATTTCCTCAGACCTTTAGAACGAACACACAATGTTCCTAAATTCTCTAAAACTGCTCGATTTGAATTTACTTACGTGTTCCCATAAACCATAATAATTATAGTGATCGTTATGATCCTTGAAGTTGTTTTCTTTCATCCTTAGAGGAACCAACAATTCACATAATAGACACTTGATAGCGCAAAGGGCCAATACACATTCTTCAGGCGGAATGCAGGTCAAAGGGAACTCCAGAAAATAGGCCAATCTGAACGAACTGTATTGTTCTGAGGAGCCAATCTGCAGCTAAATATCAAGGATAACCGCATTTTACCATTGAGTCCTTGAGAACAAGAAGAGGATTCTGCTGAACACTTCCTACGGAGATGCGACAGCTTCTGGAGATCTAGAACGGAAGCATTCAGTCACCACATCGTAGAACCCGCGTCATTGCCTGAAATTTCACGGAAAGTGTTTTTCTAATCTCAACAAAAGATTACTGACGATACGGGGTATCCCGAGGAATCCTCTTTTAAAATAAAGGTGTTGCGCTCGAGCTTGTTCAAGGTTCATCTGATGTACCTGGGCGCTTATCGCTTACCTGCACCTCACCCAGAACTAAATCTGTAAACCATCAATCCAATCAAATCCTGTAACACTCTCTTTGGGCTTCTACTTTTTAGACGTCTCCACAGTAAGGCTTGGGCGTCCTTTTGCGATTAATCGGGGGTAAGGTTGGACAACATTCAACAGAAAAAAAACCACACACTAATCCGTTTTAGACCGTTCTGAATTTAAATCCGCTAAGAAACCAAAGGTGTCTGTCTGTGTGTGTATGTGAGACAAATCTTGTGTCGTCTGCCCAGGCCTTAGTTTTCAACCAATTTTCGTGTTTAATTTTTTGTTCGACGCGGAAAAATATCTAGTTGTGCCCTACGTCACCGGAAATTTTGCCGAATTTTGCCTTTGAAGGGTGGGAAAATGGGGTTGTTGCTTAAAAAACGTGCGTTTTGGGCAATATCTTGAGTAATCCGCCCAGGCCCCAATTTCCAACCGATTTTCGTGTTTCTTTTTTTTTATTCGACGCCCGGAGTCCTAGGTTTCATTTTGACATTCTCATGTCTTTACTTTGACACATAAACTGAAAAATCGTCACGAAAACTTGCTCACGCGATACCAATAAATAAAATAGACTCACTCTGTTGCGTAGAGAACAATCAACTGTTTTCTTATTTTGATGCTTGGGTACATGAACTAACAACCTTACTTCACTACCTTGTTGTGTAGTGGTTGACATTTTGTTTTGGTTTATTAGTTTCAACCATTTCCGTACTTCTCCCACTTCAAAACGATGAGTGAACAAACGCGAGAGTATCGTGAGCAAAAAAAAATGACGATGGACAAATCCGCACCGAAATCGGACACCCAACGAAACAACAACGAAACACGAAAATGTCCCAATGTGTTGCAGACTCGTATGCAAGCTTTACCTAAAGGAATGAGGTCAAAATAGATAAGAATTTTACCAATAATAGTACCAACTTTCTTCATTTTTCTTCAAATTTTAGTTTTGATGATTGAAGTGAATCAGGATGAACACAATTTAAACAGAAATTTGGATTTATTCTTATCGATCATTTATCCCTCATCCTTCACCAAACTCGAAGCACAATGGAGAATTCGCCTCAATTTTAGATTTTGGAATTTAAAGTCAAATCCTATATTAGGGCCCTAGAATAACGTTCAACGCCGGGAATACCCAATGGGGAAAAAATACCGTAGAAGAAATGCCTAAACAAGTGAAGCCTCTGTCAAAAACACCGCGAAAATCGAGGGAAGCTGAGGACGTCACACCCTGGGAGTTCCCGCAAACGACGCGAAAACTGACCGAATTCACACTGCTGTGATCTGGCTAAGCGTAAAAGAAGTATCTCAGGAAATAGTATCAAAGAACGTCAACAGTGAGGCGCCCTTGTGACCAAACGAAACTAAAAAAGATTCAAATAACGAAACTAACTCATATAGAAACTAAATAAGAGAAGATGAAGACTAATAATGCTTGATAAACTGATAGGTAGAATCCTATTGTGAGAGAAAGAGTGAGTAAAATTGCTTCTTTTGGTCACTTCCGCATCTGCCTTTTTCCCTCCCGCAGTCCACGTAAGCTATAGTTTCATTTATGCTTCCAGAGGTAGCATTACTATCGTAAGGGGCACAGATCCCCCTATGAAGTCTGATTGGTTAGGAAGCCAGATACGTCGCAACAAGACTGTCCCCGTATAAAGATTGCTGCCACATTCAAAATTTCCATTTTCCTTAAATTCTCTAAATTTAGTGGATACGTTTTTGAACAGCACAGTATTGTTTTCTTCCATATCAGTGAACACTCTTTTGAAAAAATTTTTAAAAATTTTAGGCAAATTCCCCTTTATATGGTATATTTGTCCGCTTCAACTTTTAGTAGCCTTAAATTTTAAAATCATACTCCGTCTTCACTGCAAGCTAGTCGATGGCATGAGATTGTCAACTGTTGAGGGCAATAATTGTTGTGACAAAGGAGCCTCGTAAGAGGGAGAGCATAACACATCAGAGCCTGAAACTCTTGTTCAATGGCTACCCCAGGTAATGAGTGATTTCTGGAGATGTAATTTAATCTAATTTTCAGACGTTCCTGTTCAACTTTGGCTCGGTGTCTATCACTTGCTGCCAAATTCAAAATTACCATTTTCCTTAAATTCTCTAAATTTAGTGGATACGTTTTCGAGCAGCACACTAAGGTTTTCTTCCATATCAGTGACCCTCTTATGAAGAAAATTTTAAAAAATGTGAGGCAAATTCCCCATTATATGGTATATTTGTCCGCTTCAACTTTTAGTAGCCTTAAATTTTAAAATCATACTCCGTCTTCACTGCAAGCTAGTCGATGGCATGAGATTGTCAACTGTTGAGGACAATAATTGTTGTGACAAAGGAGCCTCGTAAGAGGGAGAGCATAACACATCAGAGCCTGAAACTCTTGTTCAATGGCTACCCCAGGTAATGAGTGATTTCTGGAGATGTAATTTAATCTAATTTTCAGACGTTCCTGTTCAACTTTGGCTCGGTGTCTATCACTTGCTGCAACATTCAAAATTTCCATTTTCCTTAAATTCTCTAAATTTAGTGGATACGTTTTCGAGCAGCACACTAAGGTTTTCTTCCATATCAGTAATTCTCTTTTGAAGAAAATGTTTAAAAATGTGAGGCAAATTCCCATTATATGGTATATTTGTCCGCTTCAACTTTTAGTAGCCTTAAATTTTAAAATCATACTCCGTCTTCACTGCAAGCTAGTCGACGGCATGAGATTGTCAACTGTTGAGGACAATAATTGGTGTGACAAAGGATCCTCGAAAGAGGGAGAGCATAACACATCAGAGCCTGAAACTCTTGTTCAATGGCTACCCCAGGTAATGAGTGATTTCTGGAGATGTAATTTAATCTAATTTTCAGACCTTCCTGTTCAACTTTGGCTCGGTGTCTATCACTTGCTGCCAAATTCAAAATTTCCATTTTCCTTAAATTCTCTAAATTTAGTGGATACGTTTTCGAGCAGCACACTAAGGTTTTCTTCCATATCAGTGAGACCCTCTTATGAAGAAAATTTTAAAAAATGTGAGGCAAATTCCCCATTATATGGTATATTTGTCCGCTTCAACTTTTAGTAGCCTTAAATTTTAAAATCATACTCCGTCTTCACTGCAAGCTAGTCGACGGCATGAGATTGTCAACTGTTGAGGGCAATAATTGGTGTGACAAAGGAGCCTCGAAAGAGGGAAAGCATAACACATCAGAGCCTGAAACTCTTGTTCAATGGCTACCCCAGGTAATGAGTGATTTCTGGAGATGTAATTTAATCTAATTTTCAGACCTTCCTGTTCAACTTTGGCTCGGAGTCTATCACACTCCTAACTTCCAGTTCCACTGAGCGGGTAAGTTCAGACGACCCCGGAGCTCTTGTTTGATCGATATCGGCCAGAAACAGCGGGAGATGGAGGAGAAACAGAAAGAAGAGGGGAACCAGGAGAAGGGAGTACACCGACATCTCCAAGATACTCCGCCCACGCTTTGTCGCGCTCTCATAGGTCGTCCTCTGTATGTTCAGCAAACAAGGAAATCAGGGGGGGAAGGTACAATGAGAGATGCTTTTAGATCGCGACAGGGCATCCTGGACAAGTTCTACACATCATCGCTTTGTTCTCCATCGAACAATGTACCCGCTGTTTAAACCGTTTTCAAGACAAAATCGAATAAGCTTTCACAAATTGGTAATTTCGTAGTGAAATTGATGAATGAGTTGTGGAATTTTCTGTGAATTTCCTGGACAATAATCGTCTTCTACGGAAAACCTCAGTGAAGAAATTCCTTGATCAACTCCTGGAGTTTTTCAAGATGGTGCTTACACATCGATAAAGCAATAAGTTAAAAATGTCAGCCTTGCCTGTGGCCTGTGTTTACTTTTCCCAAAACTTGCTTATCACTCCGTTCTATTCGCGCGTATCTACTTTCAAGCACTTTCACAAAACACTGGTGCAAGATTCACGTCACTTATCTCGCACTTATTCAAAGCTTTGTTAGAAAACGTAAGAAGGAATCAGCAACTCACCTTGCCAGCACAGCCGTATTTATCCAACACTTCATCATCCTTTCATTCCACAATCATATTTCACCATCACTTCTAAACCAAAATTCCAACCAAACATCGCATGAAATCATTCCAAAATCCGTCACTCTCATTTGTTGCTTATCAGCAAGAATGTCAAACAATAAAAAAAGTAAATAAATTGATCAAACCTTGTATTCGTAATTTTATTTCATATTCATTTATAGTTGAACTCTGCCTGTGATTTTGTGGAAAGTGCTAACTACCACACATCAGAAGGTTTCCACGTTGACTCATCTCAACTAAAATTACCAGTCAACCTTTCCAACTAGCAATCAGGCAGGCTACCTGTTAATTTACTATGCGATCTCAGATCGGCCTGCTGAATAAATTTGTACTGAATGAAACGGATGAATAAACCTTAACTTTCTCTCCGAAAGAAGGTCGTCAAAAAAGCCCGTGAGATCGCATACTAAACTGGTACCAGAATCAGACCTGTCTCTCTGTAGATTGTGTAACCGTGATCATCCAAGTGAATATTTATTGTGAACTTTCAGTTCAACATACCACATGCTACTGAGACTCACAAGAAGAGTTTACAACCGCGTAAGTTATGTTAAAGGAGCCGATAAACAACGGGAACTGGGTTAAGGGGACACATATGTCAATTTTCGGTCCGGACGCACAAACAATTTTTTTTCCATAATTGGTAAATAGACTCAATTTCGGAAATTTCAAAAAAAAGTCTAAATCCGATGAGTAGAAGTGCTCCAAATTTGGGTTAGAACCTAGGGAGTCACTAGTGCTGAGGAGCGCGTTGAAGGAATGATGCACAGGCTGAGATAGATCAATGTTTGTTATAATAAAAAGTAATTCTTTGAAGTTATAAATTATTACTCTCATTTCAATAAAGACCTGGACCATAAGCGGGATCATCACCTTCTTGTTCTCGCATCTGTTCTTCAAGATTTTTACAAGCTCTGGATCTTCTTTTTCGGGCAAGCTGTGATTCTTTCTTGGCCGCTATTTCCGCAAATCTCATCCTCTCTTTGTCGATTTCGCACAGTCCCTTAGTACAATATTTCCCGGGCACAATACCTAATTCATCAAGGACTCGACACTTCACTATACAACCATCATTGAATGATGCAACGGCATCGAACACACCAAAGCGCAGAGCAGGTAAAGTGACAAAAGAGACACAAAAATAAGACGTGCTCCTGTAAACATACACTCAGGCTATTATTCTTTGAGGTTTCGATGCTAAACGATGTATTCTATTCGATATAAATCAATGTTTCAACTATCGAGAGTTGAAACCGCAATTCCATTGGTTGAAAACAGGCAGGAACAGTCATTCAAATTTCGATAAACCTGACCGCCCAAACTCGGCCGCGCGTTTTTGATTCAAACCGCTCTCCTGTAAAATTACGTTTTTGAACTTATTCGTTCTTTTTTCTCAGGAACTATTCATCCGATTGGAACCAAATTTTCACAGGATGTTCTTCTAGTATGTACCTATAATTATGATGGAGGTTTTTGCCGAATAACGCCATGGAGCCTAAATATGAGTGTGTGAAATTTCAAAATATCGCTAAAAATGAAAAAACTTTTTTTCTGTGAACTTCATAAAAATTTTGTTAATCAAATTTGCTTCACTAAGTATACTGATGGTGCTGTCAAAATTTCAGACCGATAGCTTGAGTATTCTGAGAGAAAAAAGAACATTTATATCAAAAAATTAGGTTTAGAACAGCTCAAGTTTGGAATTGTAACTTTTTTTGTATGGTGTGACTGAGTTCAGATTTTTACCATCTAACCAGAATATATGGAGGATTAGTTCCTTGAAATTTCATCAAAATCGGACGAACCATTGAACAAATATCGCGAAAAAACCAAAATTGCTGCCGTAGCGCTGAAATGACATATGTGTCCCCTTAAGTGCCGCGTACGGCAAAATAATTCTTTTAAAACTTGTCCGAGGAACCTCAGCATGTTGAACTCATGTGACCGAGCGGAGAGCACTAGAGCACCAGATGGACACCGACCTCTCCATTGTTTGATTAACAACGAATTTCTGGTTTCTGCTGAAGGATTGGTTGCGAAAACCCCTTCCAAGAGCGAAATTTTGCCAGCTGCAACTCGGGCTCTGATAACCACTTTGGTATTAATGCCTTCAGAGAGTTCCCTAATACGAGAAGGTTGTAGTGCTGTCATAATGTGGATCCATTAAGCGTGACCCCAGTATGTGTTACCACATCTTGCTGTCTTGTTGACAGTACATAAGGTCCTGGCAAAAAGTCACAGCAGGCATTCCACAAGGATCAGCCCTATCAGTGTTACTTTTTGTCATTTTTTCCAACTCAATATCTCTTGTCCTACAGAATTGTAATTGTATGTCCTACGCTGATGATCTGCAGCAATATGTGTCATGTGTAGGGACGGCACGATACCACCGATATATCGGAGTATCGATACTTTTTTGGTATCGATACCGATATTTGTATCGATACTTTTGATGAAAAACTCATCATATGTATCGATACTTTTGTCTAAAATGTCAGAGGTATCGATACTTTCTTGACGATATTATATTATATTTTTCCCAAACTAGACTGGTAAAAAACACCAGTTTCAAGTACTCAGCAAAAATACCATATTTTGTCTGCCACAGAATAATACTCACTAATATCAGCTGAAACGATATTTATAGCTTATAATGTCCTTCAACGTTATTCAAAAACATTCCACAGGTTATCTCCCAGTTAATCTCGCATTAGCGTTTTTCAGTTCGCTGGGTTTCTTGAACAGCTCGAGTTCCTTGTGATCATTGTTCTACTTTTCGATTCACAACAACTTTTTTGATGGACTTTTTTTAAAAATTCAAGTGAAGCCGTTCATTTAACTTTACGGCAAATTTTTGTTTTTATGATTTAATAATAAATATTATTTGTATTGTAACAGATTTAATTACTTGATCCTTTCCATTTGTAGCGGAAGGAAAAAAACATTGCATTGAACAGAGATTTCTAGCAAATAAGAATTGGAAAGAAATGCTTGCATACGAGTCTGCAACACATTGGGACATATTCATGTCAACCACTACACAACAAGGTAGTGAAGTAAGGTTGTTAGTTCAATCCAAGCATCAAAGTTTTCGTGACAATTTTTCAGTTCATGTGCCAAAGCAAAATGTAAGGTTGTTGATTGTTCTCTACGCAACACAGTGAGTCTATTTTATTTACTGGTCGCGTGAGCAAGATTTGCTTAGTTTTCGTGACGATTTTTCTGTCCATGTGCCAAAGCAAAGACATGAAAATGTCAATAAATATAGAATGGAATGATCATTCATTTTCATTACATTTTAAATTTTCGAATTTTATAACATTTTTAATTACCACTGACTTTTATTACTTTTTAAATTATTGACTTATATTGATATATTTATAATGTTAATATCTATAATTTTTAATTAAACGGGTTTTTATTTGGTTTGCGATATCATCAAGGGGTTAATTTGAAATATCGGTAGTATCGATACTTTGAACCGATATTATCGAAGTATCAATATCTAATAATATCGGTATCGAAAATATATCTGGATACTTCCTGAGAAATATCGTAACGAAAGGAGTATCGATACTTGGGATTATCGTGCCGTCCCTAGTCATGTGAGCTGAGAAACATGAATGACTATATTTTGAATGTCAACTCCTATTTAGCTCGCTTGTCCACGTGGTGTTGCGATCACGGTATGTCCGTCAATACCCTTAAAAGTAAATGTATGATTTTAGAAAATTCAAAATTTATTGCCAAAATTGACAAAAGTGAACTAGTAATGATACACTTGAAATTGTAAGTGAGTTTTACTGAATCGGCACTTAGCGGAAACATGTAAAAAGGTGTATGAGAGCCTGTACCAGTGGCGCAGAATTGCCTATGATTTTCCCAAGCACGTGAGGAAGCAACTGGCTCAGGGACTCCTCATACCCTTTTTTGAGTACTCTTCATTAGCCTTCTGCGACCTGAACAGGGAGCACAGGTAAGCTCCAAAAACCGCTCAACTGTGTGGTGCGCTTTGTTTGTCGGTTGAGACTGCATCACCACGTCAATCCATCTTATCTTGAGCTGGGGTGGCTTAAAATGGAGGAACGGAGAACCCTGGTAATTGCAGTAATGCTATTCGAAATACTAAAATTTAAAAAGCCACTCTACCTATTCAATAATTTCCATTCTCTTTCATCCGTGCATTCAGTTACAACCCGCAGAGCGACTACTACCTTACAGATCCCCAATCACAACGCCATATCTTAATCTTTCATGTTATAAGCAATTGCTATCTATAACCTATATGCTCATAAGTTCGACTTGAATAAAACAGTCTCAGCGTTTCGGGATGGGTACAAAAAAATGCAACTCGAAACGTATAAACAGTAGACTTTTAATAACAATTCAAAATTTTATTATTACAAGTAGAAAAGTGAGATGATAAATTGAATAATGAAATTATGTTGAATATAATAAGTTCTCAAGATGGTAAATATAGAGGAAAATTATGTTAATTTAAGAATTGATTTATTATATTATTTTATGATGTACCTATAACGAAATTGAGGATGTAATAACTTATGCCAGGGGAGATGGAAGAGAGGGCCACTTGGCCCTAATCTCACCTGGTTTTGTAAATAAATTCGTTCAATCAATCAATCAATCCTCGACAACATCACAGAGTATTGTGTGTTCTAGCCCTCGCTGTTTAAAATATTTAAAGTACAAAAAAAAAAATATATTCTAGAACTATTATAACTCATGATTTTGAACGAAGAGAAGCAGAACGAAAACAACGTCAATGAAATCAGAATATCCCAACAACTTCGACTTGAAACCCGCCTGTATTCCGTAACCAATAATCAACCATGGAGTCTATCAAGGAATGTTCGAAGTTTGCACGAGGTTTAGATAGTTACTGTATATTATGCATGGCATTTAATACTCGCCACATAAATCAAGGATTTATGTTCAATCGCGAGCTTCAGTTACAGTCAATAATGATATTACAGTTCCATCCTAATGGTGGAGTCTTCAAAGGGTAAAAATGTTCACCAATGTTTGGTACAATACCTTCACCCTCATTTTCCTTCCACAACACGTCAGTAGTACTATAAAGGCTACATTCATCGCAATTTGAACTTTTAATATTCTTCATTATTTTCCCAACTACTCTCAGAAACTTGTTCCATGAAAGCTGTTATATTAATGATATAAAGGTTACGTTTAAGGTTCAGTACCCAACGTTTCGATCGTTTATTCAACCATCTTCAGAAAGGTTTGAGTCGGGACAACACAATTTGGTGCACACAACATTACTTTTGACTACTTATTACTTGAATGATCGCGAAAGTAGAAGAGATTACCGATAATCTTGGGCTAGACTTGTTTCTGACTTCAAAATCGAATTCAGCTCTCTCGAAAACCCCACTTTTCGGGAGGTGAGAAATAATTATGGGTTAGAAATTCTGAATTACAATGACTCAGGAGAAGAGCACGCTCCCACTTTATTTGAAATACCCTGAACATACATAAATTTGATAGGATCAATTCAACTAAGAGTAGCTGTGTTTGAGATGAGATGGGGGTTTGATGTCTAGTGGAGAACAATTTCCGTTTTACGTTCTGAACATTACATCTCTAAATCGAAGAGAACTGTGTTTATTTGACGAGGTTGTTGCCTCGCTTAGTACCTACTATCAGTAAAACGTTACGTCCTATCTTGTCATTGATAAATAAGTTATGGTCATCGTTTACGACAGGACAGGCCATTTGATGTAACATCTCACGGGCGGTAATCAAGAGTCTCAAGTTGGTTACAACGTTCGACTTGAAGAGAGAAGACACCAGAAGGAGTAACCTACTTTCAACGGAATCGGACAATTATGTGGCGTGAAATTAGTATCCACAATCATCCGTGGCCCACGTCGATCCGACTCCACGGAATTCATAGACAAAATCATGCGCAACCCTAGGAAAAGGTATTTATTTACATAGAGCAATTTATTTACCCTCCTTTCGTTCAGATAAATTGCTTTTACCAGTAATAGACAAGACAAGCACGGAACTGAAATTGTTTGAAACGAAAAAACTTTTTAGAATACTATTCTGTGATATAACTGGCACAACGCTCTAGGTGGATAGTTCATAATTCCAGCTACCATCATGCGCACTCCAACGGATCTCACCTACAGAACCATCGCAAAAGCGACAAAACTGCTAACCCGGATAACTTCTGATTACGTATTTGAGTCGACTAAAGAACTCATACTTCGTTTGTTGTAGCGAATTTTCCAATAACTCAAGAGGATAAAATTTCCGAAAATAGGAAAAAACGCTGCAAATTATTACAAAAAGGTTTATTCTTTTTCTATATAGATCAATCGTCTGCAAAGAACACGGCTTTGCCATTGTTACCAAGCAACTTGAAGAAAAACATCGATCGTACTTCGGTCAGCTAAAATTTGAACGGAGATTAGGCCTCTTTTGCCACTCACACTGTTTCTGATTTATCGTACGTCCAGCCCTTAAATCGTTGTAGGGAGCGAACAGTTTGTCCTTTAGGGCTGCGCTTGTTCTCAAAAAATTCTATACTATCTTAAATTGATAGAAAAACAATACCATTTTTTGAGTTAGTGCGCTTTCAAAATTTCAACCCTTACAAGTGACAAGTACAACTAGACCCCAAATGGAGCCTACATACCAAATTTCACCAAAATCGGTCAATGAAAAGTAAGGAAAGTGCCGCGTTGCGGCGGACTGACGGAAACTTTTTTATTCGATTCTGGGAATCTACGTACTTTGAAACGTAAACCAACAAATTTTTAGGGGGGGGGGGGGGGGGGGGTAAAAAATTTTATTATTGAAAATAATAAACCAAAATCGTATTTTAAGGGGTTTTGGTGGAAATTACCATGTTATCCCATTGACATTTCAAGTTCTCATATTATTATAAACATATTATGGTAGGTATATTCGGGAGCAGCGCACAATTTCTGATTGTGAGACCACTCCAAAACTTAAAGCTTGGACAAGAATGGATGAAAATTTGTTTTTTGGAGACCAGCGACGCGTATACTTGCCCTACAAAAATCATTCAAATGTAATATTCAAGTGGGGAGAATATCAAAAGTTGACAACTAACATTCCTAAAAACGTATTCCGTGAATTGGTAGGGTTTATTAAAAACAGAATTTACACGTGAGTACTCTTTGAGTCCTATAGAGGAAGGTGGTCTTCACGGCTGATACCAAACATTCAGACCTGGATGGAAAGGAAACATGAAGAAGTGAACTTCTTCCTTACGCAGTTCTTCACAGGACATGGACTGTTTTATGGCTATCCGCCCCAACATGTTTACACTGCCAAAACAAATAAGATGACGATTTGCTCCACACCTTTCCCAAACGCACTAAAAGGGCGCCTGAAAGAAGTCAGCTGATGGCACAACTGCTTTAGTTAGCTCCCCAGAGTTTAACACCAGAGGCTGTTGTCAGCAGGATGCTGGAAGGTGAAAGGAGCTGGACTTCTGTGGCCGAGTACACAGAGAGCTTTCTGACAAAAAAGATACTCTTAGAACGAGAAAGAGTGAGGAGGGAGCATCTGGTCCGCCCCCTCACCCTGAACTGATCACACACCCCAGGACTCAGCCCGAAGTTTTGTGTTAAACGGTTCCAGGCTGAATTCTAACGTGGAAGAAAAGGAGATGTTTGAATCCCACATAACCTGAAGACGCGGACCTTTCAGGTATCTTACAAGATCCAACTCCACCTATGGATCTTAAAGATTTTCTTTCTCACCTGCCTGCCGGAAAAAAACTCTTTGAGTCCATGCCATTTCGGTAGAGGTTTTTAAAATTAAAGAAATGTCTGAAAATCGGTTGACTATTCGCTCATTCACTCACACTGAACAAATGGGATTTTAATTGATATTTTGGTGGTTTTATCTAGATACTATAGGTTACCTATCCTCGTGAGTGATACTTGCATGCGTTTGAATGAAACACTAGGAATAGTCCACATTCAAGGACAATTCCTATGAAAATAATTTTCTGAAAATTTCGAAGCATTACATCTTTTTTTTTTTTTTTTTTGAAAATCCATCTCTCATTACCCCCTCGAAATATTTCCTTGCTCGGGAAAAACGACACCAACAGACACCCCCTTCAGTCGAAGAGACTGAAATATATCGTTGTGGGCGGCGCCTGATTTCCCCTCGAAAATGGCGCCGGCGCCTCCTCTCTCGAAAACGGCGCACCCCTGCTCCTACAAGACGCCGCCTGATTATCTTTTAATTTCAAGTGCCCGGAAAAATCCGACGCTGTTAACCCTCCGTCTTCCGAAAACCTTTTTTTTTTTGTATCTCTTTTTTGTTCTGTTTTAACGAGAAAACGAAGGCAATTTAAAATCCAGCGCACAAGAGCGAAGATATAAATATAAATTTGTTGGAAATTAAAACCCCTTCGGTGTCACGTTATTAATTTTCGTTCCGCGACGAAATAAGAATTAATGAGCTCGGAATCCATTGGGACTTTTCTGGGTTAGTGGGTTCGTGTCAAAGTTGGTGATTACGTAGATTTTCCAGTTGGCTCCACATAAATGTCTAGACTGTTTGAAAACTGCCTTTATTGATATAATTGTGATTCAATTCACCATTAATTCCATTAGATGCTTTGAAGATACTCCCTACGATAATCCTACTGCGACCATATTAAAATAAGAGTCGGTGTACGTTATTTGCCAACTTGATCAATACAAGCACGTAATAGCATACGTAAGTAACATATTTTCACGTCCGCTTGCACGTCCAAGTGGTTTCATTGCCAGTCTTCCGGGATTGTAGTCTCGTGGGAATCGTAGTCTCACTACACAAAAGTTTAAGCGGGTAAGTATTACAGGCAGGATTGCACTTGGCTGTGTTCAACCGCCTTTTCGGCCGTTATCTTCTCCTCACGGAAGTGAAACCTTTCCACAGAGTTTTGACATTAAGCTCACTTTTCCACAGGTTTTTATTCGTTGACGAAAAGAACTGTCATGACTAGGGATCGGATTCATATGTTTTTACATATTCTTTTCTAAGCAATATATTGAAGTTCTTCACAATGAAGGGTTCAAATAAGCAATTTATGAACCGGTTGAGCCTACTTTAATTTTACATATTTCAACAAATTTCGCTGTAAATACATATTTACAAATATTCAACTGAATCAACCACTTATTTTTTTCATTTTGAGCAGTTTTTTTATAATTTTTAGGAAGAATCTCGTTTGAAAGATGTTGCATTTGTAGAGAACGCACAGATGATTGCCTTAGCTGGGAATCACGGATCAGGGTCTGTGAACCACAGTCAAGGCCCTCACCCATTTCCAGCCTGTGATTTACAGGTGCGCTGACATCGATTAAAGGAGGGTGTGGATAACATGAATTCCCACGAATATCCATTAAACTGTTCTTGTGGCGCGTCGATCTTATTACGATCTTTCTTGGTTTGGTTTCTCGGTTCTTCTTCATTAATTTTGGATTTGGATTGCGATTTTTTATGTTGTGAGAAAAACCTCGAAGATCAATCTCAAACAGACAATGATTGTTAAATATCTGCGCGGGATGTGGTTGTCCATACGTACTATTGCGGATATTCTCAAAGGGTCTGAAATATGCAGTGGTTGTGCTGCTTCCTTCGCCCCCACTAAGAAGAATGAAAATCTTGGAAATGTACAGTTTTTTCAAACGTTTGTAGCCCTAACTGAAACTGCTGGTTAATTTCCCACTGTAACCCCAAAAGTTGACCCGAAAGCTCAGCTTTCCAACTATGTAACCAAAAAATATTTTACAACAGAATTTAGGGGAGAAATTTGTATTTGAACGCGGAAAAACGTGGATTTTTTTTCAACGAAATCGACGGTTTCAAGGGGTCTACACCGCAGCCGCTCCTTCGAACCTTTATCACCAGTCAAAACCGCATCGATTTTCTTCTACAGGAAATGGGTGAAAATCTTTTGAGAATTTCGTCAAAAAATTCGAAAATTGCAAAGTGTTAAGTTTGGACTAGAAAAAATCTAACTAGGTGTGAGGTTAAAAATGTGTGTTATAGCTCATCCGATGGGAAATTTAATGCTCTTTTCAACGGTGTAATCAGATTGGAATTTCCAAAAAATATAAGGGAGCAATAGTCATTTGAGTGAGAGTTTTTTTTTTAGTTCAATCGGTATACGAAAAAATCTTTAAATTGAAAAAACTTGAAAAACTAGGGTTAAAAGAAAATTACTGAGACATTTTTTGTTGAAAATACCATGTAGAATTGACCCCTGAAGTTTGGCGGTTCTTTCTCGGACTGTATACCGTTCTTATACCTATTAAAAGAAGAAATGCCGGGGTTTTAAGTTTTTACGCAATGAAAATAAAAATACATGAGTAATGAGAGAACAGCATTTTGGCACCTACGAAGTTCGCACGATTGAATAAAGTATGAAAATCTTTTAACCAGCAGAATATTAATTTTTCACCTCGGAAGAAAGGGAGAATTGACGAGAAAGTGTGGAGGAGAGTGGATGCTACATGGAGAGTATCCATGGGGATATCGATAGATGAAGAGCGGGGTGAGAGCACGTGACCCAGAACGGGAGATACCCGTCGAGTCGTGAGGTGGACGGGAGAAGAGGAGGATGGAAGGAGAAGAGGAATAATGGAGAAGTGAGGGGTGTCTCCACAGGCCAGACCTCGGCCACGCTCGACTGCACCAGGTGAAGCACAATGGACCGTCCCATAAAAAAACCAGATGAAAAAAAATACCTGTTTTTCCCCTCAGGTGGATTCAGACAGATAGCAGCTCAACCTATACCAAGGATTTCTGCCTTCAAATCAAAGTTTCGACGTTTTGAATTGTGTGGAAAAAGAGGACTGACGCAGGTAGAACAAAGGATTCAGAGTTTTTATGGTGATTTTAGAGGGAACTATGATGGAGAATTATGACGCAGTGTCAATGAGAAGAGGATAGAACAACGATTCCCTGAAATTCCTAATAGAATGAACCTGGACAATACTATAAAACCCAAAACAGGAAGATCAGAAACCACAGCCATATACCACAAGCTTTGCAATACTAATCTTCCTCAAATCATCCAAAAGAAGAGCTCTTCCAATTTATTCGTAGATTCATTTTATGGATTGTTTTACCTTGAGGTTTTACCAGATGAAGCACTAAAAACCAAAGTTCAACAAGCAATATAGTAATGTACAACCCAAAACAGGGTAGTGTGGCTTTGCAACATCAATACTTCTCAAATCATTCAGAAGATGCAAAACTCTCCAATTCCAGTTCATTAATAAACTCAACAGTCCATGTTTCCTTGCCGTTCTGAGCGCTTAAAATCCGACATCGGCAGCACCAGGCTAAGCACAACAGACACCCACACAAAACTAGATGAAAAAAACCCACACCACTTGGGGATTCAGACTCACAGGAACTCTCAACGTGTACACACCAAAGTTTTGACCGATGGTTTCTCCCTTCTAATCGATGTTTTGTGGTTTTCAGTTGGATCACGGAAAATGAGAACCAAAGTAATACAGATGGAACAACTAAGCTTTCAGAGTTGATAGAAATTTTAGAGGGAACTATGATGTAACTTCAATGTTAACAGGGTAGAACAACGAATCCTTGAAATTCCAAATAGGATGAAGCTGAGCCGTTCAAAAATAGTTTGTTCATATTCAAACTAGACCTCCATAATCTATAGAATAATAATCCATAATCAATACTGCAAAGGCAAAAACAGGATACACAGCCTAAACCATTAAACCATTCAATGAATAAAGTCTAGACTCTTTCAGTCCATTCTTAGACTTCTGTTCTCGAGGTTCGGTGCTACTAAAATCCCTCAACGGGTGGACCAGATGAAGCTGAGTGCACTAACCAGAGTTCTTTTGACAGAGAGGGCTTTGCAACATCAATCTTTCTCAATTCATTTGGAGAGGTTAGACCAAGCAGTCCATGGGTTTCCTTGCGTTCTGTGACACTGAACGCATTGCCCGCGTTCCTTAAAACCAGATAAAAATGTATATTTTCCTCCTCAGGGGATGCAAACTGATTAGTACAGTTGATTCGTCGTATCATTGTAGCTTCCATTAAAAATCGATATTCAGTTTGGCAACAACAATAACGAATAACAAAGGAATAATAATGGAGGCTGAACAAAGCAATCTGAGCTGAAACTATGGTGTAGCTTGTAGCCTCGAATATTATGAGATCGGCGGAACAACACCACTGAAATTCTTAATAAGATGGAGCCCAACCGCAGCCCATCAACTTCATGTTATTCACACTAGAAAACACAACACCTCAGCGCGATACGAAACAAACGAGGTTCAGAAATTAGGTTCTTGGCCCTTCAACACAAAGACAATACTTCTCACCACATGAAACAGTGTCTTATCATTAATTGGGTTTCCTTGCCGTAGACACTCGAAACTGAGAGACATCAGTACATTTTCAGCACAGATCGGGTGATCGAGAAAGTAAAAATATAGGAAAAACATCAAACCGGCAGCAAAAAGTGCATATTTTACTGAAGCAGATTTTTCTCAAAATTGTCGGACGTTAAAATTTTCAAAAATTTTCACTTCCGAAAATTGTCCCTCAAAGTTGCGAAAAAGTGGAGGCATTTGAGTTTTTACGGAAAAACATTTTTTCTTTTTTAAAAAAAAAACTTTTTTTGTTACACTTGGTTGTATTTACCCCGTATATTAAGTTATGACAAAATATCGAAGGTGATGAAATAAAGCTAAGTTACATACGAACTTTGTTGAGAGCAAGGATTTCCTGTCATACCTGAAAACAATAAAGGCGTTTTATTAGTTTACGTACAACATTAAACAAGGAAAAACCATTCATACTATAGTAATGAAAGTTTTTATCATCAACATAACCAAGTTATCAACATTAGTATGACCATATTATGGGCATATTGAGATAACACCCCCACAACTTTTAAAATTTGAGCGCCGGTAATTTAGGGAAATACTAACCCAGAACGAGGAACGAATGGCGACCAACTGAGACCCTTTTAGTAAGTTATACTTGGTGCAATAAAGAATATATTTTTTAAAAGTCTGCCAAGTGATCAGATGAGAAATGTAGAGGTTATGGCTGTAACAAGCAAATACTATCAGTCTGGGGGCAATAATTATCACAGAGGACGGCCTAAACGCCAACTCGCATAATCCCTGAAAATTTCAACGAAATCGGATGAAAATTGTAGGAATTATGGCTGTGACAAGGATCACACGTGTGCGCATCCGCAACTGCTACTATCAGTTAGAGGGTGATAATTTTCATAGGGGACCATCTACACGCCAACCAGCACAATCCCTGAAAATTACATTGAAATTAGATGGGAATTGTAGAAGTCATGGCTGTAGCAAGTATTTAATGACACACAGACAGGGAACCAAAATCGTTCAGGAAGGTCTGAAACGTAAAACGCGAGTGGAAATTTCGATTTTGAAGAACTTTTTTTTTCAACCTTAAAAAGTGAAAACAAAGCTTCCGCTACCTTGAAAGACTCGGAAGCAATAAGCAGGTAGTTATGGTAAAGTCGAATTTAAACAAATGCGATAAATTAGCTGCAGACAGCAGAAAATTAACTTTTATAAACAATTCTTCCAATTCCATTGTTGACTAGGTGTAGACTGTAGGATCTCAGTTGAATAATTATTATGTTAATGATGTTTGATTGCCATAGCAACGTTGAAATAAATTCATTCTGGTTTCGGAATCCGCGTTCTATAGTTTTGATCTTATTTATATTTGGGAATCCTTCATTGGCGACGAGGATGGGATCTCAAACGCTTTCTCAACACACGTTTTTAAAAAAATTACAATTTTTTGCCCGATTTTGGTTTATTATTTTTAACTTTTGAAATAAAGCAAAAAAAAATCTTTTCTTTTCAACCCCCCCTTCAAAATTTGGCGTTTTATAGTAGGTTCTCCGTTCCCTCAATCACATTCAGATTTTTTTTTCCGGTACCTTTGCATGGGCGAAAGGGGTGCATTATTCTTCCGCCTTGATAAAAGTATTGATTCTGTCAACTATAAAAAGGACCTTCCACCCCGAGAAAGGTTGCTTCGGAATACATAATGTCCCGGAATTATTCCATTCTCGAATTATGCATTCAGAATTCCAACAATTTTTCTTTCCTTCTTCTGATTCGTGTTAAAAAGTGTTTGAGGTGCTGAAGAGTGTTTCAGACGGGGAGGGAGTTTGCTCAACCTGGAGTTGTCGGGTTCGTCGATATTCTCTGCATTCCTACAGAGCAAGTCGACTTTTTTTTTTTGTTTCTCGTCGCCTAAATGAAGTCTAAAAGTTTGTTCTGAGTTGTTATTTCCAATAGTGAGAGTTCGAAATCAAGCCTGAAGAAGTAGCCAAACATTCCGCAATACAAAAACGCCCTCCAAGTTGGGTAGCCGGTACAGCACCCTAACAGAATCTGTTGGTGCAAAAATGATTGAATTTGTGGAAACACCAATAAATGTTCTAATATAAAACATGAACTATCAAGTTGATAGTTTGTATAAGAATATCACCTGGCAAGAATACGTTTTCATTTATGTCGATATCAGAAAACATGCTGTGGCTTCTGCTGATCGAAATATCATGAAATCTGTAAGAAATCATTCTGGAACCAAACTCTTGCATACACTTCAGAAATGCATGTTTTACAATGATTACGTTAGGTTATGTTTGCTCCAAAGGTGGTGATATTTATAGGAACCATCAGCCTGACGTAATGTACACAAATTTCATCAAAATTGAACCTTTTTTAGTATTGTTTTGCTGAGGACAAGGGATTTTGGGCTATTAGGAACTAAGTCCACTAGCTTCTATGAGCAATGGAACTCTTGAGAAACTTTGTGGAAATAAAACCAGTACCAGAAAATTTCTTTAAAATCGTAACAAATTTCCCGGTAGTTTTAGTCGAAAAATTGTTCTTCTTCGGACAGAAAGACAATCCGACTGAGTGAAACGTTATCAATAATGTTAAAAGGCTATAAAACGCTAAATGCAAGTAAATAATAATAATAATAAAAACATCGATTGCATTTCGGTCAGCTAAAATTTTAACGGTAATGCATGCATTCCAGGGGACGTCCCATTGGATAAGCATTAGATCAGTTTAACCAGTTGGTAAGCGATAAAACTGTTTCACTCGATGTAATTTATTTATTACTTTAGGCAAGAAATAGTGATCCTTCCCCCCCTTACCATTATCCACCTTAACATTTCTAGCGGCATGGGAGCCTCGAATCTGAAGAGCATTTTAAAATCCATGATCTACGACAACCCCCCCCCCCCCACCTCGAATGGTGCCAGTCTGGCACCAAAGCGGAAATACGTCGGAAAATCCGGAGGTGTAATAAGAATTTTTCCTCAATTTCAAAGGTTGGGTACAGGGAAATATTGATAGATAAAGGAACCGAAATATTGAAAAATCGGATATTTTATGAATATTATCCCCCCACACATCCCCTCCCATTCCGAATTGTGGTACTCTGGTAAAATCATGTACAACTCGGAAGTTATTTGAGTCAAACAAAAGAAGAAACACGCAAATCGGTTGGAAATTGAGCCCAGGCCAGATTTTACAAGATTACCCCCGCAAACGCACGTTTTTTAAGCCTTAACCCCCTTAAAAAGAAAAATTCAAAATTCCGGCGCCGTAGTGCACAACTAGATAGTTTTCCGCGCCGAACAAAAAAAGAACCAGGAAAATCGGTTGAGAACTAAGGCCTGTACAGACGACACAAGATTTTGTCACACACAGACATACACCTATGGTTTTTTCGCGGATTTGGATTCAGAATGGTCTAAAACGGATTACTGTGTGGTTATTATTATTTTTTTCTGTTGAGTGATGTCCTCCTTCACCCCAGATCGATCGCATAAGGACGCCCAAGTCTTACTGTGGGACGTCCTAAAAATTAGGGTCTCCTAAATTCTAAATTGAAGAGTTCAAGGAAGAAGAGGCTAACAATCGATTTTCCACTTATCCCCTTATGCCACCCTTTCAACAAAGATGACCCCTTCTAGCATGGAACATGCTTTAGCCTTGGACTGTCCTGTCACGCGGGTTGGAGTGTGACGAGGGGAGGGTCCATGTTTCTTGAATTTATCCAAAGGCTCTAAGCAGGAAGGCGAGGCCCGAAGGACCGAGTTTTTCTCTCTTTGATAATTTCAATCGTGTTTTTGACTGTGATAGGACCCCTTCGTTCCTTGTCTGTCGTTTCACCCCTCAAAATACATATTACCTAAACTCCTCAATTTTGATTTTGGAGGACACCAATATTATTGTATAATAGTTCAATTTTATAAAATTTTCCAATTTTCAACCAGTATTTGTTGCATTAAGGCTGACAAATGAGATAGTTTCAATAGTTTATGGAAATAGAAGTCTAACATTACTCGATAAAATATAGTCTTATCTGGTTGCAGTGATTCACGCCTACGTATGATGCAGACAACTAGAAAAAAGAATTCCAGAAATGAGAGAAATTGCTTCCGCACTAAACAATTTATTTTCCCCTCGTTTTAAAAGAATGAAGATTATCATTACAGTTAATTTTTCGAATACAACCTCCCCGGATAATGGGTGGAACTGAGGTTATTGGAAAAGTTGACAAAAATCGCTTCTTTTTGAGAGAGCATAGGAACTGCCTAGTTGGTCCAATCCGACTTGTTTTTTAATGGACGCACAAATTCGAACTCTTTAATTCGTTACATGGTGACTTTTTTTGGTAGGACAGACTGTTTCAAACTTATAAGGCAGAAGGTAAGAAAAGTGCGAACATTTCGAGGTTTTTCGAGTATTTGAAAATGACGGGGATACTTTTGAGGTCGAAAAGTTGGATTACACATTCCCGCATCATCCCATACAACATCAGGGAAAAGCCGTTCTACCCTCGACCATGCAAGGTAATTCACCCCCCCCCCCCAACCACCACAACCATTCGATGGATTATCAATTGTTAATTCTAATGCTAAATGCAACACAGTTCATCGAAAATCGTAGCGATGGCTTCCATTGTTTCCAATATCTTTTGAAGTAGCTCACGGATCGACGGGATTTCCGTTATCATAAACCCAAAGTGGGGCGGCTCTTGAACCTTCCCTTCACCCCAGGGAACCATCAGTGTCTGGGAATTTACAATCCTCAGAGAACTCCTTCTCTTCCACCACTTGTAAATTCTCCTCAACAGCCCCCCAAGCGAATAGCAAGTTTCAGCTCCCGTTTCTCTTTTCTTCAAGCTACAAACATACTTGATCGTTCCGCTTAGCCTTTGGAATACCTTAGTTTACGGTAGAATGGATTTCTTGTCTCTATTTGCTGATTACATCGCAGCAGTTTGCTGATTTGCTGATTTGCTGATTACATCGCAGCGAGTGTCCGCAGAGGAGCATCGCTTATTAACATGTTAAGAGTTTCCTCTTTGATAGCCAGCTGGTGTGCTGATAATGCTTTATTGCAACAACCGGCAGTACAATCTCCTATTCTATTGTCATTCAAAATATAAATAGATACATAAAACAAGTGATTTACAATTACATAGGAAACTCTTCCTATCTACGGGTATAGGAATCATTGAAGGGTGAGCAAGGTAAGAGTCGGAGAAGCTGAGATGAATGGTCTTTCTAAGTTCACTGGTGTCCACGGGCAGGATTAGCTGCTATGATTGCCCTACAAATTCAGTCTAGTCTTCCCAGGCGTCGTTTTTGGGTCTCATTTTTCGTTTTCGGCCTCTAATTTTTCACACAAATTGTTTCGTGATAATTCCAACATAAAATAGGCTAGTTTCCAAACACGGGATGTAATCGAATTTTTGAATTAAAAACATACTTCAATTATTAAATTAAACTTGAAAAAAATATTTGAAAAACATTTTTTCTTGTTGAAATAATATTTCAATGTTTAACTCAATGTTTAATTTTCAATGTCTAACATATTATGTTATGATGGTTTGTAAGAATGACTTGTTCGGATAACATTCATATGGTTAGATTTGAAAATACTTAACGCTCTTTCAAGCTTAGATGAACTGGATGAAAGTTCATTCTACTTGGTTCCCCATTCTACTTGCTTCGCCAATTCTCTCTTCCCATGTGCCAAAGTTACAGTTCAAATTCAAAAAAAGTTCTATATTTTACCAACTTTACCTACAACTCTGAAGAAACAAGGCAGAATAAAGTGACGGGCGCACTCAAATGAAGAAGTCTGCCAGTGGAACAGTCCTACTCAGTGGGGACCACCTTTCTTTTATCCGACAACCCGCCATAAATGATTTTCTTTCATTTTCAACAGGTCCAAAGCTCTGTTGGAGCTGGAGTGTGAGCGCTCGTCAGAAGTTTGGATGGAAGCTCCTTAAAAATAGTTTCCACCAGAGTCGATAAGTCGACCATCGCAGAACTAAAGGTTTTCACTCGAACCGTTCCGGTAGAAAACCCTTCGCATCCGAAGTGGAGTCAGAACAACCCCATTCTTCGATTTCTGCGTTAGGCCCCAACTCCATTAGGTGAGAGGGTAACTGGAAGAGCCGTTTTGATAGTGAGTGATGGAGTGTGAGAGTCGTTTGGCCATCATTAGAATCGACCATTGAATTCTCGCGTAAACTGAGCTATTGTGAACTTCTAAACTGTATCGCTTCGCCAGTCCAGCGCCCTACAATATCTTCGTCGACATGAATTCATCGATAGCCTTCGAATTCTCCACTCGTAATTCTCCGACACGAACGACCGTTGATTGGATTTCTGATTCGGTTATTGCGAGCGAACCGGACGCTGTCGAACAGTAGAAATTCCCTTTGGGGCCGCGAGGGGCGGTAATCGCAGCCTCGTATAATTCAGACGGGCGGATCCTCATTGATGGGAAACGCGCCTTGGGGGCTTAAAGAGCGTTTTCCTGGTGGCCGTTACGATGATCGAGCCTCTAGGGAAGTCAGCCCTTTGGGATCGACGTCCATCCTACATCTGTGACATCCGAATTTGGTGAAATTTTCAGGGATGGTTCAGATTGGCGTGGAGATGGTTCCCTATGAAAATCATCCCAACTTCAACATTTTTCTCCTGAATTTGAAGACATTTTTAGGAATTGTGAGGGTTGACGTGTAAATGATCCTTCATGAGGGTAGTGCAAGGTACTTAGACCCACTTTTACTAAAAATTCGAAAAGATTTTAAACCAAAAGAGGCAACAGGTAACCGACGTTAATCAATCAACGTCCATCACCAGAGCAATTTACGAGTTTAAACTATCTCGAGGGGTTCGAGTATCCCACCGATACGCGCGGTATCAAATTGATACAAAATTTAGTTTTGAAAGGTTGCTATGCTCCCCTATCGTGTGGATTTGAGAGTAAAGAGAACCTTCTCGTTACCTTCCTAACTTCGAATCCTCTTCATAATAATAATAAGTTGGCCTGTCACTGGAGCCACCTGTAGAGCATCAAGCTGATTTTTATCAAATCAATACACCGCGCGCATCCACGTAACTTCCTGAATATTCTTCATAAAGCGGAGTTTACTTGTCAAATTATCAATGATCAGAAAAATTGAAAATTTCCTGTAATTAATGTTGCCACTGTATGCGCAATGTAGTGCGCCTGATTTAAAAAAAAAAATTTTTTTGATCAAAAGTAGACTTCATCCTGAGAATTTTGGCACTAGCCGTTCTCTTTTTGGATGAGTAGATCTTTTTCTATGATTTTTCAAAGTTTCGAATGTTTATGACGTCACGCGCCCCTCTCGCCTGGGCGGGACTCCCCAGCCTATTGTGACGTCATAAACATTCGAAACTGTGAAAAATCATAGAAAAAGGACTTCTCGAGAAGGGGTCTTGAGAGTGAGGTCTAGTTTAGATTAAAAATAACAATAAACAGTTTTTCCCATGCGCACACCCCATTTTTAGCTCGATGAAGTAAATACCTACCTACTGTGTCTAGTTTTAATTTTTCAACACAAACATTATTTTTTGGTATTTTTTTTACTTCATAGTTTTGTTCAATGACTTTACTTTATACAGTTCCTATTCATATAGGTTGGTTTCCCTTAAACAATAAAGATTGTTAACAAAAACAATACAATGTTACAATAAAGATTGTTTTTATTGTTAACAAAAAATTAACTTTCCGGGGGGTTTTGTCTGGAATCTAAAAGTTCTGTAATGTTACTGTTGTACAGAATACACTATAATTTTCAGCCATCTACAATTTGGGTCAAGTTTTCTACATTAAGTTTTGGATCAAGGTATCTACATGGCCATTTTTTGAGGACTGACTGTTTTTTATCGTCTTGTAATTTAATTTAAAAAAATAAAAACAAGTACTAAATAAGTAATTTAATCATTATAAATTACACTCTTAATGTCTGCCATATTTTTATAGCTTGGTTTTGGGGTAATCTAGAATCAAAAAGTTCTCTTGCGTTGTTCTTTAATACAAAATACACTACTTTGCATCTACAATTATTGATCAATTTTGGACTTAACTCTTGATTTTGGACTTCAGCAGACAATATCTTCATTGTTGTTCATTGCCGTGGACTTCACAATTTCATTCATCCCAAAACTATTCAACGTTTGGACCCAAAATCTTGGACTTCGTCTACCAGGACCGTTCTGGCAATTTGAAAAGCAGGCCCATTTCTTTCGTATTGTAGAGTATACATTTCAGCCATTTACATCTGGCCTCAAAACCATGTTTTTGGACTTTGACCGTACTTTTATATGATATACTTGAATCGGCAAACTGGTGTTTTCATACTTTGTATGACGAGCAGTATGAGAGAAGAAAAATTCCATATATCCACCTAATTATCGGTGTTAGGGTCTAAATCTGCGGAGTTTGAGTTCATTTATCCCGTTCTTCTGTGAACCCACTTTGAAGGCAGACGTTTTCGAGTTAATTAATAATTGACATCAATATATTCAATGTTTCTAGCTGACCATGTCTTGCTATTGGTACTCAAATCGTATCCACAATGTCTTTGAGGGTTTTTGGTCGCTCTCCAGCGACATGAAGGATTCTATAGTGAGGAAGCGGTGAAAATCTGCAGTGTGGTTATTGATTACTGTCAATTATTGGTCGGATGATCAATTCTCGAAGTTATCGGCAGGCTAAGACAGCTTATTGAAAGTTATTAAAATTTATTCGAGTCATTATTATGTATCATATTACAACGGCTTATAGAACTTAGCCGAAAGTAATTTAGTGCCCCTGCTCTGACTCTTTCATCCTCCACAAAAGCGAAATCCTGTAGAAAACTTCTTCCACGCAGACTTGGAATATTTCGGAAATAGTTGTAGTTGCTGTGTAATCTGTAAGTTCTTTGGTAGACACTGAATACTTTTCAATGGGAATAGTTTAGTGAAGTGAAGAGGCGAACTCTGTTTCTCTTTACATAAATTATTTCCGTCGGTAATGAGGGTCAAAAGCTCTCAATCCTGTTCTTCAACCGTACTGATTAAGTCTGTAGAATCAGAATACGTGGAAACTTAATCAGCAGCATAGGGTTATGCTGGGTTATGCAGTATTGGGTAATACTGAAATTCCCTTTTCAGAAATCTGTCTGAAATACGTTTTCGGTTTATATTTTCAAACATGAGTGTTCACTCAAACTCGAGGGGCCTCTGCGTCCAGTCCGCACTCAAATCATGACTTGATCACTTCAAACATCTACTTCTCTCTTGCATACTTTACTTACCTTATTCGATCATTATTGGTTCTACTTGCTGAGTGATTGCTCTCCTAACCACTACATCTACATCTGGTAACGGTATTACGCGCCAGTTAGATCATCCTCAACCTCACCATAAGTCGTTAATTGTTCTGCGAGCCGGTTGGCGACCTTCCTTCTCAATTAGTCCTTCCATTATCTTACCTGAGTAGGTTCTAAAGAAAAGTCAATTAGACAGTAAATCAAGTCCTAAATTGTGAACACAGTCTGAAGTTCGAGTCGATACCTTGAAGCGCCAAGGCGCTATGTCCAAAAAAAAAGTTTTGAGAAAAACGCAAAAGACGTTTTCACCAGATCATAATTCCTAAAATAATGGCTTATTACTAGGGATCGGATTCATATGTTTTTACATATGAAGTGTTCAAATAAGCGATTTTTGAACCGGTTGGGCCTAATTTTATTTTACATATTTTCACACATTTCGCTGACAAGACATATTTACAAAACTTGTATTTTTTAACACAGAATGTGTTTTTGCGATGACCTACCGAAAAAAAATCGTCACGAAAAAGCGACAGAAAAAACCGTTACGCGCCTTTTATAATGATTTTCACGTGCAACCAAGCCGTTGGTAAGGAAATAGAACTCCTGCAGTGTTCATTGCACAGAAATTGTTCAACATTCGTTGGAAAGCTCTCAATTTATATAGTATTTTTCTTGTAGTTACATATTTATTTATATAACATTTATAGGGTTTTAGACCAAATTAAATGTCTAACAATTATTTATTTCATTATTGCCAAAGACTCCACATTTATTATTGTTGTTTTTTATTTAACGGATGACTAGCATCGCAAAAACACATTCTGTGTTCCTATGATTTCATACAGAGTATGGAAAAACAAATAAACCGGGGGGTGCAGGGGGGCGGAGCCCCCCGCCGAGGCGCAAAGCGCCGAGTTTTTTTTTCATTTTCATTTTTCTCATTCTTAACAGTTTTCCATACTTTAGAGGAAGATTCCCTCGTTTGAAAGATATATTTTGTAGAGATCACATATGGTTGTCATAGCTGAGAATCATTGATCAAGAGCTGTGAACCACAGTCAAGGCCCCTCTCCCTCACCATTTCCAGCCCGTGATTTACAGTTGCGTTGACATAGATAAAAGTGGGTGTGGATCGTATGAATTCCCATTAAACTGTTGTTGTGACACGTCGATCTTTCTTGATTTGGTTTCTTGGTTCTTCTGCATTCATTTTGGGTTCGGATTGCGATTTTATTATGTTGTGAAAAAACCTCGAAGATCAATCTCAAACAAACAATAATTGTCTGTTACATATCTGTGCAGGGTTCCTTAAGCACTATTGCGGATATTCTCAAAGGGTCTGAAATCTCCTGCGATTGTACAGCTTCCTTCACCCCAATAAGAAGATAACTTCTGTGGACCTTGAATGGCCGTTCAGAGGGTACGAGGCGATTTTTCGTCCAGATCGTCGTTGCTTCACTTTCGAACACTTGAAGCTCCATATCATGACGATTTATTTCAGAGTGAATTCCACATTTCTCCTTTCTTTTTCAACGAACCAGTTTTTATTCTTTTGAACAACTGTTCGTTTTGAGCTTATACAATTTTTGAAAATATTTCAACTTTTTACGTATTTTACCGCATATTATACGAAAATAAAAACATAAATCACAATTTTTCAATAGCCAATTATTTCTTTCAAAACTGGCTCCTGGAACTTGAAACAGTCAGAATGATTGTAATGTGAAGAAGTACCTCTGTAAATAGCAAAGCGTCGAAATTCTTACCATCGATGACAAACGAATTGGAGTTGTCCAATTGTGTGAGCTTCTGGTGACAAAATTGTTGTGGAAGGATCGATCGTTGAGGTTCTTTGGTGTTCTACCTTCGTGGTTGCACCGTTTATTTCCTGAAGTGCTCTCTCTGAAGGGCATCAAACATCGATTAACTAACCAACAATTTAACGCCGGTTCAACAGAGGGGGCCCTAATAATTTCAAGAGCTTTGTTCGAGCTATGAATTTACGGTCCTGCCCTTTCTCTACTGAATGATTAATTCGGATGATTACCTTCCTAGTGCCAACTGAAGCGAACCTATTGTTTGAATAACGATTGGGTCGGATGTAGTTGTAATATGTTAAAACTGTCGTTCCGTCGTTATTTTGTAGTAATATATTGGAACAGCGCCGCGAACATCTACTAATTGCATTCCCATTGCATCGTTTAATGAGTTCGACAAACGTTTTTCAGAATTACCAACAAATGAATAGGGACGTTTTGCCTACATGGAGGAAAGTAGGTCTGTCGTGCGACCTGCACTTCTACTGGAGCCTGCTGTGTTTAAAATTTGGATCACCAAATTTTAAGGGAACTGTATCAACTCCTCATCGACCACGAAAAGGTCTTCCCAAAGGCACCTACCCTAGGCTACAGATAAGCAGCATCGATTGGGGATATTTGTCTCTCGACCCAAAATGCTTCAGTCGCAACTTGTCTCCAAAAGGCTGCATCCTTGTGAAAGCTAAGTAGGTATGTGGTATCGTGTTGGAAGAAGACAGGTTCAGCTCAGCCAATAACCCCAACACATACCGGTGCAAACACTTTGCAGACTGCCAAACCCGTATGAGCGTTTACGAGCTGGTGTGCAGGAATTGTTCGGCCTTCTACGTGGGAAAGGCAAAAACCCCACTGATCCTTAGCGTAAACAACCACAGGGCTTCAGTCGTTGAGCAGAACATGGATTCTCTCCTGGATGCCATCTCTCATGACTCAACCTTTGATAATTATTGTTTTAGCATCAAAATATTGAAGAAGCGTGAGCCAAATGGGTCCAAAAGACTACTCCTCCAGTCGGAAAGACCATACAGCAACGTGTTGGGGGCTCATGATTCTCCTGGATTGACTACTAAGACAAACTACCAGCTACCCAGTGAAATCAAATATTTAAGGGGAGGTGTGCGTCAAAAATGAGATTTTTGGAATTTTGGGCTAATAAAAATCTAGAGGTTCTGCTGAACATTTTAATATATAGCAATAGGGTATTCTGATGAGCCATACCTCATTCACATACGCTTGAAGTTGACTTAGTGAGTTCCGGCAGCATGATATACATAATATGTATATATTATAGGGATGGCAACGTTATATCGATATATAAAATATATCGATAGATTACGGTTGATATATCGATATATTTAGAACAATATGGAGAACCGATATTATCGGTGAATATCGATGTATTTTCCGAAAATATCGCAACTTGTTTTCAACGAGTAAAACTTGATATTAAAATTAATGGATGAGAAGGGACGCCTGTACCTGTGTGAAACATCAAGTAATTTCATTCCAAATGTTGTAGGTAGGTCGACTTCAGCTCAAACATGCTCAGACATAAAATCCGTCCCAGCGGAGTATTCGCTGTTTATTTTTGCTATCATGCCTGTTTATACCTCGTTTATTTATAACAAATGTGCTTTCTTTATTTTATTCTCTTTTTTTCGTACAAACTTACCAATAGATTATGTATAGTTAAATTCATTGATCAGAAATTGTCTATACTTGCTTCTCTTATATATTTAACAAGGTTTCCCAATTTGCCGTTACCATTCAACAATTTTACTATCAATACTTTGGAGTAAAATTTAATTAATTAAAAATTAATTTAATTTAATTTGGAGAGAGAGAGTTAAAGCATTTATTTATCAAAAACATACATTAGAAGGATTTAATTAATTAAAGTTTTTGTCATCATGGGCCATTTCATGTTGCATGTAATTTCCCATTTTTATAGAATACTGAGTTATTATTGACCTTTTGAACATCAGTATTAATTACAAATTTTTGTTGTTTCACTTAATCCTAGATCTCCGCTTTGCCGCATGCTTTATTTTCTACTTACTTATCCTAACTTAGTCATCGCTTATACTGCTGGATACAATCCGTCGCAGGGGGTATTCACTGTTTATTTTTGATATCATGCCTCTTTATATATCGTTTATTTATAACTAATGTGCTTTCTTTATTTCATTCTCTTTTTTTCGTACAAACTCTCCAATAGATTACGTATAGTTAAATTCATTGACCAGAAATTGTCTATATTACTTGCTTCTCTTATAATATAAGATATATATACTCTTAAATATATTATATTTAACAAGGTTTCCCAATTCGCCGTTACCATTCAACAATTTTACAATCTCTCCTTCCGTGATTGACCCCTTGCCCAAATATCGCACACTAAACTCCCTCAAAATAGGGCATGTGGCAAGGAAATGGAATGACGTCTACTTGGCGGTTGCACATTGAGCATTAAATGCTCAATAAATAAATTTTATTCACTTGCCCGTCTCTCCACCACCTGTAATTAATCGTGAGCATTTCTGTTCGGGCCCTTGCTCTCATTCTCATTTTATATATGGCATCCAAGTTCCTGTACTCCAGTCCTCCATTCTGCCCTCTGTTCAGTCTTGCGTAAAGCTGATGGTGTGCTGAAGTTTTCACCTCATTTTCCAGCTCCACTCGCCACTTCGATCTCGCTTTCTCAATCACTTCATTCATTGTTCTTTCCCACCCATTGCTTTCCAGTCATGCCTAGATTAAAACCCCCTGCTTTACTATACGAAGTGAAGCAGGTTTTCACAACAATTATTGTGATGGTTGATTGGGAGTAGTGTTAGGAGTCGTAGAAACAGTATTATTCATAGATACTATTTATATTTATCTAATAAAATATCAATTTGATTCTGGATTTCAACAAGTGTGTTTATATCATGTTTGCAGAATCATCACAATATATATTGTATGAATTAATTGGGTAATTGTCGACTATCTCTCATACTCATCCCAACAGCAAAGTTGTAAAAACAATAAAATCAATACAGATCTTCATAAATCCGAGCATCCTCACATTCCGATACATTGATATGAAGGTTTTTCATGAAAAGAGGTCAGGATCGACCTGTTTCCTCTGCCAGGAGCTTCCTACCGCTTTCCTTCTCCCGTTACTATTCACCCTCACCTGCATCGCATTTTTCTATACGACGCACTTAAAAATCGCGTTTTCCTTTATTTTACGACTGGGCTCGCCCGAGACGATCAGCATTCTTTCCCCCGACGCCCACAACCAGTTTTTCAATGTCTCAAAACACACCCATGAGAGAATAGATAACAACTCGTACGTGGTCTACGTGGAGAACGTGAAATCACGAAGTTTTTCTACGGTTTCATGAACGTTAAACCATTTAGGTAGGTACATCCATATTACACATGTGCAGAGTGGTATTCAAACTATGGCAAATTATATTATATCGACTCCCTCACCATTCTTTAGCTAGAACATCTTGAAGTTTAAGTTTACAACTAGTTTTACGTTACATAAATTATTTAAACCTCCAATTTGGAACCTCCATGGCTGTCCAACTTTCAAGTTTTAACGATGTTGTTCCAGTGGGACAGTGGCTCTTCGATTCGGACAACCATTCTTGTCCTGTACTTAGAGATCATGGTGCTACAATGCTTTAAAATAGCGCGATGGATGTCAATAAGATGATCATTGTGAATGAATGAAAGAAAACATGGTGTCACTATCGAAAATCACGTAGTAATAACATCTATATGGGTCATTTTCCTGGAAAGGTACAATCGGTATCCCAAGATTTCAGAAAACTTAAAGTTCGACTCAAGTTCTGCCAAAAATCAGGGATTAACCTCACACCATACTGATTGAATTTCGACAAAAGAACACACAGTGGGACGCTTAATTAATTAATTAAAAATTAAAGAAGAAAACCTATCGAAATAAACCTATTGGCGAGGTTTCCTCGTAAAGGAGAAAACTCGGAACCCCATCTCCATGAGGAGCGAGAACTGGGAGTTATTCCAAAAATTGAACCAGGGCGGGACGCAGGTGTAGAAAAGGGTTAAACCAACGTGGAACACGGTTTTTCTGATAACAACCTAGAAACCTCCGAAAGTAACCTAGTAATCTCAATTTATCGGTTTTTCGAGCCAAAACTTGGTACCAGGGGCCTTTTACGGTTGCTGAATACAGTTTTGAGGTCGAAAATTGTGAAGTTTTTAAATTGCAACGGAAAATTCGAATTAAATCGTTAACAACTTTAAAAAAGTCTTTTATCTGTCCAAAAGGTCTTTTACCTGCCGGCAGATGAAAGACACAAGTTCCTGGGAGGCACTTAGGTTTTTCAGCTTTTCCCGCGTTCTGGTGCTGTTCTGCTGAAGTGTAACCATATCGCTGGAACCAGCTCGGTAGAAACAAGAACTAGAGACCAAAAATAAAAAATAATTTCGATTTCTTACCGTTTCACAGAGGGCAGATGAAAGACAGACTGTGACTGTGACACCACAATTTCGCAGCTGAAACCACCTGTGCACGCTTCCACACAGAAGGAATACGTTTCTCGCCGCTTTCTTTGATAACCTAACGACTAACCTCACCTCTTACAGTGGTAGTAAAACCGCGGGAAACGATAAAAAGCCGCCAAAATACGAAAACACAAAAAAGGCAGATTAAAGACAGAAACCTCCGGACAAGCACATTTTCCCCTCCTGCTCGCTTTATTTGCTTCTGAAAAAATCTGCAAACCCATTTTTTTCATGTCTAGGTATATGCACAGTGTTCAAGCAAAGTTGACTACCTAGGGGTCCGGACATGGCAGATTACTGGATATTTAGCAGTTTAAACTTTAATTTATATATTTTAGCGTGAATAAGTGCATATTTTATTGATTGCCCGAAGAAGTACAAAGTTTATGTAGAATTTTTTTTAAACGCCTAAATCATAAATGGGCATTCGGAATCTTCTCTGGACAACGATTGGCCCTTTCTGGGAAAATGACCCAGATAGTTAGTTGGCATGCGCAGCTGCTACTGCGCATCCGGGGACGATGATTTTCGTAGGGATCCATCTACACGCCAACGCGCAAAATCCTTTAAATAAAAATAGTTTTGTCCGTTACAAGGATTTCATGTCAGACAGACAGATTCACTCAAAGAACACACACACAGACACGAACCCAAATTGGTTCAAAAACGCGAGTGGAAAATTTCGATTTTGAAGGACCTTTATTCAAGCTAGAATAGTGAAAACAGTTCTTCCGCTAACTTGGTAGACTCGGAAGCAAAATAGTTTCAAGTATCGAAATTATAATTTTACAAAAACCTGCGGGAGATACCGACTTTTCCTAAGTGCTCCACTCAAATTACTACCAAAAAAATAGATTTCCGTTGTATTGGTTGTTGGTTTTGGTAGCAAATTTCTGATAAAATCTGGTGGTTGATGGATCCTGGTGATGAATCGTCGCTGCGAGGAACTCGAACTGCGACAAAAAACGATATTTTGTGTTTGTAGAGAAAAGAACTCCCGCGCCCGAAACAGTGGAAAATTGCCACCATTCAGCTGTCAGCCATTAACGAGAGTGAGCGAGGCGGGGGAAGTGGGCGTTGATAGATTGCTCGTCTGCCGCGGCGGATTGCGCAAAAGGTAAGCGAACCATCCCTCGAGGCTCAATACCCATTATCCTCGGAGGGAGCGTTTGCGTAGGATCCGGGCGGAGGACGTTCGACAGAAGCGAGGCGAGCCCTCTGGGAGAGCGAGGCTTATCCGAGCGAACTGAAGGAAGTTCAACAAGCGGAGGTGAACCCTTGTGAAATTTCAATAAGTAGATGTCGGAGAGTCTACAGTCCTCTCATCCCCACAGTGAGCCCTACAGAGCGAAAATAGAAGAAAGAACCCAAAATCAACCTATGAGTACGAGTTGTGACGGTAGATGGTAGAGTTAGTTCAACTCTCTGGAACCACGCTCTGCTACCATATAACGCCTCAAGACTTTCGAAAAAGGAGAAAATGAAAGGAATAAATCGTTCTAAGCAAAATCTCTGCTACCACCCCAGTTCTCTGGGGAAAAACACCCAAAATAGAGCCCAAATAAAACATATTGTTTAGTAATGCATGCATTCCAGGGGACGTCCCATTGGATAACCATTAGGTCAATAATCGAGTGAAAATTTTTTTTCGCTTACCAACTGGTATTAATTATTAATACCAGTTGGTAAGCGAAAAAAAATTTTCACTCGATGTAATTTATTACGTATTTTAGGCACCACAACACCCCCCCCCCCCCCCCCCACACACACCTTTATCCACCACAACATTTCTAGTGGCATGGGAGCCTCGAATTTGAGGAGCATTTTGAAATCCATGATCTAGGACACCCAACATGTGAACTCGAGTTTCAAAGCTTGGGTACAGTTAGTAAGCTATAAAGGAACCGAAATATTGAAAAATCGTATATTTTTTCAATATTATCCCTCCACTCGCCCCCTCATCGCTATCTCGGTCTAATTTTCGATCAGCGGCTAACTTTCCTCGACCACATAACCCATCTACTCAAAAACTAAAGATCAGAACAAAACAGTTGAAACCATTACTCGATAACCCCAACGTTCAAACCCACAATAAAGTTAGGATTTACCTGACTCTCATCCGCCCAATTTGGACTTATGCCCCCCCAAATTGGGGAACATGCTCGAAATCGGAATTCCGGAGAATCGAGCAGCAACAAAACGCAACCCTGCAACGCCGAATCATCCATACCCCACCTTACGTCAGAAACATCACCATCTACAACGACTTCAACATTCTCACTCCCACCGAACTTCTCATGAAGCATACCAGCACCTTCATCCGTACTAACCATGAGCATCTCAACCCACTAGCAGCAGAAGGTCTATCCCCTCCCCCTCCAATGCCACGATTGACTCGCCCTCGCTACATATTTTGTAACTTTTTGGACGCTGACTAAGAAGCAAGAAGTGATAACCAATAGTACCGATTTTTCAAAACAATTAAATGAATTGTAACTAGTGTGACCTGTACCAATTCTTCAATATGGTATGTTATGTAACATAACGGGCATAATTAAAGCTGTCAAAAAAAAAAAAAAAAAAAAACTCGCCCCCTCCACGTGCTAATTTTGATACTCTGGTGGAATAGTGTGCAATTTGGAAGATTTCTGAGTCGAACAAAAGAAGAAACACTCAAATCGGTTGGAAATTGAGGCAGATTTTACAATATTATGCCTGCAAACACACGGTTTTTGAGCATTAACCCCCCTCCCCCTTTTCACCCCCTTAAAAGGCAAAATTCGAAATTCCGGCGACGTAATGCACAACTAGATAGTTTTCCGCGACGAACAAAAAAAGAACCACGAAAATCGGTTGGAAATTAAGGCCTGGGCAGAGTACACAAGATTTTGCCCAAAAACGCACGTTTTTTGAGCATTAACCCCCCCTTTCCCCCCCCTTAAAAGGCAAAATTCGAAATTCCGGCGACGTAGTGCACAACTAGATAGGTTTCCGCGTCGAACAAAAAAGAACCACGAAAATCGGTTGAGAACTAAGGCCTGGGCAGACGACACAAGATTTTGTCACACACACACACACAGACATTCACCTATTGTTTTTTTTTTCGCTGATTTGGATTCAGAATGGTCTAAAACGGATTACTGTGTGGTTATTTTTTTTTCTGTTGAGTGTTGTCCAACTTCACCCCAGATCGATCGCATAAGGACGCCCAAGTCTTACTGTGGGACGTCCTAAAAAGGGCAAAAGGAAACATATTGTTTAGTAATGCAAGCATTCCAGGGGACGTCCCATTGGATAAGCATTGGATCAGTTTAACCAGTTGTTAAGTGATAAAACTGTGTCGATGTAATTTATTTATTACTTTAGGCAAGAAATAGAGACCCCCCCCCCCACCATTATCCACCTTAACATTTCTAGCGGCATGGGAGGCTCGAATCTGAAGAGCATTTTAAAATCCATGATCCACGACACCCAACATGCGAATTCGAGTCCCCCCCCCCCACCACCTCCCCAACGCCAACAATGGTGCCAGTCTGGCACCAAAGCGGAAATACGTCGTAACATTGAACTTTCGTATGTTAGTTTCAGTAGGCGGTCCGTCGAGGTTCACATCCGTATTCAAGGTGAAACACAAAAAAAAAACACGAAATATGCGGTTTATGGTGTCCTGGCACCATGGTGGCACCACTATTAGTTCCATGGTCGTAAAGAGAATAATTCATGAAAATCCGGAGGTATAATGAGAATTTTTCCTTAAATTCAAAGCTTGGGGACAATTAGTAAGCAGTAAAGGAACCGAAATATTGAAAAATCGGATATTTTGTGAATATTATCCCCCCCACTCGCCCCCTCCCCTTGCGAATTTTGGTACTCGGGTGAAATCATGTACAACTCGGAAGTTATTTGAGTCAAACAAAAAAGGAAACACGCAAATCGGTTGGAAATTGAGGCCAGGGCAGAGTTTACAAGATTACGCCCGCAAACGCACGTTTTTTAAGCATTAACCCCCCCCTTTCCCCCCCTTAAAAAGCAAAATTCAAAATTCCGGCGCCGTAGTGCACAACTAGATAGTTTTCCGCGTCGATGAAAAAAAGAACCACAAAAATCGGTGGAGAACTAAGGGCTGTGCAGAGTACACAAGATTATGCCCAAAAACGCACGTTTTTTAAACATTAACCCCCCCTTTCCCCCCTTAAAAGGCAAAATTCGAAATTCCGGCGACGTAGTGCACAACTAGATAGTTTTCCGCGTCGAACAAAAAAGAACCAGGAAAATCGGTTGAGAACTAAGGCCTGTGCAGAGTACACAAGATTTTGTTACACACACACACACACACACACACACAGACATACACCTATGGTTTTTTTCGCGGATTTGGATTCAGAATGGTCTAAAATGGATTACTGTGTGGTTATTTTTTTTTTTCTGTTGAGTGTTGTCCAACTTCACCCCAGATCGATCGCATAAGGACGCCCAAGTCTTACTGTGGGACGTCCTAAAAAGGAAATGAAGAATAAAAACCAAATAAGGGAAAACGAAATGTACTCAACGAAAATGAGAAAAAATGAAAGGCAAAAAATGAAAACTCCTACTGCTTGAGGTAATAAAAAATGAAAATAATGAACGTGAATCCACTGAATTGGATGAAAACGATGAAAAGTATAAAATCGAACTGAAAAAAAAGGAAAACTGAGACCACGAGGGATTTTAGAAGAAATCCAAAATGGAGAAAAAGAGACAGAGAGAGAAATACTGCGCAAGATGCTAACAGTCTATCAGGACAGAGCTGAGTGGTGAAAATCTTAGTCAAATGAACTAGAGAAATAGCTAGAGAGAGGGTAGCCCCATCCAAAGAGTTGAACTAACTCTACCATCTACCGACAGATGGTGTAAGGTTCCTAATTCGAAGAGTAGCGCACCGTCACAGAGTAGATAGCAGAAATTTGCAAAAAATACAAGACGAGAGAAATGTCTGCGTCAAAAAATTAAACATGTCGGCAGAATAAGTCCAAAATCCTTATTCCACAGTTTTTTTTTAAGATTTCGAGCCTGAAAATTGAATGATTTATATCATAGGTGTTATTGCTAGCATGTTGGCTGATGGTTCGATTTTGTACAAATTTGGACGGAAGGTAGCTAGAGGGGATGTAGCCTTTCAATCAGTGTTGGATTTGAGGCAAATATTCTGGAGTATCGAGGTGATGTTCGACAATTTGATTGCGAAAAACACAGGGATTCTTCACAACTCTACAATAAATTATTTATATTCGGTAATTTTTACACGAAATAGTTCTGTATTACTCATGAATTTTATTCACTATAAAGAAACTATACTGCTCTCCAACTTGGCAGGCGTATTTTTATGGTGACTTTGTTCGCGGACTTGAGATTGGTCGTTCAAGTTTAGAGGGCACATTTACTTGCTTTCGACCTAAGGCAGGTAAAATCCTATGAGGGCTAACGTTGCTCCATAAAAATTTTGATTTCTCATTTCGCCAAGTTGGAATTTTCCTGGTAACAGCTTCTACATCGAGGATCAGCAGGTGATCTTGTGCCATCCGCAAACTCGTAACATAATAAAGAAAAACCCTCGGAGGCAGAATGAGGTGGAAGATAGTGGAGGAGAGGCATCATAAAAAGAGGGAAGGGATGACGGCGAGAAAGGCGGCTTTTATACATATAAAAAAAGGAACTGGAAAGGACCCAATGGTGTCTAAACCTCGAAATATTACGATCGAAAACCCACGAAAACTATACGGCGAGGTGGGTTTCAACGAGGAGATAAGACCACTCTTTTTCACAATCTCGCCACCAGCAGCGCCACCTGACTCAAGACTTCCTCATTCCCTCGGCGTTATCGCCTTGTTTGACAAACACAAACTTACAACCTCTTTTCATGAGTCGGGTTTATTAGATCCTCCCCGAAAGGGGGGGATTGTGAAACGTCCGAAAGCTTTTCTGACGTTTGAACGTCGAGGTTGACCCAGATTTTGGGGGGAATGAGCCTGACTTTTCGATTTTTGATACGAACTTCTTATGAACTCACACATTTATAATAACCTAACATGAAGAAATAAGCGTACGGAGTCAAATTTCTTCCATATCGACTTAAGAATGACATTTGAAAAGGACTCTGTGAAGCTGTTAAGCAGGGTGAGAGGCTAAAATGTCACACAAGAGCACTCAAAGCCTAAGTGGTCAACTGAAGCAGGTAACATTACATTACACAAGAGAAAATGACGTTGGTCGATAAAGCGAGAACCTTCTAGCGTGCTCTGGTTCAGCACAGAATGGAACATTCCCATGGCACAGCACATATTAACAAACCATTGTCAGGGCAAGCAAACAATCTTCAGTTCAAACACCTAATAAACGAATAAAACACTGCCTACTCTATCGGCACGCTTAGACGTCGAAGAACCTCAAACACACACCCTGAATAGGTGCACAAAATATTAAGAGAAATTACAAATATTTGTTGAAAACCTACCAAGAAACTGGCGTTAGTGGAAGCTCCAATTATCAATCCAAGATCAGATAGATCAGGTACAAAAAGGCGAAGAAGACAAAGTCAAGATGAATGACTGAACAAATAAAAACAACAAAGAATCACAGAGACATGTAAAAAAAAAGAAGCTGAGGAACTGGATTGACAGGGTAAGGAAGACTGGACGAGGTACAAAAAAACTAGAGAGCTGAAGACAAAAGCAAATTCGATCCAATAATGAGCACAAAGCTAGCAGCTAAAATAATGAAAACAGGACAACATACATTAAATAGAAGTGTTAGGATTCATAAAGTTCCAGCAGTACAATATGAGTTAATGAGCGTTAGAGAAGTTTTAAATACATAATCATTAGCACTTTGCGATTCAGGAAGTCAGAGATAGGTGATAGATACCTTTTGTCTCATCACCAAAAATGAAATGAGGGAGTTGAGAGTTCCAGTACAAAGTAAGGAAACCTCATCAGTCTTCGTATTTGGTGGAAATCAGCCCTCTCCTCTATACACCTTATAAGTAATAGTGAAATTGAAATGTCCAATAAGAGATGACCTTAAAATGAACGTGAATGTAGTTCCAATAATAAGAGGAAAAATCTGCCAAAATTCTGTATAAGATGAATCATGGGGAATTGAACTGTCTGACGACAATCCTGAGGCACCCATTGACATTCTCATAGGAAATGATTATTTTTATGACTTGGTACTACCCATACAAAAAGTAGTTCAACTTGGGTTGTACGGGATTAAAACCAAATTGGGCTGGGTTTTGAGTGGAAGAAGAAAGAAAGGAGGCAGCAACTCTTTCCTTTCTGACTTTCTCTGTAGAAAAAGAAAATCCTGAGGAGAAATAATAACATGGCGTACTTTTGCTCTTCTTCCCAAGAATCGCCCCAAAGAGAATAAAATGGTTTGTGGGGAGTTTTGTTTTGTCCCAACCGAGCAAATTGCAACCGATTTGGCTACAATAGGGAAGACATGTTCAGAAAAAACATCTCTTTGGTGGGAAGGCCCGAAAAAGTTATCAGGAAAAAGGAAAAGGCCTCAATGTAATGTGGTAATGGAGAGCGACAGACAATGTTTGCATTCGCGAAATGGACGAAATATACAAAGGTTCCAAAAAAGATGAATTTAGACAATTTCAAATGAGGATTCTAAATGAAATCGAGAAACGTTTTGGAAAAGAATATCAAAAACATTTTCAACTCAAGAGTCGTCATAAAAATCAGAAGAAAGGATTACTTGAAGTAGATGAAGTGAATCAGGCATTAGAATTGTGGGAGAAATTGGTACAATTTTAGTACTATACAAAGAAAATACGACTAGAATTACTGGACGGAATTTGGAAGTCTTGGAGAGAAAAATAGTTTGCAAATTTGAAAGAAAGGGGACAGCGAATGATTGATCTGAAGAAGGGAGTAGCTGAATCAACAACCCGGGTCGGCAGAGTCGATCAGAACCGTCAAGATTCGTCCCGAGGAAAAAGGAAGATTGGTAGAATGAAGGAATTCGAACAGCCAAATACAATCCAATGGTGAGGTTTGGTAAGATCCCTGGGCCACTTGTATCCACTTTAATGAAAGGACTGGCTGATGGTCGCCCCGGAGAGTCGCAACTGCGAGAATTATTGTTTCCAGATAATTTCCTAAGAAAATTTTTCGTTTGAATACTTCAGTATTTCACTGTCCAAATTCACATGGTTTCGGTAAATTTCAGGTATACATAATATGTATTACGTTGAAAGAAATAAAAGTCAATTGAGTTGTAAACTTGAACCGAATTTTCTTGTTAATATTGTAACGGTAAAATTGCGGATAGGACGTAACAATCCACGGAGAATTAAGGAGTTTCAACAGATGCCCTCTCAACGGATTCTTCACCCTTCCTAAGCCAGTGAACAATCCACCCCCATTTAATCTTTCTGATCTGCAGCTTTATGGGGCCCTGACGGGTCCTGTCCACAAGTCGTTGTTTGAGATTGTGTCCGGCCAAAAGACCCTCACAATTCTCCTAAGGTGAATTGAAAACGGTGGTTCGTGAAAACTTGCAATTGCTTAATAAGTGCTTTTGTCATCTTCCTTCACACCCGTATAGGAGGACAGATTTCGCATTTGTGTTGAAGATACAGAGCTTGACTCTTTCAGATATGGTGCGATTTTTCCACAGTGGGTATAATTGGACGAAGGAGGAGTTTGCTTAACGAATGCGGGCTTTTCTGACACCTTCAGTAACACCCTGGGTCATCTTCAGTACCACACCTGGAAACCACGCTTCTTAGGTAGGTGAAACTACCCACCCTCTCTACACGTTCATCCCCAACTACCAGGGTGTGCTCGCTTGTCGTATTCAGCCGCATCTCTTTAGTTTCTGGTCCATTAATTCTAAGTCCAACAGTCCTGCCCGAGTCTATGAAACCTCCAAGCTTGGTTCATGTAATAAAATCACTGAGCAAGAAGAGACACATCGTCGGCAAAGTCCAAATCCTCCAATCTCTCTCCTACACTCCACGAGATGACTCTCTTTCTGTTACCTATTGCCGTTCTCAGCCGTTCTCAAGATCTTGTCTAGCACGATTCACTACAATATTTATAAAGGAAATTAACGTCCCCATACAACGTCCGAATTCCATACACCACATACACCAACTCGTGCCTCTCCATCAGGTTCTTAATTGTACGTACGCCTGAGGTGGGTATCCATTGTGAGCTAAGTAAACAAATTTTTATAACTTTTAGACAGGTAATACACGCAAAAGTTACAAAAGTTGACAACTAAGTGCAAAAACATGCTTCAGAATCGAGTTTTCTTATTTTGGGCGCTTCGGAACTCTGTGGATAATTTTGGTTCCATAGCCATTTAGATGCACCCAAGAGGTGTGTAAGACAAGGACATTTGGCGGATTCAAATCCTAAACGGTCGCTCATTACAGAGACCAGGTCTTTTGAATCCGTTCACCCGTTCATTACGTTCACTCACAAGACAAACAACCAACCAGTCAGAAGTCACGAAAACGAGCGAGTCGGTAAACCGAAAGAGTCGGAATAGGTTACAATGAGTAGGTAATTTGAATGAATCGAATGAGCTAAAAGACAAACGCTGCAAATTATTACACAATGGTTTATTATTTTATAGATAACTCGTCTGCAAAGCCACCAACCATCCAACATGAAGAAAAACATCGATCGCATTTCGGTCAGCTAAAATTTGAACGGAGATTAGGCCTCTTTTCGATTCACACTCGTGTTTCTGATTTATCGTACGTCCAACCCTTAAATTCTCGTAGGGAGCGATCGGTTGGTCCTACAGAGCTCCGGGTGGTTTCATTTGATTCTAAAAATGCAATACTATCTTAATGAATCTCTAATGAACCCCATTATGAACTGCATGGCCGCAGATGGTGGATGGAAATGGGTGCGTAAGCGCAATATCGATCATCCCTAGACGACGCATTAGTGAAATACATGACCGAATTCATTCAGCCACTGTGGAAACGAACCTTTCATTATCGAGATATACTCTTTGAAGGAAAGCCATGCTTTAACAATCTGAAAAGACGTTGTAGTGAGTGATTTCAAAATCTTATATTCATGTTGCATGTATAATATAAACTAGAGTACCTATTCATGGATATTTGCAACGTTTCGAAGCTACCTATTCAGGTTTTATCTGACTACATACAAATCGCGCCAGTGGTAATAATAATTACCGGTCTCAAAGATAATTCACCCACTCCACTGCAATACAGACCTTAATTACCTTCACCTGTAGTCACAACGAACGTCCCAGATTAAATTTGATAAAGAATATTCATGACTGATGAGACGTTCGAGCAGAACCTAAAACCGGTGTTTTATCTCTAATTTTCGCCAGCGGGGTCGGAGGGAATGAATATCAGAGTAAATTGGAAATGAGAGAGATAAAATTGGAAATTACCACCGCAAAAAGCTTTTCTTCGGTAATTCTCGAGGCCAAGGACCTTTCGTTATCAAACAGGCTGTTTATATTCACTCATTTCCATGGAAGAAAATGCTTCACGCAACTCAGAAAAGAGCCTACTTTGGATAGTCACGTTTCGTTTTGATCAATAATCCGGTTTATTACATTTTAAATAATTCCTTAAGAACCGAGCGAGGGGCTTAGACTCCTTCGAATCTAATTTTCCAACTGGCTGAAGTCGAACAAAAAAATTAAAATACGTGGGGTCGCCTTAGAGAATCCCCTTCAAGGAATGGCACGTGTTTCATTCCTTCACGTGGTTTTTTATTTTCAATAATGAACCTTTGGAATCGACCAAGAAAAAAATTCTTTAACGCCCCGTCAAAATTTGTTGGTTTACGTTTCAAGGTAGGTACGTAGAATCCAAAAATCGAATAAAAATTAGGCCGTCCGTCCGCGCACTTTCCTTAGTTCCCATGGACCGATTTTGATGAAATTTGGTATGTAGGCTCCATTTGGGGTCTACTTGTGCCCCGAAGCTTATGGTTGATGTCAGTCACTTCTAAGGGTAGAAAAATAAGGGCTGACATTTTCAAAACGCCCTAGCTCAAAAACTTTTGATATACTCGTAAAGGTATTGTTTGTCGTTCAATTTAAAATAGTATTGAATTTTTAGAATCGAATGAGACCACCCAGAGCTATGTAGGACCAACCGTTCGCTCCCGACGAGCACTAAACGGTTGAACTAATGATAAATCAGAAACACGAGTGTGAATCGTAAAGACGGCTAATTAGCGTTGAAATTTTAGCTGACCAAAATGCGATCGTTGTTGGTTTATTTCAGTTGTAGGTACTCAGTTTTCCGTCCTTACAACCAGTATGTGAAGCGAAAATAAGGATGGTAGGTGGAGCCAATGGCGAGTGACCTACAATGAAAAATGATAAACCTTTGCAGCGTTTTTTTTCTCTCCAATAATAGTTTTCAAAAATATACTTAGAAGACAAGTATTAAAATTAATAAATTATTACTTTCCTTCTTTGTTCGATGTTTTTTTTACTTCTTGTGAATGAATTTTTCATTCCAAGTTCGTTGTCTTCATTGTACCCAATAATCGTTCAACAAACTTTTTTGAAATAATCGATTGATAAGGCCTCAAAGAATTGGCGAATCGATTACTCCGCATGAAATAATCTTCGATTCCATTAATCGATTATTTGTGCTAGTCGAAATGAACACACATAAGCCCATCTCACGCTTCGATGAAGCCCACTCAACTTGGCAAACTTTTTTTCAACTCTGGATGAGAAGAGTGGTCTACGGTATTCATTTCAGGGGTTCAATTGTTGAAAATTACCGAGTACGTTCGAATAAAAGATGGCTCACCGGTATTTTTATGGTAGATATCTCCCGTTCATCTCTCGGAAAATATTTCATCCGGGGCGAAAAAATAGACAACGAAAAAAAGAAGGGAAAAATGAGAGGGTTAAGGGGAAACGTTGTTTTCCTCGTGAAAGCCGGTCCATGAGGATTATGTGGAAAAGCGTTTGGCGTGAAATATACTCGGAAATGTAATAAAAGATTGGAGGGGGTATTGAGGCATGAAGAGGAGTTCAGCAGGAGGCAAGGGGCTGATGCTTCGGGATAATTGAATCACGAGGTACAAATAACACGGCGCCGATATATAGAGTTTGTCACTACCGGTGTTTTTATCTCTTGTTACAGCGAAAAAATGAGAACAAACCCGCCGAACCGATACGTCGGAAAAGAATAACATAATAAATGGATTCATCGATATTTCACGCCAAGACTACCAATATTCATATTTACACGAATATTACATGAAAATGTGACGTCGAATTCATGCGACGGCGAGGTTTTTGGTAAGTTCAATCGCAATTAATTTGATTACATCTACTTTTCAGCGAAGAATTATTTTTATCGCGGGTATAACCTCGAGACGGTGCCCAATGAATTTCGTGACACATCGGAGTGAAGAAAGAATATTTACTTCATGATCCTATCAGTAGGAGCTTCAGTACAAGAGAAAAGTTGAAAATTCGTCGCAACGCGAACCACTTCACAATATCTAATGTTGCTGTTTGGTGAATCGGGAAAAAAAACATAATCGTGAAAATCCAGTTAGATATTTTGGAATTTTTTAACGGTTCAGCTCAATAAAAAATAATCTAGTTACATGTGGAGAAGGAAGCAGTAAGACCCAGTTCATTCAGTCATTATTTTACTAAGGCGAGCGCTTTCAGGGCAAACTGTGGCCCCTTTTTCAAGCCTAAAACAATCATTTATAACGAAGACCAAAAATTTTAAAAAATTGAACTACACTTAATTAATATTAAATGATTGTTAGTTTTAAATAATAGGTACTGTGTTTAAATGTTGGTTAGTTTTAAATAATAGGTACTGTGTTCCTGCCAGCTATCTGTGATCAGAGAGTTAGTAAAGAAAATGGAAGGAGGTATGTTTTTGAGAATTTTTGTTTTGTATGTTTAGTAATTAATATTTTAGGTAATTATGGATATGTGAAATGATTAATCTACTTAAAGGGTTTTTTCCAGTGAGGAATGTTCTTAAACTTCCCAGGCATGGAGGATCAGAGTTGGTGATGGAGGTTGATGTATGACTACAGTTCTTTGAATATAGGTAGGTGCTGTTTTCCTTCTGTTCTTTGATGTTGGGTCTGTGTTTTTGGTTTCGATATATAGTTCAGTTCAGACTTGAGTGCTTATTTTTAATTTTTATTGTTTTTGTTGGCAAAATGAATTACAATTAAGTTAAAAATTTTAACAACATATTTTTGATCAGTTGCTATTAGCAACTGTTATTATATACTAATATTAATTATGTGTGGTTCAATTTTTAAAAATTTGTTGGTCTTCGTTATAAATGATTGTTTTAGGCTTGAAAAAGGGGCCACAGTTTGCCCTGAAAGCGCTCGCCTTAGTAAAATAATGACGAATGAGAAATGGGTCTTACTGCTCCCTTCTCCACATATAACTACAATATGGCTACAGCAAGAGTGCATAGCAATAAAAAATAATGAAGCATTTTTACAGCAACTAATGTCCATGTTTCCTATCTCAGGAAACTATACTGTCTACTCAAAATATCGGACGTATTTTACCATCACATCGAATCAATAGTAGGGTGGGACATGCAAAACACACCTAATTGCTCTGCAAACAATTCAAAATGCATTGTTGAAAATATTACTTAACAAACCCTACAGGTAACCCACTGCCAGACTTCATGCTGAATTCAATGTATTTACTGTGAAAAATGTGTTTTTGCTTCAATCTTGTATTCTTGTTTACAAAACGGGCATTAGGTCTGAACATGCTTGTAACATTGCCTCTGGAAGAACTACTTTGGCTTCCAACATATCACTACCACGTTGTCGTACTGAATTTTATCGAAGGAATTCTTAAATTGCTGCGGTGAACTTGTTATACACCACCACATATATGTACCACCACAAGATTCAAGTGCCTAGTTTTTGTAGTGTTTGGATTAAAAAAGTATTTGTCGGTAGTTTTTTCGAGTTTGGTGTGAGTGGTGCATATGATTTAAATTTATTGTTTTAAAGAGAGTGGATATAGAAATTGTATAGTATATTTATTGGTTGTGTGGGTAGATTTGGACTTGATACTTTGTATTAACCCTGCAGTGGTAGGGACTTCTACTAGGCGAGTTGAGTAAATAATCAATTAATTTTCACACTCATTCGAGAAAATTTTGATTATTTATGTGATCCACATATTGTCATATTGCATTTTGCGCAGTATTTCGTCGTCAATCTTCTTTTTTTGGAACTGCAGTAGGTACCACATTTTCTAGAACCTGTCTGATTCTCACTATTCGTTAAAGCTCCCTCTTCTCCTGGTTTTTTTTGTCCAATGATACATTGACCAATCTCTTATCTTTGCTCAAACAAGGGAGGGTTAGCCTACGTATCTGCCAATTTTCACATAGTCGATCACTGAGCTTCAGCATACGTATACCAAACCAAAGAAAGTGGTACTACACCTCCCTTTCTTGAAAAATTATCATCACACTCATACACACACGGCACAGGATTACATCAAATAAACTTCGGAATATGGCCAGGTAGCGCTACTTAAGACTGACGTAGACCAAGTTGAGTGGCCAGGTAGGGCTACGTAAGCCTGACGTAAAGTGTTCCAACTATTAACGGATTACCATTGGAAGGCTTTGGAATGGGATGCAGAGAATAATGGATGTCAAGGAGAACTAGTCTTGAGAGGATTAGAATGTGGAACCACATGAATCATGCCGAAAGAAAATTAGTGGAGAGAGGGTTTTCTCTGACAACACTTAGGTAAAGTTTACGTGCGCCACCACTGCAGGGTTAACCTAATTCGAAATTCTGTCTAAAAAAATGTTTAAATTACTTATCAAGACTTCGCCAGGAGACACAAGTTCGTAAGAACTTGAGCCTTGGTGGACAAGTAGTAGTAGTAATTTGTTTTCTTATTTCGTAAGACTTCTCTATCCTATTCTTTGTATCTATGTTGTATTTTTGACTGCCAAATAAATAAATAATTATCGTCAATGTCGAAAGAAAATTCCGATGTTGAGCCAAAACAATGTCAGTACATATAAGCAGATAAACAACATTCCTCGATATAGGAAATTATGGATAAATTCCTCCTTCCTAAGGCCAAATAGGTATTTCTCGTGCATTTCGCATCGTAAAAATGAAGCGTGGCCCTGAACGGCAGGGAGCGGTAGCATTCTTGGAAACTCAGCTTGTGCCTCGCCCAGCTCATTTTCTACCTGACGGGGGAGAAATTCTTCCTCTACAGAAGCATAGTAGATAGATGACTCATCGAAACGATAGTTCTGGAATGACGCACACGAGCATTCTTATTTAACCGGGAGTATCCACATTAAATTAGTCTTCCTCGCCAATGGAATGCATACGAAGAAAATGCAGAATACCTTCAATAACTTGAAATGAAGTAAGAGTTTGAAATTGTCTTCTGTTGTGGGACTCGATCGTACATTATTATGACTGTCGTCGCCACTAACAATAAAATACACTTAGCATAACTGTGAATTTTTAAATGGAGCATAGGGCAGTTCTTACCATCTATCAAGGTTACTAGCTTATAAATATGTATAATGATAAAATATCAAACAGAGAGACGACTAAACCACTCAGAAAGACAATATTTCAACCCATTTGGTACTTTTCGAGCAGAAATTCCTAAATAATGGCAAGTTCGATCTAAAAGGACTCAATAAACTCAAACATTCTCCCATAAGAGGAAATTATATTATTGAGGAAATTCAGAAACCAGGAGAACATCACCTCATTCCGAAAGATTCAGGAAAACACCAAAATGATAAAATTGTCATTCCCCGAAGACTTATGCGAACTCAACTTCGAACTTATTCAAGACGTACGAGTACAACGTAGTCTTCGATAGTTATTCGAACTATTTCGAGAGAGCTGAGCTAAAATCGCTCAACATTAAGAACGGATGTACTTAGTTAAGAATTACCGATATGGTTTCTAGAAGCTGCAATATCAGAATAGTTCAGAATTCAAAATCGTACGGTAACCAACACTCAACTGTCAACTCCAAAGTCACCCAACATTATGGAGCCTCTGAAGCAGCTATAAGCTATAATATTATAGACATTTATAGTTCATTATTGAATAAAGAGTACTTGTCGCTACAGAGATATTGTTCTACTCTTACGATCTCAAGGGAAACCCCTTTGGAACTTTACGTGAACCGATAGCTGAGTGGCTTTGCCTCTGAAGAAGTATGATGAAGAGAAAACTATACGAAGGAATGTTGGGGGACTCGATCTTACTATTACGACCATAGTTGCCAATAGCAAAACAACAGATTGTGAAATAAATGTGAGCTCTTGCCTATCTATAGAGATGTTCAAAACTTGGAACAAAATAGATCCATCATAGATTCATACCAAATTTGATAAGCAGTTTAACCCATATAAATAGGAAGAGTACTTTAACCTCACTCCGCTTGTATATAAGAACTTGAACAGAAAATTCAAGATCATGGAACCATTCAAACTGAAAAAATTGGTTGCCTGTAAAGTCGGTATACGGGCGAAAGTTTTATTACGTGACAACGACTTTGAGTGGTAAAATAATTTTAATGTTAATATTCATTCGTATAGTAGGAAGAAGGATAAAATAATAGTAACAATTTAAAACATTTATTTATACAAAGAATTATATTTAAAACATGAATTTATACAAATAATCTCGCACTGAATTTCATATTAACAAAATTTTATTTTTATTATTGATTTACAGGTGGCTTTAAAATAAACACTTTGTTTATTTTAATTATTTGTTCCTATTTGATCGTTTTCACATTATTATGTGAAATTAAAAATTCAAAATTTAAGGCTAAATGTCCCGACTTTAGTTGTGAAATCTGCCACCACGTGGCAGCACCAAAATGAAGAAAATTTCGTTTACTCCTCAGTTGAGAACGGATCGAGATATTTTAGTTCCGCAAACGGATTTCTCTTCAAGATCACCGTAGAATTCCGGGTAATTGGTTTAGAAAGTGTGCAAAAATTTTTTGCACACAGTTCCAACAAAAATTTGTTTAAATTTTGAACATTTTCAAAAAGTGGCCTTATAGCCACTTGCAGAACCTTCATCAGAATACGAATCCGTTTGCAGAATTTTTCTAACTTGATCATAGCCGTCGGATTCGCGTTTTTACGATATGGAGCGGGGTGAGGGGGGCGATCATGGGCTGGGGGGGAGGGCGGCGATCAAACGCCCCGCCGCCCGCCCGACCATCACACATTCATGTTTTGCTAGTACGCACCCTTTGGTCTCTATTCTTTTTCCCGGCCACCTAATAGGTAGCTACCATCAACCTTCCCATTTCCAACTTCTCTGTCTTGAGGTTGATCGAATTGGGCGAAATTTCCATAAAAAGCAAGACACATGAACAAATAACTTATGAGACACATTCTGTGTTAATTTGATTCAGATAATGGTTTGCACTACTAAATAGTTAGTTCTAAAATTGTGATAATTTCAGTTCACTGTACATGGACTAGTTAGGTATCTAGAACAACTAGTAATAGATGGTTTGAGGAGCATATTCTTGGCGTTTGACGTTGATTTCCAAATTTTGTGAACAGCTAATGACGATGAAAAAATAATTAGTAGTTAATTCACTCTGCAATAGTGTTGAAAAAGGTAAAAACACCTATTCATTATTTACCAAAAATTCAAATATCTTTGAAATAATATCAAAGTAAATCTAAATAAATTTGAAACTAAAATCCCCCCTGTCTGAATTTTATATTCCCGAATTCCCTCTTCCAAGAGTTAAATTATCAATTTTCTCTGTTTTTAAGTGTAATTTTTGATTTAATGTAATTATAACGCTCAATACTAGCGAAGTGTTGAATTTTGAGGTAGTACTAGGTATACCACTAAATTACAAACATGACTGTCCCAAAATTACAGTTAGTGCACTGTAATAAATAGCCTAGAACTGGTGCTGTGGTCTTACAAGGTAAATACCATACAGATGGCAACCCTACATGTTTACCTTTTCGGATTACTCGAAAAGTTCGAGAAGAGTTCAAGGTCGCACACCCTTCTCATTCGCTAGCAATCCCGATAACATCGGGCACTGTTGACGTTCGAATACTGTAGGTAGTAGTACTAGGGTACGGCGTTGGTGATTTTACCCTTCAATATTCCGCGATTGTGCAGCGATCACTACATCGTTTTTTAGGACGTCCCACAGTAAGTCCATATGCGATTATTCTGGGGTAAAGGAGGACCCAATCAACGGAAAAAATCTGCGAAGTGCTACTATCAGCTCCGGGGTCTTGATTTTCGTAGGGGACTATCTACATGCCAATTTGAACAATCCTGACAAATTTCATCTAATTCTTATGAAATATGTGAAAGTTATAGCTGTTTCTAGGATTTAATGTTTGCGCATGCGCAGATGCTAATGTCAATATGGAGGCCGTGATTTTTGTAGACCATCTGCACCCCAATCTCCATAATCCCTGAAAATGTCATCGAACTCAGATGGGAAATGAAGAAGTTACGGCTGTTACAAGGAATTCACGTTTTCGCTTCCGCAGTCACTACTATTAGTCCAGGAGTGATTTTCATAGGGGACCATTTACTCGCCAACCCGCACAATTCCTGAAAATTTCATCGAAATCGGACAATAACTTCGTGTAGTTCTGCCCGATACAAGGATTTCACGACAGAATCAAAGACAGACAGACACGGAACCAAAATTGTTCAGGAAGGTCTAAAACGTAGAACGCGAGGGGAAATTTTGATTTCGGAGATATTTTTTTTCTTCAATCTTGAAAAGTTAAAACAATACTTCCACTACCTTGGTGAACTCGGAAGTAAGAAGTGCGTAGGCACCTTATCTATTTTTGCTCTGTTAATTTTTAGTTAATCATAAATAATAATTTTGCGTTCGAGTCTACTACGGTAACGGAAGTATTTAGTATCTAATTCTAATTGTTTTCACTTTTCAACGTTTAAAAAAATATCTCCAAAATCAAAATTCCTACTCAAGTTATATATTTTAGACCTTCCTGAACAATTTTGGTTCCGTGCCTGTCTGTCATGAAATTCCCGTAACGCCCGAAACTATACAAAGTTAATGTCCAATTTCGATGAAAAATTTTGAGGTATATACCTCAAAGGTATATTACCTTATGCGGGTTGACGTGTAGACGATCCCCTATGAAAATCATCGCCCCAGTATCAATCAATAATATGTATAACATTCTACCATAATTATGATACCTAACCATTATCTGAATCAATCTCAATGAATCAATCAGAATGTGTCTCATAACTTATTTGTTCATGTGTCTTGCTTTTTATGGAAATTTCGCCCAATTCGATCAACCTCAAGACAGAGAAGTTGGAAATGGGAAGGTTGATGATGGTAGCTACCTATTAGGTGGCCGGGAAAAAGAATAGAGACCAAAGGGTGCGTACTAGCAAAACATGAATGTGTGATGGTCGGGCGGGCGGCGGGGCGTTTGATCGCCGCCCTCCCCCCCAGCCCATGATCGCCCCCCTCACCCCGCTCCATATCGTAAAAACGCGAATCCGACGGCTATGATCAAGTTAGAAAAATTCTGCAAACGGATTCGTATTCTGATGAAGGTTCTGCAAGTGGCTATAAGGCCACTTTTTGAAAATGTTCAAAATTTAAACAAATTTTTGTTGGAACTGTGTGCAAAAAATTTTTGCACACTTTCTAAACCAATTACCCGGAATTCTACGGTGATCTTGAAGAGAAATCCGTTTGCGGAACTAAAATATCTCGATCTGTTCTCAACTGAGGAGTAAACGAAATTTGGCCCCAATGGTGCTGCCATCTCTTATTTCAGAATCACACTAAAACATCGTGACAAATTATTATTGGTTGAGAAACGAAATAAACGTCATTTATTTCATCATGTTATATTATCAGTCTGAAATTATTTACCTTTGCTGTTTGAATTGTTGCGATGGACGAAACTACCTTCACATTATCACAACACAATCGTTTTACAATTAACTGGCAACGTGTAAAATTGTATGCAGGCGCCTAAATAGAAGCGCAAGACATGAACCGGTGTGTATGCCTATCTCTCTCGCTCTGTCTCTCTCGCTCTTAGGCGGGCTAACTGTGCTCGAGTGGAAGGGACGCGTGCCTCTCACTCGCTCTCATTGTGAGCGCATAACGTGAGCGGAGCGTAACGCAGTTTCTTGAAGTGTCACCCGGCAAACCAATTTATAAGACGTTGTCACGTCAAAATGTTAACATGATCTTGCATCTTCCCTTCGCGATGAAGTGTTTTTGCGTTTGCACTCTTGCTTAGACGTCAGATACGTTCCCCATCATTCCCTCAAAATTTCTTCAAACTCAGATGGTCTGCTATGATAAAGAATTTACTGACTCGCAGACACAACTAACTAATTCTCTTCACAACATATTACGGATGTACGACAACTACGAGTAAACCGTCTTTTCATACACCTTTTTCGTAATAGTAGAGGTACGAAGGCCCTTGAGCAGAAAATACGGCATCTCTCATCTGGTAGAAAACGATGTTAAGAAGAACTCACTTGATCCAACGACGATAAGGAGCGTTCCAACCTCATCGATTCACGCAATTGAATTAGCTTACCTGTGAACAGCAAAACAGGTGTCATCAATATTTCTCTATAAAATTTAATTTTAATTGATATTACTCTAAACCAAAAGGTAACGTTCAAGTCAACGCTAAATTAGACTAACGTAAATGAATTTTTATTGACAATTCTGGACGGTTAAAAAAAACCTTAAAATGTACACAAAAGCACAGGTTTCTTCGTATAAAAACTCATTTTCCTCAAAAGAGTTTCCTCTCAAAAATAAAAACTGACTAGACATACTGTTGGAAAGCTGGGGATTTTTCGCACTGGCCACTTCACTTTTCTCCCTCAAATTCCACTCAAAAAATTATTGTGAGAAGCTGAGAAAACGGAAAATTTAACGCGCTTTCTAACGGTGTACAGATTTGGTAGTACCTATTATTCATATAAGAACATTCAGAGATCAAAAGCCAAAAACACAAAAAAATCTTAACAGATTTATGGTTGAAAAAAAAAAAGTTTTTCGTATGTTAACGCGAGACATTCTGAAGAAAAGAAGATAACACAAAGGTTCGCCAAGACAACTTTGGTTTGTTTTGAAGACACTAAAGTTTACGGGTAATTATTTGCGATATTGGCTACTTGAGGTTTTTTGGTAGCATTAGATATTAATTAAAAAGTTTTCCGAAATAGCAATATTGAAAAAAGTTCCACGGTAAGTACGTATTTTCAACTTAATAAGAAATTGAAAAGAGCATTATTTATACGTCTTTACCATCTCCTTGGAGTCTGCACCTATCAGATGCCAGTTCATCTGTTTTTTTTCTCCATTTTTCTCTCCTCGTTTTATGAAATTACTACATGTTTTTGTACGGGCTTTGAAGTGTAGTTTTTCTCCAAAACCTGTGAATATGTAAATGTAATAAACAAAATCGATGAAAACTTCCAATTTATGTTGCTTCCAGCTCTAGACATACTGCAAGTAGCTGGAGCTTCATTTCAATTCACATTTACATGTTTTTCATCCGTTGATTTATCAATTCATTCACAGTGTCATAACAGCTATGAAAAAAATATAATTACTTCTCTACATCTTATTGAGTTAATCAAATTTTTGATGTAATTCAGTACTAACAAAAAAACAAGCTTCCTTGTATCCATAACACGATTGGATAAATGATCCGATGTATAGTAGATAATCTCAACAACGATATCTCTGAGAAGGTACCCACTACTACCTTGTAAATTTTATGACGTTTTAATAGGAATCATCCACAGTCTCAACCTTACAAACCGTATGAAGTTATCGCTTCGAATTTGAGGAGGGCCTGCAATGTACAACACACGATCCTTTAAAATTTCAACTAATTTGGGAAGAAATTGTAGAAGTAATAAGTGTGTCTTATTTGATTTCATGATGGATTTCATAGGGGACCATCTAGACAAAAACCCGCACAATCCCAGAAAATTGTATCAAAATCAGACAGACACGTAGTATATTTTTACCCGTTACAAGGATTTGCGGACACACAGACCAACTGGCTGGCAGCCATGGAACCAAAACTGTATAGGAAGGCTTCAAACTATAATGGAAATTATGTTTTTGGAGAAGATTTCGCACATCCGGAGTAAGACTGGTATAAGTCCGAAATTGGCGGTTTTGAGTTATATATTCCACCAGATAGCTCTCGTCGAGCTCTACACGGGGGTAGAACGGGTTTAACGATAACTTAGTTATTGGCCGCTAGAGAGCAGATAAACCAGTATGGTTCTGAGCCATTCTTCTACCATGGCGTCGGAGCAAGACTGGATCACTTCAGTTATGCGCCAGACGCCGAAGTGTGATGAACTCAAGGTATGTGTAATACTGGTATATATCAGATGTACCGCTTTTGATCCAACAATAATTAGAGTGGTTGATCTAGTTTTAAATTACAATAACATTGCAATACTGGTTTATTTTGAGATGCACCAGTATTTCTCCAAAACAAAATGGAATTTCTCTTTGGTCTGCATGTTGTAACGTTGGTATAATATGAGATGTACCACTTTTGATCCGAAAGGTCATGTATTGGTTCCACTTTAAGAATTACAACTCTGGTTTATTTTGAGATGTTCCACCATTTCTTGGGGTAATAGTGGTACATCATAGGAATTTGATCAATTTAAGCATGCTGGTCGCAAATGAAGAGGTAACGAAGCAATTTTGGTATAGCACATGATAGTTAAATAGTATATGAGTGCCGTAGACCCTTGAGATATTAAAAAAATTCGTTCAGATGACTGTTATAGAACAACAAAGAAGTCGAAAATCTTTAAATGCGATTTCCCATCAGTTGGGTTTTTTGACTTATACCAGTCTTACTCCGGATGTGCGATTTGTTCATCCTTGGATAAAGACAGGAAAAATTGACAATGAACCAAAACTGGAAGAAAATTATGTAAAAGGTGGTGTCATATTGACCAAAACACCTTTAGTTCTACTACAATTGAAAAGTGACGCCTATCACCTTGGTGGTGATGAGGTGGATTCCTATCACACCTGCACCTGCAGGTATACTGGTTGGACAGGTCTCATGCGCTTCCCACCACTTTTCTGAGACACTTGTGCATTTTAGCAGCTTACGGGTCATTTTGAACCGCACCTTTTAGACCAAAGCTTGAAAAAGGGAAAAAATCCTTGGGGGCTAGTAAAAAAAGAAACAATATCAACGACACTAATCAATCGTGGGACAAGAAATGTTAGAAAAAATGGAAGTCTTGTCTGATCAGCTGCCTCTTTTCACCTCGTAAATTATGAAAGATGGGGGAGATAAGTCATTGGTGGGACGCAGCGTATTGCTTCACTGTGGAGAATGACAGACCGACACGAAACCAATCTCTTCTTTTGACCGTTAGTTCTCGGAAGAAAGATAAGTAATGCTGCACCAGCAAGATTTCCACGCGTCATTGAGCTGCCGAAGTAACGTCCTGTCACGGGCCATTACCTCTGCAGGAGCCTCCCATGAATTCTGATATCTTCCACCCTCATCCTTCCCTGAAATGTAATCTTATATTGGGTCGCTCAGACATTCAATTGAAGTTTCCGACTCGAAACTGCATTAGTGGCTCGACTTACTTCCGGCGCTTGTCGTCTTTATCGTTGACTCCCTGTTCATCAGTGTAACTAAGAGTTCGCCCTCTGCATTGAATTTGGTAACAATTTCGCATTCAATTACACGCCATGTAGGTAAACGTACATACTGTGCTACCAATTAACCAAACCAAATGCATAAGTACTTATTATTATTAATAGATTTCAGGCTGGTTCTGGACCAGAGGTCAAGATCTCATAATTTCCGAGTATTCGTCGGATTTTATTGAGAGGTGCGGAAGATATTAATTGCTTGCTCCAAACTGATTAGATAAAGCCTATTAATCCCAAAGACGCGTGCCTAGGACATAGATAACCTCTTATAATCGTCATTCTCGCTCTTTTTTCATTATCAAGGTAGCAGATAAGGATAGCTCCCTTGCTGATCTACCTAACTATTCTGGAGCTTCTTTTCAGGAGCCTTGTTATTTTTGTCAGTAATGATGAAAAATTCAGCTTCACTGAACGTCTCGAGAAATTTCTCTACCTAAATAATATGTTATTCTGGTAATTTGCATATTTATGAACGTGTTTTTAAGAGTAATGTAAAAATTCTTTTCCTTTTGCAATTCGTTCAAAGATGCAATGTCTTTAATCTTGTTTTCTTATTTACCTACGTAACGGTTCCATACCAACAAGGAATTAAGGAAATGATAAAAAACAAATGGAAAAACTTCCAGCAATTTTATTAATCCCACTCATCAATGGCCATAGCATTTTTAATGAATGAACTTCCTTTTACATTTTTCATGTGTTTACAATATGGATAAAATCGAGAATGCTCTTCCCAAGGACAATAATTTAATTCCCACTCTTTGATCTCTCCACAGCAGTTGTAACACTCCATTTCATCACCAATATTGCGATAGTAAAACCGCGAGCTGCTGAATACTAAAAACCGTAACTTCAACGCTGTATCATAAATGGATGAATATTTCAAGGGTTAGGTCTTCGAGACTCTGAATGGTTCCCTATAAATGTCATCAACATCAAATTGTTAAATACTTAAAGATTGAAGGTTTTAGGCATTGGATCATCGACACAATAGGGTTATGGATACGAGGAAACTATGTGTATCACCCTATTGGCCCGACTTATTTTCTATCAGACGGTATACAATGTAATCGAAGGACTACTTCTTAGGATCGGGTCCTCTTCATAATTAAAAAACGCTGCAAATCATTGCTCAAAGGTTTATTATTTTCTGTACAGATCACCCTTCTGTATAGATCACTGGTTCTCCATCAATAGCACCTACCACCACCTTCTCCCTTGACCTTCCCTCTAAAATTTCAGCTTCCTGCGTTCAACAGGAGAGAAAATGGCCTTGGAGCTCACTCAGCTGATCAGTGACCACTCATGCGCCTTCAGCATTCTCCATTGACCCGCCCTCTCAAATTTCAGGTTCCTGCGTTCAACAGGAGAGGAAATGGCCTTGGAGCTCACTCAGCTGATCAGTGACCACTCATGCGCCTTCAGCATTCTCCATTGACCCGTCCTCTCAAATTTCAGGTTCCTGCGTTCAACAGGAGAGGAAATGGCCTTGGAGCTCACTCAGCTGATCAGTGACCACTCAGGTGCCTTCAGCATTCTCCTTTGACCCTGCCTCTCAAATTTCAGGTTCCTGCGTTCAACAGGAGAGGAAATGGCCTTGGAGCTCACTCAGCTGATCAGTGACCACTCAGGCACCTCCAGCATTCTCCATTGACCCGCCCTCTAAAATTTCAGCTTCCTGCGTTCAACAGGAGAGAAAATGGCCTTGGAGCTCACTCAGCTGATCAGTGACCACTCATGCGCCTTCAGCATTCTCCATTGACCCGCCCTCTCAAATTTCAGGTTCCTGCGTTCAACAGGAGAGGAAATGGCCTTGGAGCTCACTCAGCTGATCAGTGACCACTCATGCGCCTTCAGCATTCTCCATTGACCCGCCCTCTCAAATTTCAGGTTCCTGCGTTCAACAGGAGAGGAAATGGCCTTGGAGCTAACTCAGCTGATCAGTGACCACTCAGGCGCCTTCAGCATTCTCAATTGACCCGCCCTCTCAAATTTCAGGTTCCTGCGTTCAACAGGAGAGGAAATGGCCTTGGAGCTCACTCAGCTGATCAGTGACCACTCAGGCTCCTTCAGCATTCTCAATTGACCCGCCCTCTCAAATTTCAGGTTCCTGCGTTGAACAGGAGAGGAAATGGCCTTGGAGCTCACTCAGCTGATCAGTGACCACTCAGGCGCCTTCAGTATTCTCCATTGACTTTTGATTATGGAAATTTGATTACTGGTTGGTTACGCAGAAGGCAAAACTGTATACAAATCGAAGAAATGAACAGCGATCGCATTTTAATCAGAAAAAATTTCAACGGAGATTAGACCTCTTTTGCGATTCACACTCATGATTCTGTTTTATCGAAGGAAAAGCTTCAAGTACTCGTAGGGACCGAACGGTTTGCCCTACAGAGCTCCGGGTGGTCTCAAAATTTTTTAAAAATTCAGTACTATTTAAAATTAGTGAAAAAACGATACCTTTATTTCGAGAGTTTTCGAGCTAGGGCACTCTTGAAAATTTCAACCCTTAATTTTCACCCCTTAGAAGTGACCTACATCAACCAAAAGCTTCGGCGCACAACTAGACCCCAAATGGAGCCCATATACCAAATTTCATCGAAATCGGTCCATGGTAACTAAGAAAAGTGCCGCGTACGGCGTACGGCGTACGGCGGACGGACGGAAATTTTTTTATTCGATTTTCGTATTCTACGTACCTTGAAACGTAAAACATCAAATTTTGAGGGGGGGTTAAAATTTTTTTTTCTTGCTCGATTCCAAAGGCTTATTATTGAAAATAATAAACCAAAAGGAACGTGGGCTTTACTTCTTTAATAGCGACAGTTTCGCTGGATAGATCTCCAGCATCTTCAGGCTAAAACATTTTACAAAAAAGAATAGTCGATAACTAAAATCTAGAGATTGGCACATCAATCAAAATTTAAAAAACACAAACTTGAATTACACAATAAATTCCCTACCCTTAATGATGATAAATACATTTAAATAGAGAAAACCGGGGGAAAAGCCCCTTTAAAAAAACCTAGGAAAAGAAATACGAAAAACTCGAGTGACTCATACCGGCTAATTAAATTAACTTTAGAAAAACAAATCACAAGTATGGAGGCAGTGTTGTCTTACAACTTCGTAATTCCACGTCATCATTCAAACATGTAGATCTGTACAAGTATGCTCAAAGAAATGAACATAAACTTCCCATAATTAATCAAAACTGATTCTTTTTCTTATTTTCTTGTAAATATTTCCTGGATCTCATCAGTGGGCGGTTCTACATGTCCCCGCTTCTGACAAGTGGATTGTCCCAGAATGATAGACCTTGAGTTCCCTATTTTCAAGAGGTGGATTATTTCATGTAAAACATAATTGTAAAACAACAACAACTAACTGATAGCTGGAGAAGTATCCAGCGAAACTGTCGCTATTAAAGAAGTAAAGTCCACTTTTCCTTTTTTAATTATGAAGAGGACCCGAACCTGAGTCGAATCGACCAACATAGAGTAAATATTCTTCCGACTCCCCAAATACATCAACTTCTTAGGAATGTGGTTGTTGGAAATACGATTTTATTCCATTTTAGATTCAGCTGGAGAGTATGGATAGATTGTAATTCACGAAGGTACAATGAACAGTTCACAAAGGCGATTCAATGTCTTCACAAGATGCGGAGAAAATTAGCACTATTTTGTTAGTGTTCGTTTACTAATAGGAAGAGCCAGATTTCCGAGTGAAAATACGTACTACATCCCATCACTATTACTCAAAGAAATTTCTCAAGAGGAAACGGCGCATCTTTTTCTCATTTTCAACTCGAGGACGTGGACTCCGGGCTACTTTTAGCAGGTAGGCGATAAAAGTGGTAAAGCTAGGCTCGGTTGAACAACTTGCACCATTTTGAATAGAATAAACTCCAAGTTTAAAGCAAACCAATGATGAAGGGGTTGAAATAGGGTGTAGCAAATGACGTCCGACGAGAGGAAGGAATCGCTTCGACCGTTTCCTGAATAACTAAAACCTCCGGTTTTCCCAATCAACAGGCGGGATGTTTCTACCCCGATAGGCGACGAGGGAGGTCCTGTAGTCCGTGGTAGGTATATACGAGTAGTACTCCATCCCTCGGGCGTTATACAACAGCTCTACAACCGAATTACGGGCTTGCGGGCGACGTAACAACTCGTAGTACAAGTTTGGATAGAGGATTTCGTTGCTCCCCAACGCACCCTCCCAACAACGGTGGTAAGGTAGAGATTTTCCTTTCATTTACCTAACTAGGCGATGAGATCATTTTATGGGAAATCAGGTACTTGTGTATAAAAACCAACGCACATTTTACTTCACTGTCAATTCTGTGAAGAAACCGGAACAAGAAGTGCTAAGAAGTGGTACCTAGGCTTTTCAGCAAAAAATTGAATGGTGTGATCATTTTCCGTTTAGGGTACTCGATCGACAATTCAAATTGATCAAGGGAGTTTTTATCAATAAACAGTTTTCGTCATTTTGCTTATAGCAAAACGTGTTCCTTATTTTCAGTCCTTTCAAATTAAAGGTTTTAACGGACATTAGAGTGTGTTAACCTCAAATTAGATACACAACAGGGATTTTTCACTCACGAGGTCTCAGGAAAGTATCTGTAAATAGAGAAGATCAAATCTTGGAACAAATTTCACAACTTTTTGCGATGTTTCCTCATTTTGTACCAAGATGTGACCACCAGAACTATGATCTCCAGAACGATTTTCTAATTTGCACCCATATGAGTAGAATAAACTTCTTTCAAATTCTTCTGGTTTCTACTGCTATGGCTTTCCAAGTTCAACGTCGATGGATATTTTTCTTAGACAAAATTCAAATAACCAATCTGGATTTCTTCGTCCTCATGTCCAAGCTACCAAACAATGCGACTCAGGTAGTCCGCTGTGTTTTCATATAATTTCACACTTTTTATTTCGTTACATTTCAAAATCGGTTTGACACCACTGTTTGTATATTTTACTTCACATAAATATAATTATCACATAAAAAAGGTGTACTATTAGAAAAGAAAAACAAATTGAAAAATATATATTATGTAAACATAGGGACTGGAAAAACCAAAAACGATGCGCAAAATCAAATTCAAAATGAAAAACTAAGAAAAACCGAAGTCAAATGCCTATGCATCACAATAACAAACGGATCTGCGAACTTCTCACAATGTGTAGTGATGTAAGATTGTTTTTGAGATCGGCACCTTGAACAGTATTTTCGAGCTTGTGGTACTACCTAGAAGGATTATCGCACATTCAATAGGTGATTCTGGTCCCAAGTTGGAGTCAATCATCGAGCGAAAATCACTCCCAATTTTTACAGGGGAAGGTAGCGTTGAGTAAACTTGTTCTTGGTACTCACTAAGTAATATCAATGCACAAGGTCCGTTTCACTGCGTAGATTAAATGGGCTGAATAACTTTAAACGCACAAATAATTAATCAATCTTGAATCAACTTTTTATTAGAGAACAACAACACGGTCACAGCAGGGAAGAGAGAAAAGATACATGTTTTAACAAGGTTGCGTGGGGCGTGAAGAGAAGGTGATAAGCACCCCACCTACGACTCACAACACACCCCCTTCGATTGATCTCTTTGTTCTCATCCATGGATGGTTTTTGCCATCCATGCACTCATCTACAAATGAAACGCTGTTCCATGTTAGTTAACCTTTTAGATAGAATTTACATTTGTTAACTAGTATCCAACGAAGAAGAAGATGATATAGATACCAACGTGTGACGTCATTTGTAAACAAAGATCACATCGACCAAAATTTTAGACAAAAATGGAAAAACAATTTGAACCAATACTATAAATTCGTTAGTAATAAAGACGACACATATAAGGTAGGAACTTGCATGCTATGTCCTATCATGTAGGTATCCCTAATTTCATGCCATAGGTAAATGATTCTCAGGATAAATTACAAATTGAGAACTCTGTCTCTGAAGTAAACGAATTTTTCCTTTCCTAAAGCTTTTGTAAAAATGTCCGAGATATTCTCATTGGTACTTACATACTCCAGGCATAATTTCAGCTGTTCAAACAAATACTTTATATAATGATACCTAAGTTCAATATGTTTTGCACGTTTTGTGTTTTCACAAGTTTTAATCGCGGAAATTGCCCCTAGGTTATCAATTTTTAACAGCGGGATTACACTTTCACCAACAAATTCGGACACTATTCCACTCAAATTCATCAGCTCTTGGGCAGCTGCACCCCCTGCGATGTACTCAGCCTCCATGGTAGATAGGGCAACGCAGTCCTGTTTTCTGGAGTACCACGAGATCGGATTCCCATCTAGGTAGGCGATAAATCCACTGATGGATCTCCGTGTTTGACGGTCGCCACCCCAGTCAGCGTCCGAGAATGCTTGGAGTCCCGTTGTTGATGAACTTTTGGTGAACCGGAGACCCAAATCTTTGGTGTGACTGAGGTACCTCACGATCCTTTTTGCTGCCTTCCAAGTAGACTCGGTGGGTCTGTCGAGGTATCTACTTAGATATGACACCGAGAATGCGATGTCCGGGCGAGTTGTGATTGAGACATACATTAGTGAGCATACCAAGTGTCTGTAAGGTATGTCAGTTCTGACCGTGTCCTCTTCGTATTGGAATCCGGTTTCCATTGGTGTTGATACCTTTCGACATGTTTTCATGTTGAACTCTTCTAGGATTCGTTCGATGATGCGGGGTTGTGTGACCGTGATTTCGTCATCATTTCGCTCGATTGTCATTCCGATGAATGAAGACGCCTCTACAATTGTTTTTGCCTGAAATTCATGTTCCAGTGCTGAGATAACGTCATTGATTTCGTCCACATTCCCGGTAATTATTGCATCATCCACAAATAAGACGAGGTATACATTATTTTTGACGTATAAGCAGAAATCATACTCAGATCTTCTGAAGTTTAGAGACAACATCATCTCATTGAAGCGATCATTCCAGCATTTTGGTGCTTTTCTAAGACCGTACAATGCTCTCTCAAGTTTTTGAGTTTCCGACTTGCTGTTCACTCCAAGCGGTGTATAAATGTATACATCGTGGTCGAGAAAACCATTTAGAAATGCTGTGGGGACGTCGATTTGTTTCAGTGGCCAATCATTTCTTACAGCGACGGATAGTAGCGTTCTTACAGTTTGCATACGACATACTGGTGCGTATGAGAATTCTCCCCCTTCCTCAGTAGGTTCTTGAAATCCACGAGCTACAAGGCGGGCTTTTTTCGTCCCATCCGACTTTATAGTAAATACCCATCTCGTCTCGATAGGTACTATGCCGATAGGAGGATGTTCAGGTTTCCAAGTACCCAGGCGTTTGTGTGAGTCCAGTTCTCGTTGAATCGCCAGACTCCACTCGGATGACTTCGTAGCTTCCTCGAAGTTTCGTGGTACTTCTGTACTCGAAGTAAGCATACAATATGCTTGATAGACATCATAGTCTTGTAGATATTTCGGTTGACCGATAATTCTTCCTGATCTAGTGGTCATTTGTAGCTCAGGTTTCAGAGAGCTCTGAGGAGTCGGTGATGACGGGCTTGTCATTGGACTTGAGTATGGCGTTGACGTCGGACTAGAGGATGGCATTTTAGTTGGCGTCTTCACAGGACTAGGAGGAGATGGTGGTGCTAAAATCGATGTCGTATTCTTTTCTGGAATACCTTGAGAGCGATAAAACTCGGAATTTTCCGGTATTTCATTTTTGTTTGAATTTAGTAGGTACTCGAATACGTGTTCATCGAAAATTACATCACGTGATTCCACCACTCTCTTTTCGTCGGGTAGCCAGATCCTATAGCCCCCTCCACAGTAGCCGCACATCACTCCTCTTGTTGCTCTAGCGTCAAGTTTCTTCCCTTTTGGTAGACGAGTAATCCAGGCACGACATCCGAATATCCTCAGCTTCGAGATGTCATTGCGTCCGTTCCATATCAATGATGGTGTTTCGCCTTTCTTGAGTGTAGTCGTTGGTGACCTGTTCAACTCGTACACGGAGCTTTTTATGGCTTCTCCCCACAGAAACTTCGGCATTCCGGAGTCTATGAGCTTTGTCCTCACCATATTTTGGATTGTACGATTCATTCTTTCGGATTTTCCGCAGCTCTGAGGGCTGTAAGGCATAGAGTATTGCAGTTCTATCCCTTTTTCTAGAGCATAATTTTTGAATCGATTTGAGCTGAATTCTCCTCCGTTATCCAGTCTGAATTTTTGGACTTTAATGGCATTCTGGCGTTCCAGCATGTTGACGAAATCGATCAAATTTCTCTCTGCCTCATCTTTGGACTTCAGGAGTTTGACTACGAGAAAATGACTATAGTCGTCAAGTATCACCTGAAAATATTTTTGTCCAAGATGTGTTTCTGGAGTTACGGGACCTGAAATGTCTGAATGTATCAATTGTCCAATTCGAGACGTACATTTTTCCTTCTTAGGAAAAGGTTGTCGGGTGGCTTTCCCCTCGACACATGATGAACAGGTTCCCTTCAGGGTAGGCAGTCCGAGTTGCTGGAGCCCTTTGTTGCTTAAATGACCAAGGCGCCTATGCCAGATGGCATTTTCTTCTATGCTGGTGGTATGGCACTGCTCTTGCGTAAATGTGACGTCAAGGGAGTACAAACCATTTACGTGTCTGCATCTGAAGGTATGCTGAGGGCTACATATAAGCATTTCGGCTTTTTCCATGATGATGGTGTGCCCTTTTGATGTCAGAGTCCCTGCTGATAGTAGATTATGCTGAAGGTTGGGAACTATCAATCCTTCTATCGTTATCGGTTTTCCTTGGCAATAACAGCTGAGCGTGCCTTTCCTCTCTGCGATCATGCATTCACCATTGGCAATGTGAATCATGATTTTTCGATCTAGCTGGACAATGTCTGTCATTAGGGGTTCCAAATCAGACTTGAGGAGGTTTGACGTCGCACCAGAATCTATCAGAAAAGATTCAAGATTTTCATTTGCCTTAATTTCCGAGGCTTCCAAGGCAATAAATGCAATTGCATTATTAGTACCTGTTCGGTGATCATTCTTGGTCTCTGATTGGTACGATTTCTGGTGATCATTATTATACACTGTGCTGTTATGGTGGCTGTATCCTCTACCACGACTGCCTCCTCGTCCCCATCGTCCTCGCCCCCGACGTCTCCTGTTACCATAATTTCCCCTATGATGTTGACTAGTATTATGATGCTGACCGGAATAAGATGCTTTCAAGGAAAGCTCCTCAGTGGCTGCGTGATTCCGATTTTTAATTTTACTTTCCTCATCAAGTAGCTTCGCTTTCACAAAATCAAGTTTTACTGCGGCTTGAGTATCGAGAGCTGTTATTACAGTATCGTAGTCTGAGGATAGTGACAAAAGAAGCAGACAGATACGATCAGTTTCTTTTAGAGTCGTACCGTATTCCTGTAACTCACGTACCACGGAATCGAAGTGTAATAAGTGGTCGTCAAGTGCTTCTCCTTTACCGAGCTTCAAAGTGAAAAGCTTGCGCCACAAAGATAGCTTCGAAAATGTGCTATCTCGAACCAACACAGCTTTTAGAGCAGCAAACATGTCCTTTGCTGTACAGCAGTCTTTTATAATGTCAAGGTGTTTATCAGATACTCCTTGAATTATAATAGCTCGAGCTTTGGCATCTTTAATAGAAAAATCTTGTGCTCCATCAGCAGGTAATGATTCACTTTTTCCATCGCCCTTTGAAGATGAAGACTTCGGGAGATCGTCCGAGAAGCCGAGAACAGTTTCAAGTCCTTCTTTTGCCAATAATGCGCGAATTCGAAATTTCCAGTTGGTAAAATTGGTACCAGTCAACATTGGGAATTGAACTAGAGAACTCGTAGTCATTTTTCCGAGTAGATATGACAACACGTGTTGATGGTAACGGGAAACACGACGATACGGACGCAAAGAGAGGTTAAATTTTGATGATCGAATTTATCCGAATTCATCTAATTTTTGCGCGCACTGAATTTAAAATTTATCGCGTGAACTGAGCCCAAAACCTTTCACTGCGTAGATTAAATGGGCTGAATAACTTTAAACGCACAAATAATTAATCAATCTTGAATCAACTTTTTATTAGAGAACAACAACACAGTCACAGCAGGGAAGAGAGAAAAGATACATGTTTTAACAAGGTTGCGTGGGGCGTGAAGAGAAGGTGATAAGCACCCCACCTACGACTCACAACAGTCCGAACATCAACACATCATACATCAAATCAACTTAACAACTAGCAGAGGGATGAATAGATAGGTGGTGGGGCCTGATCATATGATCCGGCTTGGAAAAATCAACAGAAGCTTACGATGGTGGATTAATTTTTACTCACGCTACCTTTCTAGGGTTAGGTACAAATGCTACGCGTTTCAAAGTTTCCAAGTTGTTACTGTGGTAACTTTAAACATTGAATCCCCACTCTTCAATCAGGGTCAACCATCGAATTATAACTCGATGGGGGTATATATTAAAAATTATATAGTCAGTTATAATTCGATGGGGTCAACCTACTGGCATCCATCAAAGTTTGTAAAGCCGTGTTTGCCGAACATCTGTTCTTCCACTAAGTACCCCGAGTACCCTAGCGGTTCTTCAGAGCAGAGGACATGCCACACCGTTAACCTCGTTAGAGCAAAAGGGCACGTGAAACCACCACGTCGAAGAAGGATGTACCGAGACCCCACGCATGCTTCCTCGAGCACCATATGTGGTCGAGGGAGAAACCAGACAAGACTGGAAGGATATATATAAATAAGGAAACACCTGCAGCCAGTCGATGAATAGGAGGGAACCTCCCCCGCAAGGTGGTACGACATGGGATATTCGGTCGAGACATCACTACCAGATGGCTTCTTCCAAATCGCAGAAGACCTTCCCAATAAAACCCTCGTATAACCATTCCCTTATCTTTTTCCTTGAAACAAAATGTAACTTTCAAATTGCCCTCACTTGGATTATATGGTTACACTCTAACTCCGTTTGCGGAAACACGTGTGTTGAATAATTGAATACATTAAAATGGATGTTTCTGGTACATTTGTATGAAATAACATGTGTTGTACAATCGTACACTTGGTAGTTCTAGACTTTTTTTAAATTTACAACAAGTAAAGATAGAAACAATTTAGAATGTAGTAGTTGGGTAATTTTGACATTCTCTCAACGCGAAAGATTGTTATTGAACTTTGAAATTTGTGTCCAGGAAGTTGACACGTTATACACCCCAAGTAGGTACAAACAAGAATGGGGAATTTGCCTCACATTTTTTTTTCGAATGAGGGTTTATTTTTATGGAATAAAACCATAGTGAGCTGCTCGAAAACGCATCCAAAAAATTTAGAGAATTTAAGGAAGATGGAAATTTTAAATGTGCTGGCAATGTGTAAGACGCAGCCATGTTTGAAACGTAACGGATATTCTACCAATCTGACTTCAAAGGAGGTTCTGTGGCGCTTACCACAGAAGCGGAACCTATACGAACTTTTAGCTTACAAAGGATTAACACAAGAGTGCGCTGCGAACTGGCAGGAAGAACCCAGACACAAAAGTGACCAAAAGAAACAATATTACTCACTTTTTTACAATACGATTCTACCTACTAGTTTATCAAGACTTATTAGTCTTCATCTTCTCTTATTTAGTTTCAAGATTTGAATCACATTATTCGAGTAGCCATTTCACTGGATCGTTTTGTGTGGCGGTGCTAGAACTCTGTCTGTTGTCGGAGTTGTTTTCGCGTCGTTTTTTTTTTTTTCGTATGACGTCAACAATATTCCTCGATTTTCGCGGTGTTTTGTAACAGAGGCTTCACTTGTTTAGGCATTTTCTCCTACGGTAATTTTTTCCCCTTGGTTATTCCTAGTGTTAAACGTTATTCTAGGGCCCAATTATAGGATTTGACTTGAAATTCCAGAATCTAAAATTGAGGCAAATTCCCCATTGTCGACATCCAAGAGGCGGGCGTGGATCTGTTGAACGGTCGCATCAACCTTCCAGCTTTTGGATTATTATTTTCAATAATGAACCATTGGAATCGACCATCGGGATAATGGAATAACGATCATCGGAATTTGCGCATGCGCACTGGCTACTATCAGTCCCGGGGCGATGATTTTCATAGGGGATCATCTACACGCCAACCTGAACAATCCCTGAAATGTTCAACGAAACTATAGGTTTTGACCACTGGGCTGAAAGCTGAATGTGGGAGCCCGAGAAGCGTTCTGATTGGTGGAGCTCCAGGACGTAGTTATAGCGGAAAGCAACAGACAGCGTTCATGATCACTTGTTCCCAACCTCATCACAACAAGTCACCTTGTTTATCACATATTTTTCTCCTTGTTGCGTTTACGGCTGCATCTAAGTAATTAATTTAATAACATTCAGTTATATTCGCGATATGTACGAAAAAATCGAGCGATTTTCAATAATACACTGGGTTTCAAACGTTTCTTTGGGTGGCAGTTGTCAATTGAATATTTGAACTACTGGCGATAGGGAGAACAACAATTGCTTGAGGAACTCTGAAAATACCTTTCGCCTCGATTGGTTTTTCCAAGTAATTTTTGCAAATCTAAATGATGATGAAAGGAAAAGTTATCAATTTCTGGTCATTCGAAAGGATTTGAAAAGAAGCGGTATGAAGTGTGGCCTCCCCCTCACCTCCACTTCCGTAGTAGTTCCTCAATCCTAGCTGAAAGTAGATAGCGCAACTGAGGCAGCCTCAAAAATGCTTGCACACCATTTTAACGTTGGCTTTCTTCTCTGTTAACTTGTCTCCATTACTCTGTGGTTTTGACCGTTACAAGGATTTCATGACAAACACACAGACAGGCAGACACGGAACCAAAATTGTTCAAGAAGGCCTCAAACGTAAACCGCGAGTGGAAATTTTGATTTTGGAGAACTTTTTTTTTTCAACCTTGAAAAGTAAGAACGGAAAAAAATTTTTCGAGTCTAAACTGGTAGACTCGAAACCAAAAAAATATTCCGAGACGTCCCCAGAAAAGTAGCCCGATACATACACAGTACACTGTGTACCAATTTCGAACTAGAAGCAGTTGTACAAACAATGATGTAATTTTTCCGTTGATATTTATGTGTGTGTGTGTGTGTGTGTGTGTTTGTGTGTATTCAATACGGTTGATTGAATCCAATGAGGTTGACGACAGACATCCAGTTTGTCCTTCCTGCAATCCAGGTATTAGTCAGAACTTTTTTTGTCCCCCAGTTCTAATTCAGGCAACAGGCCTCTGAAATGAATTGTTGAAATTAGAGGATTTCTCAAACGTATTTCATCGTTTCAATTGTGTTTTACAAAAAAGGGGAAAAATAGAGTGAAGAACTGGCATCACTGGAAGCGACACAAAACCCCCAACGAAGCGCCACTCTAATTAACGATACGGAAATCACGCTGGAGAAAAGAAAACAATCCCGCCGTCATTTTCATGTATGAGCCAATGAGCCGCAACTCAACAAGCCCTCCCCCTGACTAAACCCTGCTTTAACCCTCTAATCGTCAGCACCGCATATTTTTTCCACACCGTTATCCATCAAATTCGACGAGGGCGGTAACTCTCCCAAACGGTTTCATTAATTAGGCATTTAATCCTTCCAACAGCCGGCAGTATCACAGCATCAAACACCGAGCTGTTGAAAAAAACTTTTATCTCGATCTTTCGTTAATATTTTTCATTATTTATCTTTTTCCGTTAGTTTTCAGTATTGGATTCTGAATGTTAAGGATTTACGGAGGGAGTTTTCATCCCGCTAGGTAATATTTATACAGTTCAGAAGGGTAAACATTATAATATACGAGTATAAAAACCAGCTGTCAGTAGCGGCATTTTCAATGGGTAACGACTCTCTAGCGGAAACTGCTAAAATGAACTCAGTTAATTTTCCATACTCTGCCTCTGACGAGTGACAGTAGCTGTAACGAACGCAAAATATTGCGACGTACTAGTAGATTGGAATACAATTTTCCGAAATCCTCAAACCGGTTTATTTCTCTCTCGTTCACTCCATATTCATTCGGACCGGGACAGCTGTTTGGAACAGACCAAAAAGGTAAATATTGGATACTTCAATCATAAATCAGGTATTTTTATCAGAGAACTACTAGTATTCAGTGGATATTAAATCCTTATTTCTGTATACAATGTCACTTTTACCAGAGAGAAGGAGGCAGTATGTATTATTTATGGCAATGTATTTTAAAGAAGTGAGAACATGTAAGACTTATTAACTCCCCTTCTTAAGTACATAATTATAAATCTTAATAAAATTTAACAACAGCGTCACAAAACATAGCACTTCAAAGTTGAAGAATGCAATTTATTAGAAAACAATATCGAGGGGAGTTGATTGGAAGTTGTAACTTCTGCAGTCCTTACGAAATTGTTTGGCTTTATGAGCATTTTTCAAGGTAACAGGTGATATGTACATGTTTTATGAACTGTGACTGGCCCATGAAAGTCAGGTACCATGGGAAAGATGGTGTAACGATTTGCAAAGGTTTCCAAAGAACCACGTGTGATCACTTCGTCCGTGTACAGCACAACGTGTTTACCTTTTACTACCTACATCAAGAAAAAAAGTATTTTCCCACATTTCTTTATACGCCGTAAAGGGCGTTTTTTGAATGGGTGTAGTGAGGGGTTTACAGAGGAATGACCCCCTCTAGGAGCTACCAGTCTTCGTTTACGACCACTTTCATTACCTTCTTTCCAAGAAGTAAACACAGGAGAGGGGAGCTCTTAGACCTCCAGAGACACGTTGTCTGAGAGACCCGGTGGGCGGCATCGTCTATACAGCATTTTCCATCCTTGTTTTTCCGTCCGAAAAAGGAAATCTCTTCAGAAATAAGCCTCCTACTTCTGTTCGAACAGACACGTCGGGGACGTCTTTGTGTGATTTTCCTCCCTCGTCCCCGGTGAATGTTTCTTTCGCATCTGGGAATGGAGGGATATTACGAGCTACTCGTGTCGAAGCGGACGACCTCACAAGGAGTTTTCATTTACAAAACATTTTTTCAGCCAATTTCCCACAATTTCTCAACATCTTGACAAATATCTCTCCAAAATGTTTTTCCTGTTTAATAAAATAAGTTAGTTTCACAAGCCTACAATGGTGGTGGTGAGTAACATGTAGGGAACCATCCTTCTAGAATGATAAAGTGACTTTGCTAGTCTGAGATACACTCTCAATCATAGAAAATGTCATCAAACTCGAATGAGCAGTTACTCGTATTGCTCAGGATAGGGGGGACGAGTTATTCGTTGACTTCAAACAGACATTCGCGAAACAAATCCACAGTTGAGCCGTATAATAACGTATTATGTCCGGCTGGATCAAAATACGCTGGAATACCTAGCCAACTCAAAACAGCAAACATCTTCATAGGTACGGCATAACCGTCTAAATGTGGCTTTAAAGAATCAAAAAGCACATCATTCAAAAATGAAATGGTAGAAACGAGAACTTCATTCAGATCTCAGCTCAATTCAAAAGTTTGTTCCAAAATTAATGTTCTGTCCAAAATCGCTGAATTCCAGTGGGTATTTTTCGGGCTCACAGTCCATAAAGAGTGCCTTTAAATTGCAACGCATTCACCCGTCAAAACGTCAAACTTCTTATTACGAGCAAAGCTATAATGCATATTTTGTATACAATTTGGAGGGTTTTTGGGTTACGAGATGGCCCTACAAAAATCCCAGCTTCTTCATCAAATAATTATGTCAAACACGATTTTCTCAAAAACTGTTATCTCACGATACCACGGAAATACCCTTGAATAAATCAGAAACTCGAGTGTGAACGTTTGTTCACTGACGAAAATTTGCCTAATCTCCATTCAAATTTCAGCTGGTCAAATGCGATCGTTGTTCGCTCCTCTGAATAGTAACTATTCAGTGGTTGCTAAGGATGCACTACTGAGTACAACACGAAACTGTTTCGTGTTGTACTCAGTAGTACATCCTTAGCAACCACGGAAGGAAGTTCGTAATGAAGGCATTAACAACTCTCATATTGAGATGTCGTTGCTTGTGGGTAGTATTAAGGGGGTATCAGTCGATCGCCGTTCGTTTTTAAAATTTAGCCAAATCGAAGGGGCAAAAATTTGAAAAGTTGTACTTAAATTGGAAATTTTAAAGGATTTTAGAAATTCATTAGTGCACGGATCTAGGGAATGGAAAAACTGAAATATTGCCGCTCGAATCATCAAAATCGAACAATAATTGCCAAAGAAAAACGCTGCAAATCATTGCTCAAAGGTTTATTATTTTCTGTATAGATCACCCTTCTGTATAGATCACTGGTTCTCTATCAATAGCCCCTACCACCATCTGTATTCTCCCTTGACCTTCCCTCTCAAATTTCAGCTTCCTGCGTTCAATAGGATTGAAAATGGCTTCGGAGCTAACTCAGCTGATCAGTGATCTGAAGAGTGAAGAAGATCTCCTTGAATGCTGAAGACGCCTGGAAGAGCACTTCCATTCAATAGGATTGAAAATGGCTTCGGAGCTCACTCAGCTGATCAGTGATCTGAAGAGTGAAGAAGATCTCCTTGAATGCTGAAGACGCCTGGAAGAGCACTTCCATTCAATAGGATTGAAAATGGCTTCGGAGCTCACTCAGCTGATCAGTGATCTGAGGAGTTAAGAAGATCTCCTCGAATGCTGGAGACGCCTGGAAGAGCACTTCCATTCAATAGGATTGAAAATGGCTTCGGAGCTCACTCAGCTGATCAGTGATCTGAGGAGTTAAGAAGATCTCCTCGAATGCTGGAGACGCCTGGAAGAGCACTTCCATTCAATAGGATTGAAAATGGTGTAGGAGCTCACTCAGCTGATCAGTGATCTGAAGAGTGAAGAAGCCTTTGAGCAATGATTTGCAGCGTTTTTTACCCACCAACATTTTTTTTACCTACCAACTTTTTTTTACCTACCAGCTAGGTACTGCCTACCACACCATACTGGCTTCACACCTTCACAATCAAGTTTATTAGAAAGAACCAAACGCTTCACACTCGATTGGAAAAATAGAAAGCTTCATATGCAAATTTGATTACTGGTTACGCAGAAGGCAAAACTGTATACAAATCGAAGAAATGAACAGCGATCGCATTTTACTCCGATAAAATTTGAATGGAGATTAGACCTCTTTTGCGATTCACACTCATGATTCTGTTTTATCGAAGGAAAACCTTCAAGTACTCGTAGGGACCGAACGGTTTGTCCTACAGAGCTCCGGGTGGTCTCAAAAATTTTTAAAAATTCGATACTATTTAAAATTGGTGAAAAAACGATACCTTTATTTCGAGAGTTTTCGAGCTAGGGCACTCTTGAAAATTTCAACCCTTAATTTCCACCCCTTAGAAGTGACCTACATCAACCAAAAGCTTCGCGGCACAACTAGACCCCAAATAGAGCCCATATACCAAATTTGAACCAAATCGGTCCAGTGTTGCTAAGAAAAGTGCCGCGTACGGCGTACGGACGGAAATTTTTTTATTCGATTTTCGTATTGTACGTACCTTGAAACGTAAAACATCAAATTTTGAGGGGGGTTAAAATTTTTTTTTTCTTGCTCGATTCCAAAGGCTTATTATTGAAAATAATAAACCAAAATGGGAAAAACTTTTGAATAAACGGGTTTTTCCCTTATTTCTTTGGCAATTATTGTTCGATTTGGATGATTCTAGCGGCCATATTTCAGTTTCTCAATTCCCTAGGTCCGTGCATAATAAATTTCTAAAATCCTTTAAAATTTCCAATTTAAGTACAACATTTTATGTTTGCGCCTTTGATTTGACTAAATAGTAACCCGGAACGAGGAACGAACGGCGACCGACTGAGACCGGGAACTTGGCAACTGCCCTCCCGGCAAACTGCCCTCCTACCTCTTTAGGTCAGTTTAAAACCCCGGTTTGAAACTGCCCTCCTAGGCCATCTCGAGCGACTGCCCTCCCGGTAAACTGCCCTCCTGTTTTAGGAGGTCAGTTTCGAACCCCGGTTTTGAACTGCCCTCCTAGACCACCTCAAGAAACTACCCTCCAAACTTCCTGCTTCCAACTTTTGAGGGTCAGTTTCGAACCCCGGTTTTGAACTGCCCTCCTAGACTACCTCGAGCAACTGCCCTCCCGGTAAACTGCCCTCCTGCTCGGAACAGATCTCCTGTACCTGTGCGACTTCTCATTTCTGGGACATGGGTCTCTCAAAAGTATAATGAGCTGTCAATGATAATGGATCTTCAGTCACGATCATCAGTATATATTAGGAATAAAATAATTAGAATATCAATTTCATGGAGAAATCGAGTTTTTACGCGAAAATCGGAGTTTTTTCCATTAAATCGGCATGAGACTTGAGGGTTGGATGGTGGGCAGATGGCTGGAAGGGGGTGGACTTTTGCCTCCGAGACGGTGATTTCGCTGAAATCAACAAGAAATCGCAAAGTCGACCTTACCATTAGAAAGTTGATTAAATTTGCAAGTTTTCCTGAGATTAGACAGTTTTCAGCAAGTTTTCCTGAGATCAGACAGTTTTCAGCAAGTTTTTATTGGAAATGTAGTTAACGTACCTACGTACAAGTTATTTTAGGAACTTTTTAGAAAAATGTTTAGAAAATGTTCAATGTTTAAACTGCAATTGCGATCCGTTCTTGATTATGAATGTGCTTTAGGCGTAAATCCGATAATGAGGTCAAAAGTAGAAGACATTGTTTCAAAGTGAAGAAACGTGGGTTTTTTATGGCCAAAATGTGGTTTGCTTAGCAAAAAAAAAAAAAATAATAATCATATAAAAATCATATCTCGGAACGGATTGAGATATAAAGGTTTGGTTGGCGGCGTTCTACTAGGCAGATTTCCAGTCTAGTTTTACCCAATTTCGGATTTTCGAATAATTGACGTTCTAGGCTGAAGCATATTCATGTTTCTTGAATTTTAGCCGTAGACTTTAAGCGAAAGCATCTGGGGGTGCAGGGGATCTGTATATTACATTAATATATTTTGAGTACTTATATAAATACAGTCCAACTCTGTTCAAATTGTCATGTTGGTATGTACCAATATATGTTTTGTATATCTCTTTGTCGGTCAGTCAATCCTCATCTGATTACAGTCAAATGGTGCTACCATCATCAAATTTGATACGTTTAAATATGCCATTCAGAAGGAAATTTACTTTTCCATATTTCTCAAGGCCCTGTTGACTATCATTATGTAATATCATAATATGTACACCCAAGAGAGGATTTTCTGGGTCACAAACCATTTTTCTACCCTTGCATTGCCCAGGAGAGTTTGTCTGTCTTTCGACGACAATTAAATTGTATAAATATGTATGTATAAATACAGGGTGTCCAAGTTTTTTATGCTAATACTTCAAGGATCGATTCTACAACTAATTTGCAACAGAAAATGTGTCATAGAGATTTTGTTTTAACCCCCTTAAAATCCGCCTTTTTTGACTCTTAAGATTTTTTTCGTGTTTTCGACCATACACCATTAAAACGGCCATAACTCCCTTGAATTACACTCAAACATTAGAAATAAGGGTACTGTTGGAAAGAGCGCTGAATTTCCTATAAAAATTATATCAGACCGATTTTTTAAAATAGCTTCTGGGAGGAGTGTTTTGAGCCCAAAGTTAAACTTTTTCGATTTCTACATTTCTTCACAAATTTCAATGGCATTTATTTATTTATTACCACCATTTTCGTTTTCCCAGCCGTTTTTCTTGACGGAAAAAAACATCTACGTTTTCTCAGCTTTCCAATGATACAGTCATTTTTGTTTGTTGAGAAGGACATTTTTTGTGAAAATTGAATTTTTATGCGAAAAAACGATGATATTTTTCAAAGAAATTGGCGTCTCGGAGCGCGCCCGCTGACGGGGTTGGACAGCGGGAGGGGGGCTGAAAGGGGGCGGGCGGGCGCGCACCGAGACTCCGAGACACCAATTTCTTTGAAAAATATCACCGTTTTTCAATTAACACCGGTATCAAAGGACATGGTAGTGCGGGACATGGTATCAAAGGACAAGTTTACCAAACGAGGAAAGCTCCGTAAAAATACATTCTGTGTTAAAAGAGCAGTATTTGGGATCAAGGCATGTTTTGGTCTCCCGAATCAAATGGGACATTCTCTGATTAGGTCAGTCATTTTACATTGAAGAGGACTGTTTCCCCCGCAACTTTGGGCATCAGCTCCATCAGAGAATAAGCTGAGAACGACAAATGGTGCTGAAACATTTCACTGCGATTTTAACAAGCAATTTCATACTCCCCATACTAATATCCATCTCGTGATCTCCGTAATGAAATAAGTTCAAGTGAGAAGCGACATGAAGGTAGCCAGCGTGAACAAAGGTACCTGAAATCAAAAACTAATTTAACTAATAAAATCGGATGTTAGTGGTAGGTAGGTACTTGTAGATTGAAGTTTTGAGATTATCTTTTTGGTTTATTATTTTCAATAATGAACCTTTGGAATCGACCATGAAAAAAAAAATTTTAACACCCCCTCAAAATTTGATGGTTTACGTTTCAAGGTACGTAGAATCCAAAAATCGAATAAAAATTTGGCCGTCCGTCCGCCGTACGCCGTACGCGGCACTTTTGCCACTTAGCATTGACCGATTTTGATGAAATTCGGTATTCAGGCCCCACTTGGGGTCTAGTTGTGCCCCGAAGATTTTGGTTGATGTAGGTCACTTCTAAGGGTTCAAAAATGAATTTTGAAATTTTGAAAACGCCCTAACTCAAAAAATTTTGATATAAAGGTATTGTTTTTTCTTCAATTTAGGATTCTATAGAATTTTTAGAATTTTTCGAGACCACGCGGAGCTCTGTAGGACAAAACGTTCGCTCTCTACGAGAATTTTAGGGTTGGACGTACGATAAATCAGAAACACGAGTGTGAATCGCAAAAGAGGCCTAATCTCCGTTCAAGTGTTAGCTGACCGAAATGCGATCGATGTTTTTTTACATGTTGGATGGTTGGTGGCTTTGCAGACGAGTGATCTATGTAGAAAAATAAAAAATAATAAACCATTGTGTAATAATTTGCAGCGTTTATGCATCGGATCAGACACACCCATCAGTGTAATGGATACGAGGAAGCTATGTGCCACACCCATTTGGCCGACTTTTTTTCCTGATCCCAAACCGAGTGGGTTTCCGCCCCATGATCCCAACCATGCCACTGCTCTCTTGAACGTCGCCATTATCACTAGATGATAAAAGACTACTATACCTCACTATCATTCGTCCTATATATGGCAATATGGTTGTTCAGTTTGGGGCCTGGCAAGCAAAACTCAGATCAAACGGGTCCAGACTCAGCAAAACCGTGTGCTTCGCATTATCACCGACGCCCCTTGTTCGTGAGAAATGATGTGATACACCGCGATGTTGAAGTACCTGAGGTTGAGAACGTTATAAGGTCTACAATGACACGAAAGCAGGATTCCTTCCGATCTCACCAATCTACAGTGTTAGATACACTGCTTTCCTCATGGGACAGAACGAGACTCCCCCGACGTCTTATAGAAAACGGACCGCCGATCTAGTCGAAACCTAGTCATTCATAAATTTATTCGTGTCATTGTTCGTGTGTAGTACTGATATTTCCAGTCTTTCGTCAAATTCGTGTCATTGTTCGAGTCTACTGTTATTACTACATAGTCATTCATCAATTCGTGCCATTGTTCCTTTTTGTTAATGTTATTACTTAAAATTAATTTATCAACTTTACGTTCTTATAATGTATGTTAACGAGCTCCACTAAAAGTTACGAGGGACTGTCACTGGACAGATACCCTCTTTCATGTTCCACTGTACTAAGTACAAAAAATTAAATCTTAAAATTACCACAACATAAAAGTATTTTGTAATATACAAAAAGTTGGATGAAATATTTTTAAAAAAATGATCCCAATCCCGGATCCCTTATTACGTTGCGCTAATTAAAAATATTTAAAACCCACATAGGTTAGTTAATTCCTTAATTATAAGTAAATGTAGGCAAGCAATGCCCGTGTAATCTTCATTAGCTTGTTGTAATGCCAACATTATGTTTCTTGTTCTGCAGGTAAAATATCTAGTCCTGTTTGTAAGGGCTAGGAGGCCAGTTTACCGGGAGGACAGTTGCCAAGGAGGGCACTTGCCACGGAGGTCCATTTGTAAGGACCGATTCGATGAGAGGGCCCTGCTAATACGTGGTGTGAGCAGGAGGGCAGTTTCTCCTGACGTACAGTAAAAACTGGCCTTTTCGGAGGGCAGTTTGCCGGGAATGCACTTTCACGGGGCGCACATTTGTGTTTCGGGTTGAAACTACCCTCCCGCAGGAGGGCAGTTTGCCGGGAGGGCAGTCGCCACGGGGGGCACCTGCCCTAGGTCCCTGAGACCCCCTTAAGCAGAAGGGTGATCTATACAGTAAAATAACAAACCATCGAGTGATAATTTATAGCGTTTTAAATTATGAAAACAAACAGTAACTTGGTTGAGAAAAACACGTTCTTTTATTTTAATTTATCGATGCTCTGATCTATCATTTTAATAAATATTGCACCAAAAACTGCGTGTTATTATATTTACAATATTGTTATTTTACATGAGAAAGGTACATTTTCCACCCAACTTGGTTGACTTTTCTACCGAATAAATTGAGACAGTTTCAACACTTTATCGAGGTTTCATTATCAACCAGGTTCTCAGTTCAAATATTTACTTTTACTTTTCTTGAGGGACGAAATTAGAAGTCAATATTTCGTTTTAAATAACAAAATTTCTAGTTTGCTAGAATTACATTCAAATCGCAGTTGCTCAAGGTAAGCACGGAAGAATCCCGATATTGTGAGATAGCCCTTCAAATATTTGATATAAGAGCGGTCGTAATGAAAATTCTGAAGGGACCGGACGGTGGATTTGCCCATTTGCGTTCGCAAGATCTCCCAAATCCCGCACTCTTCCGTCTGAATAAATAGGATTTCGCGAATAAATCTCGAGAAAATGCGGTACGTGATACCACTAATAATGGGAAGAACGGAGCGGGCACCTAGAGGAAACGCGATTTCTCCCTCGGGAAAAACTGTTTATGGCGGGGGGTCGAGGGCGATAGGACCCCAATCTGACCCCGCAATTCGGACCTCCGGGTACGACCTGAATTTATTCCGAGATAAAAATAAAAAATCCTCAAAAGAACAGGTGGGAATACAAGATAGAAGCAAGGATGTTTTACACGGACTGGAAGGAGAGTCTATGGCGCAGAAAAAAGGGGTACATTATTCAGAGAGAGTTCGGGGAGGAAGGCGGATTTGACCAAAGAATATTTTACAACTTTCAAAGACCTCCCGTTCTGTCGTTCGTTCCTCTTTTGCGTTGTTCTAGGCGGAGACCTAAAGCCCGCGAAAGTGGTTTTATAAATAAGTCCGAGAACAAAGAAGAATGTCGAGAGGAAGAAGAACGTTGTAGCACCGACTCAGTTCGGATATTCATGTGTGGTCTTCTTACTCTTCCGACATGATTTATTTGGACATGCAGATCCTGGTATTTCATCATAAATCAAACTTATATAAATAAATTTGTTTCTCCAAGTAGGTTTAGGTTCCAACTTTGTTTCATGGGAATTTACTGCAGAAAAGGGCGGATCTGGATGGTTTTTATTGTGATTGACATTCAAGTTTCTGATTTATTGTAAATCCAACCCTTAAATCCTCGGTGGTCTTAAATACCTCAATATCGAGAGTTTTCGAGCTAGGGAGTTTTGAAAATGAAGACCCGTATTTTTCACCCTTAAGAAGAGATTGACACAAACCAAAAGCTTTGAGAGACAACTAGACCCCAAATGGAGACCAAATACCTACCAAATTTCATCAAAATCGGTCCATGATCTTTATGGAAAGTGCCACTTAAGGCGGACGGAAGGATTTTTTTTTTTTGAGAGGGGTTGAATCATTTTTATTGGACTTTATAACTTTTTCGTCGCTTTCCCGCCACTTCCGTTCAACGAGTGTCCATGTTATAATGTGTGAAGAAGCTATACTGCACATCCAACTTGGCAGAGGATTTTTCCCTCTTTCAATAGACAAATCCACAACACTATCCGACCCTGGAGTCCACCTCTTCAGGGACTGGACTGGGGAGATAATGCTAGACAAGGTAGGTTTAAAATAGTAATTTTGTTACCTTCAGGAGTGTTCTTTTTGGAGATTTCGTTGTATTGAATACCTATTGTATTGAAAACCCCATTGGCCGACATGATATATTGGCACATACATAGTTACTCCTACTCCTACATTCACCCTCCATTAATATTACCCTACCCTCTGATATTTACCCTGAAAACTCTATACCCCCCCCCACCCTGAAATGAATCACCAGACGTGGAAGAGGTATTCAGCCTCGTGCCATCGGTATTTCTTTTTTTTATTCATTTTTGTCGAACCCTTTAAAAGCCTTTAGGAGGCCCTCCGCCAGGAAGTAGGTCGCGCCGCTTTGTGTAGCTCCCCCGTATTGTTGGGTTTGTGGAACGCCAGAGCTGATGTCTACACGCTTCGTGTATTTTTCCTCCTCGTATTGTAATTTTCTTTTGCGAACCGGCAGGAAATATGGAAAACATCTCGATTCTTACGGTGTACATATTTTTTTGGCAGATACTCGACAAAGCGGTTATTTTTCAAGGTTCCATCAAGCCTCGACTTTTATATGAACCTGAAGCCAGAAAGAATCAGGATCGGCTTGATTGAAAATTTCTAGTACACATCCAGCTGTCCATCTGAGCTTGCACAGTTTTGATGATAATAATGGTGATGATCAGCGGGCGAAAGAACTTGGTCAAATGCTCAACGAGCAAACTCATACTAGGTGACTCAGATCGTGCATCTCTCTTAGATTGATAGGGCTGAGTTTATTTGGAAAATTTGACCATTAATCATTAGTAGCAATCTGAGTAGTAATTTCGACTATCCTCAACTGTGAAACGGCTCGTAAAATGAAGAGAAGTTGAAAAGTCTAGCCCGGATGATTACAAAGTCATGTGTAGTTTCCACTTTATTGATGAAACACCCGCTTCTATTTATAGCTCCAAGTGGACTGTTTATTTTATTTTTTCAATTAGAAGACCTCAGTAAGGGCTTTTCAACACGAACTCCATAATTCTCCCCCTCCATGCTAAATTCAGCTTAGTTTCTAGAGCTGGCAGCGAGAAAAATAAATGTATTCCAGCTCGAAATCTGTGCTCCCCTTTATTTATCGGATAAACAAAAAAGGCGGGCTGGTCAAACGGGGGCACGACCAGGGCGAAAATGGCATCCCTGGCCTGGAATTCAGTCGGTCTTGAACCAGTAATGCAAGAAAACGAAGATGATACCCCGAAACTGGTACTAGCTGACATAAGGATACATGGAGTATGGAACCAAGAGAGGACGGCGTACTTTGATACCCGAGAAGTAAACGCAGACGCCTCTTCTTATGGATACATGACCTGGTCCTCCCCATCACAGTCAGTAGCAAACGAGAAACATAGAGAGTACGATGCAGCTGCAGAAGACCTCTGAGTTTCATTCACACCCCCTCGTTGTGGCTTGCGACGGATCCCTGCACAGAGAATAAGCCTGCTTCCTCAAGAGGATGGTGGAGGTACTATCAGAAAAGTGGGCAAAGCCAATTTCACAGGTTACCCATTGGGTAAGAGTGACAACGGAACTGGCAGTGGTGAGGGTGGTCTCCATGAGGATTCGAGGAATGAGGAGAAGGGTGAGATGCCTTGGGTTGGAGGACGGCGCTTTGATGCCAATACAAGGAGATCTCAAAGGACCAAGAAAATACGGTACCTAAAGAACGCGGCAGAAATAAGCAAAAATGTACAATGGGGGGTGCGCCTGATTTTTTTAAAATTTGTAATCGAAAAAAGACCTCATCCTGAGAATTTTGACACCAGCCGTTTTCTTTTTGGATGAGTAAATCTTTTTCTATGATTTTTAGTTTCGAATGTTTATGACATCACGCAACCCCCCAGCTCACTGTGACGTCATAAATATTCGAAACTTTGAAAAATCATAGAAAATGGTCTTCTCACGCTAGAAGGTCGCGGTTGGTGTCAAAATCCTCAGAATGAGGTCTAGTTTAGATTAAAAATAACAGCAACTACGTAGATCGACCCAACAAAACGGAATGTGTCAATTGACCGGGATTGTGGTCAACTGGAAATGTAAACACCTTCTTCGCCGAGATTTCGGTAAATTTATTACCTTCTTCAGGGCTCGAACCCGGTTTCGGTAATAAATTTACCGAAAGCTCGGCGAAGAAAGTGTTTATATTTTCAGCTGACCACAATCTCGATCAATTGACACATTAAAAATAGCAATAACAGTTTTTCCGACCCATGCGCACACTCCATTGTGTCATTCGAGACAGCATGATATTCATACCAGAACCAATCCTAGATGAAAAAAGAGATCGTTTAAAAATTGATTAAATATCAGAACCTCGGAATAAAAAACTACAAATAAGTTGAAGAGTCGAGATTTTTAATTTTCATTTTCAGGACCAGAGAATAGTAGTCTATGTATCACTCAAGATACCCCAAAATAGACGTCCCAAAGTTTTTGCTAAAAACATTGAAAAAGTAAGTTTGCAGTGAGCGGGTAAAAGTCAAGAATTGAGTGTATTTTTTCCAGTTAGTTTTCTGGTGATAAACTTACCTACTCAACGTTTTATAGTGGATTGCCAAATGGCGGTGCAACTTTATGTAATACTAAATACCTAGTAATACCTATAGATTTGGAGGTTTTTGACATTTTCATGTCTTTCATATGGCACATAAAAAAAAATCGTCACGAAATTTGATGCAACGATATTTGTTGCAACGATATTTGTTGCAACGATATTTGTCCCAAGTCGCCACAATGATGATTATGACCATCAGAAGTGAAGTTGTTAGGTAGGTAGGTACTTTACAGTTTGATATTACCAGGGGGGCATGAAAATGTTTCAATGTGTTGCAGACTCGTATGCAAGCGTTTTTCCAGTCCAGTCAGAAATTAGTAGTTTTTCTCCAGGAGAAGTTAAAGGATCCAGTACCTAACCCATTTTAAACTTATTTTCAACCCTCTCTTTGAAGGTTAAGGTGTGAGTTGGTGACCCCTGCTCACAAGCCACCTCGTCCATCGTAACATTTTCTTTCAAGACAAATAGGGGCCAAATCTTCGAAATTTCATCCCAACCATTCAAGCCTGTGAATTAGAACGAACTGTAAGTGCGAGGAGGTAGTGTGATTTGAGTCTTCACATTCAAGAGTTCGATTGTTTTCGAGTTGTGGCTTGAGGTTTTTAGGTAGACTTTGAATGTAATAGGTATATTCTCTATATCAAATCTGAAATGTTTGTTTAACCTGCGAGGTGTTTGGACAGCTCGCCCCAATTTCCATTTTTGAAATACTTTCTGATGAACTCAAATCCTCAAATTTCTCAAGGTATGGGTAAGGTAATGTCTCCTGATCATTAATAGGTCATCTAAAGTTTAATTCGATTAGCCATGAGGAGGATAATTGGTCAGGTCCTTTCATTTTTTACTGAAAATGTAACTATTGACGAGTTGTTGAAGCGTTCCGAGGAAGATGTTAATTTCAGATCTATATGCCCAATAAACCTGCACGTTGTGGTTTGAAAATTTGAGCTCTTCATGGCGCCAAACCCTTCTACAAGTCAAAAATGGAACTGTAATGTGGAACCCAAATCTTCTGGACCTTTACAGCTGAATGAGAGTACATGTAATGTATATGCACTGCAACATTTATTTCTCCCCTTTCTCCTGAAAATGATTTGGCAAATTTATTTAGGTACCTTCAAAGTTTTTGATCAGTTGGAGGAAATACGTACATTGCCCCCCCCCCCTCCCACGAAGCTATTGGATTATTTGGGGAGTATGAGTCAGTAAGAATACTTTTAGACGATTTTTCGTTGAGAATATGAAGGAAAAAAAAACACATTCACGTAAATTTATATAGATATCCATGAAATTTTTTCTCTCCCTCATTGGAGAGTTTTTAGTATACGTTAGATCTGATGACAACTATTCATGATGAAGGAAGTTTATAGATGAGAATGAGAATAAAAACGTTAGTTTACTTATCTCGTAAATTTATTGAAATATTCACGAAAAACGTTTTTATCAACCCTTCCTCCCTCCTCAAAAGTCTCAGATCTGTAGGGCAACTATTATGAAAGTTATGAAAGGAAATGTCGCGGAAAACGTGAGCCTACACCATAGGCCTCCTTTTGAGGGGTTACACCCCTAGCGGGTTAAAGCTGAATATTGCCAAACACCTCATTTGTTTAAGACAGAATGACCCAACATCAAAATGGATGTAGGACAGAGAGTGAAACGTAGGACAAGTCCTCCAAATGTAGAGCGGAAACCTCTCCAGACATACGACATATCTATGTCGAAACTATAACTATAGAATGTGGAATTTCCGAGTTATTTAAATTCGTCCCCTACAGAGGGTTCACCGCGCCGCTGATTCTGAAAGGGAGCACATCCTCGGAATTTACATGAGAGGCGATGGGAAAAGGGCGGCCCAACTGAGGGATTTTCGGGTGCACTTCATCAAGACTGTCACGCACCCTCTCTCCTCCACCGTCGAAGCAATCTCCACTTCACCTCCAGCCGCAACCGCAGCAAACCTCCACCACCACCGAGGAAAATTATTAATGACGCCTTGAGGACGCCAGTCAAATAAATGCAGCGCATTTACGTGATTAATTCGTGAATAAACGGACTCTATATCCCTCCATCTTCCCGGAACGGTTACACTCAACGTAATCACCGTGGAGACCTGTAGATCGATAGACTGGAGGAAGGAGGTATGCTGCGGTGGTTTGGGGCCTTGCTGCGGTGGATGGAGTGAAGGGGTTAAGCGGACCTGCACGCACCTGCTCAAGATTTGTGAGGCGAGGGAAAACCAAAGGGAGCTCTAGAAGCTATAAATCATGGCGCCACTACGAGGATGAAGGAGGCAGAAGCCAGGAAGAATACATAACTACCTGAAAGAAGAAAAAATACGACAAAACCCAGAAAAAAACGAATCTTGAAAAAATAAAATTAATGGATAAATTACATAAAAGAACAATAACATGAAACTCAGGGTTTTGTGGAGAAAGGCGAATTCGAACGGGCTCTGTGGGACCGGAGAAATGACCCGGATTTTCGCTGCAGTTTTGCGCGGGGAAATTATCATATGAAAAGCGGAAAAGGTTCGTTTGCATGACTAAACCTTTAAGGGGAAATAAACGGGGCAGAAATTCAACGGGGTGAACGCGAATTTTATCGGTGACAAAAGAGTCTGGATGGAATGGTGAGAGGGGATCTGGGGAAGTCGAGTGTGAGGGTTAAACCTTTAAACGCAGGAACTCGGCGTTTTTCGACGGAATTTAAAAGGGAGCGAATCATAAGCCCCAAAACAAACTACCCTCGAACCTAAAAATCCGAGCAGAGAACTTTCATTGGCTGTATTATGATCTTCTGATGGGTGTAGCTGCTCTACCCATCAGATGATCAACCTAGCTGTAGCCAGATGAAAAATCCAATTAAAAATAATAAATTGAAAGTTGACAGCAAAACGTTATACATTTTAGGTATGAACCGCTACTCAAATTTGTGATTTGTGTTGTGTTTAAAAAAACGGATTATGTTTCATGTTATTCATGAAAGTTTGTTATTCATCGGTACGATTATTATAAAACAAACTTTTGATGAAAAAAGTGGTCAGATTTTTCCATACCTATTAAGACTCAGAACCACTGGCTGAAAGTAGCTGAATATGGCTGAAAGTAGCTCTTGAGTCTGGTTCGATACAACATGAAGCCTTCACTCAGTAGGGATTCAAACTGCCCAAATGAAGTAAAAGTACTAGGAGTACAGTAAGTGATAGGATAACTGGGACGGCTCCTAGTACAAATGTGGAATGTGGATTTGGGCAAGACAAAATTCATTCAAACAATCATATACCCAATAGAACTATCATACAAACCAATAGAATGTCAATTGATGAAGATCGGGTTTACAGGATAGATGTATCTACCTAGGAGAAAAAAATTTAAATAAAATCGCGGAGAAATTAAATTATTATTTAATTTAATAAAATAATTATTTATAATTATTAATTATTATTATTAATTTTATTATAATTTAATTAAATTAAATTATTAAATTAAATTATTTAATAATGCAGTGAATTTTGGGTAGATATTAATTATTCAGGCCTTGATCAGCTGACTACACCTACCTCTGACGTTACTAATGTTCGTCTTGAAATGGAAGAGGAATAGCCTAGTTTGGAGTCAAACTAGAAATGAAGAGTTCCAACTTGAAACGCTCGAGTTCCACATTTTTCTTGTGCATGTAACTGGAGAGAAACATTTTACCATAAAAAACTACTTCCCTTTAACGATGAAATTCAAGCAGGAAACTGTATCGGATATCCAGAAATATGATCGCCTAATGAGACTCATCTGTAGAATAAGTGGAGGTTGAAGCTCTCCTGAACGCCTCAAGGCATATAATAAATTATATATGCATTAGCGACTCTTCAAAGTGAGTTGATTTCCAACAACTCGATCAGTGAATACCGCTCTTTACAACTTACCGTCTCTTCCTCGCTTTCATTCTCTGAACGAATCTTGGAATATCAGTGACTTGTGAGGAATAGTGAGAACAGGAAAAGTTCAAAACCTTCAAATGATAAAAGTCAATACTTCCTACCTTCGAGATCTTTCAGAGAACTAATAACAAGATAAAATAAAGTTGCAATTCTCCACTCTGACCTACCCCACCTAAAATCAAACGTTCGTAAAAACAACAAAATTATATACGAGACTTTGCTTAGTATATTTCCCACCTCTTGGCTAGATCGTATTTGATAACGGTGAAAGATATTGATCAAAGATGTCGCATTGTACTCCAAGGGAAGTAGTGAAGAGGTGACGACCTTCTGGAATATCTCGTTCGACTTCTGTCAAGTTCAGCCTTCTGACCCACAAATCGGCGGTGAGGAACGGAATGACCTCCTCTGAGGTTACTGCAAACGGGTTCCGATCGATTGAAAAATAGACCTCACGTGGAACTGTTCTCAAGCCCAGTTCATTACAACAGTGGAGAAGTGCATTCGATGTGTTGTGGTCACTTCCAACACTTCGGTAGTGAAATTACGATTCATACTCGAACTAAAGGATAGTAAATTTTAGGACGGATCACAGGACATTGATCCTCACATGATGCATTGAAACTCACAGGACATTCAAAGGGCAAACCCACATAGTCCCAGAGATTGTCATCTTACTCGTACTATAATTTCGTTTTGAAGAACAGAACCTAAGTCACCGCTCAGTCATGGAACACAAATGTACGGATACATTAAGTTTCGACTTGCAGCACGCGAATGTGAATCTTCGGTGATGAAAAAGCACATCGTCAAATCAAATTTGAGAATCAGTCTGATATCTACGAATTAATAATACATTCAATAAGACGAAGATTTTGAATATATAGGATGAATAGAACAATCTTAAATGTGATCAACCTTCAAGGCATCGATTCTACAACTAATTTCCAACAGAGAGTGCCTCTTACAGTTTTTTTAACCGCTTGTTTTCGTGAGTATTTCAGTTTTAAAAAAAAACGTGTTCGACCTTATATAAACTTACCATAACCAGTTACCTCAATTTACTGTGTAAATGTAAAAATAAGGACTCCGTTTGAGAGAACATTAAATTTCCCATCTTCCTAATGCCAAAAAAAAGTATTTAGAGAAAAATCTGATGCAAAAAAAAACTCAAAGCATTTTTCCCAAAATTTAAATTTTTTCGACCCGTTTTTAATCCTTTTTTACACAAACGTCTTGAGAAACACTTCCTCACATTCTTAGATTTCCAACGGTTTAATGTAACAATTTTTACAATCGAATTTATGGAAAAAATTTGTGTTTTAACGTTGGAAAACGCGAATTTTTTCATCGAAATTATCAGTGAGGGTTGGTGTGGGCGGCGCAGTAGACGGCGTAGCTCCCTTGCGTCCAAACCTCAAGCCAAAACGATGATTTCGTTGAAAAAATTCACGTTTTTTCGTGTTAAAACACAATTTTTTACCCACAATTTGACTGAAATTATTTTTATTATACCGTTGGGAAGCCAAGAATACTAGGAAGTTTTTCCTGTTGAGTGTCTCTCAAAACCAATATATACCTAATAAGGGCTTAAATACGGGTTAAAAAAAAATCCGCTTTGAGCCTTTCTTTCACCCATCAGATCTTCTCAACATATTTTGGTTGGATATTTGCCCCTATTATTACATTTGCACAGTAAAGGTAGTTATGGTAATTTTATTGATATAAGGAAGAAAAACAAAAAATCTTCAATATTGAAATACTCTCTGAAACAACGGGTTAAAAAACGAAGAGGAACTTTTTGTTGGAAATTAGTTGTAGAATCGATCTCTTGAAGGTTGGACACATGAGAGTCGAGAATTAAGCACACATCTCGACTAATTTTTGTGACCGCTGATTTCGAAGATTGTGCTAATAGGCGTCTGGTGCAGGTTTGGTGAGACCTCAAACCCTGCCAGCAACAGATTTCCAACGCGAATCATGGAAAGGGATAGTTCCACTAAGTAGGGGACAACTTGAGAGCCCATAAATGGTTCAATCAAACTACGGCAGATAGCGTATCCATTACCGACGATTGGGGGTCGACCCGCAGAAACCGAATCACTTCTGACTTGGATCAATAGGAATCTTCAAGTACAAACATCAAACTCGGAACCAATTTCAACTAAACTGGAATACCGGAGCGGAACAAGGCGCAAAGGGGTCGCCTTCAGATCAATTTCCAGAGAGGAAAGCACAATTAGTGGCCACTTGGACTTCATCTGTAACTTGAGGAATGTTCGATTCGCGTCTGATTCGATTTACGAGTACCTAATTAGAGTAGGTAATTTATTTAACTGAACGCAGCTAAATACCTCTCTTGTTCATGTCAAGGAAACAGTCGCCGTTCGATCGAAATGAAACCATCTTGAGCCTCAGACATGTATGTGAATTTGTACCTACCTCGATACAATAATATCGAGGTTATTAATATTATTAATAACATATCGCTCATTTAATGCAATAGTGTCATATCTCAAAGTCAGTTGTACTTGGTGATCACTGTTTTGCCCATAGGGCAGAATTCATAGACAAGGCTTGAATGTGAGCGAGCACTCAATTATCTGAGTTGAGGGTCGGCCTCGACTCAACAGTCCGTATTCATAGTTGATTAAGACGGCCCACTTAAGTGTTGTGGTCGCCTGAGTGCACACTGAGCCTGAGGGGACGCTAAGGGGCTACTCAACTCATTTTCACCTTAAGTTGGCAGCCTTGGTGGGGATATTTCCCTGTTTCAGGGATATTTTGGGTAAAAAGCACGGGGAAATTTCCCTCTCGTATTCTGCACTGACCGTGAGTTATAACCTTGTCACCGGTTCTCTGTGGTTATAACAGAAATGAAAAGCTTCTTATTGCATTTTTCGTTACAGTGGATTTGCATGCTAATTTCTCTATTTTGTCGGATTTCTTACAAGTAACCATTAGTTTTGAGTTATTAGGAGTGGTGAATCAATCAAATTGAAGTCAGTTCAATTATATAAGGGTGCTGACATTTTTTCGGAGGTTTGTAACTTGATTTCTATCTCCGCAATTTCGTCAGTTGGAATGAATTTGCTGCCATCGGATTCGACTATATTGCTCTGAAGAAGATAAGAAATTATGATTTCCTTAAATTAGCAGTAAAAGTATGTACCTATATGTAGGTACGATACGAAAGAAAGAACCACTATTCAAAGTAATATACACAAAAAGAGATGTTGGTATCCTTTTCATGGATGTTCTTAGGCATCATTTAACCAAATCAACCCATTGATTGTTTCAGACAAATTAACTTCTCCCGGCCGAATGAGGAAGGTTTATCCACAAGCAAATATACGAATATTTATGACGTTTGGAACTCTTCTACACCTTTACCTACCTACTTATTTATTCACCTGTGTGAAACAATATAAAGCCCGAAATAAACTCGTACCTGTATGGATGTTTTTTATTCAACTTGTACTTTATTACCAACCCATATAATTTTCTACTTTATCATATTACTAGATCGTAAAACAAGAATGAGTATGAATGAAGGCGAGAATGTTTGACAACTTCAAGAAAGAAACTCACAATCTCGGAAGATTTCACCAAGTTCGGGGAGAAAATATTGAAAAGACTGTTACAAGGAAATTCAAGTTTGCGATGATCTTCATTGGATTTTTCAGTAGGAAAATCTGATAATAACTGTGGCTGAGGGGCACTTAAGGTACCTCCGGCCAGCACTCGAGATTTTGCCCCATTGAGTCAAGGGTGGGCCTCAACTCAACGCTGAGTTTGGTTTATGAATACCGTTGAGTGCGCCCTTAGAATTCGCACTGAGTGCTCCCTCAGGGCGCCCTTAAATCTTGTCTATGAATACAAATGAGTGCCCGCAAACCCTTATCGGCGCATTTGAGGGTGCACTCAGACTTAAGTAATGACTATGAATTCCGCCCTATATCCACTAATATTTTACAGATGGTGGAGTGGTACGACAATGGACATCTCGCGACTAGCTTCGCAAGCATAGAAGTGACCTTCATGCACTAGTTTCTAACCCTCCAAAAGAGTTTTTTTCTTCAGAAAACCGAGAATCGCAAATTTTGAGATACGTCACTATTGCATTAAATTTCAGCTGTACGTTGGCTCCTCCATGATATCGAACAACCTACCAAAAACGAAGAAATTAGGAAATTTTGTGGTACGAGCGGGCCTCACGTTTGTACTATTCAAGTATGCCGTTTCTCATTGGCGGTAGCTAATATTGAACTGGTATAATACTTAAGTCGTTTAATACTTTTAAACTTTTGGGGCGAGGGATTTTTTTTTAGGGTTTTTCGGGAATACAATGAAATTTCCCGAGTTTTCCAGTAGAGTAAAATTCCCGGAGTATTACCGGTTTTCCAAGTCGCTGGACACCCCTGATGAAGACAAAATTTCCAGAGAAAAGGGCGTTTTCAATTTTTACCGTTGCGAAAACATTGCCCATTAGTTGTACACCACCATAAACCACCGGAAATATAGGCGTTTGGTTGGCAAATTAAGGATACACCGCCTTTTTTTGTCAGGCATCTTCCACACACGGATGTTTTCTGGGGAATCATATCATTACGTTATTGTCTGCGGCTGGAACAAGAATGAAATCACATAAATGACAACAAGAGGGAACATGTACTTATCCATAATAAATTGAAATGCAAACTAAATATTCATGATACGGGCAAATTTTGAAGCCAGGAGCGAAGACCATTTTCCAGAGACTATGGAGGGTTGTTGGGTTTCTTAACGTCTACAAGTTGACTATCAAATATTAAAGTCAAAGCACCACCGCATTGGCATAAAATGAAATTTTTAAAAGCGGAAGAAAACGAGGCTTCCATCCCGCGCTCAGCCGCGGGGTAATATTATTCCTTTCCTCTTACACTCAATTTCTGTCGGATGAGTCTCCTGGGTTTCATTGGAATCTGCTTTTTTTTGTCAAGAAAAGTGGTCACCCAAGTCAGATGAGAAACTATCGGATTAAGATGGGAATGATTTAGAGAGAAGAGAGGACAACATTTTACCAGTACGTAGGTTTACTAATACCAAAATTGGGGAAAGTATTAACGCTTCACGCTGATATAATTGTCTCTTTGAATTGGGTAGGTATTTGCGGCATCGCTAACCGTAATGAAAAAACATCCAATTTCACCTCACAGCCCTGGTTACCACACTCTATAGTAGCAAACAAAACCTCGTGACAGGAAAAACGTTACTCAGTCGGTTTTCCACCTACAAAAATCGTTATCCACTCGTTGAAAAGCTCTCGATTTATGCGGAAACTTTATGCTATATAGTCCTTTATGCTGACTACTAGGCCATAAAAACAAAGAAACCATTTCAAACACGGTAGGTGGTGAATGTAGCTAATAGGGTTAGTTTTATCTCTCCCTTTCACTTGACATGACAGACAAACCACCTTTCACCACGTGGTCTGGTTACCACGTGGCCCTTTCCTTTCTGATCCTTTCACCTCCCTTTCACCCAGACTATATACATAGAACGACGGACTGACAAACTTTAGTACTATCTCGAAGGCCTGAAGATGATGTCCTTACATCGAAAGCACTCGCCTCCTGTACTCGACTTGCTGGTTACGACGGATTCTCTAATACGGTACGTAGATAATAATGGTAGGTAACGCTTTTTTGCGGAAATGTTAGTTGCGGAATGATTTTTTGCGGTATTTGTTCATGATGGTACATTTATTGTACCCCACACCACAGAATGTGTTTTCGTCATCAAAGGTACCTCGGTTAGTCATACCCAGTAGTCCCAGTGAAATTTCAGCTTGGTGGGGCCACCAGGAACGAATAAAGCTCGCCAAGGGAAGGAAGGGGCTCTATATGTCATTCATACAGAGATTGTAATTCAGACGGAAAGTCAAAGACCCTACTATACGTAGATTGGGTTCATAAAGTATCAATTAGTCTTTTTAGTCAAAAAGGATCATTCAGCAAAAACCCGTCTGTACCTTCAGAGTAAACATTTTAGTACACATCCTCCCTCTATCATCATTTAAATGAGGCAGAGTTCTTAAGGCTTAGGAAGGAAATTATGCAAAAGAAGATGAAAGAAGAGAAATTTCATTCATGAATGTTTGGGCAGTAGAGATGAAGAGTTCTTGACAAACAGCTCTGGGCAAAGTTGGGTAGCTAAAAACGTCTCCAATTTTATCAACATAAATCACAATCTCTTAAGCCCTGATGAATTGAATTAGATTTATAGAAGACTTGAACGCCGTTGTTAGAAGGTAAATTCTTCCTAAGAGTAAATTTATTGGAGACAACCATTCTATCCTATCCTACCATCAATATTAACCACAAAACAAGCCTTTATATGCATTCTTCAATTTCATGTTACCAACTTCTTAATTATATAGAAGTATTTTCCTCGCGCACTTTGTTTTGCCTGAGGAATGAACGTTATCTCATGAATTATGACACAATATTCCAAGATTGGTTTAAAAAAATTCCAAGGTAGTCTTCCTAAAACAGACAGGCTTTAGGGTCGGGTTTAAGTTTGATCAGGTAGCGGATTAAATAAAAAGTTTCAAAGAATGACGTCCAGGACACATTATAGCCGCAAATGAAGAGCATCATAATCCTTTATTGACTTCAAGTACTACACTGAGAATCCCTAGTGATTTCATTGAAGTACCATTTCATGAATGACCAGCATAGCTCAGAACAAGTCAAGGGAAACACCTCTCATCATGAAGGAGCTCGAGAACTCCAACCCTGTGAGAGTGAACAAGTTTAGAGTTATTAAAGCCATTCGATGGTCCTTTGAAGTGAAAGGGCACATTGACAAATACTTCACATTCAGAATCGGGGGAAAAGATGTGTGAACATTAGATCGACTCGAAACTTTCTGAAACTTGAACATTCACCGTCGCTGAACCATCCTATGTCGAGATTCATCCCCCATCAAGATCTGGACGAAGTCCTCTTTCAAGTTAACAAATAAAAAATTTAAAAAACCGCATTTGTCGTAAATGGCCTTCTTACAAGTTTACAAATGGAAAATTAGAAAATCGTCTTTGCCTTAAATGGACCTACAGGACCAGAACCATAATTTGTTCTGAGAACTTTAGAAGAGATTATGACAAAGTCTGTTAAATTTTTTTGAACGTCTACCACTCTCACTGACTTACAAGCCCCAGACATATTATTATTATATACCGATGTAAATTTAACCAAACCACACTCCCTAATCATTAATATTTACAAATTAATGCGACTAACTAATATGTTCACACATATTGAATATTCGATGAATTCTCGAGTGTGATCTCAAGCTATTCGATTTGACCTTTGTGCTCTACCGAGCCAGAAATTCAATTCGGCCGTATCGATTTGGCGAATCCAATCCAGAATAACAAGGGGGCGCGATGTTCAACACATATTATATAGCTTCGGCTGATGAACCTCCAAAGGAAGAGCTTCGAGGAGATGTACGCAAATTCAACAAACAGGTAGGTAGTTTGCTCGAGTAATTAAGCTAGATTGGATTGATTGGCCATGTCTTCGAGTTCAAACTACCCTTCAGCTGAGGTCAAACCTTGACAGATGTAATCCAATCACTTCATTGGTCGAAATGAGAGCAGCAGAACTTTACAATTTATGATATCCAACTACTGTCGGTGCAAATAAACACATTTTTACATCTGAATGGGTAGGTAAATGGTACCTAATACATTCGGATTGAGAGAACAGGGGAAAACCCGGGTAACTCAGATGTTTTACATTTCGAGTAAAAGTGGTTTTTCTGTCAAAAACAAAATTTCATGCTGAATAGTGTGCTTAAAAAATTCGAGAAAAGGTACAATTAAACTTGAAGTATAGGTGAATATGGTCAAACAATAAAATCCTGCTAATAATCATTCTATTCATTATTTTTCAATTAACAAATTCACAAACTCCAAAAAAAAACAGGGTAACTTTATACTTGGTAAACATCATAGAATTTTTCACGTTCAATTCTTCAGGAAGGTAAATTTTCTTGCTCTTGTTGAGAGAATAATGGCTCAGCCTTCCTCGGAAATACTTAGTGCGTCATCATGCAGTTCACTGTTTCGTCAGAAATCGCATAGCGGCGATTTTTGTGCGACCCTCTTCTGTCGTTTGGTGGTTTCTTTTAAGGTCTTTTGGATGGTCTCCACTTTACCTTTTGTAATCCCATGCAAAGAAAGAAAAGCTATTTGGCAAACGGGCACATCAGTCGTTGAGCCGTCACGGGTTGCTCGTACTTTATACAAAAATGTGGCAGATCTCAAACAGGCAGTCATCTGGGCTTCGGGATCCATCACAGTACGATTCATTACTGGAACAACGCTGATCAGCCCTGTCAGGTGAGCAGTTTGCTCATTCCAATTCGCGAGAAGGTTGAACTGCTTAAAAATAGTACTCTTGTCATTTTCCCCTACGATTTCAAACCAACGATGTCGCCTGCACTGAGGACCTGTCTCGTGACCCAGCGCTCGCATTTTTTTTGTTTACATCACTCATCCTACCTGTAATTTTTCGTTTCTTTGACGAAGGTAGTACTGCAGGATTGTCATCTCCATCCGAAGACACAGCATCCATTCTTCAATTGCCAATCACAAACAACAATGAGAATAACACTGAATTAGTTGAACGAACAAAACGCAGCAAAAAATAACAAACAAGGCACGAAAAATACTGTGGTTCACACGAAGAAATTGGCTGGCGTGGGCAAAAAGGCTGGAGTGGGGCAATCGACGACAGAATGTTACCTTGTTCTTCCCTTGGAGCGCATGGGGGACCTGGTTTTTCCCCTGTATGCCGAATGTTCACTCGATGATTTGAGGCATTTGGCCTGATTTTTCCCCAGTTCTCGCGTTTGCATTCGATCCAGCACCTTTCAAAACATAGGGACCCATCACTATCTCATTTTTGACCGAAAATCGAGTTACCCGGTTTTTCCACTGTACTCTTCATGTAGAAATACTATCTTTTTGAAGTCAATCATAGGAAGACAATCGAAACTGAAATGGGTCTGTCGGAATAATATTGAGTGAGAAAATTAAAATTCCAATCGTCCAAAAAATGTTTGGAGTGAGCCAGGTATATTTGGATATTAAACTATACAACTGAGAAACCTTTGCTGAGATAAATGAATGGATGGCGTTTGAGGATCCGAAGGTAGCCCAGACAACGGACCCTATTGTGGGGACCTGAATAGGTACATTTCTTCACTAGTTGGAATTAGAAGAACAACCCTCGCTCGAGCAATTGAATCTATTTCAATAGGTGCATTCATTACACTATTTCGAAAGGTGAACTCACTTCATGGATCACTCACCCATTCATGGAGCATCACAACATCTCTCCCTCCGAGTGTCCAAAAAGTATTTTCTAACAAGGAATCGGTTGCTGCACCAAAGGTTCCAGCCGTTCTAGAACCCTGGATTCTGACCAACCTCTGATAGTCTGAACTTAGTTCGACGTATCGTTTTATCCAGAACAGTAGCATGTTCGCTAAACAGCTGGTTATCGCCAAGTCATGCTAGTAGAATCGTGGGTGTTGAATGGGGGGTGCGCCTGATTTTTTTTAAATTTTTAATCGAAAGTTGACCTCATTCTGAGACTTTTGACACCAACCGCGACCTTCTAGCGTGAGACTTTTTTCTACGATTTTTCAAAGTTTCGAATGTTTATGACGTCACAGTGAGCTGGAGGGGGGGGTGACGTCATAAACTTTCGAAACTGAAAAATCATAGCAGAAGATATACTCATCCAAAAAGAGAACGGCTGGTGTCAAAATTCTCAGAATGAGGTCTAGTTTAGATTAAAAATAACAATAAAGAGTTTTTCCGACCCATGCGCACACCCCATTCTTGGCGGAATTGAGAGAATTTTTGTTCTCAGTGGAAGCTCTAGGTGAGTTGATGTTTTTGCAGTTTTTTGTTGACTCAACTAGGGAGCCAAATCGACATAAATTTGATCATCTGATATTTGAACTGGACGTACTACAGTACTTTTATCCATCATCACCCAATCCGATCGAGGCTATTTCGAATTAGCTGTGACGACTGCTGCCGATTTGAACCCAGACTTATCACCAACTGTCAATAGTGGTAGCTCTTTGGTGTCATGTAGTTGGTCTCTTCTTTATCCTTAATATATGTGAGGTCCAGTATCTAGTACCTCATTCATTTGATCAACAAAAAGACCGCAAAGGGAGCATTCCGAAAATGGTACATCGGTATCCCATGATTGGAAGAGAGCGAAAACGAGTGTCATGGTCAGTCATACCTCACGTGAAATCGTCTCATTCTTTCCAAAGCCAATGTAAACGGAATTTCGAGCAGAAAACTGGTACACGAGAAATGGAGATTCAAGAAAATCTGAATCTGAATATGGATCCGAAAAATGCTAAATTCTTACTCATATTAGCAAGGTTGCTCGATGAAACATTCGCTGTGCTGGTCAGAATATATTAGATATGAGAGTTATGCTTCCCGGAAGCATTGTTTTCACTTTTCAACGTTGACAGAAAACTGTTCTCCAAAATCAAAATTTCCATTCGCGTTTTAGGTTTTAGGCCTCCCTGAACAATTTAGGTTCCATGTCAGGGATTGCGGGGACTGTGGAGTAGATGGTCCCCTACGAAAACCATCGCTCCGCGATCCAAAGTGAATTAATGTGAATTAATTATCTAAAGCGCAAACGTGAATTCTTGTAACAGCCACAACTTCTATATTTACCATCCGAATTCAATGAAATGTTCAGGGATTGTGCGGATTGGCGTGCAGATGGCGGGCAGAAGGGTAGTGCGAGGAACTTAAAGATGGATGTTGAGATATGAGCTACAAAGCATGGATACGAGGAAGCTATGTGCCACACCCACCTGTCAAGAACAAAATCACTCGCGATGAGATTGTGGGAAACCATTTTAATAAAAACGGAGTTGAGAAGAACGTTGTCTATTTCCACGAAAATAATGCGTTACAAGTTATATCGATTTCGACGGTTTGGTCATCATCAGTAACAAACAATAACTTGGCAGATTTTTTTTTTTTTTTTTATGTGAGGAGGAGAACCCTTCAACACACTCCCCCTGGCAACTTCACTTATTAAGGCCGATTCCAATAACAACACTTTTCCCAACAAGATCGAGATGGCGGGAAAGTTGAAGAAAAAAACCTCACACCCCAAAAACATTGCATGTTTTGTGCGCTAAGAAATACGCAGCTTCATCACCTCCAGCCAACAACCGTATTTTTCGTCGAAGAAACTTAAATAATAAAGAGACGTTAAACTGGTGGAAAAGTGTTTCCCAAGAAGAGCAGGCGGCTCCAAAATGAGTTTGCAGATATTTCTCTCTCATTTCGTGCGGTTATCTTAACGCTGGCCCCGGTGATTTAACGGCCGCGTAAGGTTTATTCTCGCATTTTCACTTTTCATTGCGGCAGTTTGAGGCTCTCCAGCGTAATTTTGAATGTACAAGTACTTCCAAGATACGGTGAAATAATTTCCCGCGATTCTGGGTTCGGTGAACTTCGTTAGGAAATACTCATTTTTCAAAGTGCTTCGTGAAACATATTCACTGAGCTCGGTGGAGTAAAGCGATTAAATTTGACGTTTTTACAAGTCAAATTAATTAACCTTTCGATAAATCAAATTAGACTGCAGCGGATATACTCGTACCTGTCAAAATCACCTTATAACATAGAATTCACAGTAATAAGATCAACTAAATTGTAAAAAAGAATTCTGCCGTAAATAGGTAGTTCTATAAAGAAATGCAACAAACTCGGACATACAAACGGAAAAAAAAAATCGTCGTCCCACGACAACCCGAATTGAGTACCTCCTCTTTCGCGCGCCTTCGGCGCGTTGAAGTCGGTCAAAAATAGATGAAGACACCACAGTAGGTAAACTATGGGGTTAGAGTGATACGATTTTCCGAAAAGTTTCCAATATTTTAGGGGGATCATTCTTTACAATATATAGAGATGAACATATTGTTCCACAATGCTTATATTTATGAGGACCTGAACCTTACCATGGAACGGTTTTTCTTCCAACCAGAAAGTGATGAAACTTAGTATTACTAATTTCCTTCCAACAGCAACCTAAAAAATTCACCCAAGTAAAAATCTGTGGCAATATCAAGTAAAAATCAAGTAAAAACGGATCAAGTAAAAATCACATTATTTTCCAAGAATAATTACGTAAATTATCTGTGTTATAAGTTGGTAAATTGTACAATAATTTGTACATTAATCGACTGTTCACTTGCATTGTGTTCAAATCGTATACCGTTCGGAACGTTGATTTCTAAATACGTGAAAACTTGAAATTACTTGACCAATTTCTTTTGTAAATATTGAACTGGATAACTAACTAGGGTGGAGTGGGGTAAATGTGGAAATGGGGCAAATGCGGAAATGGTTTTGAAAATGGCGACATTTGAGCGCCTTGCCTCAGAAACCTTCTCAATGTGTACCCAGTTATGTTGGTAACCCTTACCTGTCGGAAAAGGCGGGCTCATTGGTCATAAAAAAGTGGAGGAGAAAAAAATTAAATATAGCGTTCTGTTCGTATTGAAATGGGCTTTGTTTGCATTTACCCCATTAATACAACTAAATGTTTTTATGGGATTCGCAGGCCGTTTCCGCATTTGCCCCGTTTAGTGGGGCAAATGCGGAAGTCGGTCGGAATTTTAAAAAACACAGTTTGGACCATGAGAAGTAAATCTTTTGTACAATTTGAAGAGTGCATTGTAATCTACGTAAAATAAGCTACTCATTAAAAAAAAAACAGTGAAAATAGCGTTTTCAAAGGAAAGTTACAGAGGATCAAAGTTGAACTATTGACATTTTGGGTCGCAATTGCCCCACTCCACCCTACACATTACTGTACTTGATAAAATTTCTTCTAATCATATTATTACTGAAAAAAAAGTCTGCTAAGTGGGTGTGGCACATAGCTTCATCGTATCCATAACCCGATTGTATAGATGATCCGATGCATAGTAGCTAATCTCAAAACATCAATCTTTAAGTACCTTCCACTACCCTCATAGGGGACCATCTACACGCTAATCTTAACAATCCTGAGAAATTTCGTCGAAATCTGATATAAAATGTGGAAGTTATGGCTGTTACAAGGATTTATCGTTTGCGCATGCGCAGAGGCTACCGTCAATTTTAAGGCCTCGATTTTCATTGGGGACCATCTACAACCTAATTTGCATATTCCCTGAAAATTTCAACGAAATCGGATAGAAAATGTGAAAGTTATAACTGTCATATAACATAATATGTTTTATTATATGGCTGTTACAAGGAATTCACGTTCGCGCATGCGCAGCTGCTACTATCAGTCTGGGGGTAATGATTTTCATAGGGGGCCGTCCACACACCAACCCGCACAATCCCTGAAAATTTCATCAAAATCGGATGAGCATTTCATGACAGACACGGAACCAAAATTGTTCAGGAAGGTCTGAAACATAAAACGCTAGTGGAAATTTTGATTTTGGAGAACTTTTTTTCAACCTTGAAAAGTGAAAACAAAGCTTAAGAACTTTTTTTTTCAACCTTGAAATGTGAAAACAAAGCTTCCTCAACCTTGAAAAGTGAAAACAAAGCAAAACAGACGCTGAACAGATTTTTCTCGTATCACAACAACGTCAAACTCGAAGAACATTTCTTGAAACAAGTTACCCCAAAAACAAAATTTTACAAAACAATTTGAGAATGCAGGAACGTGGAATTGAAACCTGCCATGAACTTCTGGTATCGAATACTGTCAGATCCGGTGATCTTCTCGTCGTATAATCAACAAAAGGAACTGCTCAGAAAAACCATTGGTAGTGGATTACAGTAAGATACTCTATCATGTTACTAACCAAATTTTGGGTATTGAAGATGCATTTTCTCACTTCTTTAGAGATAAATCCATCGCTCTCAAATACGGTCAGATTTCTTGATCCCCTCGACACTGAAGAAGTGTAGATTTGGTGATTCACTTTCATGTTTTAGATCAGTTTCTGTCGAGTGATTAGAATATGATCGTGAATCTCCACTGTCAGTTTTCCAAAATGTATGATTTAAGTCGGATATTTTGCTTCAAATCAGCCAAGTGAAAAACTGAGCGATTCACGATCTGGTAATTTACCAAAAATAAGATAGTGAATCAATGTGAAATGTTACTAGGTAGTAATGTTCCTAGAATGTTCGAAAATAATATTTAGGATGAAATGTTGTCATAATATTGACGATTCGATGATTCACTTTCATGTTTCATATCGGTTTCTGTCAGATGATTAGAACATGATCGTGAATCTCCACTGCCAGTTTTCCAAAACATCTTTCAGCCGGTTAATTTTGCTTCGAATCACCCAGTGTAAAACTGAGAGGTTTACTATCACGGTCATTTGCCAGACACTGATCAATTGAATCATGATAGTTGTAAAATTCACTCATCAGGAGTTCATATTGTGGCACATTATTGACAATCATCGATGATAATATTGTTAGATTGAAGATTTGATGGCTGTCAAACGGCGGGTAAGTTTCGCACTTCACGAATGATTTGTTTCATCATGAATCGTGCCTAAATTGGAATGCATTCTTCGTAGACGTTGCTGAATAATACAGTTGATTCAAAAAGCAAGGATTGAATCGGAGCTGCAGAATTACCTAAAGAACGTGTAGAGCGGAAAATTGTGCAGTCCGATGAATCATTTACAAAGAAAGTAGGTGATAAATTGGATAGTGAAGTATGGAGGGGACCGAAGAGCTCGATGGGTTCTGTAATTGAACGAGTTTTTCAGCTCTGCAAAAAACAACTAGAGACGAGCGAAAAACAGAGATGAGATTAGTAATCAGCACTAAAAAGGAAATGAGCCTTTTCTCTCGAGCAGCACGGCCGTTTCAACAAGGTGAAATTGGTTGAAACGGGATTGTTCCGACCCTGAGAGCGTTTGACCTAAAAATCGAACGGGTCTAGAGGAGGATGTTTATATAAATTTGTAGTGTTTAAAATTAGGAAGCCTAAATAGGTAATTTAACGTAAATAGGAGAAGATATGCCATGATTTGGGAATGTAGTCGCATTATACCGTCGTATTCGGTAATCCATTTTCATACAACAGTAGGTAGGTGACCCAGGAGGTACACGATGGGCCACAGTTCAGAAAATGAAGGTTTGTTATAATTTATCGCAAATAGGAGCAAGTATGATACGTAATATAGCAATATTTCAATACATTAAAATGATACGAGTACTACAGTATTTTGGTTGCTAGTAACAAATTTAAATTATGTTAGAAAATGTTTTATAGTAATTCAATATATTATATCCTTGATCATCATCTATTTTAATTATTTGGAGAAGAGAGGTTTTGGAAATTGGAGAGAAAACGAAGGCTTTTGTCAATTTTTTTCAAAATTGTGATCCTCCTAATAATTTGACCTGGAGAGCTCAGATTCCAACTGGTGCATCATCATGCATTGTAACGAAGGATAGAAAATTGAATAGTTTTGTTCTAACACACAACTAATGCCGATTAAAAAGAAAAAAAAGGTCTTCGTGATTTCATCAAAGATTAGGAAGATATTAAATTAAACCAAAAATGGTGATTTTCTGCCTACTTAATATAGTTTCTCTCTCATTCGAGCTGCATTTTAAATTGTTCCTTCTTGATGAATTGGCCTGGAGGACCGAAATGTGGACAGGTACATCCTCATACGTTGTAACGAAGATTGAATTGAGTAGCTTTTTTTCTAGACATGAATGAGTTATGCCGATTCAAGAAGATTTCTTCAGAATTTTAACAAAATTTAAGAACACATTAAATTAGACCCCAAAACGATTATGTTCCACCTACTTTGGATAGCTTCTCTCACATTTGAGCTGTATATTTTTAATTGTTCCCTCCTCATAAATTGGCCTGGAGGGCCGAAATGTCGACAGGTACATCCTCATTCGTTGTAAAGAAGATTGAATTGAGTAGCTTTTTTTCAAGACATGAATGAGTTATGCCGATTCAAGAAGATTTCTTTAGAATTTTAACAGAATTTAACAACAAATTAAATTAGACCCCAAAACGATTATGTTCCACCTACTTTGGATAGCTTCTCTCACATTTGAGCTGTATATTTTAAATAGTTCCCTCCTCATAAATTGGCCTGGAGGGCCGAAATGTCGACAGGTACATCCTCATACGTTGTAACGAAGATTGAATTGAATAGCTTTATTTCTAGACATGAATAAGTCATGCCGATTCAAGAAGATTTCTTCAGAATTTTAACAAAATTTAAGAACACATCAAATTAGACCCCAAAACGATTAAGTTCCACCTACTTTGGATAGCTTCTCTCACATTTGAGCTGTATATTTTAAATTGTTCCCTCCTGATAAATTAACCTGGAGGGCTGAAATTTCGACTAGTACGTCCTCATACGTTGTAACGAAGAATAAAAACGGAGTCGAATAGAACGTAGTCGATTTCCACGAAAGTAATTAATGACCACGATAAATCGATTTCGACGCCCTCATCAGTATCAAACAAAAACGTCTTGTTTGTTGTTGAAGAAAAAGTTTTTGTTTGTTACGGATGATGACTTGACTGTCAAATCGATTTAACTTAGTGACTCATTACTTCCGTGGAAATAGACTACGCTCAACTTTACTCCGTGTTTATTGAAGTGGGTTTTCCACAACTAAGTCGCGAGCGGTTGAAAGGGTGTGCACCTGGGTAGGAAAAACTGTTTATTGTTATTTTTAATCTAAGGTAGACCTCATTCTGAGAATTTCGGTGCCAACCGCGACCTTCTAGCGTGTGTAAATCTCTTCCTATGAATTTTTAAAGTCTCGACCGTTTATGACGTCACAGTGGGCTGGAGGGTCCCTCCCAGGCGAGAGGGGCGCGTGACGTCATAAACGGTCGAAACTTTGAAAAATCATAGAAACAGAACTACTCACGCTAGAAGGTCGCGGTTGGTGCCAAAATTCTCAGGATGTAGTCCTTTCGATTAAAAATCTTTAAAAAATCAAGGCGCACCCCCCATTTGCAACGAAAGTTGATTTGAATAGTTTTCCAGATAAATGAAAAAAATAGATGAAATATAAATGGGTTATGCCGATTCAAGACGATGTCTCCAGAATTTTATCAAAATTTTGGAAGATATCAAATAAGTACCAAATGATGATTTTCCACGTACTTTGGATAGTTTATCTCTAATTATTTGAACTGCATATTAACTCGAAATGTGTTTTTACGAAGGTTTTCTTGCTTGAAAATGTCTCGTCACGTAAGAGCGTCACATCCATTGGTGATGATAATAATTTATTCAATGAAGCCCTACAAGATCACTACCCTAAAAGACTATTGATTCTGAATAACAAAATAAGTTCCGCCCAGATCAGCTAGGCAAGGTAAATTTGCTCTTGGTGGGTCTAAGCAGTTGAAATTTCACAGGGCTCCAATTCAATTTAATACTGCTGAATCTGAATAACTTAAAGCCTCCCTGGTCAGCTGGGCAAGCTAAATTTGCTTCTGGTGGCCCCAGAATACATTTCGAAGGGATCCGATCTGCTGGATCTGATTAACAAAATTACCTCCTCCCCGATCAGCCGGACGAGGTAAATTTGCTATCTACTTCAAATAAGATGTGTTATGTGAATATTTCATTAGTAAGTAAACAACCATCTCAGGTTGTCACCTGCCATTCCTTGCGTCGCGGCCGTCATCATCTGTCTTCCATAGGAAAGATCAGAAATGGTTCTGATGATTTCACGTTGGAGTATGGCAGTATTTTAAACTTCATACATTTTTACAAGAAGCACGTCAGTACCTACAGATCCCATCTTACAAGGTTAGGTAGGTATTTCGGAAAATCGATTTCTTCCTTTTCTCCGGTCAATGGGTGAGGAAAGTGAGAATTCGATACATTTCTTGGTTAATTTCTTTCATTGTAGGCGGCAGGGTCGAAAGTGGCGGAGAGCGCAGTAAAAAAATTGCCAGTACTGAACCCTTACTTATTCAAATATTCAGAAGTTCTTGAAGGACGTTAGCAATCCAATGGGGTTATCAAAACATCAAAAATGTTCAAGGTATTGCGGAAGTCTTGTGTACCTGAGTGCCCTCTGAGAGTTATAATAATATGTAATGAAATAATAGAAGTCGTATGAGGGTTAGGCAGTAGGTGGTTTTTGTACGTGTTTTTTGTACTCGAGTATGAAATATCTTATAATTGAAGGTCTACCTTCATGATAAATTGTCATTCAAGGGTAAGGTTGTAGTAGGGGTACTTTCCCCAAATTTCCAAGGTCGTATAAAAATTCCTATGCTTGATTGTAGTTTGAAACGTTCACCATCAATTTTTCAATGTTTGCTATGAGTAGTTGGTTTGACATTATGCACTTTCCCACCATGTGACAACGCAGTTCTTAGGAAAACGATTTACAACCCATCAAGCTGAAAGACCTCTCGATAGCCTCTGACCTGGAAATCGAGCGGTTGTGGGGAAGCGACAAATTTACCAAGTTCGTAAGTAGGTTGGTAAGAAATGACTTGGAACTTGGATGATTTCAGGAGGTTTACAAATATTAGCCAGGGAGATTTGTCTTTGGTGCGGAAACATTGTCATTTCAAGGCATCATTCCGGAGTCACCAAGGTCGTAGGGTCCTGGAGTACCCTAGAAGCAGGGTATGACGAAGGGGGGTGACGAAGTTTTTCGATCGAGTTTCGAACTGATAAATCTTGGAAACACTGTGGATTCTTACCTTCTTCAAGTCCTAGGGGCAACGGAGTGATCGACGCCGCGACAAGACCGACAGCAAACGACAAAACGCCGAAAGCGAGCCTCATCGTTCATCCACAAAACACAACACTTGACACTTGTGAAACACCTTATTTCTAGGTTCTGATCGTCGCCCGTTCTCACAAAGCTCTCGAAACGAGCCTTACGAAGACCGCGAGTGACTACAAAGTTACTTTAGGGCTCAACAAACCGATTTGGGGATGTCAGAAGGAACCTTTAGGACATCGGCTTTCTCAAAAACTTGGTCCGGTAGCTCGACGGGAACTATCCAACGAAAAAACTTCTGTCTTCCCCTCGGATCAGGGTGAATTTTCTCGGAGCAGCAGTGCGTCTATCGATTAGCAGAATCCACGGCCTCCTCGATCCTACTACTACACGAAGTTCTTACTACACAAAAAAACCAAGTCTGTATACGTGATATTCCCGATTAAAAATCTGCAATATCACTGACAATTATTTATGAATATGATATTCATAATTTCAAGATTACCTTGGAAAATTGATGAACTGGGATTTGATGAGAATGCAGGGTGACCATTTACAGTGTTGCCACCCTCGCCTATTTTCCGGTAGACACCAGTAAACGTGAATTGGATTTTTTGCTTCGATATTTACGGGAAATCTAACTTCTATCGTTCCTAAAATGAGTATTGTTTAGGTACATTTTACTTTACTTATCGTATTTTAGGAGTTATAAAATAAAGAGAATAATAAAACGTGAGGGCTCGCCCTCCCCAAAACTCCTTTTATAAAAGTTTGTCGAGGCTTTCATTGATGGCATCTACAAAAATTGATCGAATATGAATTCCGTGCTAATACATCCTGCATTCCTCTATCCGATGGAGGATAGTAAAAACGTCAGTCTCCAGGTGCGACAAAAATTGGACATCAAGTTATGATACAAGAGGAAGCTATTAATGAAATTCGCAAAACACTTTTGTTCCTAGCCGGCACGATTTCGGAAAATTGCATCAAAATCGTTGAGTTCGAAATGTTTTACCTGTTTCAAGGCTTTGCGAATACTTGGAGAAACAACCAAAATCAATCAGAATGGTCTAAAACAAGAAATTGGAGAGAGCATTTTTTCTTCTACATCCAAAATTTAGAACAATTCAGAGCCCAAAATACTTTTTTTTATTTATTTTAATACCTTTTAACCCTTAATATCCTGAGGTATATTTTTGGAAGTCAACGGTTTATCCACTTTTAAAACACAACTGATAGCCGCTTGCTTTCTTGATAGTCCAACTATCGATTGTGCAAGAAAACTTAATAATCAAAACGTAAAGTCAAAGAAAAAAACAAAATGATTCTCGAATCGACAGACTGTAACAGGGCCTTCGAGGGACCTTCTATCCTCATTTCTCACCTTGTAGGCTATTAATTAGGTTTCCTCGTCAGAGATGGCTCCACTGTCTAAGGCAGCACAGATCTCTGAAGTGAACCTTCTCTACCTTATTCCTTGGTTCTTTACTTTATGAGAAATAACTGACTTCCAACATCTCACCAATGATTTTTTCAAGTTTCCTTCTTTTATTTAAACAAAATTGGGTTTATAGACAGATTTTGCTGTCACAGATAGCGTTAGTGTGGCCCTTGGAAATATCATCCTTGAGCTAACAGACTGTAATAGGGCCTTGGACGTAGGTACCTTCTGATCAAATATTCCATAGATTTGTCAAAATACATGTAAATTTGATTTGAAAAATCTGAACAAACAAAATTTTTTGAACAAGTGGGAAATTAAGGGTTAAGACGAATTTAACTTATGTTAAACTCGAAAGCAAAACTTGCCAACGAAAAAACGTCTGCCAAGTTGGGTGGGCAGTATAGCTTCCTCACTCATTGTAACATGGACGTGTAGAATCAGTTGGCGAAAAAATTATGATTCTTTATTTAGCGGTCCACCGTCTAGGACTTAACCCACACAATCCCTGAAAATTTCATCGAAATTGGTTGAATAGTTGCGGAGTTTTGGTTGTAACAATAAATTAAAAGTTCGCGCATGCGCAGTGGCTATTGCTTGACCAATTTGATTGAAACTTATAGGGTGTCTCTTAGAAGTTAGTCCCTAACTAACCACCAAATTTGAGCAAAATCGGTTCATTAGAAACCGAGGTTCCAGGAAATCCACGTTTGCGCATGCGCACTCGCTCCTATTGGTCCGAAGGTGCTGAAATTGATAGGGGACCGTCTAGGACCTAACCCGCACAATCCCTGAAAATTTCATCAAAATCGGACCACAGGTTAGTATAGTTTTGCCCGGGACAAGGATTGACCACAGACAGACCGACAGACAGACAGACACGGAACCAAAATTGTTCGGGAAGCTCTAAAACCCAAAAAGCAAGTGGAAATTTTGATTTTGGAGGACATTTTTTTTCACTTCTTTCACGAATACAAAGCTTTCCTACCTTCGGTAGTGAGGAAGCAAAAATGTGAAAAAAGTTTAAACTTAGCGCGTTATTTGAAATGCTCAAAGTGATTTTGAAAACTTCCCTTTCAAATATTGGTAGAATCTAATTTTTATTTGTTAAAAAGTTATATTCGAACGATCAAAAAAGGTAGTTCTACAATGTAGAACTATATATTCATAGAACTATGACATAGAACTATGTCATAGAAGTCTATATAGTTTACCAACATGAAAATAGTTGTCATAAACTTGATGCAGGGTAAAATCCTAATTCGATATACCTATTATTATATTATATTATTATTATATTATTACGTATTATTCCTATAAACGAGTGTTTCAACAAGATTCGAAAATCAAAATTTGAAGACGGAGGGAGAGCGAACCTACAGATTTATAATCCTAAGAGTGGTATCACTGCATAAACAAATGTATATGTAATCCGCTAGGAGCGCGGTGGTCTTTAGTAGGAACCTTTCTGAGTACAAAGCAGGAAAAATTAATTCTAGTTCCAATGATTCACATTTCCATATTTTTGATAAAATATTGAAGGAACAATAAATATCTGAAATTATATGTTACCTACATGAGAGTTCAGGAAATGTGAAATGGCATCATTAGCGACGCCAATATTTGAATTATTTTCTGGTTTCAGTCTGAGATGTGCACAATTTACTTATTAATTTATGCCAGTCCCATTACAAAAGCGATTCCTATATCATCGAGATGGGTTCGTGTAGGAGTACCATTCTATGTCGAATCTGACGAGTTTCTTGGATTTCCACGGAAGTTCATGGAGCTCAGCAACTCCATGGAGAGGATGAACGATGCTCACAGTTTGCTCTTATACGATCCACGATCCATTTTGTTGAAGCCACAGAGCTCCTGCTCTGTCCTCCGCTCTTGATAGAAATCTGAAGAAATGACTCGGTAAATGCCAATCAACGGGGACGCTTGACAGACGGGTGACCGAACAAGCAGGAAAACATCTTCTGAAAACTCTCATGGGAAATTTTACACTGATTCCGAATGTATGCCAAGTTCTCAAACAAAGTTCTTTGACTTTTCCCCCTAAACCCTTTTTATTTAAAACACGTTTCTACGTATTTAGAGAATTAAATACGTGAAAGAAAGAAGTTTCAAGAAACTGACATTATCGTTGGAAAGGTGAGTTTTGGGTAGTTTTTCCCATTGGTATTTTTTGCTTCCACACTACCGAAGGTAGGGAAGCTTTGTATTCGTGAAAGAAGTAAAAAAAAAAAAAAAAAAAAAATGCCCTCCAAAATCAAAATTTCCACTTGCTTTTTGGGTTTTAGAGCTTCCCGAACAATTTTGGTTCCGTGTCTGTCTGTGGTCAATCCTTGTCATGGGCAAAACTATACTAACCTGTTGGCCCGATTTTGATGAAATTTTCAGGGATTGTGCGGGTTAGGTCCTAGACGGTCCCCTATCAATTTCAGCACCTTCGGACCAATAGGAGCGAGTGCGCATGCGCAAACGTGGATTTCCTGGACCTCGGTTTCTAATGAACCGATTTTGCTCAAATTTGGTGGTTAGTTAGGGACTAACTTCTAAGAGACACCCTATAATTTTCAATCAAATTGGTCAAGCAATAGCCGCTGCGCATGCGCGAACTTTAAATTTATTGTTACAACCAAAACTCCGCAACTATTCAACCAATTTCGATGACATTTTCAGGGATTGTGTGGGTTAGGTCCTAGACGGTGGACCGCTAAAAAAAGAATCATAATTTTTTCGCCAACTGATTCTATACGTCCATGTTACAATGAGTGAGGAAGCTATACTGCCCACCCAACTTGGCAGACGTTTTACAAGGGAATCGTTAGCCTGCAAAATGGCGATTTTCGAAAAAACTATACATATATTGACTTTGATTCAATTTTTACTTTTACAAATGGTTTAAGAAATTGGGTTTCCCTCACTACGGATACGAAATTTAACGCTCTGTCCAACGGTGTACTCAGATTTGAAGTAGCATGAGAAATAAGGGAGTTATGACCATTTTAGTGCCGCAAGGTCGAAAATACGAATAGAAACTTTGAAGTGAAAAAAAAAGAATTTTGAGTGGCTTAAGAAAAAATTGTTAAGAGACATTTTTTGTTGGAAATTAGTTGTAGAATCGATCCTTGAAGTTTCGTTCATCCAAAGGGGTGACACCCTGTATATGTATAGAAAAATAATAAACCTTGGTGAAATAAAATTGCAGCGTTTTTTCAGCCCTATGCACCGATAGTTCAAACTACCACTGTTGTAAACACCTTATTTTGTTCTCTTTTCGAATGAAAATATTGTTGTTCTTCGAAACTCAACTGCTCGATTCTCTTGACAACAACCAAAGATGTGCAATGTAACTACCAACCATAATAAGAGGCCCATAAGAGAGTAAATACCAACTTACTAAACCAGTTAAAACAAAAGTTCATCAAATAATACTTTAAATAGGTATCTTCCAAATGAGGAATTTCACCATGTCGGAATTTCCTATTTTTGACCCCAAAATCGGATTCAGCACCTCGAAAAACCCCCTAAGACAAACTTTCATCCCGAACTTCCTAATTTACGAATAAACAAAACAGTGTAGAAAATACGAATGTTTAAAAAACCCGGGAAAATGACGTCATCCTGGAGTAGTTCATTTATGGCCGCTTGAAGCGCTGAGATCGAGAAATCTATAGTCCCCAGATGCAAAATTTCACGAAACAGTAAAGTTCGAAATCGAAAAACTGAAGAAAAAAAGTAGAAAAAGCAAGATGGGGAAAATTAGGTTTCCCCTGTTTTTGTTTGATAACTTTTCTCTTAGAAAACACGATTTCGTCGTCCCAATGGGCAACACTGGGAGGAGACGGCGATCCGAACAGCCCAATCAGCGAGCGTTCCCGCTTCACGTCCGTTTTCCCGGTTAGTTTTGAAATCATAAATTTTGATTGTCTCCCAAAAATAACAGACTTATTTTCCGAAATCTGCCCGATTTTCATCTATCCCACACCACTAACTATTCAGGAAAAATGCAAACAGAATTCGGTGAAATTCCTCATTGTATTATTTTGATAACTTTCTGAATATTCTAATACCTGGGTATTCGATTTACGTTTAAAACTTCACTTCACTCGCATGATAGGTAAATTTTCACAATTCAATTTGAATATATAATTCAATTCGATCGTCGAATCGTCGTAAACTCGAGGGTCTCGTGAGGCTCCCACATTTTCCCCCTTCAAATCGTCGAAAATCGAATTGTGCGTAGCGCTCCTTGCGGCGTCAGACGATAACCAAATCAGTGCCAAAAGAACCGCATGTTCATTAATTTCCTTTTAGTTGAAAAATGATAATACCCCAGAGGTTCCTAATAAATACTATTACAGAGTTCCTAGTATACGAACAAAAAATCTACGGCTAGAATTAAAAAAGGATCATGCTTCAGACTTCTGAAATGGTACCTACCGATGAGGAGTCTTGTCTCAAAGAAAAACCCTTGCTACTTCCGTCACACAATTTTGAACGCATTTTGGTCCTTAACTCATGGCTGAAACGTGTTCGATGCTAGAAAGGAGAATGCTATGCTCGCTTTAATGCCAGTAAGCAACATTTACACTTCTCAAGCAGACCATCAGATGGTTGCGTTTTTCCTTGGCCACTTGGGTGGCTCAGCTCCACTCATTAATTTTAATCGAGAAAAAAAAACCACTTCGAACAAAATAAAAATGAAATAATCGAACGGAAAAACGTAATAAAAAACAAAAAAAGGTGTTGTTGAAAGAAAAACTCAAAATGAAAGGACGAGAAGATCTGTTTGTTGATGTTACGACAGTTGCTTCGCACAACTGCCGCTAGCGCTAGGATCACATTTTGTAATTCTACGTCGAATCTCGATTTACGACGCCTTCAGCCCGTGGTAAATCGAATCGTCGAATTAGCCGGTGCGCATGCGCACTGACTCTCGTCGAATCTCCAAATTCGAAGATTCGGCGTCGAATCTCCCAAACCATGAATACCCCTATTATAACACCTTCATACCTTATAATTAGAGCTCGGAATTTGCATATTTTGCATATATTTTACTATGCGGTATATATTTGTATTTGAACTTTTTGAAGGTTTCTGAAGGGTACCTACCTATGCGGTGGTTTAAATTGAAATTAAAATTGCATATTTTTGCATATTTCGGTCATTTTGGGGATTTTAGCATTTTTTGGTCATTTTGGGGATTTTTGCATATTTTGCAGCATATTTTACCAATTTTTCGCGTATTCTGGATTTTTAAAAAAAGTCAGTGCTGGAAGTACAACACAACAATATTCGAAATCGAATGTTGGAATGTTTTGTCCCCTCACTCACATCACCCCAGCAGGTAATGGATGGCACCTGCTCTAATGAATAGATGAGTGACAATGCAAGTGAACGGTGCGTGCTCAGAGCCTTGAGACTAATCCGCTTACTGAACCAACAGGTAAGTAAAGGCTTTCTAATAAACACGTGAGCGGTTTCGACCCATCTTCTGCACTGGCTATTCGAAAAACCATAGAAGCTCTGGAGGACAGGCAGATCGCCCATCGTTTGGCCTTTATAAATGCCAACTTTAGTACCATACCCCATTTGATAAACCACCTGGAGACCAGGGGGATGGATCTCTGCTCTGCCGTAGGTGCTGTTTCCGACCTGCTCGAAAAAAGCTCCCACTGGCATGGAACAACTGGAAAAGCCGTCAAGGATAAACTGGAGGGGTCCTATCGAAAAATCCAGGGTGGTCTTCAGTGGTTCAAATCGCGAAAATGGGAGGAGAAGACAGCTCATGGGACTCTCCCTACTCTCCAAAAGAGATTTCCACTTTTAAATTTTTGCCTATTGTATCTTGCGATGTAGAGAGATCGTTTTCTGCATTGAAAGAAATTTTAAGTGACAGGAGACACTGTTTTACACCTGATAATTTGGAGCGTGTAATTGTTGTCCAATATAATATCGATGGCATCATATGATAACCTCGTATCTCAATTTTTGGCCAATATGGTTCTTTTTGGATTCTCTGAATGAAAACCTCGTATCCCACTCACCTGTAATTCAATTTTTAGCTGGAATTGCATTTTCTGCTCTCTAACGCCCTAAATGATAACCTCGGTTTTGATCAAGAGGGCTGAGTGTCACTGATAACCATGGTTTCTTATCGCTAAAAATTGAATTACAGGTGAGTGAGATACGAGGTTATCATGTGACGCCATCGATATGTAGTTCATCTTTACATTTTATACCTAGTTCGTGTAAATGTATAAAAGTAAATAAAAAATGTATAACTGATTTTTTGAATTGCTTGTTTACTTTACCTGATGCTTCATAACTTTTTTCTAGGAGAAAAAAGAGCTAAAAAAATGTAATAATATGGAACATCCTTTCTTAAAATACTGAAATTCCAAAGTCGTATGCAGTTTTAAGGGCAAATGCATATTTTGCATATTTTTCCAGTTTCCGGTGCATATTTTAGGGAAATTTTCGTGCATATTTTCCGAGCTCTACTTATAATACCTTCGTACATGCCTACCTATGAGCACATTGTTCATTCAGGCAGATGTACCTTCACACCAACAGGGAGTATTCTCAGGATTGAAAATAACGACAAGACTTTCGTTAAGTACCTTAATGTAATTAGACAAAATAAACCCAGAATAAAATGCACAGTAGGGATAATGAACATGCAGGGACATTGACTAGCATGGGTTGAGTTACCTCTACTCACATAACGCAAACAATTTAATCGATTTTGTTCCATACCAATAATGTTTCACAGCCGACCGATATAGCCGTTTAATAAGGAAAAATGGAAGGACATAATTTATTGTAAAAAGGCGACCTAGCGACTCGAAACTAGACTCGTGATGAAATAAACTATAATAATACGTGCATTCGGATAAATTTACCTGTAATTCTCTGTAACATTAGTGTTTATTAAGGGATAGAAATCCTAGAAAATGTCAAAAAAATCAACGTTTCAACAAATCACAACAACTAGGGAAAGTGTGTTTTTTTGAAAAATGTCTACGATAATAATCTCATAAAATAACACTATTCAAAGAAAGATAATAAATCATTTAGGTAGGAAGAAAATTTATAGTGTCCTACCAGTAATTTAACAGTTCTGCTGGTTAATACTGTGCCGAAGGTTCAATAGTTGAAACGTACAAAGTATAAGTAAGTACTCACCATAAATTATTCGTCGGAATAAAGGTGGTTTTATTATGTGTCACAAATTAATCGTCGAATAACCAGATCCGGTCAGGGTTACAGTTATGAATTTACTTTCGCAAGTTCTAATGAGTGGATTCCACACTATCGACACGAACAATTGACATGCGATTGCAACTAATTGGATTCACCAAACCCTCGTTAGGGCTCAAGGAGAGCCAAAAGAGTAACTACAATAAAAATCAAGGTATGTTTTTACAACAAGGGTCAAACGATGCCTAAATAACTGCGACAAACAAAAACAAATTAGGAAATTAACAAAATATTTGAGCATTTCTGCGATTCATTCTCTCAAGTCTTTTAGAGATCCTGCGGCTCCATGAACTCTCTTTTTAAACGTAGGTATACCGAAATGTAAAATACACGTAGGTACAGTGGAAATCGTTTACAACGAACAACTAAATAACAAAATCAAAACTGCAGGTCCTCCCTTGGTGCGTAGAAATATTTACTCTACTACTTTCGAATGGGTAAATCACGTCGTTAACAGAGAACATTTCACAAGAAATCACGTTTTTTTTTTAAAGTAGATACTAAAGAGTAAGAATGATTTTGGCAGTTGACTATAATAATAAATCATAATTTCACTGTTGTCCTTGTAAAATCAACAGTTCGTAAGTGGCAACTTATGGAAACAGTTCGAAGTAAGTGGAAACTTGTGGAAACGGTGATACGTAGTGAGTGGTAACTTAAGGAAACCTTTGGTACTAAGTACAAATTACGGAAAAAGCTCGTAGTAAGTGGCAACTTATGGAAACAGCTGGTAGAAATGGCGACTTATGGAAACTATGTGTAGTAAATGGCAACCAGTGAGAATAGAAGAATATAGAGGGCCTTGCAGGGGTTCCCAGTATGCTCTGCTTTCCGGTGTGCTCTGCTTCCCCCACCCTCTGGTCAGTCACCCCGACCACCATGATCCTTCACTTAACGCACAAAGTAGAAGTGCTAAACTACCGATAGTTTGAGATTTCGATAATATCGATGGTTTTTGAAAACTCAACAATATTATCGACAATACTATCGGTCAAACTGAAGAGCTTTATTTCAAACGGGCTTATGTCCATTTTTCACGGATTCTGAATCTTTGGGATAAGGCTTATCACCTCACGAGTTGAATTCCTTCCGAAACGGTTTGTATCCGCTTTAAAAGCTTGCTAAAAATTGGTATTTCCGACAAAATGCCTTATACCCAGCCTGTTGTTTTTTTTTTTATAAACACTTTTTTTTTAAATTCGGTTTTTGGATTTTACATAATTATATTATCTTGAAACTAAACCATACAATTTTGAGGGGTTAGAATATTTTTTCTTGCTCGATTCCGAACGTTCATTATTGAAAATAATGGGTAAACAAATAAAAGAAAATGAGACTTTTTTCGCACAACCAAAAACTAGCTTTTTTTTCAGAGTGGCTCATATCCATCGTTTTTCATCAAATGGGTTTATATCCAAATATATATAATATTAAAATATATCAAAATATATAATATTATATCCCAAACTGCTTCACGGCTTAACCACGTCTTTCTTGGTAATGTTTTTGACACCAAGTCACAGAATTGGGCAGAAAAATAATGACCTAAGTCAAGCAAGATTTTCTGGCGTCATTTACCTTGGTGTTATGATCACAATCTATCCCTTTTCAATATTAATTTGTGCAATGGGTTTACTGACTCCACTAATAATAATTTCCACATGCTCAGAAGACAAAAATTACTATAAATAACTCACTTTCATGGAAGAGGCTGGGCGACCATACCCGATGACAGGGAAAACACTGACTTAGGCACTTGTGATCTTCCATTTTGACTTGAGCACTGTTGCCTTAAACGATTTTTCTCCCGTTTCCGTTGGCTGAACTGTTTATCTGACTACACCATTGGATCCAGCACACTTTTTTCTATGAGGTTATGACCTTATCTCAAAACCGAAAAAGTGACTTAGGCTAGGTTGGTTCTTCACCCTCGATTTCATAACTCGCTATCAATCGTATCAAATGTAGCCTTTTGAGGTGCGGATTATTGAGAGTTGACTGTATAATGATTATAAAATCATAAGAGCCAGCTAGGGTAGCGAATACGTAAATTGATTGCTCCAAGCAGTGGTAGGATTTGGGGTCGTACAATTCAATTTATAGCTCCGCACCATCACAGCCTATGGGCTTTAAACTGAGCCACCACATCTGAGAAGGGTCTGAAAAGTCTACTGTAAAAATTACAATCCAAAATACCCGAAATTTCAGCAGCTCAGAACACAGTCGTTAAGACGCTGCATTTAAGTGGTAGTTGGACGGGTTAGCTAACCAAGGGGTTGGGGGGGGGGGGGTGAGCATACGTGAGCCCACTCCCCACAGGCGGGAAGGCCACTCTAGTTACTTCTATACTCAGTGGTGGCAACTTGTGGAAAAAGTTCATAGTAAGTGGCAATTGATTGAAACAGTTCGTTGTAATTGATAACTTACAGAAAAAGCTAGTAAGGGGCAACTTTTGGAAACAGCTCGTAGTAAATGGCAAAACCTAGAAACAGCTCGTAGTTTAGTGGATACGTATAGAAATGGTTCGTATCAAATTATAATGCCATACTGGTTTGTATGATCCTCGGCAAAACCACACGAAAAAATTTGCTTTTACATCAAGTTCGTTACAGCCGACTTCCACTGTACTCTTGACGTAGGTACTCACAAACTCAGACGTTAAAGACATTAATCCAGCGAACATAGTGGCATCAGTGGAACTAGTTTCCATCCGATCATAACAAATATACTGAATGACACCACTAGTGTATGGGAGATAGTAACTGCGTATTTTATTCCCATTGGCATTCACACTCCCAAGCCACCTACAACTTATTGATGGGTGGAAACAAAGTAATCCCAAAAAGTTATCTAAAATCGTGTTAACAAGTTTTTATTGAACAATTCAATTAGGATTAGAACATCTTCTATACCTAGTCAAAATGAACAATAGAATCTTGCCAGGAGATATCTAGAAATACATCACCCTCTCTAGCTCTTTTATTGAGACATTGATTGCCACTATGTTCACTGATTGGAAACCGATCCGTGCCTTCAGGCCTGAGCACAATTACTCGAAGGAGTAATTAGTAATTGTCTTTTTTCGTCGTAAATTAAGTAGTAGGTAGGTACTGATAAAGGATCCTGCTTTGAAGTACAAATGAACACTTACATGAAATGTGTACATCTTATAATGTTACGGGGTTTTCAATGGACAGGAGGACAGCGGGAGTGTGACTGGACACCAAGTGGGCGAGGATGACGAGATCCTCCTTAGAGTTCGTCGTGCTCGAGGCGCTTCCCGTGGGAGACGACGAAGTCGTACAGGTCTTCGAAACTCCTGCTGCCCGTGTGCTCGTCGATTTTCTCGCCGTCTTTGTACAACAAAAGAGTTGGGAATCCGTCCACCTGGAAAAAGTTAAAATGGTCAGCATAACAATTACCAGTTTGACCACAAACTAGTCCCAAGAAACATGCTTAGATTGAAAGGCCACATTTTAGTTTTCGTTTACTTGGGTTAAAAAAAAAATGTTTTTACTCAAAACCATTGGCTCAAATGTTAGTTTATTTATATGGAAGGGGAACGTGTGAAAATTTGGATAAGATCGGCTTAACCCCTAATAGCCCAATGTTGCACCCGTGCAACATGAACTTCCGCGATTTTTTGTACAAAGGCGGACTATTATTTCCGACTGATAAAGGTTTCAATTTCATTAGACAACCTTCAAGAGCTCGTGTATTTTTTTTGTTATGTTGGTAGCATTATGATAGCTGATAAAGAGGCTTTTATAGAGGCATCTGGATCTCCAGCGGCTCGTCCTCGACCCAAGCGCTCCCAGCGGCCTTCCAGCTAACTCTTCTCCTCCGTTTCCATGGACCTAGTATCCTACTAGAGTATCCTACAAGAGATCTACATGTCTGTTTCTCACTTTTTCCTCAACTCCACTTCCACCCAGTTTAGCATTAACTTTTTTTTCTTTTCGGATGGATTGCTTTTATGAAAAACATTGTTTTTGACAACAATATGAATCATTCCCGACCTAAAATTGAATTGCAAAGACAGAAAAGTCGAGAATTTTTTTTTCCCGAAAACGTCCCTCCGCCCTTCTAGTTTAGTTTAGCAATCGCAGTTTTAGTTTTATGTCTCCTGGACCACTTGCTCTCTCACCTTAAGAACTTGGTGAGGATGTTGGGTATGTAGAGAGGAATGGATTCCAATTTCTCTGGGCGGCCGTCAGGGACGTGGAAATGTGTTGCGCGATTATCAGGGTTCCGGGAAAAGTGGCAAAATGGGTCAAGGAGGGGGTCTCTCACTTTGCAACTATTTTTCCTAGATTCCTGGATAGTTCCTCTGGGGGATAGCAAAGCCAGATTTGGTCGGGCGGCCGTCCGGGGGTGGGGGGGATTTGATCCAGGAATCTAGGAAAAATAGATGCAAAGTGAGAGACCCCCTCCTTGACCCATTTTTGCCACTTTTCCCGGAAACCTGATAATCGCGAAACACATTTCCCCCTCCCCTCCGTCCCTGACGGCCGCCCGGGGAAATTGGAATCCATTCCTCTCTACATACCCAACATCCAGGTGAGTGAGCAAGTTCAGGAGATATTAAATTAAAACAGCGTTCGCCCATACTAAACTCGGAAGGCGGTGGGACTTGACGTTTTCGGGAGAAAAACATTCTCGACTTTTCTGTCTTTGCAAATCAATGTTAGGTCGGGAATGATTCATATTGAACGTAAAAAAATGTTTTTCATAAAAGCAATCCATCCGAAAAGAAAAAAAGTTATTGCCAGAATCTATTGCTAGGTTCCCCATCGATTTTTTCTGTTGCTAGAATCTATTGCTATCTATCTATCTATTGCTAACTTCAACCCGTTTTTTTTAGACGATTGCGATAGCTTTATTTATTTTTTTTTTTTTGAAAATTCGCTACAAGTGCCTTTGGTTACCGAAGAATGAAGCTTGTCTTGTAAAAACAATTACCTATTTTTTTTAGATAGGTACTTAGAAAGAAAAAGGTTTTTGTATTGACCTGGAATAACTACCTCCAACCATTGATGAGACCTCACCGAAGTTCATCATGCACCGTCTATTATTATTATTAGGTACCTGCCTACCTATTACTATCATCATCATCACGGTTGAGAAAACGCTGCCAACTAGGGTTGAATGGGTTTATCAATTAACAGTATCAATCAGCCGTTCAGAAGATTGAGGTTTTTGAACGCTAAGTGCCGTTTCCCCCCTAAAGTACCTACAGCTTGCCAGGACTGTTTTCAATGGTTTTAGCCTAAAAATAACAGCCTAAATAATAACTAAATAAAAACCTAAAAATAAGTGGAAAGTGATAATCCACTCGCCAAGTTTCCCGAGTATGACTGATTTTCCTTCGTTAGCAGCATTTTATGCTCAACTCTAGTAGGATACTAGGTCCATGGAAACGGAGGAGATAGAGTTAGCAGGAAGGCCGCTCTGAGCGCTTGTGTCGAGGACGAGCCGCTGGAGATCCAGACGCCTCTGGCTTTTATCTCTGATTCCGTGATACCGCTCTGAACATGGCGCTGTGACGCGCGAAGGTAAGTTTACCACCGCATTTTACCTATTTGAATAAATCTATTTTCGATAAATTTCATCTTTCGTCGTTGGGTTAGTTGTAAAGATCATATAGCATCTACTTCTGGCAAGTCTATAATGGTTTCTCGAGTTCAACTCATATTAATAGGGCTGAGGGAGTCTCAATTTTCGTTAGGGATGATCTGTTGGTCTCTTCGGTTATTATGGACGTTGTGAATGATTGTAACTCAGTTTATCTAAGTATTAATTGTAATAAGCATTTATCTATAAGTCTAACAGCATTTTATGTCTCTCATGATAGAAATTCCTTGCATTTCCTAGGTAGCTTGGAGTCTCATCTGAAAAATAGTTCTAACGCTTGCTATCACATATTGGGAGGTGATATGAATATAGATATCAACAAATCCTCAATTATTCCAACTGAGTACTTGAACATAATGGCGGAGTATGGGTTCGTGTCTTTGGTCAATGACTTTACAAGAGTTGCTAATAATTCTAAATCCTGCCTAGACCATATTTTCCTTAAAAGTCCATGTGCTAATCCCGGCATTGGGATTGTCTACAGGAGTAAAATTTCTGATCATTTTATGAGCATAGCGAGCGTGTATATACCAGGATACTCTGATCGTTCGTATAACTGTAGATCAGATAATAAGGAAGTGATTCTCAAGGTAAATTATGAATTGTTAGAGAAATTATTACAAAGTGAATCGTGGAATAATGTGTTTACTCAACGTGAAGTAGATATTGCCTATGCTAATTTCGGTGTAATACTTGAAAAACATATTGAGTCTTGCCATTATACTGTTCGAATTGGGAAAAAATATAAGAAGATTAAACTGTGGAATACTAGAGGTATACTGGTATCTATAAGAAATCGAGACAAATTAAGCAAGCGAATTAAGAAACGACCATTCGATGTTGAGTTGGAACAATATTTCAGAAGATATCGAAATGTTTTGAATGCTGTGGTAAAGAAAGCTAAACGCATGTACTATGCTAATCAAATTGATGAAAGTAAAGGTGATCCTAAAGTTTTGTGGGATACAGTAAATTCAGCTTCGAATAGGAAGAAGGAGAGCCATGCGTTCACATTGAAGAATATTTGTGATGATAATGGCAGTCTAGTAAGTGATGAGTTACAAGTGGCACACAATTTTAATTCGTACTTTTCTTCAGTTGGAGCCAAAATTGCAGAGGAAGTTAATGTTCTGAATGACATCCCTGAAAGCTTTATATGCAAATCACGTGACCCACAAAATAATTCGCCATGCTCCTCTTTATTCTTGTCTCCTATTGATCCTTCTGAAATTTTAACTCACATAAAAGAACTCAAAGCCACTTGCTCTTTTACTGAATTTAATATTAGTAACTACATTTTGAAGAAATTTTCGGATTTAATTAGTGTTCCCTTAGCTTTTATTTTTAACTTGGCTTTTTCAAGTGGACGATTTCCAGCAGCTTTTAAGCGGACTGTTGTAGTGCCTGTCTTCAAGAAGGGGGAACGATGCAATATGGGGAATTATAGACCGATAGCTTTAACATTGTCTTTATCAAAAATTCTGGAAAAATGTTTTAAAACTAGGATAGTACAGTTTCTAAATAAAAATGAAATAATATCGAAAAACCAATACGGTTTTCAGAAGGGAATTAGCACTGATCATGCCTTATGGAATTTAAATAATCTCGTATCACAAAAGCTGGATGAAGGTTTTTACGTTTTTGGAGTATTTTTGGATATTAAAAAAGCGTTTGATTCGGTAAATCATAAAATTTTGTGTGATAAGCTCTATAGGTGTGGTATTCGTGGCTTACCTTTAGACTTCATTAAATCCTATCTGCACAATCGTCCACAGGTTACGCGAGTGGGGAATTTTTTCAGTGATGAAGTACCTATAACTTGCGGAGTCCCTCAGGGCACTGTGCTAGGTCCCATTCTACTTTTACTTTATATAAATGATTTGATGACTCTTGATATTGATGGTAGGTTATTCGGCTTCGCGGATGATACGGCGATTGTTTTTTGGGGAAGAAATTATGTCGATTTGATTAATACAATTAATTCCAATATCTTTTGGATTAAGTGCTGGTTTGATTACAATAAATTATGCTTGAATGTGGAAAAAACTTCAGTGCTTCGTTTTTCAATTGGGAACATAGGTTTCCCAACAAACTGTGCTGTGAAATTTCATTTGAACTTTGCTTGTCTGAGAGGAGATGAAAATTGTGATTGTGCCTTGCTTCCATTTAGTGATCGTTGTAAATATCTGGGAATAATAATTGATAATCACTTAAGCTATAAACAACATATTGAATTTCTAATACTAAGGTTACGCAAGTTGTTCTATGTATTCAGAGAGGCTCGTCATTTTCTATCAAAGACTCAACTCAAAACTATATATTATGGACTAGCCTTTTCTATTATAAAATATGGAATCATTCTTTGGGGTGGAGCCTGTAAATCTCATGTTAAAAAAGTACAAATTATGCAAAATAAATTAATAAGGATTATATTAAATAAAAATTCTAGATATTCCACTGCACTACTGTATAAACATTTTAAAGTTAAAAATATCATTCAAATTTTTCATTTCCAATCTTGCGTCCTCTTATTTTCTAATGGCATTAATTCAAATCATTTGTTAGCATCATCTCTTACTCGAAATTATAATCGTTCTCGGATCCTCCTCCCCAATGTAAAGACTGAATTCTATAAGAGAAATTCTTATGTGACAGCCCTTAGATTTCTGTTTTTCAAAGGAATAAATATTTTTTTATTTTCTATTTTATCAAGTTTTAAGAAATTATTAAATAATTGTTTGTAATTATATCCATAGATAGCCCAATTGTGCCAAACAATTCCAGTTTTAATTTCATTTCCATATTCTAGGTCATTTTTTCTGTTAATTATTGGAGTACACCGAATGTGAGCATTTTTAAAAATTTTTTAATTTCTCCAATGAGTTGATCAAACTCCCCCGGGGAGCACAAGTTCCTAGGAACTTATTCTTCGGAGGGCAATTGTCGAGAAGAGAAAATTTCATTTTTGTTTTTACTCTATTTTTGTATGCTTTTATGTTGCAATGTAATGATTGTATTCTACATATTGCCAATAAAAATCTTGAAATCTTGAAATCTTGAAGTTTTCTCCATTTTTAACTTTGCTAGAAGTCAAAATAGGTTTGATGCACCCTTGCAACATTGGGCAGCCAGCGCTGGTGGCTTGTTGCTCCCGGCCAACAGTGGGCAGTCAGTTCATGGTTTCAATACTGATTAGGTGAGTTGATGTTGCCTAATTAGTGCAAAAATCCCGTAAGATGGATAATTTCGCAATATTGGGGATATTTAGTCCATAGATTTGGACAGAAGTAGTTATCTACCTACTAGATAAATTTATTTGAGCAATAATTTGTTTTTTCCTTTTCTTAAAGAAACTTTTGTTCACATCAAGATCAGACATGATGAAGCCAGCTCTGCAGTTACACGATGATGACGAAAGTTACGAAAATGAAGAAGTGGAATATAATATTGCGCTTTATCGCCATCCGAAAAATTGTTTTAGAAGTTCTCATGGGGGAACCAATAATAATTTAATGTTTTTATTTACAAAGTTAGCCGTGCTTGAGCCCTTTGTATTATCCACACTATTCAATATTTTCATGTTTCATTTTTCTGGAATGAGTACCTCTGAAAGCTCTACTATTCCGAGTATTGCAAACCATTCTTGACTATCATAGCCCAATGTTGCAGCCGAGCAACAAGAAATACTATCCGGCTGCCCAATGTTGCACCGGAGAGACAAAATTTTAAAATTTGATATATGAGCAAATAATTTTTTTTTCTTCACTTTCGCGTAGCAAGAGTAGTTTTAATGAGAAATCAAGAAAAAAATCGGAAAATTTCGAATTATTTCATATTTTGGGTTATTAGGGGTTAATGGTTAGTCAGAAAATAGAACATGAAAATGGCCCATTTTTCAACATTTAAATAATCTGCTTATTTTTCAATTCGACCGGCTTGGACAAATTTTACAGCAGACATGCATGCAGGTGTGAAGAACATTACCTTAAAATTTCCAATAATAATAACGTAATATGGGAATTGTGAAAGAAAAACGAAAGGAAGGCGCACGCGGGGCGCTAAAAGCGGACTACTCCCCTTAATGGAAAATATAACTTTCTGTTGAAAACTTTCTGAGAGTTCCCCATATCCATCTGAGTTCTGAGTTTATCTATCTATTTTCTACTAAATTATCAGCACTTCTTCGTTCGTTGCCTTATTTATGAACGCATCATGAGCAACTGGATAAGTCACTACAAGAGCGGATAATTAGGTACCTACGAAGCACCGAATAAAATTCTGCCAAATGAGTGCTGGGTGTAGTATGGGACTCCATCAAAAACAAAAAACGCTGCAAATTATTACACAACGGTTTATTATTTTTCTATATAATCGTCTATAAAGCCACCAACCATCCAAACATCGATGGCATTTCGGTCAGCTTTAATTTGAACGGAGATTAGGCCTCACACTCGTGTTTCTGATTTATCGCATGTTTATTATTTTTATGGTTTATTATTTCATTATTATTATTTTAATGGTTTATTATTTTTCTATATATCGTCTATAAAGTCACCAACCATCTGGAGATTAGACCTCTTTTGCGATTCACACTCGTGTTTCTGATTTATCGTACGTTTATTATTTTAATGGTTTATTATTTTTCTATTTAATCGTCTATAAAGCCACCAACCATCCAACATGAAGAAAAATACTTGGAAAATGTCACCCCACGCATATTTAAGCAAAAACATCTTTTTGGGCCGGTTATTTGCCCATAACTTCTATACGAATTAAATGATCGGAATAGTTCGACGTTAGGACCAACTAGACCCCAAATGGAGTCTATGTGCGAAAGAACGGGTTTTTTAGACCGATTATAAGGCCTTTTATGGCCCGGACGGCGGACGGTGGACGGCGGACGGACATTGCAAATTTGGATTCTACGCACCTTGAAACGAGGGGGGGTTATAAAAATTTTTTGCGATACGATCACATAGGCTTATTATTAGAAATAATAAACCAAAACCTCTTTTTTGGCCGGTTATTTGCCCATAACTTCTATACGAATTAAGCGATCGGAATAGTTCGACGTTAGGACCAACTAGACCCCAAATGGAGTCTATGTGCGAAAGATCGGGTTTTTTGACCGACTTCATGCGCGGCGAAGCCGCGCCGAAGGAAGGAGGTATACAGTTCGGTGTGTCATGGGACGACGATTTTTTTTTTTTTTTTTTTTTTTTTTTTTTTCTGTATGTTTGTACCACTAGCAGTTTCTTATTCGGCCACCAATCTGCCTGATTCTTTTCGAAAAGTGTTCTACAAGTATCCATAGTGGTCCCGTTTTAATCAGATTTCATTTTGCTTTGTTAAAAGTATCGAAATTTTGTGAAAATAGTTCAAAAAACGTGTTTTTTCGGAAGATTGTTCCGCATCCTCTCCCCCCGCCCGACTCGTCGAAGCCACCCACCCGCTCGTCCCACCCACCCGCCCGTCACCTCCGGCATATTCTCGGACGCCTGACGCCCCTCAACAAATTCAAGGGGGACCACCCTCTCATTCATTGGGGACCATCCTCCCCATTAAGAGTGAAACGCTCATTTCTTCAAGATAAACTTGATTATGAAGCAAAATTTTAATTTCAAAAAATGATATTGAACTCAATTTTGAAAATAACTTTAACATTTCATTGAAAGACGAGTTTCCCGACTCATTGTACATTTTTGTACATGTTTGTGTAGGTACATTCAAATTTAAGGTCCGATTCTAAGCTTCACAAAAAAGGAGATGCTTTATGAGGGGGTTTCCGATAACCATCAAATTTCGGTAGACTACCAAGTGGGTCTAGCACATAGCCTTCTCATCATCCAAAACATGTTGCAGCGGGCTAAAATATGAAGTTCAAGTCCGATTCCGATGAAATTTTCAGAGATTGTACGAGTTGGCGTGTAGATGGTCCCCTATGAAAATCATCGCCCCCGGACTGATAGCCGCTGCGCATGTGCAAACGATAATTTCCTTGTAGCAGCCATCATTTCCACATTTTCCATCCGATTTCAATAAAATTCTCAGAGATCATGCAAATTGGCATATAGATGGTCCCCGATGAAAAGCATTGCCAAGGAACTGATAATAGCCACTGCGCATGCGCAAACGTGAATTACCTGTAAGAGCTATACTTTCTACATTTTCCATCTGATTTCGATGGTATTTTCTGGGATTGCGCGGATTTGAGTGTAGATACTCCTCTACGGACATCATCGCCCCCATTTTACTTACGTTGAGTGAAACAGTTTGGTGCAGGAGGAAGGGAAATAATAATGCGTGTTTTTTCGCTCACCAACAGGTTCTAATTGACTTAATGCTTATCCAATGGGACGTCCCCTGGAATGCATGCATTACTAAACAATATGTTTAACAATTTTTTGGACTCACTAATAACTACTTTAAACAATAATACTGTAGGTATAGGTACTAAAATAAAATGTAAAAATTAAACAATAATGTTACCTACTACCTTCATAAAAAAACCTCAAAAAGTAATAATTAATTCCACATTAAAAAAACCATTAGTGATTAAAAAATACAAGTAAAAGATTTAAAAAAGAAAAATAGCGAAAAATGTCGAAAAAAGGTTAACGGTCGGTAACTCAAAGAATACCGACTTTAAACAAACGTACTTGGTAGAAGGTAAATTATGTAAAATTAAAAAAAAAAATTATATAATAAAAGTCGAAAAAATTAATGAGTTAAAAATTAAAACCAATGATTTAAAAACTTAAACAAAAGTACTTGGTAGTAGGTAAGTTATGTAAAATTAAAATAATTAAAGTCGAAAAATTATTAAGTTAAAGATTAAATCAAATGATTTAAAAAATTAAATTTTAAAAATAAATTTAAAAAACCACTAAAAAGTAAAAAATAAAAAATTATGAAAATACAAAAATAGTAAAATAAAAAACTTTTTAACAAAAAAACGGACCGACCTCAAAACTGATGATGGCATCCCACTAAAAAGGAAAAAATAATAACGACAACTTATTCAGTTAGGTTGGTAGGTAGGTACGCAGTGAAGTCGCCGCCGTGCCCATCTGCAGAAACAAACATACACAAGTAGATTCCACTTCCATCTGGTTAGTATTACAACATGGGTCGATAGTGCAATACAAAACATGAATGAGAGTGGGTACCTATCATTGAGGTAATGCATGTGTTCCAGAACGATTAGGTAGTACGTCACTGCTGTCGTATGAAGGAGGATGAGAGAGTGACAATAAGTGTGAATCTCAGTAAGAATATTTCCTTTGATAACAGCTGAAGACGTCTGCGTCACCAAAAATGGCAGTTGGATAAAAATTGAACATGAGAAGGTTGTTTACTTACTTACCTACCCTTAATCCTGTTTTGTATTGCACTATCGACGCATGTTGTAACACTAACTGGTTCATTTGAGTATGAACTCATATCACAAACCCACATCATGATCTAGACAATTCTACATTCAATATGCCATACATGGAATATAAGATTAATTAGATATTATGTAATCAAAGATTGATCATGTATAATTAGATAAGTAACTATTAGATACTATCTAATCAAGAGATGGTTTGTTCGAATCCCAACATTTCGTACAGGGATTCACACTTATTGTCACTCTCTCATCCTCCTTCATACGACAGCAGTGACGTACTACCTAATCGTTTTGGAAAACATGCATTACCTCAATGATAGGTACCCACTCTCATTCATGTTTTGTATTGCACTATCGACCCATGTTGTAATACTAACCAGATGGAAGTGGAATCTACTTGTGTACCTATGTTTGTTTCTGCAGATGGGCACGGCGGCGACTTCACTGCGTACCTACCTACCAACCTAACTGAATAAGTTGTCGTTATTATTTTTTCCTTTTTAGTGGGATGCCATCATCAGTTTTGAGGTCGGTCCGTTTTTTTGTTAAAAAGTTTTTTATTAGACCGATTATAAGGCCTTTTATGGCCCGGACGGCGAACGGCGGACGGCGGACGGACATTGCAAATTTGGATTCTACGCACCTTGAAACGTAAAGTGACAAAGTTTGAGGGGGGTTATAAAAATGTTTTGCGATACGATCACATAGGCTTATTATTAGAAATAATAAACCAACATAAATTACTATGGAATGTTGAAAGAGTAAGTCCCAAATTTGGAAAAAGAGTCGTAAATTATAATTCTTGGCTAAAAAAATCAAAAATTAAAAAATGTGATAAATATGTAGTAAAATAAAGATGTTTGTGTATTACCTCTTGATCGTTGCACAACTGCTTGTTCGTCTCGAGAGTGCAGTCAACCTTGGCGATCGACACTTTCTTCAAGGAACTGAATTTTTTCCCCAAAACCTCCCACGTGGGAGCGAGACCTTTGCAATGGCCGCACCTACGACAGTAAATACAAATAAACGATCGATACCGAAAGTGACAACACTGAAACCATTCATTGATCATTTTCGTGCATTATAAGACTACTGATATGAAGAACATGATGGAGAAGTGGAATGAAGAACTCGACGAACAGTTAATTAGTAGATATAGGCGGTATTTAATGTAACAGTTAAAAAACGTCTGCCAAGTGGGTGTGGCACATAGCTTCCTCGTATCCATAACCCGATTATATAGATGATCCGATGCATAGTAGTTAATCTCAAAACACCAATCTCTAAGTACCTTTCACTACCCTATAGGGGACCATCTACACGCTAATCTGGTCAATCCTAGAAAATTTCATCAAATTCGGTTGAAAAATGTAAATGTTATGGCTGTTACAAGGATTTTACGTATGCGCATGCGCAGAGGCTTCTGTAAATTTTAAGGCCTTGATTTTCATTGGGGACCATCTACAACCTAATCCGCGTAATCCCTAAACATTTCATCGAAATCGGGTAAAAAATGTGGAAGTTATGGCTGTTACGAGGAATTCACATTTGCGCATGCGCAGTGGCTACTGCCATTCAGAAGGTGGTGATTTTCATAGAGGACCATCTAAATACTAATCTGTCACATCCCTGAAAATTTCATTGAAATCGGACGGAAAATGTAGGAGTTATGGCCGTTACAAGGAATTCACGTCGCTTCTTTCAGTCCGAAGATGATGATTTTCATAGGGGACCGTCTACACGCCAACCCGCACAATCCCTGAAAATTTCATAGAAATCGGACAATAACTTCGTATAGTTATGCCCGTTACAAGGATTTCATGACAGACAGACAGACACGGAACCAAATTGTTCAGAAAGGTCTAAAACGCAAAACGCGAGTGAAAATTTTGATTTTGGAGAACTTTTTTTGTTCGTCTTTGAAAAGCGAAAACAAAGCTTCCGCTACCTTGGTAGACTCGGAAGCAATACCTAACCTATTACTGGGTTTCGTTAATTCCGCTTGGAATCTATTACCAAAATAACCCTGTTACTAAATAACATTTCAGGGAAGGCTCCAAAATGTGTGGAGTCAGAACAATAGCTTGGGTTTTTCAATCGAAAAAGAGTGAAAATACACTAACACCTAAATAAGTCGGAATAACTTGATAGAAACCCCAACTTAGGATGGATACGAAAACTAGAGATCTACGGAATGACACTTTGGAATGGAGTAACTATTTACATGATAAACAAACGAACGTAGGAACGAAAAGTAGAAATCAAAGAAACGATACCTTGGAATGATATGTCGGAATGAGCTAGTGAGAAGGTCTGTGAGATAACCTATTAATAAATAACAGATTATTGGAACCTATTACCCACCCAGAGTGGTAACGGTGGAACCTAATACGCAAATGTAACAGTTTCGCCCATTTCTGTCAATCGGTAATATAATTCAAACAACTTTAAATCACAGCAATTGAATCTACTCAAGACACCCAGGCAGATCCCATTCTCACCCCCTCTAAGAGACTGCCGATGATAAGAAGCTTGATAAGAGCTTTCCCTCAAGGAAAGCTTTTCGTTATATTGTCGCATTATGGGCTACGAAGTTTTTCGTCGGTTTGGTGACTTTCGGTTTTTTCAAGAGGCACCATTTAATTTCGATCAATTCACCAATCACTTACGAACTATGAAATCATAAACAGATTCTCTTGCAGTCCAAACTCAAACGGAACATTTATACAACTATTGTATTCTGTAATAAATATATACCTAGGTGACCAACAGGTCTCCAGGAATCCCAACACCATCTTTAAAGTTCTGTCGATTGAATTTCATCGTTTACCTCTTGATCATTCTCTACCTGGACACTTCCTTAAAAATCACTGCAAACTTCTTCAATCTACCTCTCTAAACGGCATCCACCATGGGTTCCCATGCAGCATCACCACTCATTCGAAAAATCTCGTCCCCTAATAGTATCTGCCTTATGCGCTGATCACCATTCTCCTCTCAGAATCACACTGGGTGTCCAGCGATTCCCCGAAAAAAGAAAACCGTGAGTTTTCCAGGGTCAATTTTCGACTTTTTCCAGGGTTCTAAATAAATTAAAGTATAAATAAATGTGATCATAATTTCTAAAAATCATAGTTTTTAAGGACATTTTGAAATGAAAAAGCATTAGAAATATAGTAGTTTATCTCAAAACATCAATCTGTAAGTACCTATCAGTCCGGGACGATGATTTTCATCTACACTCCAATCCTCAGAATCCCTAAAAATGTCATCGAATAGGAAAGAAACTGTAGGAGTGGGTATCAGTCAGAGGGTGATTAGTTTCATAGGAGGCCATCCCAATTCGCTCAATCCCTGAATATTTAATCGAAATCGAAGAATAACGTATGAACTTGAAAATCATTGGAATTCGTTGGTTTGCTCGACAGGAACGAACATCTCAAAGGCTTGTTTTCACCTTGGATCGTTTGATAGTCGACTATGTACGTTGAAATCTTGTTGGTTTGCTAGAGAGAAACGACCTTTTCCAAGGCTTGTTCTCACCTTCGATTGTTCGAAAAAGTCGATTATGAACGTTGAAATCATCGGAATTCGTTGGTTTACTCGAGAGGAACGACCACTTCAAAGGCTTGTTCCCACCTTCGATTGTTTGAAAAAGTCGATTATGAACGTTGAAATCATCGGAATTCGTTGGTTTACTCGAGCGAAACGACCACTTCAAAGGCTTGTTTTCACCTTCGATTGTTTGAAAAAGTCGATTATGAACGTTGAAATCATCGGAATTCGTTGGTTTACTCGAGAGAAACGACCACTTCAAAGGCTTGTTCCCACCTTCGATTGTTTGATCCATATGGTACCTGGAAATTTAATCGAAATCGAATGGAAAAAAAGTGGAAGCTATAGCTGTTACAAGTTATCCATGTTTGCGCATGCGCAGCAGCTACTATCAGTCCGCGGGTGATGATTTTCATAGGGGACCGTCTACACGCCAACCCGCACAATCTCTGATTATTTAATCGAAATCGGACAATAACTTCGTATAGTTATGCCCGTTACAAGGATTTCATGAAAGACACGGAACCAAAATTGTTCTGGAAGGTTTGAAAAGTAAATTGCGAATGGAAATTTTGATTTTGAAGAGCAATTTTTTTCAACCTTGAAATTACACCAAGAACATTTGAGAAGATTCGACCGCTAAAGGAATGGATAAAGGAACGGCTAGAGCATGTTCCATGTTTCTTGAATTTTAGTCAAAGGCTCTAAGCAGTAACCATCCGGGAGTTCAGAGTGCTTGCCCTCTGGCGAAGCCTGAAGAGCCGAGTTTTATGGATTTTTAATCATCACCATTATTTCGCATCCTTATTCTAATGTTCCCAATGATTCTTTTTGCCAAGTGACGTCAGAGTTGTTGTCGGGCTCTCCTGCCAACATACGAATTTCCCTGTAGAAATACAGCTAAAGTTATTGAATTTCGAGCTGAAAACTGGGACAGGAAAGTTTTCAGTAGCGCTAAATTTGAATCTGACGTCAAAAATACGAAATACCGACCCATGAACTACCCCATTGGTTTTTCAAAATACAGAAAATCTGCCACCTCTCGACCCATGTGGGTAGTTGAAATGATAGATGAACACAGCCATATCATACCAAGGCGCGAAGAATTTGACGAACGTTAGACCATTTGAGACGCCTGCGTCGAAGTTTTCACTGGTCAACGTTACGACAGGGCTGGACGGGGGAATTACGATTTCCAGCTTTTCATAGTCAGCACCTCCGAGTCTGTCCTCGACGTAGTGGCTGAAATCATCCAATGAACGAAGTCCTTGGTACTTCTCTACCTAAAAAAAACCGTTGAAATAAACAATTTTTATTTTAATTAAGTAGTAAACGCTCCCGATTACGAAACTCAATTGATTACTTATTGTGTGTCAACAACGCAAATGATCTTCCCTCATAATACACTAGCACCATCTCCGCCTGCAGAACCCACTTCTAAATAAGTTTTACATTAAAGCTGGGTCCACAATGGGTCGCGTAATGTCCGTAATGCGTAGTGCGTAGTTGGATGCTATTGGCTGGAGCCAATTGAGGCGGCGGGACTGATCTTTGCGGATGTCGACTTTTGGAGCAGAGTGTATCGTTTTGAAAAATTGGATATTTTACGCATTACAGATGAACTTCGACAAACTTCGGTAAACTTCGTAACAAACTCTCGTCATTTGTCCCCTCCCAGAAAGTTTATTGACTCGGTCTCGTTTATTGTTAAAACAACCAGAATCATTGTTTTGGTTTGGAAACAATTCTGCTCAGAACGTTCTGCACGCTTCTCCGTAATCGTGTGATCATTCAGCCATGTGAACGCTCTTTTCTGCATTACGCACTTTCTGCATTACGGAACACCCCCACTTCTCTTTTTGCGCATTACGCATTACGCATTACGGAAAATACGCACCTATGTGCCCAGCTTTAGGGTGAAGAGCAAAGGAGAAAAATACGTAGGTCTAGGACTCGGAGAATTTGGCTGATAACAGATTGATTGATTGATTGTTTTATTTTACCACCAGGGGGAATTAGGGCCATTAGGCTCTACCATTCTCCCTGGCTACAAAAACATAATACATTTCCTCTATAAAAATTAAAAAAAATAAAAATAATAAGATAACGAATACATTATACTTCATACTTCAACATCATTCACAAAAGTTTAGTGTAATTAGAAATTAATTTAATTTAAACTCAAAGTTTGCTTAATTAACCCTTTAGCGTTCCTTGGTACAACTGTTGTACCAAGGTAGAAGCAGTTTGAATTCTGGCGTGTTTTTCGTTCCATTCCTTCTCAATAGGGTGCAGCATCATGGGAAAAATGGTAGCATCTCTTAGCTCGGCCTATATGTCGAGATATTGCAAAAGTGGGTGTTTTGCGGTACTACTGTTGTACCAAGGAACGCTAACGACGAAGTTTTTTGCTGTTGTTTTTTTATTCAAACCATAACATTACGCGGTGATGTCCACACGGATGAATTTCGTCTTCTATTCAAGGAACGTAATTTTTCTATAGCTATTCAAGTATCCATAATGAAAGCATAACACCGGAATCGTGTACTCGCAACGATGTTATAGAAGTTTTTCGGGGCAGGCGCCCCATGATTTCTCACTGGAGATTGGACGCGTCGCATGCCCACGCAACAATCATTGAAATGTTGTTTGCTGTCGAATTTGTCATCTGTTTTATATTGATTGAAAGCAAGATCATCCAGAATAAACTCAAATTATGATCATTCCCTGATTACCTTTTACTGGTACAAATGTTGTACCAAGGAACATCATGGCCGAAAAGTGCACCTGGTGGTCCTTGGACACATGCTGTACCATGCCATTTTATGGCGCGTGAACCATTTTTTTTCGCAAAAAAGGCTGAAATATTGTTAATAGATCCATAAAGACCCGACTAGATCGGAAAAAAAAATTTTCCCATGACGCCCGAGTTTTGCCCGCAAAAGGGTTAAATGTTTGCATGATTACATTTTTTTTAATTTGTATACAAAAATAAATTTGTTTCTAATGGGTACTAAACACAGTTATTCTCAGTGTATTTATTATTTATATAGTATAGTTTGTTGTGGTACATAGCATTTATCTAATTATGTCCAAATAATAATTTATGCAGGTTCTCAGCTCTCCTCATACTTTTCTAATAGTAATGCTGTGAATTTTTTTAAAATTCCTACGTTTTTTGTGCCTGATTGAAATATTTTGAGTGCTCGTTATGTATTTTTATTGCCTGAATATTGAACGATCCCTCGAATACTGCAGTGCGATGGATCGGCATTTGGAGCATATTCCCCCTATTCCTGGTGTTTCTGTCATGGACTTCGGCCATAAAGCTTAGTTTTTCAAATAAATATGCGGGGCGCTTAAATTTGAGTATTTTGAAAATCATCATCGCAAGTGCCAATGAGGGATTTCACCATGTCGGAATTTCCTATTTTTGACCCCAAAATCGGATTCAGCACCTCTAAAAACCCCCTAAGGCAAACTTTCAGCCCGAACTTCCTAATTTACGAATGAACAAAACAGTGTAGAAAATCCGAATGTTTAAAAAAACCGGGAAAATGACGTCATGCTGGAATAGTTCATTTATGGCCGCTTGAAGCGCTGAGATCGAGAAATCCATAGTCCCCAGATGCAAAATTTCATGAAACAGTAAAGTTCGAAATCGAAAAAACTGAAGAAAAAAATAGAAAAAGCGAGATGGGGAAAATTAGGTTTCCTCTGTTTTTGTTTGATAACTTTTCTCTTAGAAAACACGATTTCGTCATCCCAATGGGCAACACTGGGAGGAGACGGCGATCCGAACAGCCCAATCAGCGAGCGTTCCCGCTGAACGTCTGTTTTCCCGGTTAGTTTTGAAATTAAAAATTTTGACTGTCTCCCAAAAATAACAGGAGACTTATTTTCCGAAATCAGCCCAATTTTCATCTATCCCACACCATTAACTATTCAGGAAAAATGCAAACAGAAATCGGTGAAATTCCTCATTGTTTTTTTTTCTGCTATCTTTAGCCAACCTAATTGCCGAAATTTTGGTGTTACGTGTTCATCCATAATAAATCTTATAGCCGCGTTCTGTGCTCTCTGAAGCCGGCGGATATCTTCTCCAGTTAAGTCACTGAGAGCAACACAGAACCTTTGGCAGCTAGACGGTTGCTCTACCAGGGGACGTTTTCTAGTTGACAGATCAAGTTTGGTCCACATAGGTGCGGCTGGAGCCAATTGATGGGTCTGGACTGATCTTTGCGGATGTCGACTTTTGGAGCAGAGTGTATCGTTTTGAAAAATTGGATATTTTACGCATCACGGACAAACTTCGATGAACTTCGGAACAACCTCTCGTCGTTTGTTCACAACACGTTTATTGACGAAACAATCCGAATCATTGTTTTGTTTTGGAAACAATTCTGCGCAGAACGTACTGCGTAATCAATCAGCCATGTGAATGCTTTTACGCACTTTCTGCACTACCGAACACTCCCACTTCTCTTCATGCATTACGGACTTAACGCACCTATGTGAAACCAGCTTTATTCTCGTCTAGAGGACATAATTTCTTCCAAATTCGCTACTTCCTCAAGTCACATGAAAAGCCATGTATTCTGCGAATGTCTGTGGCGCTTGCAGTAAATAGGGTCCCTTAATGAAGCTTTAACTATGTTTGGAAAAAGCGAACTACTTGCTCAATATCAGGTACGCACAACAGATCGCTTTCTCTAAACTTCCTACTTGAACAGTTTTGATGGATGTACTTTTAGGAATTTAACAATAAAATGCCTTCGAATTAATGAAAAAATCTAAATAAAGTGGTTTACCATTTCTCCGTCTTTGATCCAAAGCAGAGTTGGGAAGGATTTGATGTTGTAAGCGTTACAGGCTTCCCGATCAGTCGTGCAATCGACCTTGGCAATGGTGACACCTTTGTTATTTTTGTACTTGGTGGCGAACGTTTCCCAAGTAGGGGCGAGGCGCTGAAAGATGAGAGAAAATTCATCACACAAAGAAAATCTTAGGACATGATTAAGTTGCTAGTTGGCCGAGTTTCCCCTGCATTCTCTCCACAACTGCTTCCCCAATCAGTTATTGCAGTAGCACATATGCCCTGCTCATGCCATATTCTTTTTACATTACACTCCCTTTTAATTTGTTTTCTCTTTCCTACTGCTTGCAAGATTTTTAGCAATCGACGATTTCAAATCATCAGTAGAGATCACGGTTTTGTCAATGTGTCTCTTTTATGCCTACAAATATAAACACTGTAACACATTATTTGTCACTGGAACGTCTGTAGGAACCCATTTCTACAGTCTGAGGATATGCCATTCATTCTATTACATTAGCGATGAATCACAGTGCTCACCTGACAGTGACCGCACCAGGGAGCGTAAAATTTAACGAAGTAGGTTCCACTCTCTAGTTGAGGGCCGAAGGTGTCATCGGTGAGAACCAAAGCTCCTTTGGCCACTTCAGCTTCTTCTTCGTCGTGTTTCTAGAAAAAAATACACAATTTCAAGAGATTTCTGTTGAACTCCAGAAGGACGAAAACAATTTCGATTCCTAAAGTTTATCACGTTTATTTTTCGACACGTTGCAAACAAAATGTGTAAATAACGTGATTTGTACATTAAAAACTGACTGAAACAAAATACGTAAATTTCAGAGCTAGCATCTCTAACTTTTAGCATGGAACATGCTTTAGACTTGACGTAACTGGCAAAAAGTGTTACGTTTCTCGGGAACGGTAACTAGGAACGGTATCGAGTCACGAAATTTTGCTAGTCGTTGATACATAACTAAGGATCGTGTAACGTAGTGTAACCTACGCGATACTTCCATTAAAGGTAGTAGTGAAGTGTCCTAAACCGGATTGCCCCCCATCAACGTCTTCAGGTGTATGTACTCGTCATTTCACTAATACATTTAGGCCTAGATTAGGAAAACCGACTTCTGATGATGGAACAACCATACCAAACAAAAGATCGAATTCTTCCAAATAAAAAATAAAATTAAACAGAACAAGAAAACGCAGCTAGAGCATGTTCCATGTTTCTTGAACTTAAGCTGTAGGCTCTAAGCGAAAAGCCTCCGGGGGTCCAGGGGGCCTGCCCCCAGGCGAGGCCCGAAGGTCCAAGTTTTAGTTTAATTTCTGATTTCTAGGACCAGGAACCCATCATGAATTCATTGTAAGATCGTGAAAGGTCATCAGGAAGTTGTTGAGCAGAGGATGGCAATCAGCAAACCAGGATACGAGGCCCTACACTTGGTCCTGGTTGCTACTGATGGAGTGAAGTGGCCCCAAACGAATCCCAACGTTAGTGGTATCTTCCTGGACGAATCACTAACCATAAAGGAATGAGTGGCTAGTCAGTAGCAGGAAAGATGGGAATCGTCAGATAAAGGTCGCCTTACGAACAAAGGTTTCCCACTACATCACGCCAGTCTACGAGGTGACCCAAATACTGGGCACAGCAATTTCAGCGAAAAATTGAATTTCTTCAATCGAAGAACAATTGCTCAATATCCATGTGGAGCGGAGAAAGAAAATGTAGCCGTCATAATGTCACTGTTTTCCATAACAATTATGGCTAATATAAACGAGTGAATGGAAGTATTTATTTAATGACTGGAAGTAGCGTACGGTTCAAGTGTGATAAAGTGCTGTGATATATATATGTGTGTTTAGATAACATAACTAAGATTTCCGCATTAGGGAGAGGAGAATATTATTTACAGTACCCGCCCCTCAGAGCCTACTTCGATGACGTCACACCTTTATTCCTGGTATCTCGTCTTGTCAATAAAATTAGTCTCTACTTGAAATTCTTCTGGTTCATTTCGAATCAATTCGTCTTCATTCTAATTAATGAACTTCACTTTGAATCGAATGCGTTTCAATGAAACTTTTAGAAAAATGTAGATGCAGACCTCATTTCCAACTCCGAACTAAAGAACTGTATCTCCATGGTGATGAGGTGTAATGAGCAAATTTTGTTGAAAGTTACTTAAAAACGACCCTATTTATTCCATAATTCTTGATTTAGACCTTCTACAAATTATGTAATACGGTGGAGGAATACCTAACAGTTTCATTAGAAATTCTCGTTGTTACGTCTTCGACCTTTGTAATGAACTCAGTATAGTAGTAAGAATAATTTGCCAACTATTTTATCTATTCAAATAATTGGACTGCAGTACCTGTAATTGAGGCAAGTAATGACTGAAAAATGAAGACACAAGGACAACGTAGGAATTAAACGTAGATAGTAGGTACTCACCACTAAATTGGATCCCAGTTGTTCGTTCAAGAAGTTGGTTAACGAAGGCAAATCCCGAGTTCCTTTAAATTTAACAGGTTCTAATTTGTCCACACTGAAATACTTCAGCCTGAAACCAAGACGAGCCAATTAGTTGAGAAAAGTGAACAAATATACGGACTAGGCTTTCAATATGTGAAACCATGTTAGCTTGTGATGTAACAACTACAGTCTAGCTGCACATGGCTGCAAATTTTCTTGAGGCACCTTTATGAGTGAAGTGTCACCACACTTTCAAAAACCTCTGAGAGTCGAGCTAAATCACTAAAAATAGATTCCGTTTTCCTAAATGTCGAGTTTCCAGGAAGGAATTTACAAATTTTCCTGTCTCACTTCCACACTACGCACGAACCTAACCTGTAATATACTCATGAATTAAGAATGCTTGTACTTCACCTATTGAAAACAACGGAGAAACTCTTATTACTGTTTGGGACCTATAATTCGAACAAACATCACCTCCCTGGTCCATTTTGTAGATGAAAAACTTTTTGCAAGCCTCAAACATTAATTTTCGGCCGATTTCAATGGGGTTTGCAATATTCTTTCTATGCAGTTGGAATATCGGAGGGATCTAAATCTGCGTGTAGCCCTCATACGCCCTCCAAAACAACATAACCTCACGCATTCGTGTTGCGGGAAAAGCTGGAAGAGATTCTCAGATTTGAGAAAGAACGAGCGGGATTCAACATGAAGGATGTGGTGACACAAGCACCACAAAACAATCAGGTATCTCCAAAATCAGTCTTCCACATGAAGGAAGTGAAAAGAAGGAAGGAAAGAAAGCAAATGAAACCTCCTCTCATCTAGTGACCAAAACCTTCAACGACAAAATGAACAAAAAACTGATTTTGGCCAATAATTCCTCGATTTATGGACACTTATGATCAGTTAGTAGTGTTTATGAAAACAAAAAGATTCAGTTGGGTTTCAGAGCTTTGTTTTTATTTGTTTATTATCTTGGCCACGTAACCCATAAATCGGATCCCCAATTAGGCTTGAAATGCTCTTAAATTTTTTGGGTTATAATGTTTACCTAATAGTAGGGTGTCCAGCGATTCCCCGAAGAAAAATTCCTTGAGTTTTCCAGGTTTTATTTTCTCCTTTTCCAGGGTTATAAATAAACTAGCTATAAAGCCTGCTAGAAGCAGACAAAAACAAATCGTTGATATGTGAAAAAATGTTGATGTCACGGCCTGGAATCGAACCCGGATTTCCCAGACGATCGGCGAAGTCACATACTGTTGGGATTTCATGTATTAGAATCTAATACGTCAGAACCACATGTGATGTGATCATAATTTCTCAAATTCAGGTTTTCAAGGGCATTTTCTTCGTATCAATAAACCGATTGTATAGAAAGATGATAAGATGCATAACAGCTAATCTTACTATCTCACTACCCTCTTAGGGGACAATCTACACCCTGATCTGCACAATTTCTGAAAACTTCTTTGAAATCAGGTGGAAAATGTAGAAGTGTTGGTTTTTACAATGTAATAGAATACATGTCATGTATTCTACATTTGTAATTTGTATCTTTCTTAGGGGACCATCTACGCGCCAAACTCACAACCCCTGAAAATTTAATCGAAATCGGACTATAACTTCGTACAGTTTTGCCCAGTACAAGAATTTCATGGCAGACAGATAAACACTAGGTAAACCTAAATTGTTCAGGAAGGTCTGAAACGTAAAACGCGAGTTTTGAGAACTTTTTTTTCAACATTAGAACGTGAAAACAAGGCACCCTACCTTGGTAGACTCGGAAGCAAAATCTCATTATGAAAATGAATGAGGTAGGAACCAGAATCAGACGAGTAAGTTGAGGAGAAACAGGTACGCGTAGCGGGTTAGCATTCATTAGCTGCAGGTGTGAACACGTATGAACACTTTTAGCAAATTTTCGCAAAAAATTAAACAATTGCAACTGGCATTGTAATAACAAAAATGTAAAAATTTAATAAAAATATAAATCTATATTTGAAATATTACCTATAGTTGAGAAAATTTTCTACATTTGGAACATCTATAATTGAAGAAAAAAAGTCTGTCAAGTGGGTGTGGCACATAGCTTCCTCGCATCCATAACCCGATTATATAGAGATTATAGATTATAAAGATGATCCGATGCATAGTAGTTAATCTCAAAACACCAATCTCTAAGTACCTTTCACTTCCCTCATAGGGGACCATCTACACGCTAATCTGGACAATCTTAGAAAATTTCATCAAATTCATATGAAAAATGTAAATCTTATTGCTGTTACAAGGATTTCACGTATGCGCATGCGCAGTGGCTTCTGTAAATTTTAAGGCTTTGATTTTCATTGGGGACCATCTACAACCTAATCCCTAAAAATGCCATCGAAATCGAGTAGAAAATGTGGAAGTTATGGCTGTTACAAGGAATTCACGTTTGCGCATGCACAGCGGCTACTATTAGTCCGGGGTTGATGATTTTCATAGGGGACCATCTAAATACTAATCTGTACCATCCCAAAAAATTTCATAGAAATCGGACAATAACTTCGTATAGTTATGCGCGTTACAAGGAATTCATGACAGACACACAGACAGACAGACACTGAACCAAAATTGTTCAGAATGGTCTGAAACGCAAAACGCGAGTGAAAATTTTGATTTTGGAGAACTTTTTTTTCGTCCTTGAAAAGTGAAAACAAAGCTTCCGCTACCTTGGTAGACTCGGAAGCAATACTTCTAAAACCGTATTTAAACTTTTCTTTTCTCTTTCAGACTGCCGGAACTTCCCACAAAAAATGTTCGGCGCTTAGACTTTTTCCAGGTTATTACGTGAGAAAAAGTAAATTCCCTGAGTTTTCCAGTAGAGTAAAATTCCCTGAGTATTCCAGGTTTTCCAGGTCGCTGGACACCCTGTATTATCAACAGGTAACATGTAGATAAAGGGTAGCAAACACCATCTGCAGAGATAGTTTCTTAACACGTTGAACGCGGATCGCGTCTATGTCACTCAAATCCCGGGTCTGTGTGGCTGGCCGCGTCTATGTCACGAAAAAACCTCTCGCAAAACAGGTTCAAGAATATCTGCTCCTGTTCTTTCGTTCTCGGTTTCCGCTCTTTTCTAGCTTTTTTTCGCGATAGATGAACATATTACGAGTCGAACGGTTCAATCCGGAGCTGAATCGGTCGAGGTTGAAGGTAATTGAGCAGTTATCAAAGTGACACTTTATCTTTGCGCGCTCCTCCGGTAATTTCGTTGTTTTTCACATTTTTCATTCATTTTCACGGAATGATTCACTCTTTTTAAGGTTGATCGACATTGTTTAGTTGTTGGTTGTGTCAATAATCAGCTCAATCCTCTTATCAGTTTCATACTTTCAGTTCGCTATCGTAAAAAAGACCCAGTGGTTCGACTCTTATTGACATTTTCAGGTTTTTGCTTTGGCACATAAACTGAAAAATCGTCACGAAAACTAAGCAAGTCTTGCTCACGCGACCAATAAATAAATAAAATAGACTCACTGTGTTGCGTAGAGAACAATCAACTGTTTTCTTATTTTGATGCTTGGGTACATGAACTAACAACCTTACTTCACTACCTTGTTGTGTAGTGGTTGACATGAAAATGTCCCAATGTGTTGCAGACTCGTATGCAAGCATTTAAATATTGATGAAGGATATTAGAAAAGATAAATATATCGTTTCACTGATACTATTCTGAGGCTGTTCAGTATTTAGTTTTTGTGCGTTTGACTCGGTTTTTTCTGTTTTGAATCTTAGCCAGAGTACTCTACGAAGCTCTCAAAAAAGAGAAGACTGATTATCTTTCCAGGTATGGAATAACTAGTTATTATATTGTCGTACATGATTGATTTCTACCTATTTCGATGCACCATCACCCTATCTCCCTTGCAAAGGCCGCCAGAATTCGCGTCCAGTGGACGGGCGGCCTGAGCCAACCCACTCACATAGGGGCTGATTTCCCATTCAAACTGGAGTAACTTTACACTGCCGCGGACTGCGTCACGTTAACGCCGAGAATAAATTCTCAGGATTCTCAACTTTTTTTATGTCAAAATTTTTGGAAAAAAATACTTTTTAATATATGTTGCTTCGGTGAAAAAAATGTCTCCGCCACAGTGGACCAACGCGTTTTTTTCGCATTCAAGGTATTAACAAAGTTATATATAATCTACGAGTCTAATGAATCATAATTCACTTGGTACATTACAATTATAGTATAATCATAATTTTTGACAACATTATATAATCTAAGAAGTCTAACGAATCATGCTTCTCTTGAATAAGGCACAGTGACAAAGCCTAGTAGATACTCACGTTGGGTACCCAGTGATATCTTGCTCAGAACAAATGGTCGTTTCTACGGTGCAATCCACTTTGGCGATCGTGATTCTGCTCTCTTCGGTATTGAGCATTTCCGCAAGTTCATCCCACGTCGGATGAAGTCTCTTACAATGCGAGCACCTGTGAAATGACGTAGATATTTACTTTAAGGAATAAATTTATTTAAGTTTAAAGAAAGTAAATTTCATAAAGTAAAGTAAACAACATTTTAGGTTGGATTTTCGTCCGACTACCATTCCTGGCGTCGCGGACGTCTTCAGCTGTCTTCCAAAGGAAAGATAAGAATTTGTTCAGATGATTTCGCTCATTGCTTCCCATTGCCTGGGTTGGGGCTCGGGCGAAAATACGCTCGAACTCACGGTCCCGCGGCCAGTCCGAGACTCGTCGCTAAGAGACGCATGCCACTAACGAGCACGGCCACAGCTGACCCAAATAGTAATATTTTCAGAACTGTGCAGCGTTTACCCTAAATATTGATAAAATCTTTGAAAAAATCCGGAATACTGAACCTCATTCGAGAAGGTATGAAGAAGTCGGTGAGTGTTGCGTCGGAGAAACCCGAAAACAAATAGTTAAATATTGAACTTCCGACATACGTAGTAAGATTGTTGGGGACCACGCCATTACACCCTTACAGCATTCGACTAATGGGGTATTTCGGTGGGTCGGAAATTCAGGTTTTTGACCTCAAATTTGGATTCAGCACCCTTGAAAACCAATATACTCCAACTTTTAGCCCAATGATACTATAACATGTGGTAGAAAAATTAATTAAAGAGATCACACGTTTGAAAAAGGCGGGCCGCTATAAATGCACACACACTAGGCAAGGACTACGCCGCGCGCGCGTGTGAGTAATATTTTGTAGTATCCAAGACGTCCTCCAAGGGTCTCTGTGCATGGATACTTTTTTCAAAGACAGTTGGCTAGCTACGTCACACCGTTCAAATCTTCAACTTTCCTTAGCTTCTCTGATTTTTTAAAAACATTTTCTCGATGAACAGACCCGATTACCATTGTTCCTGAACCTTACTCTTTTGAAAAAAAAAAAATAATAATAATAAAGAAAATTGACTGAAATACCCCATTGAAAGATTCAACGAACACTGAGGAAATTGCTTTCCAAAATGGCGGTAGATCATCAATGAGATTGGGATAAAAGGCTGCCTATTACTCAATAAATCCACTGGTTTTCACCTGGACTGCTCACGTTGGGCCGAGAGCTACTATTGCTTAATGGGTGGTTGCCACAACAGATTCAAACAACTAGCTTCGTAAAGAATCTGTATACCAAGATGCTAGAGAAGCAGAAAATTCAAGACGATGTTCAAAGAAGGTTGGGTACCTACTGCCCAAAACTAATTTCACCTTGACATACACACATTGGCCCTTCTAAGACCAAGAAGCGCATTTCTGATATATCGGATTATGCATTGTATTTCGTCTGACCGAGAAAATTGTGTTGACCACGCAAATCGGCTGTCAGAGTTTCAAGAAAATGGGAGGGAGATGTGTTGCAAGTCACTACGGATTGTTGTAATGGTTATGTTTGAAATATATTTATGCATTATCACGACAGATGACAAAAATATAATGATTTTTAAACTGTGATGAACTGCTGACGTGACGTAGCAAGTGGTTTACTCGCCAAGTACAATCAAAACACTCAATGAATGATTCAATCAACTCAACCATATTTTCCGTAATCTGTCGTAATCTCATATTCAAGCAAATATTTTAACAATTGAGGGGGTCTCAGTCGGTAGCCGTTCGTTCTTCGTTCCGGGTTAGTATTTCCCTAAATTACCCACGCTCAAACTTTAAAAGTTGTATCTAAATTTTGGTACTTATCCCTTATTGGGCCGCACACCCTGAGAGCCACCGGAGCCCTTACCCCACATTTCCCTTATCGGGCCATAGTGGACCTTTGACTTCAACTTTTATCTCTTGCTTATCTAGAGAAGTTTAGGAGAATCAGTCCAGGCTCAATTATCTACTCAGACTGTCGGCGAGGTTACTCAACAACGGAACTGGAGGCGTCCGGGTACACCCACGTGACAAATAGTCGAGTTGGGTGGTCAACCATACATTCAAATAGTCAGAAAGGTTGTTTGTCAACCATACTTCAGGTGCGCATGCTCAGAACGTTGAACTGTTGTGGGCAGCGGCTAAGTGGAGAAATAAGGACCATCGTGGCACTGCACGTCAACATTTAAACTCTTACTTCGCAGAATTTATTGAAAAAGAGGTTTTCGACGATATATTGACCACCATTGCAACTTTATTCCCTCCCGAATGAATGTACCTACTCTATGTCCCGATTCTATTTTTCTCATATAGGCATTAAATAAAGTTTGGTGTGTTCTATTTCGCTAAAATGCTTCTGTTATAGACGGATTCACCCTGCGGCTCGATAAGGGATAAGTACCTAAATTTTAAATGATTTTTGAAATTTATTAGTGCATCAACCTTGGGCCTAGGGAATTGAAAAACTGAAATATTGCCGCTGGAACCATCAAAGTCGAACAATAACTGACAGAGAAAAATGGTAAAAACCGTTTATTCAGTTAGGTTTTTTCCGTTTTGGTTTATTATTTTTAATAATGAATCTTTGGAATCGACCAAGATTTTTCTGGCAATTTTTGTTCGATTTTGATGATTCCAGCGGCAATATTTCAGTTTTTCAATTCCTTAGGCTGCTGCACTAATGAATCCTTGAAAATGTCCAATTTAGGAACAACTTTTAAAGTTTGAGGGCCTGTAATTTAGGAAAATACTAACCCGGAACGAATAACGAACGGCAACTGACTGTAATTCATAACAACCCATAATAAAATTGTAGTGACTGCTCATCAATATGTTCCAACGCTGATTAGAATCTCAGGACATTTTCTTTCAGACGAGCGTAGATACACCCTTAGAAAGAAGAAATCCTATGAATTTGATCAATTTGGGATTATTTAACGAAATATTTAAACAACAAACCGAGCCAACTCAAAAAACAATTTTGATTCACTTTCTTTCGATTTTTAAATTCATTCACTTTAAAATTTTGGATTCCTGTTTTATGGCACAAGGTTTAAAATAAGAAATACTCACTGAAACAATCATTACAAATGAAACTTCTGGAGCTATTAGTTTTTAATAAATAGATAAACTGACGTTTTGAGTGATTTCCTTGACCCACTCATTTCTGTTCAGAGGTGTTCATGGTCACGAAATCACTCCCTGCTGATGACATTATTTTACAGGAAATCAGGGCGGATTCGAGGTAGAAGAACAATTCAGGTCTTTATGCCCCTCCGGATCTCATTTGTCTTGTCAAACCTCAATGCTTGACAGACTGAAAAGGTGCCTCAAGGCCGAGTAATCGTCCAAATGATCGATTCATACGAGGAAAACCGCAAAACCGAAAAAAGTGCTTAACTCGTTCAATATAAAACTGATGGAGTAGTTTAATGATGTAGAAAATTCCTGAAAAACGGCTACCTGATTTTATAAGGTACAAACTGTACCTAAATTCTTGTCGGGAATATTTCTGGAAATATTCCCCGAAAATAACTTCCCGGGGATTTACCCGTACTAAAGTCATTCCTATAAACCGTGATGCTTTATTTATTATGGGATTGTGTAACAATTAATCGCTCACTCAAGAATCACCAGCGAACGATAATTCAGAGTGGATCTACCTTCCACTCAAATACAGTAATCTCTGAGGCTTTAGGGATGAATGGAGCTACAAGAAGGTTTTCTAGCCTAATATTTCCTCATTCTAAATGTTCACTCCCATTCTGATTTTTTTTTTCGTTATTTTCAACGTCAAATAATTGATTTTAACAAAAATCACGCTATTTCCAAGAATTTTATGATAAATAAAAATTTGATCACTAATTAAAAATACCTACCTTCTATGGGGCCAAAAAATATTGGGGTTTTTGGGAGGTGAGTATCCACAGAAAATTGGCAATGGCACGTTGTATTTTCAACATGACTTTGAATCCTATTTACAAATTTATAAAAGGACAAAAATAATATTTCGACACAGGAAGAAGTTCTAATTATACAGTATGAGTTTAAGAGTAACTTTCAATTTAGATTTATAATTACATATCATGGCCAGGTTTGAAAATTTTTACTTCATTAAGCCAGTTGGAAACGAGGGAATAGGTAGTTGTTTTTCATTGTATGGACTCTCTTCAACCGTTCGAGTATTATTCAAGGATATCGCAGACTGTGAAATGTTAGTGAAATCAATAAGACAACACTCTAGGAACCTGGTTCCCTTTTTGGTTAATTATTTTCAATAATGAACCTTTAGAATCGACCCCCCCCCCCCCTCAATTTGTTGGTTTACGTTACAACTTAGAATCCGAAAATCCGTCCGTCCGCTACACTTTCCTTAGTTACCTACCATAGACCGATTTTGATGAAATTTGGTACATATATGCTCCATTTAAGGTCTAGTTGCGCCCCGAAGCTTTTGGTTGACGTCAGTCACTTCTACGGGTCGAAATTTACAAAACTCAAAAACTTTTGATATAGTGATAGGTATTTCTTTTAATAAATTTAGAATAGTATTGAATTTTTAGAATCGAATGAGACCACCCAGAGCTCAGTAGGACCAACCATTTGCTCCTCATGAGAACTTAGGGTTGGACTAACGATAAATCAGCAACACGCGTGTGAATCGCTACTAAAAATTTATGTGATAATGGTAAGGAAAAGCAGATGATGTTCTAATATTTCACCAGAATGTTGTAGGAATTGAAAATATGTACTCCTAGTATTGAGTAAATTCTTGAAAACAAAAATACAAATTCAGTAATGCATAGTTATTTATTTGGATGCACTTCCGTTTCCTGTTATCGACCCAACAAAATGGACCCTCCGAGTAGATACCGAGGTATCCCATCAAAAAGCGAGTTCATAATAAATTTAAAATAGGTAAGGGAGTACCAAAATAACAGAACAAAGGCTCTTCCATCTTACCATGGTGCGTAAAACATGACGAAGTGGTTATTTAAATTGATATTCTCGGCGAAAGTCTGTGTGTTGTATTCCACGCATTTGCTTTCCTCTTCATCGCAGAAGACGGCATTTGACAGGAGTAAAACTGCGAATAATTGGACAATAGTAGTCCCCATCGTTGGTTGAAATTGAATGAATATTTGCATGGAACGATTACACAAACGTAATAAGCACTAGGTAATTAGAAACGAACTGATATAAAATACGAAATTTGATTTCTTTTCTAGCCGACCAACAGGAACCCACCGCGTGAATTCACCCCACCACTGTATAAAAAATGGTGGACAACTCAACGCTGATAAGATAACGTTCAGCTATTCCATGGAAGCATGGATGCTAACTCCCATCCATAGCGATTCTTTCTCCATGCAACCTGAATATTTTCTTCAGACTTGAAAAATAAGCAACACTTGGAAAACCAGTAGTTTAAAAAATTAATTTGAGATAAATTGAAGGATTATATTATGAATTTGTAAACCATCTTTCTACCTATGAACTACAGAAAACCAAGTTGTTGTGTTGGTCAAATTGCATTGTTTAGGCTTGTTCAGTTGGTATGCTTGTTAGAAACTTTTGATTTTGTTTTCTCGGTCTTTCTTTCATCATGGCTGACTCGTAAGTTGTGTACTTTTCTATGAAATTTATCCATATTTATCGGCAATTTGCACATTTCATCAATCAATTTTAAGCTAGGTATTCGATGATTATGATATTAAAGATGATTTTGGCGTTTTATTGAATTTGTACTTTGAATTCGTACCTGACAACTTGTAGGATACCATGCCGAGTCTAACCTTGTCATCGTTTGTGTGGTTTGCTGAAATATTGCTGGATTAAAATTATTCTACTGATCTCCTTGAGTGGTTTGATGTGGAAGATTGTGATGCACGGAATAAACGAAATATTTCATCTTGTTTCGGTTTCGCAGGGCTAAGAAAGAGGTCAAAAAGACCACTGTCACATCCCCTGCGAAGAAGGATGCCGCCCCCGCTGCCAAGAAAGTTGGCAAGACAACGTCCAAGAAACTCCCCGCAGTCCCAGAATCCATCCTCAAGAACAGGAGAAGGAGAGATGCCGCAAAAGCAGCTAAGCTGAAGAGTCTTGTGAAGGTGAGTCACTGTCAACTATCGCTCCTTACAAACATCAGTTCATGGTAGATGTCCACATGGACGTATATCGTGTTTATCTTCGATCTTGAATTTCAATCTATATTGTTGAGTAGATTCCTTGTCTCACCAGTTTATTCCAAATCTTGTATTGAAAAAAATATCTCTGTTGTCGATACAAAAATCACCAGTACCTAGATCCGGTCTTCAATTCCACACACTTGGACAGAGCCCATAGGTAGTAGAATACTTCTTAACCCTAGGATGGCACACCTATTTTTCGCATACATAAACGGCACACTGGGGTCAATTCTGACCCCAAAATTTAAATTCCTCTAATTTAAATTTAAGACAGAAATTTAAATTTATTGTTAGGTTGTAAAAATCTATTGATAGCCTGTTTGTTGAAATATATACAAAAAAAAACAGTTTAATCCTAGTACAAATTTCGGTTTTGAATATAGTTTCGTAAAAAGTCAATAAGAATATGGAAATAAATAAAATTTCTAAAATTTGAAATTATATTTTGTTGAAGGTTTTTTTAAAATGGATTACTATCAGCATTCCAAGTTGACAATATTTGGAATCAAATATAAAAAAAATCATTTAATTCTATGGAATAGTTTCGATAATAGATCAGCTCAAAGATTGCCCTTTTTTGAGTTTGACTGACGACTTTCACCAGCACTTTTATTTCTCTGCTTTTCAAAAAAATTGTATTATCACTCCTGTATTATTGTGAATTTTTATAGTATACTTGCTTTGGCTCAAAGTAGGGGCTCTTCACGGTAAATGGAAAAAGAAGAAATTTAGAAATCAATATACGTATGTATAAATCTTGGCACACCTATTTTTCGCATACATAAACGGCACACTGGGGTCAATTATGACCCCAAAATTTTGAAGGCAAAATAATGAATAGAAAGTCACACTGGGGTCAAATAGTCCCCCACACAAAAAAGTCAACCGATTATAGCACACTGGGGTCAGATGTGGCCCATAGCACGTTTGCAAGTTAACTGCACGAACTCTAGCGAGTGACTGACCTTAACCACTGACAAAGGGGCTCAGGAGGAGTTCCAACTTTATTTACAAAATATCCCTGTTCGAAGAAATTTTTTTTTTTTTTTTTTTTATAGATACACGGCAAAATGTAAATCGTGGGGTCACGAATGACCCCTGTGTGTCATCCTAGGGTTAACTCCGTACAACTAGGTAGGTTGTAACCCTACGTTTTACACGTCAAGGTTAGCTGACCGGACCACCTAGGATTACAAAATAAAGTGGTCAATCATGAAGTTTCTGAATTAATTTTTTCCTTAGCAGTTTTGATTGGAATGCTTGTAAGTTGGCTAATATATTCGATAATCATCATTAACTTGATGACATACGTAAATATATTATATTATAATAATATGGGGTGAATGTTGTGTAGAATACTGGTTCTCCGTTTTGTAAGTAAATGTTTCTTACAAATATACGTTGAAGAAAACATTAAGCTTCAATGCTGAAGTGGATTGATAATCTTTCCTGTGCTCCTAGCTGGAGTTGTAATGCTCAGAGGTAAAACGCGTGGTTTAGGAGCTCATTCATTCTCCAACACGATTCTGCCTGCAAACTTGTATTCTACCTTCTAGAGATTAATGCGATGTAAACTTATTCTAATTACTAGCTCCATTGTTGTTGAGATTGTAACTGGATTCGTAAATCTGATCGTGATCTTCATAGCTATTCCCAGGGTACTTTGAAGACAGTTTCTTCGAAATTTTGTTCCTATGACCCTGAGTTTCAAATTTGATTGCTTTGAATTCCCCTGAGAACCCCTTCAGAAAGACGAGTACGGTTTTCTTATCCGGAAGTGATTTGATAATGAGTGTATTTGTAATTTTAAAGTTTAATGATGAGATTCAAACTCATTCGAATTTAAGGAATAACGTGGTAAACTGAAGCATTCGGCCTTGAAATCAAATTTTCCTTTCGGGAGCGGCTAGCCTGAACCTGAAGCTGGTTATGATCATCATCTGCTTCCTATGAATCCCGTGTAACTATATTGATGATGATTTTTCTCTCTGTATCCCGTAGAAACGTGCTGAGAAGTTCAAGAAGAGGAAGCTCATCTTCAAACGCGCCGAATCCTACGTCAAGGAGTACCGTTCCAAGGAGCGCGATGAGATCAGGTTGGCTCGCCAAGCTAGGAATCAGGGGAACTACTACGTACCCGCTGAAGCTAAGTTGGCTTTCATGATGAGAATTCGAGGGTAAGCTGGTTTGTGGGTGTTTAATGTAATTTTAACTTCTAAGGACTGAAAGGTGCTGACTAGGCGAATCGTTAGAAAGTTGCGATGATGATATCCGAATCGTCCACTCTCCGACTAGTACTCATAGACGTGTTCTTGTTACAGTGTTAACCAAGTCTCCCCCAAGGTCCGAAAGGTCCTCCAGCTCTTCAGACTCCGCCAGATCAACAACGGCGTTTTCATGAAGCTCAACAAAGCGACCATTAACATGATGAGAATCGCCGAGCCCTACATCACCTGGGGCTACCCCAACCTGAAATCCGTGCGAGAGCTCATCTACAAGAGAGGCTTCGCTAAGATCAAGGGCCAGCGTATTCCCATCACCTCCAACGAAATGATTGAGAGGAAATTAGGTAATTATCATCAACATAATCAGTAGTACCGTAAGAAGTTCTCCATAAATAATCTCTGTTTCTGGTAGTTCCAATTTTCTTATTCTCTAAGCGCTAGAGGTCTCGTAGAAAAGACCCATCTTGAACAGTTTTGGGTTTTTACCGCTTTGTTACTTGTTTTTATAATGTTATCAGGGTTTGAAAAAGTTCACTTGGCAACACACAGTTTTCAGTACCGTGTTATTTTATTTCTGAGTTCTCGCATGAAGTATACTAAAGGTTTCTATCTGATTTTGCTTAGAATTCTCTGAGAGATATTATTTACCTAACACGGTCAACGCTGGCTTCATGACGGGAACCACCACCACCTTCTTTCTCGCATTTAACGCGAAAAATACTTGAATGGTCTACGCCATTGGTGAGGTCTTCGGTACATCCCCAGTTAGCATCATTAGTGCATTGTTTTCAAATCGTGATGTTTTGATGTTCAAAGTTTGTCTTGAAGGGGGTCTCAGTTGGTCGCCATTCGTTCCTAGTATTTCTCCAAATTGAAGGGGCAAAAACTTGAAAAGTTGTACCTAAATTTGAAATTTTAAAGGATTATAGAAATTTATTATTGCACGGCTCTAGGGAATTGAAAAACTGAAATATTGCCGCCGGAATCATCAAAATCTAACAATCATTTCCAAAGAAAAATGGGAAAAACTACTGAATACACGGGTTTTCCCACGTTTCTCTGGCAATGGGGTATTTCGGTGGGTCGGAAATTCAGGTTTTTGACCTCAAATTTGGATTCAGCACCCTTGAAAACCTATATACTCCAACTTTAAGCCCAATGATACTATAACATGTGGTAGAAAAATTTATTAAAGAGATCACACGTTTGAAAAAGGCGGGCCGCTATAAATGCACACACACTAGGCAAGGACTATGCCACGGACTACGCTGCGCGCCTGTGTGAGTAGTATTTGTAGTATCCAAGAGGTCCTCCAAGGGTTTCTGTGCATGGATACTTTTTTCAAAGACAGTTGGCTAGCTACGTAACGATTGGCTAGCTACGTCACACTGTTCAAATCTTCAACTTTCCTTAGCTTCTCTGATTTTTTAAAAACATTTTCTCGACGAACAGACCCGATTACCGTTATTCCTGAGCCATACTCTGTTGACAAAAAAAAATTGACTGGAATACCCCACTATTGTTAGATTTTGATGATTCCAGATGATTTTTTGATTATTATTTTTTTGTTTGTTTTTTAATTCCCAAGGCTCATGCACTAATGAATTTTTAAAATCCTTTAAAATTTCAAATTTAGGTACAATTTTCTACGTTTTTGCGCCTTCAATTCATGAAATACTGACCCGGAACGAACTGCGACCGACTGAGACCACCTTAGCAAGTGGAAGATAAGAATCGTTCCTTTCTCAATATAAATTTATTTTGTTGATATTGGATCATTGTTTTTAATGATGAAATTTGAAATGAGAATTTAACCCCCTTCAAAATTTGTTGGTTTTCAAGGTACGTGGAATCCGAAAATTGAATAAAAATTTGATACGCGGCACTTGCCTTAGTTACCATGGATTGATTTTGATGAAATGTAATGTATGAGCTCCATTTGGGGTCTAGTTGTGCCCCAAAGCTTTTGGTTAATGTAAATCACTTCTATTGGTAGCAATGTGAGTGCTGAAATTTTCAAAACACCCTTGCTCTAAAACTCGCTATGTAGGTATTGATTTTTTCTTCAATTTAAAATAGTATTGAATTTTTAGAATCGAACGAGACCATCCAGAGCTCAGTAGGACCAACCATTCGATCTCTTTGAGAACAGGGTTGGACTTTTGATAAACCAGAAACACGTGTATAGCATTCGCACTTTTGAGTTAAACCTTTCGTAAATTGAATTAAACTCTCCGCAAATTGAATGGGGAATTTGCCTCAATTTTAGATACTGGAATTTCAAGGCAAATCCTATAATGGAGCCCTAGAATAACGTTTAACACCTGGAATACCCAGGGAAAAAAATTATTGTAGAAGAAAATACCTAATTAAGTGAAGTCTCAGAAAAAAAACCCTCAAAGGTCGAGGGAAACTGATTGTGTCACTCCCTGGGGTTTCTCCCACAAAACTGTGCTCTGGCGAAGCGTAAAAGGAGTTTCGGCAAATAGTGTCTGAGAATGTCAACAGGTAGAGTCGTAGGCGCCCTCGTGACCACATAAAACGATCCACTCAAGTAATGTGATTCAAATATCAAAACTAACTAATATGGAAACTAAATAAGAGAAGACGAAGACCAATAATGCTTGATAAACTATTAGGTAGAATCGTATTGTAAAAAAGAGTGAGTAAAATTGCTTCTTTTTCACTTTCATGTCTGGGTTCTTTCAGTCAGTTCGTGGTGCACTCATGTGTTCGATCATGTACCGTAAAACCGTCAAACTTTACCCCACCGGGGGTAACTTTACCCCAAAAAGTGAGAATCTTCAATTGTGACGTAAGCGTGGCAGAACTTAGATAAAAGTTAGCTAGTGTGTTTTCGTTATACTCCACATCCCAGAGAATCGATGCGGCTTGCGATGGCGCCTTTATCCATGTTTATAGCTGTTATCAGTCATTGTTTCCTGTTCAGCTGTTTTTGTCCTGTTACTTGTGCTCCAAAATTTCTTCCATATCAGGTGTTTGGAGTGGATTTACCAGGCAAACCCTCATCATATCGCTTTCAATATCTTATTTTGAACAAAATACACTAATCAAAATCTCAAAAAAGTGTTTTCTTAGTTATGCATTTGTTTACCAAAAATTTGATGGTAACTTTACCCCAAAAACCGGGTATCTTTACTCCACTATAAAGGTAGCCTCACTCATATTTTTCTTATTTAATCTCGAGAAATATTTGAGTTTTATAATTTCCCAAGTGTTGAATGTAAGGTTTCTAGTGTATCTCACGTTCCAGAAGTTAGAGATGGGGAGAAGAAATGAGAAAAAGCTTGGTACGCGCCCCTACCGAAACTTTACAACAATGACATGAACATGAACGTGCTTTGGTCTCATAAGTTGTGATTTACAATATTATTTACTCGTGGGTTAACTTTGAAATTTACCATTGCAATTCATTTGAAAGTTATCGAATGTGAAACAGACTTTTTCTGTGATTTTTCGAGTCATTCATTTATCGTTTATTGTCCTTTAATATTTCTTTACTTGTAGAAAGTTTTGCTCGATTACCTACATAAGTCTTTCTATACTGGAAGACTGAAATTGTGATCTCCTAACCAGAAATATTGCATTTCCAGCAAATTCGTTGAAATAAATGATCATTGGAATTTATATTTTTCTTAGGTATAACTTGTATTTTTCAAGCTAAAAAGTTCAATTTTTCAGAATATATTTTATAATAATATTATAAATACTTGATATTATCAAGTATTTCTGGGGTAATAAATTCAATCCCGACTAGTATCATTGCACCACTGCCCGTTTCTGTAGCGATAACTGTGAGTTTTTCAGAGTGGAGTAAAGATAGACGCACTCGTAAGTAACTTTACTCCAACATTTAAACAATTAAATGTGGGGGTTACAATTATCTGATCAATGAGCTCGACCACTCAAAATGTTCAGGAAGCCTTGAAGATCAATTCACTTATTGAAAAAAATCAATTTAACCCTTTTCGAGTGGGAGAAATTGTATTTGGAAGTGTTTTGGAGTAAATCTTGGGGTAAAGTTTGACGGTTTTACGGTAAGCTAGTTGTTTCATGTGCGCTATCAGAGGTGGCGCTGCTGTCGTTATGGGAAACATGTCACGTCCCAGACTCCCAGTACATTTAAAATTTCCATCTTCCTTAAATTTTTTCGGATGCGTTTTCGAGTAGCACACTATGGTTTTCTAACCAAAGTTCCAAAAAAAAATTTGGAAAATTTAAGGAAGATGGAACTGTTGAATGTAGCATATGGAAGAATCCATATTGGTGAACCCTCTTTCGAAAAAATGAAAAAAATTAAAACTGAGGCAAATTTTCCCCATGCTCTCGAGGAATGCTGAGGAGCCATTTTGGGTCTGTACAGACTGCGCCACTTTGTTGTGTCATTAAAACGAACTTCCCCCGACTGGAGATCATTGTGATCTAACAATTTTCTTCAAAAAATATGATAATAGTTTATTATAATAGTGTCAACAGGCAACTTCAGAATTTTCACAATTTTGTTGGAATAATGAATTTTATTGATGTTATTCTTAAGTGAGCCTTTCAGTTGTTAATATATTATGAATGCTTGTTACAGGCAAATTCGGCATCATCTGTATAGAAGATCTTATCCACGAGATTTTCACAGTCGGACCTAACTTCAAATACGCCTCCAACTTCCTGTGGCCGTTCAAGGTACGTTGATAATTTTCGTTTTAGTGATTTTTCGGGAGAAAACAAATCAAGTTATCGCGATGGCCTCGAAATTTATAGTTTGAAAGGAAAACATTATCTTTGTTGGTTTCATACCCCCCTCGTCCTCTTACATGTTTCTTTACATGTAGGGTGGGTGGGGGCAAAGGTTTGGAGTTTTCGATTTTTGTGGGCCCCCATGACGACTTTTTCTCGCAAAAAGTGGTTTTTGGCGCAGTTAGGGATTCTCTTCCATAAAAAAATGAAGATTTTATTGATTGATTTGATGTCGAATTTCCCATTTTGAAAGACAATCTTTGCCACCATCAGTGGGGTATTTGTTCTCACTAGGTTTGATCTGCGAATCTAATCCCTTCTCGTTGATTGAGAACTGGGGAAGCACAGAATCTCACAAATTATTGGACAAACTAATTTTATAAGGTAGCAAAAGTGAGTAGCAAAGACCAAAAGGATCATTTATTTTTGAAAATCTCAACTTATGAACATCTAAGTGCAACTTTTAAGTTTCGATATTTAATAAGTTTTTTTCGATAATACTTTAAAATTAAAAAATAACTGAATAGAAGCATCTAAAAAAAATTGCTATGAGACATTTTTTGTTGCAAATGTGTTGTAGAATCGACCCCTTGAAGGAATGAGACCTGTTTTGTAGACACCCTGTATATCTGCAACAGTCCATTCATGTACTCGTAATTATAGGTATCTGCCACATTAGTGATTCAACATCGATGTTTGGGTAGCGATGTTTTTTACCAATTTTTCAATCGATGTCGTAATTTTCTCTATTTGTTGTTCCCATTGGGTTTGTCAATAGTTTACACATTAAAATAATGAATGAAACAAGCGTTAAAATACCAATCGTGATGAATTATTATTACATATTCATCTCTTGGAGGAATTTAAATAATAGCCAATTTTCTGGTTTCCTGAGTTGGCAACTCTGGTGTTCCTGGCTCGAGATTAGTATGTGTTATGTGATAGCTTTCCTGTTTTTAGAAAACGCCTGGGCAAGTGTTATGAAAATAATGAAAAATATGTACTTTTGTTATTTACTGAGGTATTTACCTAATTTATTAGGGGTGTAACTGTTTTAAATATTTATTTGGAAAATGTATTAGAGTAGAAATTTACGTAGTGGCTAGAAAGTGATTAATCAGATGAAATTTTGAAAAATCTATTCGAGTAGGTACCTACAAGCAAACGTTATCGAATATTTATTATAATGTAATGAGGAATTTCACCGAATTCTGTTAGCATTTTTCCTGAATAGTTGATGGTGTGGTATAGATGAAAATATGATGAAAATGATGTGAATGAAAAAAATTATTTCGCAAAATGACTCTCCTGTTATTTTTGGGAGAAAATCAAAATTTATGATTTCAAAAAATAACCGGGAAAACGGACCTCTTCAACGTGAAGCGAGAACGCTCGCTGATTGGCTGTTCGGATCTCCTCCCAGTGTTGCCTGATGGAACGATGAAATCGAGTTATCAAACAAAAACAGGGTAAACCTAATTTTCCCCATCTTTCTTTTTTTCTTTTTTTTCTTCAGTTTTTCGATTTTGATCTTTACTGGTTTTGTGAAATGTTGCATCTGGGGACTATAGATTCACGATCTCAGCGCTTCAAGCGGCCGTAAATGAACTATTCCAGGGTGACGTCATTTTCCCGGTATTTTTTAACATTCGTATTTTCTACACTGTTTCGTTTATTCGTAAATTAGGAAGTTCGGGCTGAAAGTTTGCCGTAGGTGGTTTTTCGAGATGCTGAATCCGGGGTCAGAAATAGGAAATTCCAACATGGTGAAATTCCTCATTATATAGATCGGGCACATCGATGTTTTCTATCAATGTCGCATCACTATGCCACATGATACTTCCTGCCGCAATTATTATGAAACGGACCAATGAATTTTCCTGTTATTGAAATTTAGTTGTAAAGTCGGGATTTGGTAAAGGATGCAAAAAAAGGCCCAACTCCTTCATTATTCTATTTTATTACTATTCGAAACTTGATTTATAAACATTACATCACCGAATTATGAGCCTAGTGTTTGTCTACTGAACATACTTGAGTTTCAAATTGACTTCTCTGTTGCAGCTGAATACCCCCACCGGCGGATGGCGCAAGAAGACCAACCACTACGTCGAAGGTGGTGATTTCGGATGCCGAGAAGAGAAAATCAACGCTCTTCTGAGGAAGATGGTGTAAATTTTTACTTTATAACTTGCTGTTAACTTTTATAAATAAAAGTTGTCGGTAACCAGCTGTGTACCGTTTAACAACCTTCAGTCTATCCCATTTCATAATCCGTCCTCCTTCCTCCGAATCCCCGAGTAGGGATGAACTGAGTTGAAGTAGTCTAGGAAAATGAAGAGTTTTTGAGTATTGAGGAAGATTTTTGGCTGCACAAACTTCACAAATGTTGCTACTTGTCTGAAAACGCCGGTATCGAACTGTTGATCTGATCACTAGGGACCTGATACTTGCGAAACCGATCAGAATAAATTCTAATTGCAGGCAAATTATTATTATTAAGTTCCTGAGAGGGTAGTGGTGTGGCTTTTCGTGGGATTGATTAACTGATATTTTCCTTACCACCTGTAATTTTTTGGGGGTTCTATTTTTGCGTGGGAGCCGAATTTTGTTTCTTTTAAAGGCATTTTCTTTAACCCAGATAAGACTGAATTTCTAAAATCAAAATTCGTACATCTTAATCGCATTTTTCTCCTCTAAGGACCTCTCTGAACTAGAGAAAAATATTCATTTCGATCTTGATCATTTAGTGACGTCACAGAAGCCCGTCCTTCCAGAAGGACGTCAGTCCTATGTGCACACACTAATAGACGGGTCACAGAATTAAAACGAAATCGCCGTTTCTTCGCAATATTTACTTTAGTTTTCAAATAGGACCAGAAAAAATTATAAAAAATTACAAATAAATATTATATGTATGATTATTAGGATAATAGACAATTTTCCGAGAATGGAATATCCTTTTTTGTATAACCATTTGTATCAAATAACAAGAATTATTCTTGTTATTTGATAAAAATGGTTATACAAAAAAAGAATATTCCATTCTCCCAAAATTGTCTATTATCCTAATAATCATGCATAATATAATAATTTATTATTATAATATATTGTATTTCAACTGTCTATACGAACACATTGCATGTTGATGACACATGCATTGTGTTTTTAGAAACAGTTTATCTATAAATTTTATAAAATTATGTTTTCGTGTGATAATAATAATATAAAAAAAAGAAGACACGTGAAGAGGAAACTCACACTTCAAACATTTTGTGTTTCCTTTTCTATTGCAATTTCTGCAGCTTAGTTGTTTTTCTTTTCCAGTTTTTCGATCAACTTCGAGTTCGGCAAAGTAGAATTCGATTTTATCAAATCTGGTGTCAATCTTCTCAAATTAGGATGGACGGCCTTTAGACGATACCAATCGTTTATTAGACTCCAACATAGTTGATGAGATCCTTTTGCGAAAAGCTAGGTGGTCCATTGTTCCTCCATTATATCTAAGTAGCTGCCTGGTATTTTGTACAGCAACATCAATAACATGAGCTGTAATGGGAAAGTACAATTTTTCCCCTGTGATTGAGGTTTTGTAAAGAGATATGTTTCGATCGGCACGATCGATTCCTTCCATGGTCCTATTATAATCTGAGACGAGATGAGATTGTTCAATGGACATCGTTTTATTTAGCTGGCATGAAAATCTTGCTGCAGCATTGATAGGAATCGAGAATCAAAATTCGTTGCAAGCGTAAAGATGTTGCTGTCATTCCAGGACAAAAGCATAATGTTTTGAGTCTTATCAACGCAGAAGACATACTCGTATGTTCCCCTGTCTTTCTTCTTTAGAGCATGTCTATCTTGCAGAGTTCAAGCCTTGTCAAGACTATTTATTCTCATTGTTCCAGTAGCACAAATATTTCTTCCAAATCTCTCATCAAGTCACAACTCGTAAAAAAGTTATCCAAATACAGCTTGTAAGGAAAATCCTCAGGCAGCTGATCTGCATAGGTCATGACAACTCCGTAACCCGATCCAAAGAAAGCATATTTTTCAGGCAAGGTTCGCACCATGTATGTAGTACTTATGTAATCAGATGATGAACCTCCACACCAAAATTTACATTTATATTTATTTAAAATTCAAGCAATTGGTAGTACGAAATAATAATCAATATCCGGTAGCAATTCATAAACATTCGAAAGAAAACCGTAGGAACCGAAGTGAGTACACATAGGACTGACGTCCTCCCAGGAGGATTGCATGTTTCCAGAACCCTTGAAATCTCAGGAGCACATATAAACGATTATATTGGATATATTAAGTTACTAGAACCTCATAACAATGAATTTCAGTAGTTTTTGAGAGGTAAAATTGAAGCGGTACTTGCCCATCAACATAAAAATCAGGAGCTTCACTCATCGTGCATGGGTCGGATCTTTTAACCGCAAAAACAGCTGATGAGAATGAAAAACAGGAACCAAATGACGTTTGCTCCCTTAGTTTAGATGTCAACATTTATGAGACTATGCAACTATCTATGGGAATTAACATGAACAACGCCCACGAGTGAAAATCTGCGGCAATGGTCGCCGTCCTTCCAGAAGGACGTCAGTTCAGACTGGGTTAAGAAAAAAAAGTCAGCCAAGTGGGTGTGGCACATAGCTTCCTCTTATCCGTAACCCCATTGTGTAGATGATCCGATGCATAGTAGTTGATCCCAAAACATCAATGTCTAAATACCTTGCACTACCCTCATAGGGGACCATCTACACGCTAATCTGGACAATCCTGAGAAATTTCGTTGAAATAGGATGGAAAACTATGGCTGTCACAAGGAATACACGCATGCGCAGCGGCTACTGTCAGTCCGGGGGTGGTGATTTTCATAGGGGACCATCTAAACGCCAACCAGCACAATCCCTGAAAATTTCATCGAAATCGGATGAGAATTGTAGAAGTTAGGTATGGCTGTGGCAAGGATTTCATGACCAAAATTGTTCAGTCTGAAACGTAAAACGCGAGTGGAAATTTCGATTTTGGAGAACTTTTTTTTCATCCTTGGAAAGTGAAAACAAAACTTCCGCTACCTTGGTAGACTCGGAAGCAATATTGGCGCACCCTATTAGGTACCTAGCTCAATTGTTTAGATTCCCCAGAATCATACTGTTTCATAAGATGGATTGCAGTCCGTGCAAACGTCAGCCAAGTGGGTGTGGCACATAGCTTCCTCGTAGTTATAACCCGATTGTATAGATTTATCCTTTGCATAGTAGTTAATCTCAACATCAATCTCTAAGCAACTTCCACTACCCTCATAGGGGACCATCTACACGCTAATCTGAACAATCTTGAGAAATTTAGTCGAAATCGGATGGAAAACGTAGAAGTTATGGGTGTTATAAGGAATTGACGTGTTCGCATACGCAGTGGCTACCATCAGCCTGGTGACAATGATTTTCATGGGGGACCATCTACGTTCTAATCCGCATTCACGTTTGCGCATGCGCAGCGACTACTATCAGTCCGGGGATTTTCGTAGGGGAACGCCAACCCGCACAATCCGTGCACTACTGAATTTCTAAAATCCTTTAAAATTTAGGTACAACTTTTTAAGTTTTTGCGCCTTCAATCTAGTGAAATGCTAAGAACGAACAGCGACCGACTGAGACCCCCTTTACTTACAGCTCATACAGTGAGAGTAGCTTACACTGCCTTCCTACTGTTGTAATCTCGGAGTTGACCTCACTTCTTACTCTCTACTTGAAGACCACTCGGAAAAATTGGGTAATGTAACTTTTTTTTGAAATTGAGTTAAGGTTGGTAACAACTTCTCCAGGGGTTGTAGTTTAATCTTAAAAGACCAAACATATTGTTTAGTAATGCATGCATTCCAGGGGACGTCCCGTTGGATAAGCGTTAGATCAGTTTAACCAGTTGTTAAGTGATAAAACTGTTTCACTCGATGTAATTTATTTATTACTTTAGGGAAGAAATTGTGACACCCCCCCCCCCCCTCACCATTATCCACTAAAACATTTCTAGCGGCATGGGAGCCTCGAATCTGAAGATCATTTTAAAATCCATGATCTACGATACCCAACATGCGAATTCGAGTTCACCCTCCCCCCCTTCCATTCACCAATGGTGCCAGTCTCGCACCAAAGGGGAAATACGTCTTAACATTGAAGTTTCATCTATTAGTTTTAATAGGCAGTCCGTCGAGGTTAACGTCCGTATTCAAGGTGAAACACAAAAAAAACCCTCGAAATATGCGGTTTATGGTGTCCTGGCACCATGGTGGCACCACTATTAGTTCCATGGTGGCACAGAGAATAATTCATGAAAATTCAGAGGTATAATGAGAATTTTTCCTCAATTTCAAAGATTGGGTACAATTAGTAAGCAGTAACGGAACCGAAATATTGAAAAATCGGATATTTTGTGAATATTATACCCCCACTCACCCCCTCCCCTTGCAAATTTTGGTACTCTGGTAAAATCATGTACAACTCGGAAGTTATTTGAGTCAAACAAAAAAAGAAACACGCAAATCGGTTGGAAATTGAGGCCTGGGCACAGTTTACAAGATTATGCACGCAAACGCACGTTTTTTAAGCATTAACCCCCCTTCCCCCCTCTTAAAAAGCAAAATCCAAAATTCCGACGCTGTAGTACACAACTAGATAGTATTTCGCGTCAAACGAAAAAAGAACCACGAAAATCGTTTGAGAACTAAGGCCTGGGCAGAGTACACAAGATTATGCCCAAAAACGCACGTTTTTCGAGCATTAACCCCCCCTTTCCCCCCCCCCCCCCTTAAAAGGCAAAATTCGAAATTCCGGCGACGTAGTGCACAACTAGATAGTTTTCCGCGACGAACAAAAAAAGAACCAGGAAAATCGGTTGAGAACTAAGGCCTGGGCAGAGTACACAAGATTTTGTTACACACACACACACACACACATACATACACACACACACACACAGACATACTCCTATGGTTTTTTTCTCGGATTTGGATTCAGAATGGTCTAAAACGGATTACTGTGTGGTTATTTTTTTTCTGTTGAGTGTTGTCCTCCTTCACCCCAGATCGATCGCATAAGGACGCCCAAGTCTTACTGTGGGACGTCCTAAAAAACGGGGAAGGTCGGTTCGTCCACGGAATGAACGAGGAGGGTCTTGTCTCCGTTACTCTGAGGGGTCTGTAAAACACGGTAAGAAGGGGGAACGTGTCACAGGTTGTTTGTTTACTTGAGCAATGAGTGTGTCCTTTGATTGCAACCATGAATGATTGCAAGTTTGAGGGCTAGGAGGTATTATACCAGACACGGCAAAACCAAGAAGAACCATAAACAAAAATAAAGCATTCTAGAATGTCAAGGCATTAATAATGGGAACATTCCCCCTTTTTTCTTTTTTTTTCGCCAATTTAATAGGTACTACTTTTTGTGAATAAAACTTCATTTTCAAAATATATTGTACTTATTCATAACCCGTAGAATTGTTCATAGATCGTTAGTACATTATTATAGTAAACAATGAAATATCATTTAGTCGTATTCATGGGTCCTCATGAAGCACCATTCAGTCCCAAACTTAAAATCGTGATTATCTCGAAAAGAGGAAAAATGGACATTCCCCATTTTTTCCGTGTGGTCTTCACTTATTTTTGAAGCTAGGTTATCAAACTCGAGGGCATCGCCTCGCTCATCGCACAAAAAAGGTAAGTAGTGCATTAACCCATTTCCGTCCACTGATGCATTTTTGCATCGTCATGATAATGATTTTTTTTTAAATATTGAAATAGTGGAAAATCTTTGTAGAAGAATTTTTCTCGTTCATGCTGTTCCTTTTCAAAAAAACATTTTCTTCTTCATTTCGAGGGTCAAGCTGCAACACCACGGAACGTCATTTTGCCAACTTTTCAGGAGAGCCAAAAGACTGGTTTTCAATGTTTTAAATCCACAATATTTATCGAAAAAAAACAGTTTTAAGCCAAAATAAATGTTTTTAAAGAAAATCATGACGCTAAGTGGTGTTGTTTTGTCAACGCTTGACAGTAAGTTGTGTTGCGCCTTCCTTTCCCGCTGGATTTTTCAACTCATGAATCCAATCCATTTCAATTGTATCCTCCTTTTTCATGGATATTCACCAGTTTATACAGTTTGGTTGGGTCGGCACTATTGATATCGACGATATTGATACAGCTAATGATTTTAGGATGATATTTTCACCAAAAATGAGAACAAAACGGGCTTTCATTTACAAAACAAATTATTGCTCAAAATAGAATCATTATAATCATGAATGTATGAATACAAAAGTGTCCTTCGGGAATTAGAATAGGGTAAGTACTCAGCGTTCGAAGCTGACTGGATGGGTTTGGATGACGGTGGGTTCATTCCCAATGAAAACAACAGTTCATCAACTGCGACCAGCCCTTCACAGTCCGAACTACCGTCATCAGAGGATACTATGTAGTCTGGGTCGTCGTTCTTCATCTTAACTGATGTAGGGATCTGTGAAAAAGGAAGAAAAAGGATACATCAATTCCCTGCAAATACTAGGGTAGTACCTTGCTAGGTAGCAAAGCAGTTTTTTGTTAAATAGGTTGACTGGTGCCCACTAACTTCAACCCTTAAAGAAAGTTGGACAACCAGCTATACATCAATACCTAATATAAAATTGGGATGTTTCTCAATCACGATCAACGATTTTGGGGTGGAGGGGAGAGATCCTTAACGGAGGTGTCCATCATGAGGGTTTACGATCAACTCTCAAGAATCTCTCACTAAATTATTATTTATTTAACTAATGAATAAACTACATTATTTCAACTTGAGAATACGAAATGCAACACAACTTACTAAGTGTGGATGGTGATGCAATTCAACGGACTTGACTAGGGCAACTTGAGCTGAAATGTTTGCTCAAACTTCAAACTTGAGGCCTGGAAAAGACATCAATATTTCACTAACAAAGCATTCCATCTTTTACAACTTTTCAGGACAAGCAAAAAACGATTTCAGGTCCCCATGGTGCTACTAGGTTTATTTTTTAGTACCTAATCGACTTGAAATCTCGACAGAGATATCATCAATCCGAGGGTGATGATTTTCGTAGAATACCATCTGCACGACAACCCGCACAAACCCTGAAAACTTCACCAACATTTTACACGAAGGTCTAAACCGTAAAACGTATGTGGAAATTTTGATTTTGGAGGATGTTTCTTGTTCCACTGTTTGCGCATCTTCGGCTATTTGACGTCGCTTGTTCCAACATTGCGAAAATCAATAAGATCGATGTCGATACGGCATTTGGCGGATATTCCATTCCTTAATAACTTAGCGAAAAATGAAGAGGGCGCCAAAATCGAGCCTGGTTGGTAGATGTTTTGATTGCCTAACCAACGGTAGGTACCTACCAAAAAATCAATTTCGAAAAATCGTCGCTTATTCCACTTTTTTCGCGTAATGCCGTACAATAAGTTGACTACTAAATTCAACCCTTAAAACCAGTAGGGCAACGAGCTATTGACACATCAATAGGTACCTACCTAATATTAAATTAAGATGGTTCTGAACCACTATCCAAAATTATGTGGTGGAGCGAAGAGATTCTTGAGAGTAGGTCCATCATGAGGGTTGATCATCAACAATGGGCTCATGGTGGAATCTCTCACTAAATTATTATTAGTTCAACAACTAATGAATAAACTACATTATTTCAACATGAGAATACGAGATGCAACACAACTTACTGAACGTGAAGTGGTGATGCAATTCAACCGACTGTCAACTTGAGCGGAACTGTTTGCTAAAGCTTCGAACTTGAGGCCTGGAAAAGTCATAATGTATGGAAAAACATTTCATCGCATTCTTTGTAGCAATGAGAAGACGAAAATATCAAAAGGAAACGGATTTATAATAATAAATACTTTCAAAAACTTACTTGAAAACGGGAAGACACGTCAAACTCATCGCAGTCGTCGCTTTGTATGGAAAACATGGTGGAAACAAAGGAGCATCTAGGATGTGAGGGTGATAAAACGGCATCAATGACGGTCAACAAACGGCATCAATGACGGTCGGTGGTGTTGTATCGTCTCTTGGAGACGATGCCAGTCCGTTAGTTTGACGTTTTCTTGAATTTCACGCTACCTATTGAGAAATCGATCTAACTGATATTTTTACCGGATCCGCCGCAAGAATACGCATCGAACGATATAAAATACTCATTTTGGCCAAAAATGACGTTCCGTGGTGTTGCAGCTTGACCCTCGATTTGTGATTTGGGAATTTTTTTTGAAACAGATTCCGGTCCATAAATAGATTTTTACATTTTACGTAGATTTTTCAAAGAGTTATAACAATGAAATGGTTAAATCATATCGATTTGGAAAACTGAGACCTCTCAAATCCTATAAAATTTTGAATTCATAAAATTTGGAGCATTTTCGCTCTCGATTAGTGAGCAAATGATGCCTTATTTCGGCCGGCATTCTGTAAAATAGTTCATCCTCTTCCTCCCATTACTACGTTATTTCTACCCTCGGCTTGAAATGGGTTAAGAACGAATTGATGAAATATAACACATATATTGAATACTTATCACAATTTGTACACTCGACGCATAAATTATTTCCGACGATTTTGTTTGAACTTTGATCCCTTCTTGCCGGCGGGTTTTGTCTTGAACGACGGTTTCGATCCTGACTTCCCTCCGAATTTCGGTTTCCCTCCGAATTTGTCGTTGAATTTCCGTTTCCCCTGGAAACCGGACTTCCCTCCCGGTTTGCCTCGCCCTTTGTCTCTGGAGTCGTCATCTTTGGCGAAGCTGCAAAGATTTGAAAACATTTGTACTCACAGACAAGAAAGTCATCGAGCTGGCAGTCTTTGGCCGAGCGTTATCGTGGAAGGTACAGGACCTTTAAATTTGTACCAGTTTCATCCCTACTAGAGTGACTTTAGGTAACCACGTACCTGACACGTTTTTTAGATCCAGTTGATATCTTCTTGTAAGGCTTAAAGTTCGTCTCCTCTCGCTTCCGTTTGAGTGAAGATTTCACAGGTTGATCAAACAATTCTGTGGAAATAAGACGAGGGGTACATGTTATGCTTCCTCAATACCATCCTATCAAAATGCCCTACGTTTCAAAATTTATACAGTAGGGTGGCCCAAAAATCAAGTATGTACAGGGTGAGCCACGGAAACTTACTTATTTGAAAGGTCAATTAAAAAAAAGTAGTGCAGATATCGTTATAATTTTTTTTTTAATTTTAAAGGACAACTCTTAAATTTTTTTTTCATATGGGTTTAAAAATCACATCCATCAAATGATGGCCCCTATTGTTTAAACATTGGTTCAAACGATTTTTAAAGTTTCTCTCCACTCTGATCAGCATATCGACGGGTACTTCGGCAATGGCGGCGCGAATGTTGTTTTTTTAGGTTTCTAGGGTTCGTGGACGATCGTTATAAACAGTTGACTTTAAGTAGCCCCATAAAAAAAAATGCCAGAAATGTGAAAATGGGCCTCATCGCTGAAGAAAACGATCGCGTCATGGGGGCAGGTTTTCGAGCAGTGGCGGGCGATTAAATCCCTTTCGCTCAATTCCTGCACTACAGCCAATTTATAGGGATGAAATTGAAGATCATCGTGGAGAATCCGTCTAACAGTTGTGCCTGGAATACCCAGAGCAGCTGCCTGTTTGCCTGCCGAACGACGGGGGGAGCGCAAAACCGACAGCCTCACTCTCTCACCCTTCTGGGGTTCTGGAGGTCCGTTGAGGTCCAGTTCGGTTTCTGGCAACACTTCCAGTCTCTCGAAATGTGGTAGCCCAAGTTAGAATCGAATTTCGACCGGAAACCGCTCCATAAGGACGAATTTCGAAGCGCGCATGGAAGGCTCGTTAGGTTCGCAATTACTGACCGATCATTGGAAAAGAAGGTTTCTAGGGCAAACGCCCGCTGCTCTCTCGTCCAAAGCATGATGGCAACTAACCGTACAGGTAACAAAACTTTAGGAGCTCCGCCTTCGAATGGGCCATTGTCACCCCTTCTATAACCCTACCAGGCCGAACGGCGATTTTTTCAAATAAGTAAGTTTCCGTGGCTCACCCTGTATTTAGTTGTTCTTTATTATAATAAAGAAACGTTGCAAAATTATCCAAAATGACGGGAAACTTGACATATTTTTTTCCTTTCGAGTCTTATTTCGCGTTTTTTCCTTTCGAGTCTTATAGTCATATTTTTTTCCTTTCGAGTCTTATTCGCACAAAGTTGTTAAAAATTTTTAAAACAGTGAAAATTGCTTATTTTCCAAAATTTTTAAACCATTAAAATTGTCCCTTGTTAATAGTTCGGGATAAACAATACAATGATAGGTATTCACATATTGCGCAATTAGTTGATAAAATACTATTTTTTTTATTTTAAAAACCAAAATTGCGGAATTGGCGTTTTTCTAAAAAGGAAAAAAAAACTCTCAAGAGTGTCAGCAGTATCTTATCGTCAGACTACCTTTAAGAGATGGCGAATGACCAATTGATATCCGTCGAAATATATATCCATCCAATATAGGATCCATAGTGTTAATCCCGCATCCTCATACTAGAGGATCCATAGTGTTATTCCCGCATACGAGAGGATCCATAGTGTTAATCCCGCATCCTCATATGTGAGGATCCATAGTGTTATTCCCGCATACGAGAGGATCCATAGTGTTAATCCTGCATCCTCATATGTGAGGATCCATGGTGTTAATCCCGCACACGATAGGATCCATAGTGTTAATCCCGCATACGAGAGGATCCATAGTGTTAATCCCACATAAGAGAGGATCCATAGTGTTAATCCCGCATCCTCATATGTGAGGATCCATAGTGTTAATCCCACATCATCATACGCGAGGATCCATAGTGTTAATCCCGCACTATTAGAACAATAAAGAATAAAGGTTTACAATTTTTGAAAACAATCGATTCCATCTGTTTTTGATTAAATTCAACGGCTTTGTGGAATAGAAGAAATATTTTTTAAAGCATGTTTCCCTTCATTTGGGACCATTTAGCAACTTTCCCGCATTATAAGAATACGGAACAAACAAAATATTGTTTTAAAGCCGACCCTTATGTCCAGCGTGTCAAAATGTTTTTTTGATGATTAAAAATACTTAACACATCAAAAGGTCCAATGTATCTAGAAGTATTTGGTTGTAATTTATTTCCACTATAAGAAGATTTACCTCTGTCAGGTTCTTGACCAACTTCCTTCCTGAACCACTCGGCGTCGTCGTCTTCCTCCTGAATGGCTCCACTAGCGGCTGCTTCTTTCATCAACTTGTCGCTCTCCAGTTCTATCTGCGCTTTTTTCTTGGCGATGCCTTCCAGGGATTTCTGTTTCAGCTCTTCCTTGGCTTCCGCCTTCTTCTTCACATTTTCTGTTTGTTGTTGCTTTCGTTTCAACTTCAGTTTCCTAACGTTTCAAGAAAATGAAAATCGTCTTAATTTAAAAAGAAGAGTTGTGATAAGTTTCTTTTTTGCATCTTCCGGAGAATTAAAAATAATTAAACATCATTATCCCGCCGCATTATTACCAAAGAAGACTTTGAAACAGAGACGGAACTTGGTAGGTTTCCTTAAAGCCTTATGACTCTACCCAAAACAACAATTTTGCACGAGTAGGAACATCGTAAGCATTACCTTCTCTCTTCCCTTCGTTTCCTGATTTCTTCTTTCTCTTCTTCAGTTTTGTGGACGAATTCGTGATACATTACTTCACCATCCAAAAGTCCTTCTTCAATTTTGATCAACTGTAAAGAACAGAATAACTGAAGTGAATTGCACAACGGATAATAAGTTAATTATTGGTACACTAGCAATAATGGCTGGCACTAATTGACTACGCGCAGATTACTTCTGCAATTAAAAGGACATGTCAGGTACAATCTATATTAATACAATAATATTGTATTAATTATTAGGGACTTATTATTATTAGGGACTTTGTAACAATATAGGTTGAATTTCAATTTGTACAACAAATTTGAACTACACCTAATTGCCCATATATGAGACAGAGGAGGGTGTGACGACCCTACCCCTTCAAACCAGTGATTAGATTAATCAGCAGGCCTGAAGAGAATATCGTTTCATATCTCTATGAATCGGATATCCCTAAAGGCGTAGCTCCAACAAATCGGGAACAAACCAATTGGATTGTCCCTTATAAAAAAGTAGGATCGTCACAACTTTTTCCTTTATTCAAATGAATGGGTTTTATAATTGCTTCCAATCACTTATATTTGAAGAGAGCTTTCAAGAACCCATGTTGGAAGCTCTCCTCAGATATAAGTGATTGGAAGCAGCAAGGACTTTTATTGTCAAAAAACCCCTGGACCGATTTCGATTGGAATTTTTGCAACGTGCTCACTATCCTCTTTAATGGAAAATTTCGGCGTCAGAACAAATTTTATGCGTGTGCTGCAATAGTTGAACTTTCCCCGAACTGATCAATTAGAATCAGCTTACTCACAATTCGCTAACTTTACACTGTACACTAATATAGGGAGGTGATAGGCTACATGAGTACTACAAACCAGCAAGCAGTGATGTTAAACTATTGATAATATTCAATCTGCTTCAATCGGATTGGGTATGACTTTCACTTTCTCGACCAATAAGATTCAAGCTCGCTTCCACCTCTGACTATACATGGTGTAACAAGAGTGGTTCACAACCTTTCTCCCTCGTATTCTACAACTAATTTCCGACAAAAAAGCCTCTTGACATTTTTTGGTATCCACACACAAAATGCATTTTTTGCCACTTTGAAATTGTTTCGTGTTTTTGATCTTTGCTCAATAAATCTACCATAACGCCCTCAATTCAAGAGTTAGATCAAATATAAAAAATCCGTTGGAAAGAGCGTTAAATGTGCAATCTTTTTGATGCCCAATAACATTTTTTAAGTGGAGTTGAGATGTGCAAACGACGATGAAAAGCAAAACTCGTCAAAATCTTGAAATCGCTTGTTTTTTCAGTCACCTGGTAACCATATCAACCCTTGACGCAGAATTGTGAAACTTCCCTAAAAAGTGCGCCAAAATCGCAGCTTTCCAAGGGTATAATCAAAAAAAAATTTTACAGTCGAATTTAAGGGAGAAATTTCTGTTTGAACGCGGAAAAACGTGCACTTTTTTCAACGAAATCGACGGTTTGACGGGGAGACTCGGTGCTTCGGAGGAGCCGCGGCGGTGAAGACCCCGCAGTCCTCCCGTCTAACTATCGATTTCGTTGAAAAAATGCACGTTTTTCCGCGTTCAAACAGAAATTTTTCCCTTAAATTCGATTGTAAAATATTTTTTGATTACACATTTGGAAAGCTGAGATTTTGGCGCACTTTTCAGGGAATTTTCACTTTGTTTTTAAGTTTCAATTTTTTCTTTGGCCCCATCCTTGTTGAAAAATTTCCTAACATTAGATTTGGGACTCATGATGTTTTCTTGAATAAAAGAAAGAAGTGGTAGTTGGAAATGAGGTTATGAACATAAGCATACCCAATACTCAAATGATATCAACCAATAACAGCTAGACCGAAAGTACTATCGATAATATCAATAGTTTTCAAAAACCATCGATAATATTGAAATCCCAAACTATCTACGGTTGAGCACCATTACAAGGGGGACTATGGAGTGCGCATGGGTCGGAAAAACTGTGTATCGTTATTTTTAATCTAAACTAGACCTCATTCTGAGAATTTTGACACCAACACTAGCGTGAGAAGACCTTTTTCTATGATCTTTCTAAGTTTCGAATGTTTATGACGTCACAGTGGGCTGGGGGGGTCCCGCCCAGGCGGGAGGATGCGCGTGACGTCATAAACATTCGAAACTTTGAAAAATCATAGAAAAAGATCTACTCATCCAATAAGGGAACGGCCGGTGTCAAAATTCTCAGGATGAGATCTATTTTCGATTAAATATTTTTAAAAAATCATGCGCACCCCCCATTAGCACTATGCCGATAAATCACAACCACTTCCTTGAAGGAGTCCAGTGATCAACATTTATTATCCACTCGAATGAGCGAGCTGACATGCTATTATAAATGTCTAAAGTACTTGTTTGAATCCGTTTCTTTCATTAACCAATAAAACATATCCCTCGTTATTGTACCTGTAAAGTCATTCGAGGTCCGAGTTCCATCACTCTGATTGCTGATTTGTTTCCTCTGAGAGCTCCTTTGGTGTGGATTGCTTGGGGTAACTCCACGTGGCTTCCCGGATCGTCTTCGCCTTCGCTTTCACTTAACAAGTCCCCTCTGGAAAAAAAGGAACGAAGAAGCTAGAGGACAGAACTCAAGAGTCGGTAAGGAATTCAGAGCCCCACTCAAGAACAAAGCATACAAACACTCGGCATCGTTTTAGCCGTGAAGCTGTAGCGAGAAAGAAGGTAGCCATAAAACACAGGGTCCGGTAGAATGGTTGGACTTTTTTGAAAGAACCATAACCTCGGTAATTGTTACAAAAAAAATCGTATTTACATATTTGGAAAACATAATTTCATGTGTGGAAAATCACATCAGTCAGGGGGCATCCTTCTTTCGCGAAGACTGCTGCAGGTCGATTCTGTAACTCGCTATTTGGTTGACGTTATGGCGTCGGATTCGGTATTCCTCCCGTGCAACGACAGGTCGATAACGAAATTGGAATTCTGTAATCGGGCATAGCGAAGTTTGGTCGTTGCATTTCAAAATAACGACGTCGCTATGTGATCCGACAATATTTCGGTCTAGAGCGAGCAAAAGGTAGCAACGCGTGATTTTTAGCCAATGGGAAGACGTATTGATAATAGTTTCCAATTGTTATCACGGGTAGTTGAAGATCACTGCAGTTTGCAAAATGTCGGATTCATATTTTTTGCCATGGTGAATATAGCATTTCCGAATTGAGTTAAACCTTTTCCATTTAGATTTAAACCTTTTCCATTTAGGTTTAAACCTTTTCCATTTTGATTTAAACCTTTTCCATTTTGATTTAAACCTTTTCCATTTAGATTTAAACCTTTTCCATTTTGATTTAAACCTTTTCCATTTAGATTTAAACCTTTTCCATTTAGATTTAAACCTTTTCCATTTAGATTCCAAATGGAAAAGGTTTAAATCTAAATGGAAAAGGTTTAAATCCAAATGGAAAAGGTTTAAATCCAAATGGAAAAGGTTTAAATCTAAATGGAAAAGGTTTAAATCCAAATGGAAAAGGTTTAAACCTAAATGGAAAAGGTTTAAATCTAAATGGAAAAGGTTTAACTCAATTCGGAAATGCTATATACAAAGGAATGAACGGATTTTTCTCGTGATTCGTATTATGGAATAATGATAAACGGAAAGAATTGAACATTGGTATGAATTTCTTCCGTCCACCATGCTTCGAATAATCAACCGCCTGTCCATCTTACTGCAAGGTAATGAATCGTCTTGTTATTTATCGTTTATACATACTCACACATCCATACTTATTGGTACTTTCAACTACTTTGAGTGAGAAGACCATAGCAAACTGCCTAATTGTGTGTGGTATACATTATTGTTACAGATTCCGGGAAACAAGTACCTGACTAATAACGAACATTTCGGAGTTCTCGACATCTATTTTACTCTCACTGGTAAAAAATCTAATATCCTCTTCAAAATGTATGAATCGCTGTTTTAGTCTTCAAAGTTTCATGTACGTTATAAGACTGAATGAACATAATATTATTGTATTCAATAAAACGTAAGATTCATGACGTAATTTATTGACGTGATAACGTCTTATAAATTGGTTTACCGGGAGACACTCAAGAAACTGCGTTACGCTCCGCTCACGGAGGGGGTGCAGCTCGGCGCTCCCTAAAGCGCCCCCCCCCCCCGCGTCCTCCCCTTCCCCGGCGCTCACAAAAGCGGGAGCGCCCCGCCCCCCTTCCCTGGCACTCACTCCCCCCCCCACCCATGGGAAATACCTACTACCTACGGGAAATACCTACTCTGTGCAACTTGACAAAGAATTTTATTTTATCCTTCTTCCTACTATACGAATGAATATTAACATTAAAATTATTTTACCACTCAAAGTCGTTGTCACGTAAAACTTTCGCCCGTATACCGACTTTACAGGCAGCAACACAGGGTTTTTTTTATCTACCTTCACATTCATATTTCTTTAATGTTACAATTATCATTTACCTCGTCATATTCTCTCCTACCGTCGATGTCGATTACGGATATAAACAATCGTAAATTCGTGGTAAATATTTTCTCAGGTAATAGCAGGTAAGTTGGTATAAAAAAGAGCATTATCAGCACAATTATTTTAGCAAAAAATTATCAATTTTAGGGGTTTTCTTCATTTTAGGAAGTTTTTATGCTGACACACATTTAATAAAATAGTTAAAAATTCAACTAGGATCTACCTATTTTATAAGCTAACTATTTTAATTTTATGTACTTGCCTACCACTTTCCGAAAATGACAGTATAATTATTTTTAGCATCATTCAATGTTGATATAAAAAATGCTGTTGATAGTTAGTCAAAAACTCAATTCCATTGAAAATACCCCCTTTACTATGATCAATAGAGTACATGAATTGCTATACGAATTAACAGCTTGAAATAATATAAATACTACGATTTTTGTTTAATACAATAAAAAATAAAAAATACAATACAAAATTGATTTTTTTCTACAATTATTGTAGAAAAAAATCAAGTAGGTAACACAAATTAAAACGGCGAATAAACTGCTCATTATGACGGTCGGATATAATTATTAAAATATTCACCAGAAATTATGTACGTAGGTATGTATCAGTTTTATTCTCAAAATGATTCGATTAACAAAACTAATAACCCACAATACGGAAATGCACACAGCAACTCGGAAACTGAAATATGACTTCGAATAGGTTAGGAATTAAAGAGCGTTTTAAGCTACTTTTTCATAAAGACGATTGTCGTAATTCATACTGGGGGGGTTTCGAGCCGTCGAGATGGTAACGACAATTTTCGGCCGAAATAGCGACGACTGAGCGACAGTTGTCGCTATTTCGCGTCTGCAGAATCGCGATCGTCGCTATTAATCGTTATTGTTATCATAACGACTCTTCGTTGTCGCTATTATCCCATAACGAGTTAGAGAATCGACGTACTGGAGTGTTTCTTGGAAGTTTCCGAAAACTCTTTCCAACGTTGCTCTCTCAACTGCGACGACTTCCAAGCGAATTGCTTCCTCAAATTCCTCCAATGCCCTTTGCCTTGAGCTGGTAAACACGTACAGGGACCGCTGTATTAAGGAGGTCTTAGCAATTTTTACCAGTTGAAATCATGGACCTGTGAGCGGTGGAGCACCGCGTTTTCGCTTCAGTTACGTCGGTAATAGAGAGTTTTTGGTGCCAAAATCTCACAGGCCCTGTTAGGAGGAGACTAGCGCGAGCAACAGAGGATGCTACCCAGTTGAAGGAGGAAGCCCGTTAAATTTGGACAGGGGGGGGGGGGGCTCGTGACTGTGGGCCCCAAGGAATGGGTGACTGTCTGGGGGTACCCTTTCATTGTCGCCCGCTATTGTCGGGAGGCAAATCCATCATCACCCGCGAACTCCGTGCTTTGTGAAGAGGTTCCACGGGCCCGTTACTGGTTGCCAAAAACTCTCTATTAACGAGTCCGTCACGGCCACTTAGCGTGAGTTCATATCAATGGTTGTCATTTCAATATCCACCAAAATCGGGCTGTTCCCTCTCGAAACATCATTCTTCTTTGGGTTGAAGCGCTTCGCACACAAGGTGCATTGACGCTGTAAAGACCACCAGAGCAACAATGAATGTTATTCGTCCTCTCTTCTCTGGCCACCTTATTTCCAGGTTTGGTGACGTTCATTGGCCTCCTCAGTCCCCAAATTTGGCCATAAGCAACTTTTTTCTGTTGGGACACCTCAAAGCTCGTGTTTAACAGTACAAGGCTCAAACATTTGAGGAATTGAAGGAAGCTATTAGCTTGGAAGTCGTCGCAGTTGAGAGAGCAACGTTGGAAAGAGTTGTCGGAAACTTCCAAGAAAGATCCAGCAGTCTTCGCGAAAGAAGGATGCCCCCTGACTGATGTGATTTTCCACAAATGAAATTCCAAAAAGCTTCAAAATTCTGAACCCAATTATGCCAAAAAAAAATTTTTGAATACCAATTACCGAGGTTACGATTCTTTCAAAAACGTCCGACCATTCTGGCGGACCCTGTACCAACGAGAGATGCCAGCCGCCACCCTCACAAAGGGGCTGCAGGGACCAAGATATCGGAGGATAAGGAAAAGCCCTTCAATAGTTTTAATTCCAATTTCAATCAATAGTAAAGTGTAATTAGTAAAGTCAATCAACAGTAAAGTATACATTTTAATCAATCATTATCTAAATTTATTCGAATTCACAAATGAAGATTTTGTACAATTGTTTTTTAGGACTAATGATGGGATTCTGACCCGAAACCGGTCTCCAATAAAGAGAATTTTATTAGCAGAGGAGTCTCAAAATTTTTTTCTCCATGATATACATCACCTCTGCACCATCGGCAACAATAAAAAATTAGTGATAAAGATATGCTTTAATGTTGTCCACAACCAAGCATCAAAAATCAGTGACAAGGACAAACTTGGGTGTTGTGCACAACCAAGCCTCTATTGCGATAGTATATCTGCAGGGTCTGCAATCTTGTCGTGACACGGGGTTTGGTTCAGGCAAAGTGCCACGGGGCAACTCAAGTTGGGCATCTCGGTAGGTGTACTAAGTGGTACGTCCACCCGCGTCGTGCTCAGCTCATACATGATCTGGTGGTCGTTTTATAGGGCCACTTTCTTTCATCCTTATCCTCATCTTCCCTTATCCCTAGGGCAAGCGTCGAGTAAAAACCAACGCACACTAGAGGCTGCATCCCATCGCATTGGGTAGCAGTAGACTTAGGGAAAAACCGCCTTGAGAGATGCTCTCCGCCCCGACCTCCGTTTAAATACCACTAAACTAAGCCAGCCGCCTGTAATGTGCGCTTAGGTTAAGTCCTGGGCGTCCTATCCATTGAAAGAGTAAAGTACATCACGAATTGTTGAATGACAACCTTCAAGATTTCCTCACCTTTGAATGAAGTCTGAAATATCCTCGAATCGAGCGAGATTCGGAACTTTGTTTGAAACCAGCTTCTTCACGCTCCTCCCGACTCCTGTTGGCTTGATATTGATGCCGTAGTGCCTCAATTCTATGTTTTTCGATTCGGGATCATAGTTGAACAGAACACACCTTTTAACATTGTTCAAATCCACCTGAAGCAAAATAAAAGCAATTCAATTTCGAACATAATATGCGGGACAGCTTTCTAGAAAAATTCCTTATTATTTTCGATTCTAGAAGGAATTTTGTGCTCAAAATTGCACGAATTAACTAAATTTAAATTCAAAGCAGATTGCATTCAGAAGAATCCCTTTTTTCCTAAGGACAATTCCCCTCTGCTCTATTCAAGACAGCTATCATGAATGTGATGGATTTAGAGCACTGAGCATGAAAAAAAAAGAAATGTGGAGAGAGAAAATGGACATTGTTTTTTGCAGGAGAGGAGCTGGAAGTTAATGGTTACAGGGGTCACTCTATAGGTAAGGTCTTCAATGCGATAGCGGCTGGAAGGAAGTTCATAATTTCAGCAGATCTTTGTTTACCTGAGGCTCCCCTTTTTAGGACGTCCCACAGTAAGACTCGGGCGATTTATCTGGGATAAAGTTGGACAACACTCAACAGGAAAAAAAAGAAAAAACCACACAGTAATCCGTTTTAGACCATTCTGAATCCAAATCCGCGAGAAAAAAAAACCATAGGTGTATGTCTGTTCGTGTGTGTGACAAAATCTTGTGTCGTCTGCCCAGCCCTTAGTTTTCAACCGATTTTCGTGGTTCTTTTTTTGTTCGACGCGGAAAACTATCTAGTTGTGCACTACGTCACCGGAATTCCGAATTTTGCCTTTTGAGGGGGGGGGGGGGGATTCGCATGTTGGGTATCGTAGATCATGGATTTTCAAAGCTCTTCAAATTCGATGCTCCCATGCTGCTAGAAGTGTTGAGGTGGATAAGGGTGAGGGGGGGGACCACTATTTCTTGCCTGAAATATTAAATGAATTACAGCGAGAGAAAAGGTTTTATCGCTTACCTCTTGGTTTAAATTGACCTATTGCTTATCCAATGGGACGTCCCCTGGAATGCATGCATTACTTAACTAATGGTCTGTTCAGTCCTGAACGGTTCGGAGGGGTTTGGAGGAGCCCGGAGGAGTCCATTAGCCTCCATCCCCTCCCCTTTTCAGTTCCAAACTGGATCCGGACTGCCTCTCCAAACAGACCCTATATGTTTTAAAGAAGCGCTTGTGGGTGTTTCTAGCGTTGTAATGGATTTGACGATTCCCGTACCCGCCAAGTGCGGTTTTTACGAAGATATTAGTTTTCTCACCGTTCAAATATTCGGCTCAAAACAATGTACTCATGATTTCATGGCCCATGGAACTACAATAAATGACTAAGCACGTTGTGAGAAGCTCAAAAAACTGCGAAGAGCAGTACATAATTACAGGAGGGGGATATTGCTAATGGAGTGTTACTGCTGCATGACAACGACTGTCCTTGTGTGCCAAACAAAACATCAGACCTTTTGAACCAATTAGGATAAGTCATTGTGGCACCGGCTTTGCAGTCCAGATTTGACACCGAGGGATTACCACCTCTTCACCCACCTAAAACTTGAGTGGCCAAAGCTTCGAGATCACGAGGTGGTCAAGGAGGAAGTGCAACACTGGTTGAGAGAGCTGGTGGGTGAATTTCATGACACAGGAGTATCAAAGCTGATGGAAAGATTCCAGAACTGCATCGATCGGAATGGGGATTTTGTGGAGAAATAGTATACAGTGCCTAGTCCTAAAATAAATGTAAACAATATTTAAAAAATGAGGAGACCTTACTTACTGAGTGGCCCTTGCAATATTACCAAAATTAAAAACCAACCTAAAACAAAATTTTGTGGCACCCACAACTTTCGGATAATTATGATGTTGCAGGTAAATAAGCGCTTTCTGCGTCAAAAAATTGATTGCTTTCCTCGCGCGATAATATTTATAACTCACGCCTTCCAAAAAATGAAAGTGGGCTGATTGATTATTTTACTACTGAGCTGAACAATGGAAAATCAAGGTTCTTTGCAGATGTGTGAACTACAGTAATAATTAGCAGGTTTTTTTTTCTAGACTTTATAACTTTCCCTTCTTTTTCCCTTCCACCTATAGGAGAAGACTTACTTTAGCGACGTTAATGTTGGGGAACATTCCCTGCAGAGTGGCTATCATCAATTTGAAGACCTCCGTGTCTTCAGCGTTGAAACCGTTGAGGATGACGAGCGGCGAACTGAGGAAGAGACGCGGATGATCAAACTGCTTCTTGAGGGACGACGCAACGTCTTTGGCGAGGATATAATTGTGGATTTTGAACGTCAACGTCGGGCCCCGAGGTACTTTGGCTATCCTCAGGTAGGGAGCGAGGTCGGAGTTGGTGAACATGACGAAATGCGAAACATGTAGAACGCCAGACACGGAGACGAGATCTTTTATTGAGTTCTTCTTTCTCACCTAGATCAAAACAAAATGCCAGATATTATTGAGGAAATGGTCCAAGTTAGTTGGGAGGTTGGTTGGTTGGTTAGCTTGTGAAAATGCAATAATGATGCTTAACTATTGAGAATATATACAAATGTCAACCGTTTGCCAAACAGGAGGTAAATACGTTTACCACTCGAGATCCAGAATTTGTTTGTTGATACAAGACATTAGTGTACCAAAGATCTAGTTTTGCGTTGAACCAATTTTAGTTGATGTTTGCGAATATGTCACAAAAATTCATACAACGGCGATGGAGCCCACGGGGACCATCTAGTGCCAAAATCGCTTAATCCCAGATAAAGATGTTGAAAGTATAGAAATTAATTTTCAACCTCAAGTTACATTGCTGTGTCAACGACTAGACAATGAACAAGAACAACACCACTGAGAGAGGAATCATGGGTGGTTTACAAAAGAGGAACCAAAGGACCAATATTGCTCTTCCAATGAATTCGTGGATATTATAATATAGCCCTTGTTCAAACCATCTGCTACATCTTGTGGCAGGAACGCATGGATTCGTAGTTTATACTGGTGTAAACCATTTTTGGAGAAAGTGCAAATTCATTCAGGTTAAGCTGGATTCACATGGGGTGGAAAGCACGTGGAAAGCAGAAAGATGGAATGCAATGTGCTTGGTTGTTGGGACAACAGTTGAGTATAGTGGCCGCCATTTTGTTAGAGTAGTCGTGCAGTAGAAATTTCCATATCGTTTCTATCAAGTCCACAAATCCGTCGAGCTCTGCGCATGCGCTGGACGTGAAAAGTCGAGAGTCGACCGCGATTCCTTCCACCACAGAGACCGCCCATGTGAACACACTTTCCACGATCCCCTCCACTGCTTTTTTCGTCCATCCGCCTTCTGAGTTCATTCCTCCCCATATGAAGCCAGCACCAGAGGGGCTGGCAGGAGGAGTGCTCTGAAGATTGGCAAGAGGGTCCCAAATTTAAGAGGAATATATAGAAATATAGCATGATATATTTTGAAATTTCCGATCCAAGACCCTTCCACAAGTTCGATCTCGGTAGATAACGGTGGACTGGAATGAACACAAAGACCATAATGGACATATTTCCCAGAGGAATAGCTTCATGAACAAAGATGAAATTGAGAAAATTGTTCCAAACCAAGTTTTAACTGTTCTTTTACTTGATAAAGTAAATGAAGTACCTGTTTCGCGTGCTTATCTTACGACAAACCTGGAAATCCAGTACCAATGTTTAATAGAGTTCCTTCAAATACTTGGTTGAAAGATTTCATAAGAAGTTTTCTCCAGTTGACCAAACATTATTGATACCAAAAAGTAAAATAAAAAACGCAATATATCATAATAGTTATCGCTTTCTGGTTATTTGCATATTAAACTTTACTCTTTTCAATAAAAGAGGAGTGGAAAATACGGAATGACGCAGGATATTTGTTGAGGATTATTCCAAGGCTAGGTTGAATTGAAATTATGCGATTGGCAAAGATGAAACTTAGGTACTCAACCAAGTCCCTGTCAGTTGTTTTGTTACCGAAATTCAGAAAAAAATGTACCGGACTAGAAAAATTTACATTGTACAAGTCCTCAAGCCAGTTTGGACGTATTCAGTTGTGGAGATACACTCAAAGTAACTGCGTTAAACACCAGAAATGTCCCATTACACGAAGAACTTAGTGCAACAATCGTAAATGAAGTCACCAAAAGCGGTTACTCCCAAGAGTGACCGAAACGTTTCCACTACTTGTGGACTCCTCAGTTCTATAGGTCTACCACTGGAACTTTGCATCCGTGTGACGCACCGTAGGTTACTTTAGAGGGGAGAAATTCCCGAAAAATGGGGAATTTGCCTCAATTTTAGATTCTGGAATTTCAAGTCAAATCCTATAATAGGGCCCTAGAATAACGTTTAACACTAGGAATAACCAAGGGGAAAAAATTACCGTAGGAGAAAATGCCTAAACAAGTGAAGCCTCTGTTACAAACACCGCGAAAATCGAGGAATATTGTTGACGTCATACGAAAAAAAAAAACGACGCGAAAACAACTCCGACAACAGACAGAGTTCTAGCACCGCCACACAAAACGATCCAGTGAAATGGCTACTCGAATAATGTGATTTAAATCTTGAAACTAAATAAGAGAAGATGAAGACTAATAATGCTTGATAAACTAGTAGGTAGATTCGTATTGTAAAAAAGTGAGTAATATTGTTTCTTTTGGTCACTTTTGTGTCTGGGTTCTTCCTTCCTGCCAGTTCGCAGCGCACTCTTGTGCGCACTACTTGTGACCTAAAAGTTCGTGTATGTTCCACTTCTGTGGAAAGCGCCACAGAACCTCCTTTGAAGTCAGATTGGTAGAATATCCGTTACGTTTCAAACATGGCTGCCTCTTACACATTGCCACCACATTTAAAATTTCCATCTTCCTTAAATTCTCTAAATTTTTTGGATGCGTTTTCGAGCAGCTCACTATGGTTTTATTCCATAAAAATAAACCCTCATTCGAAAAAAAAAGTGAGGTAAATTCCCCATTATCGAACACGTGGGAATTTGCTTGATGATAAGAGATAATTAGTTCTATGTTCTCCAGAAGAATGCGCTAAAGGGATGCAAAGTTTCTGAGACAGACCTATAAGGAGCAGAATCTTCTGGTCAATCCTCATTAATTCATAAAAATAAATCTTGAAAAAAAAAACAAAAAAAAATATGGATTACCTTTAGTTGAGCAGCTGTGAACGGCTCCATGATTTTTCTGAAGTCTTTCACCAGAGCTGAAATATATCTGCCAACTACCCCGCGATGGAATACGAAAGAGTGAGGAGCTCTCGTAAGAATTTCTGGCTCCAAATCAACCGCCTGTTTGTTGTTTTTGGTGCATCGTCCCTGGAGAAATTAAAAAAAAAGAAAAGATTTTTACTGTTCAATGATCCTCAACTACCATAAGTACCTAAGTACACAGTTTTAGAGAAATAGACCTCTACCTCAATCAAATACCATCCTTAAATTATTCTCAATCCACCCTACCCTCAATCTCACCATGGAAACAACTGACATCGAAATGCGCCATGAAGATGGCCGCAAGTGCTCCCAGACACCTACCATGTAAGCCACCTCTCTCAAGACTTACTTATATGCTGAATTCTCTGCTTCGGATTGCCATTGGACTTGAAATCCCCTTTCGAGGCCCCTTTATGTTAAAAGAGGCTTATGCAAACAAACCCCTAACATACGCAAATATTTTGATGCGATTGGCGATTTTTTTATTCGTTTATTTCCACAATGTGGTGACCTAATGCTTCCGTTCTACAGCTCCAGAAGAGGTCACATCTGCGTCTGATTCTGTTCGCAAGGAAAAATCGGTGATATTCGATTATCCATATTGTTCAGCATTCTACAGCAGTCTTTGTGTCCCGTAAGAATACCACAACGAATTATGCTTTTCATGGCCGACAAGCTGAAGGCGGTGACCGTATGCGGGGACTTGCCCCTTAATGCCAATGCAGCAATCCAAACAAGAGTATCTTCATTCGAGTATCCACTCAGGTATTATCTAGAAACGCCTATTATTCTGTGTAGAATTTCAACAAGAAAACTACCTACCAACCAATGTATAAGGATCAACTATGGTCATTCAGTGATCTGATTGAGTAATAGGTACTGATTCTCTGGTTTATTAAAATTATCATTATTACAGTTAAGCAGGTATCCGGAGAAACCCAGTAGAAGTTCAATATAAAAAGTATCTAAGTAAGAATCTCACCAATCACACTTGTTTTCTTCCCTAAAAAATGAATTCCCAAATGAATGAATTCGGCCAATCGTAGATGTAAGGATGAACGTGAAACCCAAGCCGTGTGGAAGTGAAAATATCTGCGAAGGCAGAACTGTGTTTCAGTCAAACTTTTTTATTTAAACCTGTGCATGGGATGTGTGTTTAAGGTTGGTGGGCGAAATTCATCAGTCATACCTACGTCTGAGTCAAGCTTTTATGAGGAGTTTTGTGGAAAAAAACGTGAGCAACTGTGGTTAAATACTTGTATTTAGGATAAGCCCCTGGTAAATGCTTAGAAGTTTGTATTAAGTTTTACTTGGTTTGCTAGTATGAATGCTAATGGATCAGTATGAAAATCTAAATCGGAGGACCAAAGGTACTGAGAAACCAGCCGCCTTCACGTTGGACATGATTTTCACTGCGTACCTACATGGGTCCTGTATAAGTTATTTTCCCTTTCAACTGCATGTTTTAGCAGTTGAATTGAGAAACTTGGAATATTCCATTGCAACGTAATAACGAAGCACAACGAAAGTAGGCATGTTTGTGACATGACTTGTGCTCACCTGCAAGACAGCTAAACTACTAATCATTGAGAATTGTTCTTTTACCTTCTTCTTCCTTCCCATTTTCTGTAGTGAAAAACCACGAGGAGGTGAAATCAATAATCTTGAATATCACTGGTCTCCTTGTCTGAAAATATTAGTACGAAAACACAGAATTCACCGACAAAAACACGTGTGTGAGAGCAAGCAACAACATAAATCTCAAAGAGACGCCAAAGAATAACCTGGCATTGCCTCAACGGGTGACGAAACATCCACAGTTCCATGGAGGAAGATAGATATTTGTCACACGTCTATAACAAGTCGTTCTCAAAATAACCTTCCATCATTTAGCTCGCTAATTTTCTTTTAAATTTTCCACTTTTCTTTCAAATTTCATAAATTGTTTTGTTAATTCGTAGATATGTTTTTGCAAAATTATGATTATTAATCGCAAATCAACTAATTTCCGGTTCAATCAAATCCAAAACACATTCATGTGGTTTCAAGGACAAGGACGTTCCTCACACATGACATGCAGTTCGTGACGGGTCGGAGAAATCTTTCGAATTTCCAACTTTGCGGCAGTTTTTTTCAGTTTTCCTTAGTTTCTCCGACCGGTTGAGCTCCTCTTCGCGACCTCACGATGGCTTTCGTCAGAAAATTCGCCGATTCCCTTAAAAGCAAGGAGTTTCGACAGTATTTGATGAGGTGAGGATATTTGATAAGCCCTTTCACGGTTTATGGGCCAAATAAGCTACAGGTTGTTCGATTATGATATCTAGGTCAGAGCTTATCGAAGATGTAATTTGCCTTGAAATTCCTTCCGTCTAGACGTTGTGATTGTTGAGATGGTTTATTTATAACTGAATACACGACAATGACATGCTGAGAAGGAATTAGGTATCTTTGACTCATCGGCGTCGGAATAGGTCAGGAATTCCTGAAGGGTCGTCGGTACCCACGTAGAATTAAATTATGGAAGATACCTAGAATAGAGATAGGACTTATTTAGGAATTGGAATTAGAAGAGTGATTCTGTGAGCACCTAGCTATATTCATTCAAAATTCAAAACGAAGTGATCAATCGGTGTTTTGGGAAATAAGTTGTCTTTTCCTTTTATTTGCATAATTTACCACAGACGTTATGTAACTGGAAGCAAGTTCAAACTGAGGAAATACCTATTATCCGATAGTAAGATGAGTTCGTTGGCCCGAATGTTCAGAACACTTAAGAAATCACTTTCAGTTTTTGGTTTTTGTTAAATTATTGTTGGAGTATAACTCATGGAACTGCTTTGTCGCTTCTAAAAATTAAAGGGTGATCGAAATTTCAATGTGACTTGGAACGTTTACCTTTTCGAAAAATGTTCGTAGATATTAGGGATTAAGGTCTGCAGTTGTGCCTAGAAATATCTTCTGTATTTCTCTTGAAGTTTGTTCTTGAAATCACCGATCCAGTGATTGACTAATTAGGTACCTAGTCAGCAGTTCTAAAAGGATAGGATTCTATCAACGAATGAATCAGGTTGATTCAATTTCTTCCCTACCGCTCGTTTATTAAAACTGGGTCATTGAGCGGATTTGCATGCCAGGTACTACTTGAATGGGCCGCGTCACTTGTTAGTAGTAAAATCCGATATTTGGCGCGTGAGTTTGGAAGACGTCCAAAATCCAACATATTTCGGTTTGCCAAGGACAGTTTTTTGTTTATGACACTATCCTCTTTTCTCGTGCGAATCCTCCCCTTCTAAAACCACCTACTACGAAATGAGATAGATTTTAAGCATCATTTAAGCATAAATTTTAAGCATTAATTCTTACTTACTGCGTATATAATAATACTAATTAATGGAATTCGAGAAAGTGTACTTTTCCTTTCTTGGCTACTGTCAACTCTGAAAGTTGATTGGGACTTACTCCACTTTGTTTTACACCGTGCTAAATAAAACGCTGCAAATTATTACACAAAGGTTTATTATTTTTCTATTTAGATCACTCGTCTGCAAAGAACACGGCTTTGCCATTGCCACTATTTTTTACCAACCATAGTTACTACATACCTTCACAATTAAGTTTATTTGGAAAAATGAGCGCTTCACACTCAATTCGAAGAAATAAGGAGTAGTGGGTGTCTTCATTAGTAAATTTGATGGTACTGGTTGCTAAGGACGGTAAACTGAGTATAACTCAAATAAACGAACAACGATCGCATTTTGGCAAGCTAAAATTTGAACGGAGATTAGGCCTCTTTGCAATTCACACTCATGTTTCTGATTTATTTTAACTCTCATAGGGAGTGAACGGTTGGTCCTACAGATCTCTGAGTGGTCACATTCGAGTCTTAAAAATTAATACTATTTTACATTGATGAAATACTCTACCTTTATATCAAAAATTTTCGAGATAGCGCGTTTTCAAAATTTCAACCCTTAGAAGTGACCTCAAACTAGACCTCAAACCATATACAAAATTTCATCAAAATCGGTCCATGGTAACTAAGGAAAGTATGGCCCAATTTTTATTCGATTTTTGGATTCTTCGTACCTTGAAACCTAAACCAACAAATTTTGATAGGGGTCACAATTTTTTATGTGTCCATTATGCGAATGAATGAATGAAAACATGCCTTTATTATAAACAATAAATAATACAATTCTTGTCATCGAGGAGCCATGCAATAATCGTGGCCACATAGGGCCGTCCGACGAGTTTGCCATAATTAATACATCTTACAACTCTAATACAATACAGAATCCAACAACCTTAATAGAACTGCCTACCTTAAATATATACTTGCAACCTTAATATATAGAAAACAATTAATATCAATCGATCAAATCAAACAAGTCACCTACATAAATCCATATTCAATCATGGTTTAGTGCCTTAGTTGCCATGCCACCGAGCAGTACCTAATCAAACTAACATTCCCAGACTTAATAATCCCCAAATACTCATCCCAGCCAAGTTCTGCCCTACCCAGGTATCGCCGTCTCAAGGTAACCAGAGCCGAACATTTTCCAATGAAATGAAAAGCATTTTCTACTTCGCCACCGCTACACAAGTCACAAGTCTGATTATTTGACCCATACGACCTATACCTCAACGCAAAAGAAAAAAAACCCACCTACATTGTTGAAACTCCTCAAACTTGAACAATGGTACTATCTCACTCTCACATCTAAGGGCCACGTACTGAGGGTAATTTCGAGAGCTGAGCCCCTTTTCCTCAAATTCGGAATACATTGTTTTGGCTATTAACTCAAGACTTTTATCGACAAGCGTTTTCCATTCACTGAGGTCCACATGCTGATTCAATGGGATGTTGTATTGCTTCCGAGTCTACCAAGGTAGCGGAAGCTTTGTTTTCACTTTTCAAGGACGAAAAAAAAAAGTTCTCCAAAATCAAAATTTCCACTCGCGTTTTAGACCTCCCTGAACAGTTTTGGTTCCGTGTCTGTCTGTGTGTCTGTCTGTCTGTCTGTCTGTCATGAATTCCTTGTAACGCGCATAACTATACGAAGTTATTGTCCGATTTCTATGAAATTTTCAGGGATTTTGCGGGTTGGTTTGTAGACGGTCCCCTATGAAAATCATTATCCTCGAACTGATAGAAGCGACCGCGCATGCGCAAACGTGAATTCCTTGTAACGGCCATAACTTCTACATTTTCTATCCAATTTCAATGAAATTTTCAGGGATGTTACAGATTAGTATTTAGATGGTCCCCTATGAAAATCATCATCCTCGGACTGATAGAAGCGACTGCGCATGCGCAAACGTGAATTCCTTGTAACGGCCATAACTTCTACATTTTCCATCCGATTTAAATGAAATTTTTAGGGATTATGCGAATTATGTTGTAGATGGTCCCCAATGAAAATCAAGGTCTTAGAATTTACAGAAGCCTCTGCGTATGCGCATATGTAAAATCCTTTTAACAGCCTTAACATTTACATTTTCCATGCGAATTTGATGAAATTTTCTAGGATTGTCTAAATTAGCGTGTAGATGGTTCCCTATGAGGGTAGTGAAAGGTACTTAGAGATTGATGTTTTGAGATTAACTACTATGCATCGGATCAACTGTATAATCGGGTTATGGATACGAGGAAGCTATGTGCCACACCCACTTGGCAGACTTTTTTTTCTCTTAGTACACCCCATTCTTTCGCCCAGTACACATTGAGCTCGATGCATTTTTTAGCCAAGTAGCGTGGGAGGCGATCTTCAGACAGCTTCATAACCTTTAGAATATAATTTAAATGCATCCGAAGGGTATACACGTAAAGAGGTTTCAACTGGGTTTCCAGAAACAAGATGTAATTAGGTGTGTGTGTCCATTATGTGTTCCAAAGGTTTATTATTGAAAATAATAAACCAACAAAACCCACCTACTCAATTTTGTTTCCTCGAATAAACATGAAAATGGAAAGTGAAATTATTAAATTTGATTAAATTGTTCTTCACTGGTCCCGTTTATACCAAAATTGATGATTACCTTATACCTTGCTCCTCCGTTGGTTCATTTGAGAGGGATGTCCTTATTCAAAGGCTTGTTTTCACCTTCAGTATGAATAATGCTGTATGTAGATAGATAAATATGTTTCAGCATAATTTGCTTCCTCCTTTCTCGACTTTTTCTGGAATTGAATCAGAATCAATCGTCTCCTTCCTTCTTTTTACCTTCAGTATGAATAATTCAGTAAGAATAATAAGTAAAATGATTGGAATAGCATTTCCAAGTCAAATTAATTCTTTTCCAAACCAAATTAATCTTTTTCCAAATCAAATTGATCTTTTTCCAAATCAAATTAATCCTTCCCTGAGGCGTCCTCCATGCTAACAATATATTATTTCCGTTAAGTAACTAATCTCACAAAGTAATATAATATCATCATAACATCATCTTGGAAATACAATCAAAATTCGTGTAAATTTTCAAGGAAATAGCAGTACTTAGTTAGCGAAGATTAGAGATAAATAGCATGCTAAGTCTTGCCATATCCAATGGCGGCTCGAGGCTGCAGCATCATCGTGTCCATCAGAACGTAATTGGTTGAGTCAGAAGCTGTTATAGTTTTGACGCTTCCAGCAATAACGCCAGTCAAAATAGGGTTTCCTGCTGGTTCATTCAGCTGTTTCCTTGCGTGGCGTTTTATTTTTTTCCCCGGAATTCAGGATTAGGGATTACGGAGGAAGGTAGCGAACCTGGAACCCCACTACTTCAATGTAGCTCCTCACCTCCGCAGCCCGGTGGATTTTTGCTTTAAGGAAACTCATTTTAGCGAATTTTCACGGAAAATCAAGTTATTGCAATGGCCTCAAAATTTTTAGAATGGGCTTTTTAGAAAATATTTTTCGCTGAAAGCCTTTTGGAACATTCTGAAACGATCCCTAAAGAGTGAAAAAATAAGATTTCTTTGAACATTTGCTCAATAATTCATGCTGCATCAATGGACTTTTAAAAAATGCTTCTGTTTAGGAAAGAGTACTCATTAGCCTCATCAACCTCATCTTCGGGAGCCTCCATTTCATTGAGCTATCAAAAAATTGTTGGTTATTGATAACTAAATCACTCGCGACGAAAACTCAACAACAATTTCAACAAAAAACGGAGTAGAACGTTGTCTATTCTCATGAAAACGATGAGTTGCAATGTTCTCCAACCGGTGCTACTTTGGGCTGCTCCCATTTGTCGCGGACATTAACTTGTCTCCAGTACTCTGTGTATCGGACAGAAGAATCGTAAATTCTTCCCGTTCTCCAGCTAAAACTCCTCACGGTTTTCTACAACGCCTGCATTTCGCAAACATTTTCACTGGGCCAATTTTTGCGAAAGGACTAATTTGATTTGGAAAAAGTTTAATTCGGTTTGGAAAAAGATTCATTTGGTTTGGAAAAGGATTAATTTGATTTGGAAATGCTATAGATAGATAAATATGTTTTAGCATAATTTCCTACCTTCTTTCTCAGCTTATTCTGAGAATTGAAGGTGAAAAATAGACTCACTGTGTTGCGTAGAGAACAATCAACTGTTTTCTTACTTTGATGCTTGGGTACATGAACTAACAACCTTACTTCACTACCTTGTTGTGTAGTGGTTGACATGAAAAAACAATTTTAAATGCTTGCATACGAGTCTGCAACACATTGGGACATTTTCAAAATAAGAATCAAAATAACAGTTGATTGTTCTCGACGCAACACAGTGAGTCTATTTTATTTATTGGTCGCGTGAGCAAAACTTGCTTAGTTTTCGTGACGATTTTTCAGTTTATGTGCCAAAGCAAAGACATAAAATGTCAAAACAACTCTTTGAAGTGGACTTGTCTCTCGAGTGAACCAACGAGTTTCGGTGTTCAAGTTGAGTACACTGAAACTCGTTGGTTCACTCGAGAGACAAGTCCGCTTCAAATGCATGTTTTCACCTTCAGTATGAATAATTCTGTATATCGACTTTAATTTACTTGTGTTATCTACTCGTCCACTTAATATTTTCTACATTTTAATTACTTACTGGTAATATTTGTTAAATTAGGATCTTCAGGTCAACTTCAAAATGTATTTGCATTATGCACATAGGTACCTACAGATGTTGCAAGAAAGTGACTTTTTGGAACAGTGAATATACTACCCAGAATAATACTCCTGTCTCAATATTGTTTTTAGAATCGGGCTCATTCTTTTAATAACCACAAATCCTATTTATCATCAAATAGACAACGTTTTCGTGCTTCCCAGCAATGGGATGTTGAGAATGATCAGGAACCTTGACGAATCAAAATAGTCTCTAGCTGTCGATTCCATCCTTTCATCTGATAATGACATTAGTTCATCACTGTCGCGATAAGGTGATGCAATAATCAATGTCTACCAACTAATTTGTCAGTCTATATTTCCAAGGTTGCAGCGCTATCTCAGTTCATAGATAACCGTTTTTACGTTCTGGCGAAATCTCCACCTATGCCCGAGTGCTATTATCAAGTGGTAGTTCCACATTTATTGTCTTCAGGCTATCTTAAATAAATATTGGCCCAGAGTAGACAGAGAAGCTCAATATACCTTCTATATTTTCCGAAAAAAAACCTCACAATGGAACTAGTAAGATCCTATCGAATCAAACCATTAAACTCGTGAAATTTCACGGTACAATTGTAGGCTCAAATTTCCAACATTTTGCAATAACCTGCTGAAATAGTAAACGTGTGCAATAAGTTGCTCAATAGCTGACAGCTCAATTTTAATTAAGTATGAAGGTACCAAGATATCTTTCTAGTCTAAATAATGTAATAGTGATCGAAAAAGTTTATACTAAAACGTGAAATCCAAAGGAAATGAATAATAATGTAATGAATAATGAATTTTTATTGGCCAAAAATACGAGTACATACAATTCTAAGTATGGGTATGGCAAGTCAATAATACAGTGCTGCGATGAGAGGGGAGTGTGAGCTAGCGGCGCGAGGCCAGGGGAACGTCGGCCCCTCCCGGGCCAACCCACCATGGTGGCGTCCCGAAGCCAAAAGCAAAGGGTCTGTTCGGAGAGGCAGTCCGGAACCAGTTCAGAACTGAAAAAGGGGGGATATAGAGGCGAATGGACTCCTCCGGGCTCTTCCAAACCCCTCCGAACCTTTCAGGACTGCCTCTCCGAACAGACCAAAAGCGTCTTCAGTGACATAAGGCACATAGGGTCCGAGGACAAAAACAATAGATTAAAAGAAAAGATTAAACTAATTTGTATTAAATGAACAACGAAGGTGGAGAAAAATCTACTCGATTTACAGGACATTAGTAATCAAAGAAATTGAGACTTTGGTGGCACCATCGATTTTCTCCAACTAATCGAATCTACTGGTCTTCCTCGAATGTCCGCCATCATTGAATACTCATCTCAGTAGTTCTATGTTCAACTGAAATTTGAACGGAGATTAGGCCTAATTTCAGTCAGTGAACACTCTTTTGCGATTAACACTCGTGTTTCTGATTTATTTTTAGTTCAAACCTCACAGGGAGCGAACGGTTGGTCCTACAGAGCCCTGGGTGGTACATTAAATTCTAAAAATTCCATTCTATTTAAAATTGGTGAAAAACAATACTTATGTTCAGAGTTTAAATTTTCTAGATACTTATGTCCAAAATACTTATGTCTAGAGTTTTTGAGCTACGGCGATTTGGAAATTCCTACCGCTATTTTTCACCTCTTAGAAGTGACTGACAATAACCATAAGCTTCGGTGCACAACTAGACCCGAAATGGAGCCCATAAACCAAATTTCATCAAAGTAGGTCCATGGGAACTAAGGAAAGTGTGGGTTTTTTCTTGATCGATTAACGCTTATTGACCATAACCGCTTAATAAACCAAAATTGACCAGTTGGCAGAAAATTTAGGATTTGTCTAGCTAAAAATCGGAGTTTCGTAATTCTTAAAGTATGTGCTTAATTTTATCTTGTAGAACCCTAGTATAATATGCTCTGTATTATACTAATATATACTATACTATATTATACTCTATATTATACTATTTTAGTATAATATACTCTCTATAATATAGAGAGTATTATAATATAGAGAGTAATCTCTAATATTATTAGTATAATATACTCTCTATATTATAGAGAGTTCCTAGTAGGTTTGTTTCGGCTTAGATATGGCGTGACGTATGTATTTTCAATCTGGCGCTGTGTCGATAATTACCTACCCACTGTATCCGATCCGGCGCCGTAACATTTTCGTTTTTTCTGAATACTTACGTGTTCTTTATTTTTTGCATCGATAATGGAATTTAGTGTACCTATGAAAAAAGTGGATATCTATCACATCAGAAACCTACCAGTTCGTTCGGAAAAATAGTAGGTGCCTACTGTTGAATCATCATAAATGAGGAATTTCACCATGTCGGAATTTCCTATTTTTGACCCCAAAATCGGATTCAGCACCTCTAAAAACCCCCTAAGGCAAACTTTCAGCCCGAACTTCCTAATTTACGAATAAAAAAAAACAGTGTAGAAAATAAGAATGTTTAAAAAAACCGGGAAAATGACGTCATGCTGGAATAGTTCATTTATGGCCGCTTGAAGCGCTGAGATCGAGAAATCCATAGTCCCCAAATGCAAAATTTCATGAAACAGTAAAGTTCGAAATCGAAAAACTGAAGAAAAAAATAGAAAAAGCGAGATGGGGAAAATTAGGTTTCCTCTGTTTTTGTTTGATAACTTTTCTCTTAGAAAACACGATTTTGTCGTCCCAATGGGCAACACTGGGAGGAGACGGCGATCCAAACAGCCCCATCAGCGAGCGTTCCCGCTGCACGTCTGTTTTCCCAGTTAGTTTTGAAATCAATAATTTTGACTGTCTCCCAAAAATAACAGGAGTCTTATTTTCCGAAATCAACCCGATTTTCATCTATCCCACACCATTAACTATTCAGGAAAAATGCAAACAGAAATCGGTGAAATTCCTCATTAACTTCCCTCGACCGGGGATCGATCTCCTATCGTTCCGATTCTGAATCGGAGCTCCTACCACTGAGCTAAGGAAGTGAATGGACAGAAATGCGAAGAGGTAGCTGATCACAACATATCTCCCCCCCCTCGTTAGGAAATCTTAGGTACTACCTACTACTAGTACCTACTCTGTTACCTAGTCAGGGAGGCTGCTTTGGCCGGCGTTTTACAACCCAGTGAGAACCCATATTTTTGACTGGCTTCGGAGTTTTTTGTTATTATTCCTTATTGACGGGGCGGGGGATCTGCTGACCTCAACGTTTGTCCGAATAGGCGGTGGCTCGACTTGTATCTTGAGAGGGAGTTGTTTTAATGACCGAATCTTAATGAATTATTGTTTCTCTGAGAAATGCTGAGAAGACCATTCGGGTCCTACCAACTGTGCCACATTGTTAAATCATCAAAAATTAACTTCCCTCGACCGGGGATCGATCTCCTATCGTTCCGACTAAACTATATTTACACTTCTGTGTCGGAGCTCGATACCACTGAGCTAAGGAAGTGAATGGACAGAAATGCGAAGAGGTAGCTGATCACAACACTGCTGTCTATCGAAAATATGAAATCAGTTTTGTCAGGAAAGCTCTAGAAGAGCTCGAGCCCACAACTAGTTCTCAAGACAGCCTCCCGTTCTTCCTGGAACATTTGTTTTCAATCGTAAATTTTCTGGATTTTTATAATCTATCCAGAAAGAAGATTAAGTTCAAATAATAATAATTGATGCGTTTCTTTTCATTTTAGCACTCATTTCTGGGGACCTGTCGCAAACTGGGGAATTCCACTTGCTGCCATTGCTGACGTACGGAAAGATCCATCAATCATCAGTGGGAAGATGACAGTTGGTGAGTAATCAGTAATTTTTTTCTTCACAGAAGCCTGGGAGGTTATCCATGAGGACCCTCCCTTCTTGACCTACCTAATAATGGTGATTGTTGCTTCTAAGTCTACCAAGGTAGCGGAAGCTTTGTTTTCACTTTTCAAGGCTGAAAAAAAAAGTTCTCGAAAATCAAAATTCCCACTCGCGTTTTACGTTTCAGACCTTTCTGAACAATGTTGGTTCCGTGTCTGTCTGTCATGAAATCCTTGCCACAGCCATAACTTATACAATTCTCATCCGATTTCGATGAAATTTTCATGGATTGTGCGGGTTGGCGTGTAGACAGTCCCCTATGAAAATCATCGCCCCCAGGCTGATAGTAGCCATCTCCTTGTTACAGCCATAACTTCTACATTTTCCAACAGTATTCCGAGATTGTACCGGTTGACGTGTTGACTCCTCTATGAGGGTAGTGGAAGGTACTCAGAGATTGATGTTTTGACGAAATACCAGACGAAAATACAACTCGGTCGGAAAAAATTGACGAACTCGAAATACTTCCAGTGACACTGAAGGAACTTAAAGATGAAATTAAAAGCAACATTAATGCAAAAAAAAAACGCCCGGCTACGACCTGATATAAGGTCGTGTAGTGAAAGAGCTCCCTGATAAAGCAGTGATGAAATTGCTTCACATTATCAATGCAACATTTAGACTGAAACTCGTACCTTCCCAATGGAAAGTTGCTGAATTCATCATGATCTCCAAACCAGGAAAGTCACCAAACGAGAAGACGGGGTATCGACCAATATCCCTCCTCCCTGTTATGTCAAAACTATTTGAAAAATTGCTTCTTAAACGTCTCAAACCATTGATAGAAGATAGAAATTTAATTCCAAATCACCAATGGGGTATTTCAGTCAATTTTTTTAATTTTTTTTTTCAAAAGAGTATGGCTTAGGAATAACGGTAATTGGGTCTGTTTGTCAAGAAAATGTTTTTAAAAAATCAGAGAAGCTAAGGAAAGTTGAAGATTTGAATGGTGTGACGTAGCCAATCGTGATGTAGCTAGCCAACTGTCGTTGAAAAAAGTATCCATGCACAGAAACCCTTGGAGGACCTCTTGGATACTACAAAATACTACTCACACACGCGCGCGGCGTAGTCCTTGCCTAGTGTGTGTGCATTTATAGCGGCCCACCTTTTTCAAACGTGTGATCTCTTTAATTAATTTTTCTACCACTTGTTATAGTATCATTGGGCTTAAAGTTGTAGTATATAGGTTTACAAGGGTGCTGAATCCAAATTTGAGGTCAAAAACCTGAATTTCTGACCCACCGAAATACCCCATTCGGATTCAGAAAAAAAAACGTCTGCCAAGTTGGGTGGGCAGTATAGCTTCCTCACTCATTGTAACATGGACGTATAGAATCAGTTGGCGAAAACTCGGCGCTGCGCGCCTCGGCGGGGGCTTCGCCCCCTGCACCCCCGGATGATTTCCGCTTAGAGCCTAATGGCTTAAATGTGACATACCTTGAAAAGGTTTTTGCTCCCTCTCCCTCTTTATCTTTCTTCCACTGTAATATTTAAGCTCACTCAGCTGATCAGTGACCACTCAGGCACCTTCAGCATTCTCCATTGACCCTGCCTCTCAAATTTCAGCTTCCTGCGTTCAACAGGAGGGAAAATGGCCTTGGAGCTCACTCAGCTGATCAGTGATCACTCAGGCTCCTTCAGCATTCTCCATTGACCCGCCCTCTCAAATTTCACGTTCCTACGTTCAACAGGAGAGGAAATGGCCTTGGAGCTCACTCAGCTGATCAGTGACCACTCAGGCACCTTCAGCATTCTCCATTGACCCTGCCTCTCAAATTTCAGCTTCCTGCGTTCAACAGGAGAGAAAATAGCCTTGGAGCTCACTCAGCTGATCAGTGATCACTCAGGCGCCTTCAGCATTCCCCATTGCATGCGCAGCGGCTATTGCTTGACCAATTTGATTGAAACTTATAGGGTGTCTCTTAGAAGTTAGTCCCTAACTAACCTCCAAATTTGAGCAAAATCGGTTCATTAGAAACCGAGAAACCGAGGTTCCAGGAAATTCACGTTTGCGCATGCGCACTCGCTCCTATTGGTCCGAAGGTGCTGAAATTTATAGGGGACCGTCTAGGACCTAACCCGCACAATCCCTGAAAATTTCATCAAAATCGGACCACAGGTTAGTATAGTTTTGCCCGGGACAAGGATTGACCACAGACAGACCGACAGACCGACAGACAGACAGACACGGAACCAAAATTGTTCGGGAAGCTCTAAAACGCAAAAAGCAAGTGGAAATTTTGATTTTGGAGGACATTTTTTTTTTCACTTCTTTCACGAATACAAAGCTTCCCTACCTTCGGTAGTGAGGAAGCAAAAACATTCAACTATAGATCAAGTCCATCGAATCACTAACATAATAGAAAAGGCCCTCGAAGGTAAGAAAATATGTGCTAGTATCTTCTTGGTTGTGGCACAGGCCTTTGACAAGGTTGGGCGCGAGGGATTGGAGTACAAACTGTACAGAGATCTCCCAAAACAGTACTATTTACTGCTAAAATCCTAACTTGAAAACAGTCATTTCAGGGTGAAGCAAGATGACCAATACTCTGGCTTGAAGCCAATAAAAGCTGGGGTCCCGAAGGGAGTGTCTTAGGGTCAGTCCTTTATCTACTGTACACACGGGACTTACCCCAACGAGAAGGTACAACTGTTTCCACCTTTGCAGATGATACGGCTATCTTCTCCGTCGATGATGATATCGAAGCTGCAACTAGTAATCTACAGAAGTCAATCACTGAGGTTTCTAAGTGGACCAAGATGTGGAGAATAAAGTTGAACGAATCAAAATCAGTTCACATCAACTTTACTAACCGAAAAATTCCAGTCATGGATGTTGAGATCAATTCAAATAAAATACCCCATACCGATGCAGTTAAATATTTGGGTATGACCCTCGACTCCAAATTAAACTGGAAAACGCTGCAAATCATTGCTCAAAGGTTTATTATTTTCTGTATAGATCATCCTTCTGTATAGATCACTGGTTCTCCATCAATAGCACCTTCCACCATCTGTATTCTCCCTTGACCTTCCCTCTCAAATTTCAGCTCCTGCGTTCAATAGGATTGAAAATGGCTTCGGAGCTCACTCAGCTGATCAGTGATCTGAAGAGTGAAGAAGATCTCCTCGAATGCTGGAGACGCCTGGAAGAGCACTTCCATTCAATAGGATTGAAAATGGCTTTGGAGCTCACTCAGCTGATCAGTGATGTGAGGAGTGAAGAAGATCTCCTCGAATGCTGGAGACGCCTGGAAGAGCACCTCCATTCAATAGGATTGAAAATGGCTTTGGAGCTCACTCAGCTGATCAGTGATGTGAGGAGTGAAGAAGATATCCTCGAATGCTGGAGACGCCTGGAAGACCACTTCCATTCAATAGCATTGAAAATGGCTTCGGAGCTCACTCAGCTGATCAGTGATCTGAGGAGTGAAGAAGATCTCCTCGAATGCTGGAGACGCCTGGAAGAGCACTTCCATTCAATAGCATTGAAAATGGCTTCGGAGCTCACTCAGCTGATCAGTGATCTGATCAGTGAGCAATGATTTGCAGCGTTTTTTACCTACAAACATTGTTTTACCTACCAACTTTTTTTACCTACCAACTATTGGTAGGTACTACCTACCACACTATAATGGCTTCACACCTTCACAATCAAGTTTATTAGAAAGAACTAAACGCTTCACACTCGATTCGAAAAATAGAAAGCTTGATATGGAAATTTGATTACTGGTTACGCAGAAGGCAAAACTGTATACAAATCGAAGAAATGAACAGCGATCGCATTTTAGTCCGATAAAATTTGAATGGAGATTAGACCTCATTTGCGATTCACACTCATGATTCTGTTTTATCGAAGGAAAACCTTCAAATACTCGTAGGGACCGAACGGTTTGTCCTACAGAGCTCCGGGTGGTCTCAAAAATTTTTAAAAATTCTGTACTATTTAAAATTGGTGAAAAAACGATACCTTTATTTCGAGAGTTTTCGAGCTAGGGCACTCTTGAAAATTTCAACCCTTAATTTTCACCCCTTAGAAGTGACCTACATCAACCAAAAGCTTCGCGGCACAACTAGACCCCAAATGGAGCCCATATACCAAATTTGAACCAAATCGGTCCAGTGTTGCTAAGAAAAGTGCCGCGGACGGCGGACGGCGGACGGACGGAAATTTTTTTATTCGATTTTCGTATTCTACGTACCTTGAAACGTAAAACATCAAATTTTGAGGGGGGGTTCAAAATTTTTTTTTCTTGCTCGATTCCAAAGGCTTATTATTGAAAATAATAAACCAAAAACATATAGAAAAGAAAAAAGAGGAAATTGAAATCAAATTCAGAAAGATGTATTGGTTGATGGGAAGGAATTCTCGTCTCTCTCTACACAATAAACTGCTTATTTATAAGCAGATCCTTCGCCTTATATGGACCTATGGAATTCAGTTGTGGGACTGTGCCCAAAAAATCAAATAAAATCCAAACCTCCCAAAATAAAATACTGAGAAGTATAGTGCGTGCACCTTGGTACATTAGGAACGATGATATTCATCGAGACTGGAGGATGGAAACAGTCCACGAAATTACTGCAAGGTACTCAAGGAGGCACGAAAAACGCCTCCACAATCATGAGAACCTGGAAATGCTCTACGTTTTGGACAACGAAGTTAAACTCCGGCGACTCAAGCGAAAAAAACCACGACTTAGTTAGTGCTGTTAAAGTGCAATTATAGCTCAGTGTTGTAGATAGTGTTATAAGAAGGGGCTGGGTTTTACTGTAAACGGGCTCTCAAGGAGTGTACAGATGATATGTAATATTGCTAGATGGATTGTATTTAATATTCAGTTGCAATAATAAATCACGTTAAAAAAAAGAGATTGATGTTTTGAGATCAACTACTATGTATCGGATCATCTATACAATCAGGGTGTGGATACGAAGAAGCTATGTGCCACACCCACTTGGCAGACTTTTTTTCACAGAAGCCTGTGAGGTTATCCTAGAGGACCTCCCTCCCTCTTTTAACCACCTAATAATGGTGATAGTTTAGTATTGTAACGCATCGTATTGTTTCCAGCTCTCTGTGTATATTCCGCTGTCTTCATGAGATTCGCCTGGATGGTCAAACCCAGGAACCTCCTCCTTCTCGCCTGCCACATGACCAACGAGGGGGCGCAACTCACGCAGCTCGGCCGCTTCGTGAACTACAACTACATCGAGAAGAAACCTCAATCAAGCGCGGTTTGAAACCTCTCTCTTTTCAATCATCCAACATTAAGTAGAGATCCGTCTTTACCCTTCACAACTAAAAAAACATTTAAATATCTGCATAGATAAAAAGCGCTTAGGTTACCAATCTACTTACTTTTTAGGCTGTTCACTCGTGCATTCCCCAATAGGTATGATATAAATTATGTTCTCTACAAGAGTGTTAAATTGTTACGTTTCTATATTTTTGAAAAAAATGTTTACGATGTGTTGTCTATTTGAATAGGTATAAAAATGCACAATCAATTATTATTAGTAGAACCGACATGTACGTCGATACCCGAGCTTAGGTAGGGTGATGAAATCACCCCTGTATAAGGTGCCGTCAATACAAATTTGTACCCTCAATACTTACATAACCTACATGAAGGTTATAGGCATTGCATTCCTTCATCATACTGACCATCATGGAAACCACTATCAGCTCCACAGCTTTACTGTTGCTCGTTTAGTAAGAATTGTATGATTTATGTACAATTAGATAATTTATTATAAGCGGTACCATTTCTTGACAGTGTAATATTATTTTCAGGAGTTACCTCCTCGTTTAAAATAAATCCGGTGAGTAACAAACATGATTTTTGTAAAACAAAGCGATGTGATCACTTTGTTGCTGAAAGATGGGTTCATGAACCTATTTTAGTTTTCTTTTGAAAGATCTGATACCTTCATTCAAGGTGCCTTGCTGGATATTGTATATCCTTTTGACCTGTATTTTATTATGTGTAGATCCTTGAATTCCAAGGTTAGAGGAAATAAACATAATATTATATTTTTCTGAACTACGTAACCACTTTTTGTTTATCTCCTTTCTTGGTCACAGCCAACTAACCACATTGCATTAGATTTTGGCGATGTAGAATTGAAAGTACCAGCTAAAGGTATGCGGTGACTACACTAGGTGGACCAAGATATTGATTGTATGCTTTTCTTCGATATCTGGGACGTTTAGGTAGATACTGATATAGTAGATACCTCAGTTTAGGTAGATACTGGGGGATTAGGAAATCTATTGGGAGATTTTCCAGTCTAAGAAAACCTTCAACGTACTTCGACTGTAATATTTTTCCAGTGTCTTCACTGGGTGAAGTGAACATTTTTTAAAGTACAAAATTCATTCGCCTGAGTCACGAAAAGTTTCCTTATTACTTGGAAATAAATGCATTAAAATCTCCTGGAAAACCATCAACTTTTTAAGGTTCGATATTTCATTCAGAGTTTATTATTTTAGATTTTGCCTTTTTTTGTACGTAAGCGGTTGTTTCCTTGCCAAATAGATGGAAAATTCCTGTTTTTACCTTTGGGAGTGATTTCAAAGAAACCTACCATCAGATCGTGAGTTGGGTTGGCAGGAGGGGGGATGCCTAGAAATCTCCTCTGACCTTCACAGGATATAGATAAAAACGCTGCAAATCATTGCTCAAAGGTTTATTATTTTCTGTATAGATCACCCTTCTGTAAAGATCCCTCTCTACCAACCGTAGGTACCTACTAGGGCATTTTTGAAAATTTCAACCCTTCATTTCCATTTGGTTGGTGGTTGGGTTTGAAATTTTCAAAAATGCCCTAGTAGGTAGTAGGTACCTACGGTTGGTAGGATGGATCTTTACAGAAGGGTGATCTATACAGAAAATAATAAATACCAACATTTTTTTAACCTATTTTTTACCTACCAACTTTTTGTTTACCTACCAACCATTGGTAGTTACTACCTACCTCACCATACTGCCTTCACACCTTCACTATCAAGTTTATTAGTAAGAACTAAACGCTTCACACTCGATTTGAAAAATAGACAGCTTCATATGGTAATTTGATTACTGGTTGCTCAGAAAGCAATCCTTCGAAATAGGCGGATATTCAGATAAAAACGTCGATCAAAAAAAGCCAAATTTAATAAAATCTCAAGTTTGCTTTTTGACTCGATTTTTTGAAAATGTTTTATAGCTGAAAGATTTTGGTTTCGCAGTAGAAAGCTAGGAAATTTAACGCTCTTTCCAACGAAATCCTGAATTTACTTGGTAAATAACTGGAGTTATGACAGTTTTAATGACGTAAGGTCGAAAACACAAAAAAAGGTTGAAAGAAAAACTCGAAAACACAAGTGGTTAAAACAAAATTGCTGAGCCATTTTTGTTGTTGTTGGAAATGCCTTGTAGAATCGAACCCTGAACTCATGCCCAACTCAACTGTTGACACCCTCTGTATTATTCTCCTCAAATTAACTTCTAAGAGATAGGCGTTTGGCGCCTATGCTGTAGAAAGGACTATTCTCCTAATCAATCAAGTTACCTACTCAACCTTCACTCAAAATATCCTATGATTTAGAAACGGTTATTCTCCTTCTTATCAATGAAGACATCAAGCTTCAATCAAAATTGCTCAAAAAGAGTTCCTCTTTTGAGGTATTATCGCTTCTCTCAAACCATAATGTGGACCCATAACAAACTCTTTCGATTTCTGTATCGCAAATAGTTATAATAAAAAAAGGATGCACCTTTGAGTAAAAATGAAAGAAAAAAGGATGACAGAACTTGACCCTCCCTTCAGGGCAGATGGTACGTTGTGTTCGAGAAAGGATTGTCCAGCGAGGGAGTAGAATGCAAATGGAGCTTTCAGGTGCAAGAAACACTCAATGCAACGTGCAAGTGGCGATTGTGCAACCGGAGATCTGTGCAACAGCCCACCACTATATGTAGGTAAATATATTATTTCCTTCCCAAGATCTCCCGCGGGGTTCCCCCATTCAAATCGCGGGCTTATAATTATAACAACCATAACTGCACAATGGCTTTTGTGCACGCGGAAGAGTATAAATCACACCGGAAATGACGAGGGTTATTGACGTTTTCGCCGGCAGGCTTTTGACACGTGTGGGAAAGTTCTCATAATGTTGGCGATCTTCTCAAAAACCCGATTTGTTAAAAAATGTGCTCTAATATTCTGAGGATTGTTTCGTACAAGTATGTAGGTGATAGAGACCAAGGTAGTGTCAGAGATTAGATGATAATAAATATAGAATGAAAATTAGCCGAATTGTCATGTGTAGGTATCATTTTGAAATCCTTTTACAGGTAGTAACTGTAGATACCTAGATAGATAGGTAATTTGTTGTTTTTAATATTGGTGAACAACCATCCCAAAAACTCTGTGATGCAAGCTGCTCGGTAGTTAACTACGCTGACGACACCAATTTTCTTGTGAAAGGAAACTCGCTAGAAGAATGTACCTAAATTGTACAGGATCCTTTCGTCCTGGCTGGACGAAAGGTGACCTCCTTTCCAAATTAGAGTAAGACGAAGTGTATCTTCTTCCATACATACAACGCAAAGAAAGGACAGCTCCGTTCTTTTTCAGCTGGAGAATTACAAATAGCCTCATGAAATTTGTTGGGTTGCAAGTTCTTGTCTCCAGTAATCTGTGGGTAATATGCTTGATGCGACACTATCTTTCCAGGGACTCAATGAGAAATTCCTGCACAGACTCAGCGGATCGTTGTTCTGCCTTAAAATGCCACTTTCCGCCTAAAGTACGGTAAGACCTGACTACCTCCAGAGCAACCTATGGGATTTTGTGCTGGAATAGCCCATCCAACATGCTGAGGGGATTCAGAATAATGCGACCATTGCACATAATTCTGGGTCTACCACCAATATTGCGTCGGACTGAGGGAAATTGAAAGAAGAGGAGCTCTTCATTGTTGTGCAGGGTTAATAAGTGGAAAACTAAGTTCACTCAATTGAAATTATACGGTTTATTAGAACAAAACGACGGACAAACTTAACGACTTTGAATTGAAAAAAGAGAGAATGACTTGAAAAAATGCAATTGCAAGGTTCGCCGCTAGGTGCGCTAAAACAGAGTGGCGCCAAAAATATTTTGAATTTAAAAACAATCAAATTATTACAAAATTAGGAAATTCTAATTTTATCCAACACACTCTTGTAATTTTGTGATAATTTAAATATACTCATTGAACATTTTTCAAAAATCAAAGAAATACTTCAAATAAATCATTCTTCAATCCACCATCATGTTCTTGAATTTATTAAATTTTTCACTTGGCAGGGGTTTGGTGAGAAGATCCGCAATTTGATCCACTGTTGGGCAATATTTGATAGAAATCAAATTCTCCTCTACCTTCTCCTTGATGAAATGGTAGCGCACATCGATGTGTTTGCTTCGACGATTTAGCACACCATTTTGTATCAAATCAATAGCGCTTTGATTGTCGACGTTGATAACAGATGGAATCTCTATTTTGGCTAGCTCTCCGATGAAACTCTTCAAATAGATAAGAGCCTTTGCTGCCTCTGTTACAGCAATGTATTCCGCTTCTGTAGTGGATGTTGCTACAATAGGCTGTCTGCGAGATGACCAGCTTACAGGACCTCCATTAAAGTATATTATAAATCCAGTAGTGCTCTTTCTCGTTTCCAGGTCACCAGCATAATCTGAATCACAATATGCTGTCAGAACAGCTTCATCTGGTTTCATCTTGTGGTAAGATATACCAAGGTCCTTCGTAGTCTTGACGTATTTGATGGTCCTCTTCAAATTGTTCAAGTCCAATGACGTAGGCTTCTCCACATGTCTTCCACTGATGCTCACTGCATATGACAAATCAGGACGAGTCTTTGTTGAGAGGTATAAGAGACTTCCAACGGCCTCTCTAAATGGAAATTTCACATCCTTGTCGCTGTCATGGGGTTCGCGTACATTTCCACTAACCAATGGAGTTGGGACAGGCTTAGAATCAGTCATCCTGAACTTCTCAACAATCTGTTGAGCAAATTGTTCCTGAGAAAGTTTCAATTTCCCATTACTTTCAGAAAAATGAATTCCCAAATATGTGTCAGGGTTTTCGTCAATCGTCATTTTAAACTCAGATTTTAGTCCTTTCAGAAAACTTTTCATGGCAGGTATGTCAGATCCAACCAATAGACCATCATCTATATGAATAGCTAAAATCAGTGATCTATTTTTGTTAACAAAGACACACTGTTCAGTTTTCAGCTGTGAAAGTCCATTATTTCGTAAAAAATCAGATAGTCTCTTGTTCCACATAGCTGGGGCTTGTTTTAGCCCATATAGTGCTTTTTGTAGCTTACAAACTTTGTTCTTGTTTTCAAATCCTTCTGGTAAGCTCATGTAAAGATCTTCTTTGATGCTACCGTATAAAAAAGCAGTTTTGATGTCAAATTTCATTATTTTAAAATTTTTCATTGCAGAATAAGCTATTATTGTTCTCAAGGCATCACTACCGACAACTGGGCTGAAAATTTCATTGAAGTCGATTCCTTCACGTTGATGGCACCCTCGAACTACTAAACGTGCCTTATAGCGTCCATCATCTTTTATTTTGAAAATCCATCTGCTTGATAATATTTTTCCATTGACTTCAGACCGGTCCACTAGCTTCCAAGTAGCGTTTTCTTCTAGGGCAGACATCTCTTCTTGAATAGCTTCTTTCCACTGAGCATTGTTGTCTCCATTGATCGCTTGCTGGTAAGTCAGAAGACCATAGTTAGAATGGCTTGTAAGAAGAACATAATCCTGCAGTTTAGAAGGAATTCGCTTCGTGCGTTGGCCTCTTTGAAGTTGATCATCATGTGGTTGAGCCTGTAGATTTTCGACTTCATGCGCCATCACGAACTCTGATGAAGTCTCACTGGGGGAAGGTTCCTCAGACAGTTCTGGATTGTAGTCCTCATCGCCATCATTTTCATTGTCATCATCACCGTCAGAGTCGCCTGACGTTTCATCACTCTGCGTCGATTCAGCTTCACTCTGGGTATTATCACTTTCACTTACGATGGATCCTTCATCTTCAAGATCAGAACCATCGGTGACGTGTCTATCAAAATTCAAAATTGATGAGTTCGTCTGGGTATTAGGGAGTTGGGTTGACCTTTCATCCCCAAAAACAACATCTCGTGATATTATCACTTTGTTTTTGTTTTCATCCCAAATCCTGTATCCATTAGGTCCATAGCCTATAAAAATGCCTTCCAATGAACGCTTCTCGAGCTTCTTGATGTGGCCTAGTTTTTTATAGAAGACTTTAGAACCAAATATTCTAAGGATTGAGAGATCAGGTTTCTTATTTAACCATTTTTCAGCTGGAGTGCAATTTTTCAAAGTACTGGTAGGGCTCCTGTTTAGTAGATACGTAGCAGTGTACAGGGCTTCACCCCAAAATTTAGTATCAAGTTCAGAATCAAATAATAACGCCCTTACTTTTTCCATAAGAGATCTGTTGAGACGTTCTGCGGATCCATTTAACATCGGAGTATGAGGGATTGTATAGTCGAGTTGTATACCTTTTTCATCGCACCACTTCTTGAAGTAGGTCGATACATACTCTCCGCCGCCATCTGATCTGATTTTGTAGAGTTTTAGATTCCACTTGTTTTCAGCTTCAGCAACATACTGTTTAATGGCATCAACAGCATCACTTTTCCTGTTCAACAAGTATGTAATAAGTACAAGTCCGCCCTTCAGGCAACCTCATCAGCTGAAAACACCAACAACTCCATACCAACTTCCACCGAGCAACACTACTTCCATGAATCGATGTCCGCCAATAGCCGCTGGGGACAGTAACAACCGATGTCCGCCATCAGAAGCCGAGACAACCGAGCGCCACCATCGCGACCTCCCCCATCGTCAAACCAAGATGGCCGGAGGTTATAAATAGGGGTGCCCCCACCACCTGCACTTCATTCAGTCAGTGACGCGTCTCGCAGTAAAGTCGAACCTAGCTACTCGAATCATCCCCTCTAAGTGTACCGGGACAGTGAACGAACTGAGAACCGAACTTGTGATCCCTCGTGACATTAAGTTAAAAGTCGAACTGTCCATCCGCCAGTCTTTGTCTCCTCGAGCCTTTCGCAAGCCAAGGCCCGAACTCGTGGAACATTGCCGCCTTCTCCAATTTCGCCGATACGATCGATACCCAGTACGATCCCCGAACCGGGACAAGTTTGCACCGCGTTCCAGGCACCCCCTATACAAGCCTTCAAGGAAGAGGCCCTGGTCTACACCGCTACGGAGATCTCCACTATAGATCCAAGCTCGGCAAGGGTGAGCCCATTCCCTCACAACCTTCTTGTAAGCGCTTACAATTCAAATTCAAATCTGGCACAACCCCCCCCCTAATCATAACGTCCTGTAAAGAGAAGTTAAAGCATAAGAAAGTAAAACGTAATATTGTGTAAAAGCAAAAACCCTCTTGTATAAACATATAAGTAAATTCGTAATATTTGTAAAAACGTAAAACGCCTTGTATAAAAGCTCGACAGATAATTAGCTTATTGTTTCATCAGCAATTTACGAAGTCAACATATTTTCTTTAAGTATTGAACGTTGTCATAGTCATACATAAACGTATTCTATTCAACATAAATGTTCCTAGTGAAATAAGGAAGTCGCAATTATATATTACTACAAATTGAAGTATACATATTATTTCTTCAGCTCCATCAGAGCAATATTTCTAAGTCCGCTTCACGGCGACAGTTGGAAGTTTCATGAATAAAAACCCTTCGTGTTTTTAAACTTGTGTACTTATTTCAAAGGTTTACCTTTTCAACTATTCAGGTTACTTGCAGGTAAAAAGGTTAATAATCCCTGAGATATTTTGACCAGGGTGGTGGCAGCGACCACTTAGGAAATCCCCACAGGTAGAGTCATCGACCCTCGAACCTTCAGTACGAGGTACGACCCAACCCTTAGGATACCTAAGTACAAACACAGCAAAAATTCACTAAGTCTGAAAGGATCAGGATTGTAAGTAACAACACACATAAATATATTATAACAGCAATTTTTATTACAACATTATCACAAAGTATAAACGTAACACATATTCCAGTAACCTAACACTCGCACTACCATAATTCTTTTGTCATGAAATTTGTGTACTTGTTGTAGAAGCAAAGTCTTCAAGTAATACTCATAACTCAATATAATATTTCGAAGTATCTTTTGATAATAGGAGTCATCTCTACTCGCACACCTATTCAAGAAAATCTAATCTACAATTACAACTAATTCGTATAAATTATCGACGACGAAAATCACGTTTCCACGTCGGTGAATAGTCGTCAGGATCTTGTAATCTAGAAACTCATAAATTCAACAATCCTACCTTTTGTTGACCCAATTGGTGGCAAAGGTGTACTTTTGGTAAAGTCCCCTCAGACCCATCAATTTGGTCGGACATAACACACATTAGCAAAATAGAAATAACATATCCTTTTTACCATACCCAATTATCTCAATAGGGTAACAATCACAATTGGTGACCAGCTGTGGGATCAAAGAAAATTAAGGTTTTCGGGACCCTAAAAACGAAGCAAGTATAACCGTTTGAAGTTGAAGAGCGTAAAACTGTTGAAATCTGTACGTTAATAATAGTAGTAATTGTTGCGTCAAGTTTACGACTTAACTTAAAATTTGCGACACATTGCAATACACACACTTGTACAACAAAAAATTCAGCCGGAAAGAGAGAGGAGCGCAGAGAGTTTATTTCAGTACGCAATTCGTACTTCATTGTTCTTGTGCATGTAACAACTATTCACTCCACACTCCGCCGAATTCCGTTCGTACCGATATTCCGTGCATACCATAACTCAGTTCGACCCAATCTCGAACCATACCAATTCATTGTTCGTACCAATTCACAGTACGAAACCGATTCGAGACACGACAGTACTCTGTTCGAACCCATTTTCAGTTCGAACCGGAACGGAGCTCGACCCGATCCGAACATCAGATCAGGGCGTGGTCCGTACCGATTCACCGATCGAACCAATAGAGTACTCGAACCAGTCCACTGTTCGTACCGAGCGACGATTCGCACCGATTCGCCACTCGTACTGACCCTCTAGTAGAACCTGAGTACAGAACGAACCGCTTCTCGGTTCGGACCGATTCGATTCAAAGAACGGACCGGTACAAATAAATTCATATTTCATAGATTTGAACAAATTTTAAATTTCGATTACAATATATTGACACCGTCAGGAAAAGTTCCTTGGGTAGAAACTTGGATCCGATCTTACGTAGCCCTTCGACTACTGGGTTCAGTGTTGCGGGAGACGTGAAGTGTTTGCAATTTCGATTTTTGCCCGGGCCTTTTCTCGTTCTTTCATTTTTTTTTGACTGTGACAAAATATCGAACGACATCATGGACGACCCTACGGAGTTGGCAAATGCCATGACGGAGGCGATGAATCAGTTGGGAGAGTTCTTCCGAAAAGCTCAGCCCCCGATCCAAGGAGGATCAACGTCACAACAGAGAGACCTTCCTCGTTCCCTGTTCTTAGAAATTGAACCGTGGAACCCCGATGAACCCGATTCCATCTCGGCCGCATCATTTTTCGCTGAGGTAGAACAGGCAACACAAGATTTGGACCAGGAGCAGCGACTGCGATTTTTGCGCACACGTCTCAGGGGAGGAGCCAAGAGGTTCCTACAGGAAGACCTTGGAGCCCAACCATACAACGCGCTACGCCAAGCCATACTCCAGTGGTACGAGAGCGAGGATCCCGAGAAAGCGATGATACGCTTATGGACCATAAAACGACAGCCAGAAGAAAGTATTCGGCGATTCGCGGAAAAACTGATATCTACCGCGAAGACCGCAGTGCGGAACGAGATCGAACTCACAGCCGCGCAACGAAAGGAGTGGGTGAGAACAAAAACCCTCCGTGCGTTCATAAGAGGTGTCAATAAAGAAATTAGCCCCTTTTTACAAAGCAACCCTCCCGACACCCTCGAAGAAGCTGTGAAACGAGCGGAAGATCTCGAGGACGCAACGCAGAGTGAACCAGTCGCCGACTTCAAGTGGGACGTCGCGGGAGTCCTAAATAAAGATAACCTCAAATGTTACACCTGCGGGGAGGCGGGACATTTTTCCGGAAAATGCCCTCAGAAAGCGAACCCTCAAGGACCACCAAAAACTCCGACAACAACATCACCATACGCAGGACAAGCGAAAGTACCTTGGAAACAGCCTTCGCCGACCCCTCGATACCCTTGTTTGTATTGCGGAGAGTACAACCACTTTCCAGTAAATTGTCCTCACGGCATACAAAGCACAATCTTCTGTGATTTCTGCGGCGCGCGAGAGCATTTAGAAAACGAATGCTTGCGGAAAAAGAAGATGCTGCCGGTATCGCACCCGCGCGGAAATATCGCCGGACCTGCAGCAGCCGTAGCGACTCAGTCACCTGAAGATATCCCCGAAGAGGAGGTGCGGGGCGATGAAATCGTAGCTTTCCAAGCAACTGTCAACTGCACGACAAGACCCATGATAAGGATGAAAATTGGATTGGGAAAATATTGTAAAATGAGCGATCAACAAGTGTGTGATTTTTTTGCGTGCTTTATTCCGAATTCACAACCAGAACTGAAACAAACTCGACAACGAACTTTTTACCTGTAAACAAAAACTCAACAATCAACATGTGGAGTTGTCCCAGTCAACCCCACATTATCCCCCTCTTCCTCATCTTTTGGTCGAACGTTTGCTTGGGCTAGCCGATTGGCATGAAGGCGTCTTGTTTTACCGGCAAGTTTCACGTCGAACAACACGTCATTATGTCTCTTGACGACGACCCATGGCCCAGTCCAAGTCGGCTGAAGTTTTGGGCAAAGGCCCCCTTTTCGTTTGGGATCAAATACCCATACCCAATCTCCCTTGTTGAAGGGTGGAGAACAGGCTTTCCGATCAAACGTTTCCTTTTGGGTCCTCATCTTCAATTTAGCTTCGTTCTGTGCAAATCTCCTCATTTCCTCAAGGTCGGCTTTCAGATCTAGGGCGTACGTTGTTTTAAGAGGTGTTGACTCAGCTGGTGGTCTCACTAAAACCTCCGGGAGCCTCATATCTCGTCCATATATCAACTGTGCTGGGGCAAAGACGGTTGTCTGATGGGGTGTTGCGCGGTATGCCATCAAGAACAGAGGAATCTTTGCATCCCAGTCTTTCTGGTGGCTGCTGACAAACATAGCCAAGTTTTTATTGAGCGTTCGATTCAGCCGTTCAACTAGTCCAGCTGACTGAGGATGTAGTGCTGTGGTTCTGGTACGATGGAATCCTAGGAGCAATGAGATATCTTTGAGCAATTTCGCTTCAAAGTTCCTTCCCTGATCCGTATGGATTTCTGCTGGGACACCGATCCGGCTAAATACCTGTTCAACCAGAACTGTTGCCACTGTTTCGGCTTCTTGATTTGGAATCGGTATAGCTTCTGGCCATTTGGAGAAATAGTCACAAGCGACCACCACATACTTGTTACCCCGCGTTGTTATCGGATATGGTCCAAGTATGTCGATGCCTATCCTCTCAAACGGCGCTCCTACCATCATTTGCTTCAATGGTGCCGGTTTTACCTGACCAGGCCCTTTGAACCGTTGACAAGTAGTACATGTCTTGCACCAGGCTCGTACGTCAGTGGTCATCCCAGGCCAGAAGTACCACTGTCGAACTTTGGCCAAAGTTTTCCAAAATCCAAAATGTCCTGCTGCGGGACCGTCATGGCAGAGTTGTAGGATTTGCTTTACCATTTTCTGGGGAACTACCCACTGGCGTCTTTTGGCCGTCTTGTCTAACCAGTAGTGGAAGAGTTCCCCATTATGGACTTCCAGAAGCTCCCACCGACTCACCAGTTGTTTTACTCTTGGGTCATATTCCACTAATTCATCCATATCTGGCCGATTTGCTTCCAACTTCCATTTGATCAACATTTGAATCCCTGCATCTTGTTTCTGTGCTTCTCGTTCGTTTTGGATGAGGTGAAGGGAATTTACCTGCAGTTCCCGTTCTTCCTGGCGTTTACAGTACTTACAATCGTTGCATGGTTTGCGAGACAGCCCATCAGCATTTGCGTGCTCTTTTCCTGGCCTATGCATAATTGTGAAGTTGTAAGTCTGGAGAGTCTCGATCCACCTTGCTATTTGACCTTCAGGTTTCTTGAAAGAAGTCAACCAAGTCAAGGCAGAGTGGTCTGTTCTTAAGACAAATTTACTTCCATACAAATAATGATGAAAATGATCGATTGATCGGATTACAGCTAGTAATTCCCGACGAGTAGCGCAATAATTCATCTCTGGCCTTGAAAGAGTTCGACTGAAATACGCAACGACTCGTTCCTCCCCGTCATGTTGCTGAGAAAGAACTGCGCCTATAGCGTGGGCACTTGCATCACAGTCAAGCGTGAAAGGTTTGGAAAGATTTGGGAATGCTAGGATCTTCGTGGATGTCATTGCATTCTTCAGGTCTCGAAAACTTTTTTCTGCTTCTGCATTCCACTTGAAAAACCGACCACTTTCAGTCAATTTTGTAAGAGGCTTAGCTTTTTCTGCAAAGTCTTGCACAAACCTACGGTAGTAGGAACAGAACCCCAGGAAACTGTGGACCTCTTTCTTGGTTTTGGGAGTCTGCCATTCAGTAACTGCTTGAGTCTTCTGCGGATCCGTTTGTACGCCTGTAGCTGATATTATGTGCCCGAGATACTGTGTTTGTCTCTTGAAGAAAGTACATTTTTTCAGATTGATTTGCAGGTTGGCGTTCTGGAGACATTCAAGAGCTCTTTCCAATTTTGCCAACACTGTGTTGAAATCAGGTCCATGAATTATCAGGTCATCAAGGTAGACAAGAGCCAAATTTGGAGGAATTACTTTCTCCATAAGCCTCTGGAATGTGGCAGGGGCATTAGTCAACCCAAAGGGCATGACTTTGAACTGCCAAAGACCCTTACTGTAGATGGAAAACGCTGTTTTTTCCTTATCCTCGGGTTTTAGGCCAATCTGCCAGTAACCACTTTTGAGGTCAAGTACACAAAACCAAGCCGACCCACCCAATGCATCCAATAGGTCTTGAATGCAGGGAAGAGCATACGAATCTTTTTTGGTCACTTCGTTCAATTTTCTGTAATCCACACAGAATCGGGTGGACCCATCCTTTTTTGGGACCAAAACAACTGGAGATGACCACGGGCTTTGGGATTCTTCAATTACCCCTTGTTCAATCATATCTCGGAGCAAGTCCTCCACATGATTTTGCTGGGAGAACGGGATACGGCGGGGGGGTTGTTTAATTGGTCTTGTATCTCCTGTGTCTATTGCATGCTGCACAACATGAGTTCTGCCAACCAGTTTCCCATCAGATGATGTAGTAGCGCGGAATTTTCTCAAGACTGATGCAAAGGAATCAGATTCAGCAGAGCCAGGAGTAAGATCCGTGGTCCTCAGTATGGATAGAAGCCACTCCTCGTTTTCCTGCTGTTCCCGAATCTGGAGGATTGTTTGCACGCATTGCCATCTCTGACATAATGGAACTCTAATTGAAGGCATATCAAGAGTTGAATCTTTCAAGTTTATACAGGCATTGAAACAACGGAGAAAGTCAAGACCTAGTATGGCTTTATCTCTGATCTTGGCAACGAGAAATAAATGGTGAAATTCTTGTCTTCCCAACCAAAAAGACACGTTGCACTCCCCATGCAAACTGAGTTTGTCGCCAGATGCAGTTTGTAAATCTTTGTAGTGGGCCTTCCTCAGTGGAATCTTACATCGTTTAGCCACATCAGGTCTAAGAATTGAAACTGTGGCACCCGTATCCACCAAGAGGAAGTAAGGTTTCCCACACAAACTAGCATGTACAAACAATGCATCCCCTCCAGTTCGAGCTGTTCTGATTTCCCCAACTCTTTTTTTTCCTCTGATAACATTCCCTACAACGCTATCATTCAGGGATTCCACCAGTGGGCCTTGAACAGCAACCAGAGCATGACCCTCGGCTCTGGCCTGATTCAGTTTTCCTGGTTCGACGGGGCTCTATTTGGACATTGGGACTTGTAATGACCAAGGCCATTGCAGCTGAAGCATCTATTTTGTTCAGATCTTACTTTTGGACAAGAAATGGCGACTGCCTGAAGTTGTACAGCTATGTCCACAGCACTCTGGATCGTTACAGGATTACTAATTGTTATGAATTTAGCTAGCTCTCTGTCAGATAATGCATCTATGAAAACTTCAATAGCTTTCTTACCTCTCTGTTCACGGGAATCATCAGGGTATGCTCCACGCACCAACTTCTCAATGTCTTCAGCTAAATCTGACACTGATTCATTCAATTTCTGGCTTCGAGTCTTGAGTTGAAGACGAAAATTGGGCTGCATCCTACCCCTTCCAAACTGTTCCATCAAAGCTTTAGTCAGTGATTCGTAGTCCATCCTTTCATGTTGAGTAAGATCAGCTAATGTGGACAAAGCTGCACCTCGAAGGCTGTTCGCTAATCTCTCCCTTTTTGTGTGCAAGTTCCACTTATTAGCCTGAGACGTTACTTCAAGATGCACCAAGTATTCTTCCCAACTTATTTTTCCGTCATAAAGGCTCAGTACTTGTTCTCGTTGTGAGACAGCTACCATTTGAGGTTCGGTAGACAAATTACCTGTTGATGTTGGTAGATTTAAATCAAGGTCAGCTTGAACAGGTTGAGAACGGGTTGTTAACTGTACAAGGATTTGATGTATCTGACCAACAGTCTCCTCAAGTTGTGTGATGCGTCGAGCCATACAAGTGTGGTCAGGTTCTGTCGGAAAATCAGTCAACACATTTTGAATTGACGTTGATGCGGGAGTTGGTTGATGAGATGAAGGAGGTTGCACTTCTGGTGTTGACGCAACAGTGGATGACTGTTGAGGTGGAGGAGATTGGTCATCTGCCGGTCGACGGCGAGTCGACATCGTTCTTAAAGGTGGTTGTTGTTGTCGCGGCATCACTGAAAGATTGCTGGCAAAACAAAACAAATCACGACCTTTTCCTTCCCCTACAGATCGATGTTCGGACGGGCCCCCAATGTAAAATGAGCGATCAACAAGTGTGTGATTTTTTTGCGTGCTTTATTCCGAATTCACAACCAGAACTGAAACAAACTCGACAACGAACTTTTTACCTGTAAACAAAAACTCAACAATCAACATGTGGAGTTGTCCCAGTCAACCCCACAATATAATAGAGACGTGATACTGGACACTGGAGCTGCGGTCTCTGCTCTATCGCACCCGGTACCCGGAGTGCCCGTGAAACCTACGACCACCGAGCTCTGGGGAGCGGATGGCCAACGGTTACCGTTGCGCGGAACGCAAGAATTGCTGGTGCGAATAGGAGACAAGAGGACTTCGCATCGATTTTACATCTTCCAGAGGCCCGACTCACATCTAGATCTAATGGGGTTAGACCTGTTAGGAAAATTTCCCATTGAAATAAAAACAGACACCGGACTCATCACCATGATGAACGCCGAAACCGGAGGACAAATGATACTCGGAGCGGTGTTGGAGAGTTGCAAAATGTTGAACCACCTGCGTCAGCTGAAAATAAAATCAAAGGGAGAAGCATCTCCCCGCTCAACACTCTCGACGAGTCCAACGACGAAACGAAGACCATCCTCGAACCCCAACCCCCAACTTTACGATCCCCGTGAACCAACGGCTAAGAAGAGTCGACCAAACCGCGAAGGTGAAACGGCGGCTAAGAAGAGTCTATCAAACCCTGAAAAACAACCAGCCGTGGGAGCCGTGATTCCCGAGAATTTGCAGATCCTGGAAGAACTCCCGATAGAGGTCTGGGACGATCGACCCTCGCGTGAGGAGAATTCGCTGTACATCAAGCAGCAGCTGAGCCACTTAGTCAAGAATGACCGGGAGAGGGTAGAAGATTGCCTTCTACGGAACATACATCTGTTCGACAAACCCGGACGAGATGGTTGCAGCATGGATATCTCTCACGAAATCGAGACGGGCGACGCAGAACCCACATGTAGAAAACCCTATCCGGTACCACATGCCTTGAGAGGATTTGTAGAGGATCAGGTGCACGACATGTTGGCAGAAGGAGTGATTCGACCATCGAAGAGCCCGTGGAACGCGCCGATCGTGGTTGCAAAAAAGAAAACTCCACCAGGAGAACCTCAAAAATGGCGGTTTTGTACCGATTACCGCGAATTAAATTCAATCACAAAGGGAAACAAGTATCCGATCCCCAGATTGCTAGAAACGTTATCGCTTATGGGAAACAGCAAATGGTTTACCACCCTCGATTTAACCATGGGATACCATCAGATACCTGTTGCTGCCGAGTCCCAAGAAAAGACTGCTTTCACTGCCCTTAACCGACACTTTGAATACACCAGAATGCCATTCGGTTTAAAGAATGCACCAGCGACATTTCAGGCGGCGATGAATGACGTCCTTGACGGAGTCATAGGTAACGGATGTCTCATCTATTTGGATGATGTCATCCTTTTTACCGAAGACGTCGATACCCACTTGGAATTACTACAGACTGTGCTGAAGCGTTTCGAAGAAACAGGCTTCAAACTCAATCTGAAAAAGTGCGAATTCTTAAAGGACAGAGTGAACTACCTGGGACACGTCGTCACAGCAAACGGAGTTGAAATGGACCCGGAGAAGATCAGTATCATCCGAAATCACCCAGTTCCAACTACTACAAGAGATGTGCGGGCATTTCTCGGATTAGCGGGATTCTATAGGAGATTTATAGAAAACTACTCCGAGATCGCTGTTCCACTCAACAAGTTGCTGCGGAAAAATGAACCATTCCTGTGGACCGAGGCGCAACAGACGGCGTTTGACACATTGAAGGAAGCCCTAATGACGAGGCCGGTACTAGCGTACCCCGACTTCGGGTCTCCATTCGTATTGTCTACCGACGCGTCTGGAAAAGCCCTTGGCGCCATACTGTCGCAGGAGCGAGACGGCGAGAGTCACCCCGTCGCGTACGCCAGCCGAGTGTTGAACGATGCAGAAACCCGTTATTCCACTACTGAACGAGAATTACTGGCCGTGGTCTGGGCAGTACGGCACTTTCAGGAGTTCCTGTTAGGACGTCGCTTCATACTCCAGACGGACCACGCAGCCCTCACTGCAGCGATGAACATCAGGGACCCCACATCTCGGATCGGAAGATGGATACTCCGGTTGACCGAATACGAATACGAGGCAAGGTACCGACCCGGCTCGAAGATGAACCATGTCGACGGATTGAGTAGGATACCCATTGGCGCGATAACCAATCTGAGTATGCCACGAGAGTTGCTACTGGCAGCCCAAGCACTGGATCCCTGGATCAGGACCCTAGACCGAGACAATGCAAACCCGAGAATCCGCAAGGAAGGAGACTATTGGAAATTCGCAGCGGACATAGACGGACGCGAAGTGCTGGTACCACTGATACCGCAGACCCTGCGTCGATGGTTTTTAACGAACTGTCACGAGCAGTTGTGGGCAGGACACCCCGGAGTGGACGTCACTGAAAGCATCGCCCGACGCTATGGATATTGGAAACGAATGGCCAAGGATGTGAAGAGTTTTGTGCAAAGTTGTCCGCAGTGTCAGCAACGAAACACTCCAAACAACCTCAACCCCCCAATCCAGCGACCGGAGTTGCCTACCCGCGTCGGACAGATCGTAGGGATTGATTATGTCGGTCCCCTGAAAGGAACCACGACCACACGATATTTGTTGACAGTGGTCGACCATTTCTCGAAATACGCGGAAGTATACGTGGCACCTAACTGCACCGCCGAAACGACCGCCCGACTGTTGACATCAAGGTACCTTCCCACACACGGAGCGCCGGAGGTGCTCGTGTCAGACCGAGGGGCAGCATTTGTCTCCAGCGTCATAAAAGAGTTATGCTCGAAGTGGAATATTCGACATATTCAAACCTCCGCTTACCATCCGCAAAGCAACGGTGTTTGCGAACGGTTCCACCGTACCCTCGCAAATATCGTTGCCAAGCTTCAGGAGAATATGAAAGGCTGGGAGGCAGCATTGCCATTCGCGCTAGCAGCATATCGAAACCTACCTCACCACAGTACTGGATACTCACCGTTCCAGCTGACGTATGGACGTGAGGTAAGGCTCCCGAACACCAGCGAGCTTACGAGCGCGACCGGAACCACCCGAGACTCTCCTGAGCCGTGCTTTCAGAAAATACGAAAAATCGCGGAAGGACAGATCAAGCGAGCGTGGCACGCCCGCGAGAAAGCCATAAATAACCGACGACACATGCGAGAACTGGAGGTAGGACAACCAGTCTACGCCCGACAAATGGTTGCTCCGACGGAGGCTACGCGGAAGTTCTGGAGCCCATGGATAGGACCCCTTACCATCGTGAAGCGACTGACGGATGTCAACTACGAAGTCGCCGACGTCACCGGCAAGACAACGAGATACCACCTCAGCAGGCTGAAGCCCGCATTCGTGGAACGTATCCCAGATGAGGCCATCACACGGGAGGAGCCGCACAGGCGCGAGGTCCCCGTACCGAGACCAACAACTGAGGTTCCACGGACGAGCCAAGACGCCTGGTCCGACCTTGAGGACGAAATGGAGCCGGAGCTCGTCGAACGACCCTGCGTAACCCCAGATCTCGAGCGTCTACAACAAGCCCAGACGCGATCCCAAGAAGATCCGGTCACTCCAAGAACGGCCCTCACCACCGACACCCCCACCGGAGCAACCCCGTACGGTCTGCGACCCAGAAAGGTCATTGATTATAAAAAGCTGCACACTGGGAAAGTCGCTGTGATAGATATTGGACCAGACGAAGAAGCCGGATAACCTGAAAAAGAAAAACTGATTTAACTAGGAATAAAAAAAAAAAAAAAAAAAAAAAAAAAAAAATTTTTAAACACCAAGGGTATAAAATGTATATTAATTCTAAGCTATGGAACACTATAACCTGTAAACCTGAAAAAGAACTGATTTTTTACCTTGCATTCATTCCCTCACCCAAAGCCCTGGACCCGTGGTCGAGTAGGAGGTTGAGAGGATCGATCCATCCTGTAGGTACCGGGAACAAGACGGATGTCCAAACAGAATTAAGGATAGGAAAGCACACCCCGGTATCGCGATCGCGTTCGGATAAGGCGGAGAGGTGGAGTGGAGTGAGAGAGAGCCAAGGGTAGTCAGTAAGATGGCTGGGTTTTTTGTTACAGGACTATGGCGTTTCCCCGGCCCCGTATAGAGCCAGTACCAGACGTAGAAGTAGGAAGCCATGAGTGGGTGGAGCTCACTGTAAGATGCATCGCACAGTTGCAAAACTGGATACTCGACTTCGGAAACATGCCTGAACAACAGAAGGAAATTGTGTCCTGCATAGCAAATCTCTCGCAAAATATGAGCAAGGCAATTCGCTCTGGCGCAGCAAACACCGCCTCCGCTGGGACGCCGACTCCATTAGAGGAATTGCGTTGCGAATTACGAGGATTGGAACAACGAGTCTTGGCAATCCAAAGTAGTAACGAGTTGAACCAAACCAGCACTTCTCTCGAACGAGCCTGGGAGTCAGCTAACGAGGCAAAAACATCCACGCCCAGGAGACGCGCGCGGAAGCCCTCCTCCTCGTCATCATCCTCTTCCTCAGACTCAGAGGAAGAAGACAAGTCCAAGGAGAAGCAGAAGCCACCTGCGGCCAAGCGAGTGGAAACAGAGGAACCATCGCCAGTATTCTCCCCCATCACGCCAGCTCATACAGATGAGTCAGGGAACCTCAGCACCGCGCCGTGCCCAGTCTGCGACAAGATACCCAAGGAATTTATAAAGTTCCGCTGCGCGAGCTGCAAGAGCTTTTGGAACAGACTGGTAGCATCATGTCAAAAGTACGCGCCGGAACATCCATCATTTCCCCAACCCTGCCTGAGGAGCGAGCATGTGGAGACGCGTCCGCCCAAGTGTCCGGGATGCAGACGCTGGCGATACGAGACGGCCCTGCGGAAGGTCTCACCAGAAACGAAACTGACCATTCCATCTGTAGTCGAGGAGAAGTAGCCGATGAGGGCATCGGCCTGCGGAGAAGAGGGGGATGTAATAAGTACAAGTCCGCCCTTCAGGCAACCTCATCAGCTGAAAACACCAACAACTCCATACCAACTTCCACCGAGCAACACTACTTCCATGAATCGATGTCCGCCAATAGCCGCTGGGGACAGTAACAACCGATGTCCGCCATCAGAAGCCGAGACAACCGAGCGCCACCATCGCGACCTCCCCCATCGTCAAACCAAGATGGCCGGAGGTTATAAATAGGGGTGCCCCCACCACCTGCACTTCATTCAGTCAGTGACGCGTCTCGCAGTAAAGTCGAACCTAGCTACTCGAATCATCCCCTCTAAGTGTACCGGGACAGTGAACGAACTGAGAACCGAACTTGTGATCCCTCGTGACATTAAGTTAAAAGTCGAACTGTCCATCCGCCAGTCTTTGTCTCCTCGAGCCTTTCGCAAGCCAAGGCCCGAACTCGTGGAACATTGCCGCCTTCTCCAATTTCGCCGATACGATCGATACCCAGTACGATCCCCGAACCGGGACAAGTTTGCACCGCGTTCCAGGCACCCCCTATACAAGCCTTCAAGGAAGAGGCCCTGGTCTACACCGCTACGGAGATCTCCACTATAGATCCAAGCTCGGCAAGGGTGAGCCCATTCCCTCACAACCTTCTTGTAAGCGCTTACAATTCAAATTCAAATCTGGCACAACCCCCCCGTAATCATAACGTCCTGTAAAGAGAAGTTAAAGTATAAGAAAGTAAAACGTAATATTGTGTAAAAGCAAAAACCCTCTTGTATAAACATATAAGTAAATTCGTAATATTTGTAAAAACGTAAAACGCCTTGTATAAAAGCTCGACAGATAATTAGCTTATTGTTTCATCAGCAATTTACGAAGTCAACATATTTTCTTTAAGTATTGAACGTTGTCGTAGTCATACATAAAACGTATTCTATTCAACATAAATGTTCCTAGTGAAATAAGGAAGTCGCAATTATATATTACTACAAATTGAAGTATACATATTATTTCTTCAGCTCCATCAGAGCAATATTTCTAAGTCCGCTTCACGGCGACAGTTGGAAGTTTCATGAATAAAAACCCTTCGTGTTTTTAAACTTGTGTACTTATTTCAAAGGTTTACCTTTTCAACTATTCAGGTTACTTGCAGGTAAAAAGGTTAATAATCCCTGAGATATTTTGACCAGGGTGGTGGCAGCGACCACTTAGGAAATCCCCACAGGTAGAGTCATCGACCCTCGAACCTTCAGTACGAGGTACGACCCAACCCTTAGGATACCTAAGTACAAACACAGCAAAAATTCACTAAGTCTGAAAGGATCAGGATTGTAAGTAATAACACACATAAATATATTATAACAGCAATTTTTATTACAACATTATCACAAAGTATAAACGTAACACATATTCCAGTAACCTAACACTCGCACTACCATAATTCTTTTGTCATGAAATTTGTGTACTTATTGTAGAAGCAAAGTCTTCAAGTAATAATCATAACTCAATATAATATTTCGAAGTATCGTTTGATAATAGGAGTCATCTCTACTCGCACACCTATTCAAGAAAATCTAATCTACAATTACAACTAATTCGTATAAATTATCGACGACGAAAATCACGTTTCCACGTCGGTGAATAGTCGTCAGGATCTTGTAATCTAGAAACTCATAAATTCAACAATCCTACCTTTTGTTAACCCAATTGGTGGCAAAGGTGTACTTTTGGTAAAGTCCCCTCAGACCCATCAATTTGGTCGGACATAACACACATTAGCAAAATAGAAATAACATATCCTTTTTACCATACCCAATTATCTCAATAGGGTAACAATCACAAGTATACTTTAGTATAATGGGTAAAATCATCAAGACAGGTCATGAAATACTTGTAATTATCCCAAGTTCGAGTTTCTACTTCTACCAGGTCTGTATGGACAATCTCAAGTGGCCTAGTAGCACGAGTCCTCATATTTTTGAAAGGTTTTCGCGATTGCTTCGCTTCTTGGCACACCTGACAGACATCAAAATTGGCATGGTCAATTTTTAGACCTGTAGAAATTTTAGACAACTTCTTCATATAATCATAGCCAAGATGACCTAACTTTCTATGCCAATCAATAGAAGAATTTGACTTTGAAGACAGATGACAGAATTCGTTTTTCTCAGGATTAATATCAATCAAATACAAACCAGATTGGTCCTGTTTACCTGTCAAAACAATGTTACCATCTTTTGAAACAGTTACTTTGTTTTTGGTGAACTCAACTTCACCACCGTTCTGAGTGATAGCATTTACGCTTAACAAGTTCCTATCCAAACCAGGCAAATAAAGAACATCTTTCAGTGTGCATTCAGCTGCATCAACGTTGCCGACAGCTTTAGCTTCCATGAATTGGCCTTTTTTGGAAGTACCAACAATTGAATGTACACTTGCTTTATTGGATAGAATTTTGTTAGAACTAGTCATATGGCAGGTTGATCCTGAGTCAAGAACCCACCGATTATCAGAAACATGCGTTTGCTCATTGGAACACAAACTTTGTTCATCAGGTCGAGTGTAGGTTAAGAAGGATGACTTTTTAGGACTTTTTTCGTCTGAAGACTTTTTGAAGCGACAGTACTTTTCTTCGTGATTGGTCCTACCACACGATTTACAGGGAGGAAATTTCTGGAAAACCTTTTTCTTAGCTGTATTTTGCTTTTTAGGACATTTGTTAGCGAAATGATCCCCACCGCACGTAAAACATTCAATTTGCAGGGCTTTGAAGGCAACAGCAGCACCAGAATCCTTAGATGATGAAGGGTTGTACCTTTTTTCATCCCTAATGAGGCGCGTCTTCAAATTAGCAACTGTTTTTTGATCATCAGGAGTGGAATCCCAGGCAGTTGTGAAATGAGGTTGAAAATGGCTAGGAAGAATGGACATGATACGAGCAATGTGCATTTCAGTCTCGATCTTCTGGCCCGTCGAATTTAGTTTGAAAACTATATTTTCGAGCTTACTCAAATTCGTTGCCATATCTGAACCAGAATCGTATTGAAAAGTAAAAAATTCTTCAAGGGTAGTACACTTGACACGAGCTTCATCTTGATCAAAAAGCTTTTTGAGCGTATCATACATTTCCGCGGACGATTTGCAGTTGATAACATGAAGTTTATTCCGTTTATCAATCGTGAACACAATGTATTTTTGCGCCTTTGCATCGCGTTGTTCCCAATCAGATTTCACTTTGTCCGAATCCGTATTTGCAACCTTTTCCGTTCCTAACACGATCCCATCAAGTTTTTTTGATTTCAGTAGGATGAACAAGTCAAAATTCCACAGGGCAAAGTTAGTGTGATCGATCAGTTTCTCACACTGACTCAGATCTACGTCGTTGCTTCCCATGTTGCTATCAATTCGTAACCAACAAATATCAAGTTGTAACTGAATGATGTAACTTACCACACACTGGAAAGTGGAGTAGAGGTTGGAAAAAATTCAGTACAAACCAGCGTTTTGTGGCGACAAAATCGACGTCTCTTCTAACCAACTGTCCAACTTGCCGTTTTCTTGCCGACTTTTCACTTGTCACTTCCGTTATTTTTCAATAAAATAGAACTCCTGCGGCCCATAAACTGTTGTGCAGGGTTAATAAGTGGAAAACTAAGTTCACTCAATTGAAATTATACGGTTTATTAGAACAAAACGACGGACAAACTTAACGACTTTGAATTGAAAAAAGAGAGAATGACTTGAAAAAATGCAATTGCAAGGTTCGCCGCTAGGTGCGCTAAAACAGAGTGGCGCCAAAAATATTTTGAATTTAAAAACAATCAAATTATTACAAAATTAGGAAATTCTAATTTTATCCAACATTCATTACATTTCCATCTTTATGTACAGCAAGACCATAAATTAAGAAAGGCTCATGATTTATCCACGGATAGGTACGACACGCGTAAATGCATCCTGCAAGTCCCAAAGCTTTGTCTCCAAGCTTGGTTTACACTGCCATCTGACTAGAGATGGGTCGCTCATTAAAGATCCGGTTCTTTGAGCCGGGTCTTTCAGAAGAGCGAGTGAACCACGGGTCAGTAAAAAAGAACCGCGGCTCTTCGGATCTTTTGAGCTCAGTGCTGGTAGTGTTCGGTGAAGATCGGTTCTTCAAAAGAGCGAGTGAACTGCGGATCAGTAAAAATGACAAATGAATCGCGGTTCTTCGATCTTTGGATCTCTTGAGATCCAGTAAAATAAATGAACGGCGGCTCTTCGATCTTCGGTCTTTTTGAGAACGGCGGCTCTTCGTTCTTCGGTTGTTTTGAGATCGGCAGTGTTCGGGAAAATTAGGACCTCCTTTTCGTCAGCTCACTGTTGCCAACCCGTACGATAATTCCGAGGGAAAATACGATATAAGTCGATCAAACAATACAATTTTGCGGAATTGTATCGTACCACCACATGCATTATTGTATTTTCGGTCGTAAACTTTACCGTATTTTTCCAGTGTTTTTTGTGACCCACTTTCTGATTCTTTCCGTTGTTTTTTCTCCCTGTTTGATTTTTACATCATGATTTTTTGTGAGGAGCTTTCTGATACAAGTTCAAAAGACAAGCAAAAGCACAGCCTTATCTTACCATTATTATCTATATTGAAGCTTACGTACTTATTGGTTCGTTTATTCTCTTTCACCTTGGTTACCTTAATTTTATTTGTTGAATAACACGATATAACATCAAATTGTTATCTTATAAAAATGTTATACCTACTAAGAAATTTTTTTTTAAATTGTGGTTTGTCATTAGAGGCATAAAAAAAATGCAGATTTCATATAAATAAATATTTTACCGAAAAACTGTATTTTCAAGTCTTACTTATTCATTGCTTTAATCGGGTTCATTTATTAATTTTCGTTGATTTTTGAAGGATTTGTTGAGCATCTTTATTGAACAACAGCGCTTTTTGGGTTATTATTTCAATAATGAACCATTGGATTCGAGCAACAGAGAAATTATTCCCTCTCGCCCTCAAAATTTCATGGCTTAGGATTCAAGGTAGTGTAGAATCCAATAATCGAATAAACATTTCCGGGCAGAACTAAAATAAACCGTTGTGTAACAATTTGTAGCGTTTTTCATCGTATTTTCATCTCTACAATAAATACGAGCTCAAAAGAGCCAAAAAGAGCCACTGATCCGTCGAAAAGATCCGGATCTTTTGAATGAGCGGAGCGCTCAGAGCCGTTCTTCTTGGTGAACCGTTTTGCCCATCTCTACATCTGACTGTGGAACTTCTCCGTCTCGCACTTGGAAACAACTGTTTGCAGTGTTGAGGTGCCTCTCCTTCATAACAAATGCGAAGAAATATCTTGTTAAGAAAGAATTCTATTCTATCAATGAATTTTTGCTTCCGGGTCTACCGAGGTAGCGGAAGCTGTTTTCACTTTTCAAGGACGAAAAAAAATGTTCTCCAAAATCATAATTTTCACTCGCGTTTTGCGTTTTAGACCTTGCTGAACAATTTTGGTTCCGTGTCTGTCTGTGTGTCTGTCATGAATTCTTTGTAACGCGCATAACTATACGAAGTTATTGTCCGATTTCGATGAAATTTTCAGGGATTGTGCGGGTTGGTGTGTAGACGGTCCCCTATGAAAATCATCATCCCAATCAAATCAAGCGACTGCGCATGCGCAAACGTGAATTCCTTGTAACGGCCATAACTTCTACATTTTCAATCCGATTTCAATGAAATTTCCAGGGATGTTACTGAGTAGTGTTTAGATGGTCCCCTATGAAAATCATAGAGAATGGTATTCATTCATAGACGGATGGTCCCCTGTGAGAATCTTAAATCCTATTCATTGCATCACTAGGCCTCAATAGCTGAGAGGTAGCGCATAGAATTATCCCCCAGGGTCCCGGGTTCGAATCCCAGCCGAGGCTAAGCATTTTTTTGATCCAATCAAATACATCTACTTACTTACATTTTTCATCCGAATTTGATGACATTTTCTAGGATTGTCCAGATTAGCGTGTAGATGGTCCCCTATGAGGGTAGTGAAAGGTACTTAGAGATTGGTGTTTCGAGATTAACTACTATGCATCAGATCATCTATATAATCGGGTTAAGGATACAAGGAAGCTATGTGCCACACCCACTTTGTTTTCATTTTTCAAGGACCAAAAAAAAAGTTCTCCAAAATCAAAATTTCCTCTCGCGTTTTGCGCTCTAGACCTTTCTGCACAATTTTGGTTCCGTGTCTGTCTGTCTGTCATGAATTCCTTGTAACGCGCATAACTATACGAAGTTATTGTCCGATTTCTATGAAATTTTCAGGGATTGTGCGGGTTGGTGTGTGAACGGTCCCCTATGAAAATCATCATCCCAATCAAATCATGCGACTGCGCATGCGCAAACGTGAATTCCTTGTAACGACCATAACTTCTACATTTTCCATCCGATTTCAATGAAATTTTCAGGAATGTTACAGATTAGTATTTAGATGGTCCCCTATGAAAATCACCACCTTCGGACTTATAGTAATTATAGACGAATTTGATGACATTTTCTAGGATTGTCCAGATTAGCGTGTAGATGGTCCCCTATGAGGGTAGTGGAAGGTACTTGGAGATTGGTGTTTTGAGATTAACAACTATGCATCTGATCATCTATACCGGGTGTCCCAGAAGTTATGGTCCACCCTCCGGCATTTCCGTATTTAATTAAGTAATAAAATGGGCCCAACGCCATTTTTCATATTTTTTTGTAAAGAATTCATAAAAAATACTTTTGCGCAAAAAATTGCGCGCAATTGTGCGCAATTGACACTAACTTTGTTTTTTCAAATGGGAACCCCCATTTTTTATTGCAGATTTAGATTCTACGTCAAATTTCAAGAGAAATTCATCCCGAACCGATGTTTTTCATTGCGTGCAACTGGTACTTTTCGCGCGCAAAGTGATCAGGGTGCGCAAAAGTGAATTATTTTAACCCCAAGTGTGGAACATTTTTTTTTTATTATTTTTGACGCTGAATCACGTGGTGAGGTCCTTTCTTCGATTTCATTGTTATTTTTCAAAATTTAGTAGGAAAAATAATGTTTTTGGACTTAATTTTCCCTCCCCCTTTCACGACACGGACTGGGGACCGGCTATGGCAGGATTAAAAATAAATTCCTCTCATCTAAATTTTAAATAATGTTGGAAAGTAGATGGGTACTACTTTACTATTTTAAAGTAAAAAAAATCAATAAGCTTTTTTAATTTCATTATTACTATCTTAGTTTTTTATTACTACTTTTTTTCGGAGATTTTGTAACTTTCAATTTTTTTATTGAAAATTTTGAGATGAGAAGCTTTTTGATTTTTTTTTAAACATTAAAGTAGGTAAGTACCTACCTACTTTCCATTTTTTTTTTTTTTTAGAAGTGAGGAATTTATTTTTAATCTAGCCAGGTCCCCACCCAGTCCGTATTGCGAAAGGGTGAGGGAAAATAAAGTCCAAAAACATTATTTTTCCTTCTAAATTTGGAAAAATAACGATGAAATCGAAGAAAGGACCTCACCACGTGATTCAGCGTCAAAAATAATGAAAAAAAATGTGCCACACTTTGGGATAAAAAAAATTCACTTTTGCGCACCCTGGTCACTTTGCGCGCGAAAAGTACCAAATGCACGCAATGAAAAACATCGGTTCGCGTATGAATTTCTCATGAAATTTGACGTAGAATCTGAATCTGCAATAAAAAATGGGGGTTCCCATTTGAAAAAACAAAGTTAGTGTTAATTGCGCACAATTGCGCGCATTTTTTTTGCGCAAAAGTATTTTTTCTGAATTCTTTACAGAAAAATATGAAAAATGGCGTTGGGCCCATTTTATTACGTAACTAAATACGGAAATGCCGGAGGGTGGACCATAACTTCTGGGACACCCGGTATAATCGGGTTATGGATACGAGGAAGCTATGTGCCACACCCACTTGGCCGACGTTTTTTTCTGAATTTCTCTTCCTTGTCGTTTTTAAGCAATAGGAAAAAAATGCTTCGAGACCAACTTTTCATACAATTTATTGAGCATCTTCAGGAATAGGATGGGAGATGAATTAAATGAAGATATTTTTTGGCGACTGGGAAGAAAATACATTTCTAAGTAGCATAAATGGAATTTGTTTCATCAGACACACCCTCAAAAACACCTTCCCATTGGTTATTTACGTTCGCGGTCGAGAATTTCAAACATAAGTTTTTGGGACCTACGATTGTTGGCTGTAGATGGACCAGCATAAATGGGCTGTAGAGAAAACTACATTGCCCATCCACTTGGCAGGATTTTTTCATCTTTTGATTGGGTTGAGGTAAGTAAAAAGAAAAACCAAGGTAAATGTTTGAAGGTAACTTGTCTTCAAACATCCGAATACTTATCTAGGGTAGTTCTGACCCGGAAGTGGAGTAATGAAAGTAAATAAAGTATATAAATATAGCATACCGAGTGCATAAAGTTTGTTGGTATGGTATACTGAAAATCGAAAAAACCAACAAACCAACAATAGCCGTGTGGGTACTCTATGATTCGTGGAGACGAGTAGAACATGAATATGGACTCCTAACATCTTCAAAGCATACCCAGTGCATAAAGTATGTTGGTATGGTAGGTATACTGGAAATCGAAAAAAAAAACAACAATAGCCATGTGGGGGGTACTCTATGAGTTTGTGGAGACGAGTAGAACGTGAATATGGACTCCTAACATCTTCAAAGCATACCCGGTGCATACAGTATGTTGCTATGCTGCACTAAAATTTGAAAAAACCAAGAATCGTGTAAAAAAAAACTTTCTAAAAGAAATTGCAACACCATTGTTTCTTTTCTTAACCATACTTTCAACTGAAAGATTTCTTTTAAAATTCGCTCATTAATTCATGCTGCATGAATAGACTTTTTTAGTTACCAAGGACCGATTTTGATGAAATTTGGTAAATGTGCTTCAGTCGGGCTTTTGATTTATGTCAATCACTTCTTTGGGTTGAAAAATAAGGGCTGAAATTTCCAAAACGCCCTAGCTCAAAAACGTTAAAGGTATTGTTTTTTCTTTAATGTAGAATAGTATTGAATTTTTTTAATCGTATGAGACCAACCAGAGCTATATAGAACCAACCGTTCGCTCCCTACGATAACTTGAGGGTTGAACTCATGATAAATCAGAAACAATCGCAAAAGAGGGCAAAATCGTTCAGATTTTAACTGATCAAAATGCGTTGTTTTCTCGAGTTGTTATTAGTTTTGTGTCCTTAGGAAACTTTAATTAAATTTCCTAATGAAGGCACCCTATTTCTTCGAATTGAGTGTGAAACGTTTATTTATTCGAAATAAACTTGATTCTGAAGCAAAAATATGGTTGGTGGGTAGTGACAATGGCAAAGTCGTGTTCTTTGCAGGCGAGTGATCTATGTAGAAAAATGATGAACCTTTGTGTAATAATTTGCAGCGTTTTTGGAGAGAGAATGTCATAAAAATTAATAATTCTTGATATGCTAAACTAGTTGGTAAGGTAAGTACCGTGTAAGGTAGCGACTCTAAAACCCATGGCCTTGAAAGGTGACTGTTCTATTCTGGTGAGAAGGCAGGTGAAAAATACCACCCGATAAGATAAAGGTAGAATTGTACCTACAACAAACAACTATTACCTGAAGGAGCTCTACTCGATTTAATCCACATCAAACAGGTAAGATAGGTAGTTTTATTTCTCATCAGATATTGACTCAATACTGGAGAACACTTCTGGGTAGGCAAATATTTTGAGGTGAGGAGAAAAAGAAGTAAACCATCTACACTACCGGGACCATCTACACTCCAACCCGCACAATTCTGAAAATTTCATCGAAATCCCCATCGAACCCACAAATAGACGCGCAACCAAAACTGTTCAGAAATTTAGATTCTAGAAAAGTGTTTTTTTTTTTCAGTTTCTAAAAGTGAAAACAATGCTTTCATTACCTTGATAGATTCAGAAGCAAACTCGTGCGTGATCGTGTAAATTTCTGGCGTTCTGAAATGCAGGCTGCTTCGTCCTTACATAAACATAAAGTATTTGGGTATACATTATAAAGGGTAAATGAGTAGGTACTATAATTAAAACACTTAGTGTAATTTCAGGACTTAGTTGCCGGCTACCAAGGCCCCCGAAAATTTGATTTCGACTTGGTGGTAAGTAAGGCGCAAATATTTAAAACCCGCAAAACCGAGCGGTCTTGACGGTGAGGAAAACCCCTGCGCCGTCACAAGCTCCGCTGCAACCGAAGCCATGAACACCATCTATTTGGGAAACACTTCAAAATTTGATGAGAGTACCAGAAAAAAAAGAAGAAGACCTCAGTAGAATAAAATTTATGTAGGTAGGTACTGCAAATATAATATATATACATAATTTTATTATATAGATTATAGCATCTTCTTATTCATCTTCCTATCACAATGTAACACGCTTCTTGTGTCTTCTTCTAATTGGGACTGTGATAAAGTATTATATCTATGAAGTGTTATATTTCTTTTTTATTAGAGGTAATTTATTTTCAACTTTTTAGTTCATTTAACTAACAAAAAATAAGAGCTTTTTTAAAAAAGGTTTTTTTTCTTTAATTTTTTTACTACTTACTGTAGTAATGGTTGTCAGCACGATTTGTCTTCTTTACAACGCCATAATATTTTGCAGCACGGTTTGTTTTATTACAATTATTGTATTTATCCTTTTAGTCTCACAACAGAGGGAGTGGGTTCGACTTGGATTGTCTGGATAGGGTGATCGTGGTAACACCTATGGGAGTACTAGACTCGTTCGAAACTAAACAAGGAGGTTTAGCCCCTTCCTAAGTTTTGACTTCTAATCAGTGACCCAAACTACAATTGACCTACAAACTACATAATGTGGTAGGGACTTGGAGTTTATCATAATTTATACTAATCATAGTCGAAATAGAGAGGGAGGTCCCTAGTATAAACCCTAGCAGGGGGGATCACTAAGTTTATGTGATGGTAAGTGCAGTGTGCAGCAAATAGGGGTTGTGCGGTCTCCCCCAGGAATTAAACTTGACCCCGACCTTGACCTATCAAAAAAAAAAAAAATTAGAAAGATCATCACAGTATGAAATGAAATGAATAATAAAAATAGAATGATAGAATAATGAGATGAATTATAAACAATGACAATTAAATAAATAATTAGGAATTAGAATAGGAAAATCATTTTGTGATACAAACATTCTATAACTTGATGAAATCAAAGAATCCCTTCCAATATTGTATAGATGTGAAGAGCGGAGATACATTTTACACTTTAGTCTCTCTTTGTACACTTTTGGGAGAGGGTGGAGAAGATGAAAAGTTGAGAAGACGCGTCATGAGAAGGTTATGTAGAAAGTTTTACACCTATTGGTTAGGTTAAGACTTTGAGCTTTGCACAGTCTATTTAATATTCAGGAGGAAGTTCGTAATCCATTTTACTGATTGCCAAAGATTTTTTTTTCTAAACTTGCTGAATTTTGAAAAATTGGTCAAGCATCGTTAGGAGAATTCATCTCTCTACGAAATTTGCTCTACTGCTGCAATATGGACCGGCAACAAGTTAATAATGCTACTTTTATTTTATTATTACTCCAAGCTTTTATTTAGATTGACCTGTACCGTTGTCTGTAATCAAATCTTGCAAGTTAAATTTAATCCACTCCCAGTTTCCGATTGAGCTGAAATGTTACATGCACATATAAACCGCATGACAATGCAATATTATTCACTTTCAAGAGACCATCTTCCAATTGATAGGGGACAATAGACATACTTCAATTCGTATGAGACCATCTCCCAATTCATAAAGGACATCCACCATTTCATAAAGCGCATCCTTCAATTCCTAGGGAACCATCCTGCATTTCATAATGGGCATCATTCAATTCGTAAGGGTTTATCTTCCTATTCATAGTGGGCATCCTCCAATTTTGATGAGAATAATATTTAAATGTAATTAAAATACATATACTTTAAGTGCTCAAAGCAGCACATATCATGTGAACGTAAGTACTAAACTATTTTGATGGTTTAATTAAGAGCGTTTAGCACCCTCTTTTGGTTTATTATTTTCAATAATGAACTTTTGGAATCGGACAAGACAAAAAATTTTCTAACACCCCCTCAAAATCTGTTGGTTTACGTTTCAAGTTATGTAGAATCCAAAAATCGAATACAAATTTGGCCGTCCGTCCGCCGTACGCGGCATTTTCCTCACTTAGCATTGACCGATTTTGATGAAATTTGGTATGTAGGCTCCATTTGGGGTCTAGTTGTGCCCCGAAGATTTTGGTTGATGTAAGTTACTTCTAAGGGTTGAAAAATAAGGTCTGAAATTTTGAAAACGCCCTAACTCAAAACATTTTGATACAAAGTTATTGTTTTTCCAGCAATAATTGATCATCATCTTAAATTATTTTAGATAGTATAGAATTTTTTGAGACCACGTGGAGCTGCTTTACTGCCTGATCGAGGAATACATAACTAGGCACAAAAATGGGTCCACTCTCATTGAGACTAATAATTGTAACTTGTAGTGTTAGCTGAAAGATACCAAGGTACGTGAAGTAAAGAAAGTAAACTAAATTAATCAAACCAAAGAAGTTCAAAACAGTCATCAGTCAAGTTTGACATTTCTCTGGTGGGATTGAACCCTGCCTCGGCACTTACAGCAGGTTAATGATTTATTATGTAATTCAAAATTATCCTGAAGTTGGGATTTATTTTTTTGGTAAAATAAGATTTAAACAGGATTGTGAGCAAGGAGCCCAAATCACTCTAAATATCATACCGTGATAGAAGGAAACAATAACGAAGAATCCACTATATGCAAAGAATAATTTGTCAAAAAATGAGAATCAATAATGTAATTAAAACATTGACATTGTCACTGTATTATAATGTCTAACTGATATTAGTTTACCTGCTCAGACTGAAGAGACATAGTTTCAAGCCTCCGTCCATGTCTCATGACTGACCTCATGTTTTTCCGGTGTGAAAGAAGCTTAAGGCGCGTCCTCACCAGTAACAAAACGTGTTCTAAACACTTATATAACCAATGTTATGTAATTTGTTAGATGTTCAACTGAAAAAAAATGTTTTTAACACGATGTTGTGTAACTTTTTTCTGTTATATAGCAGGTTACATGTTACCCACAGGATGTCGGTAAAGATCAAAGGAAGTTAGATAACTTGGATGTACGACAAGTTGCAAGCTCGTCTACACACACCTGATCCCCACTTTGTGCCCTCCTGATCAGTTGATGGAAAACTACCTTCCAGTTAGTGCGTCCTGTGTTTTTGTTGAAGCCAATAAGGGCCCCACAGACTTCAGGAACAATATTGGAAATACTCTGCTTTGAGATCTTGAATAAGCAACTCAAACTTTGATAGGAATCACCACTCGCCAAAAACCTCAGAGTAACTGCAAGCCTTTCTCTTGCAGTTATAGCACATCGATAATAATTGGTGTCCTGTTTTGCAATAGTTCGAGATACATAACATTATTAAGAAATTCAAAGTCAGAACTGCTCATTCGAGCGAAATTCTTAAACTCCCATCTTCCCTGATTTCCCCACTGAAGGAATCTCTACCGTCTTCCATCAGATCCTCCATCAGGTGAGTTCCACTGTACCGATGTCGAGCTTCCAGCGAAGGTCGCACCCAGTATCTGCGCTCAGTAGATTGACGGTGAGTTGATAAAATTACACAGGCCGCTGCGGCCAGCACATCCTCTTCCTCCGAAGCCATGATCACTACTGAATCAAATGATTGAAAGTGCTGCATTTTTTGTTTCATAGGTGTAGACGCGATTAAAGGGGACAGTTGTATAACTTAGTTGTACAAAATTGCTATACAACTTTACTATTTGTAACCGGTGTGGACGCACCGTTAGATGTGGCTACTACATGTTTATGCGCTCCTTTATGGGCCTATATAACTTTACTGAATAAACGGTTCTTCCCACATTTCGCCGGCAATTATTGTTCGATTTCAATGATTCCAGCGGCAATATTTTTGTTTTTCAATTCCCTAGGCAGATGAATTTCAAAAATCCTGGAAAATTTCAAATTTAGGTACAACTTTTAAACTTTGAGCGCCGGTTCTTGATAGAAATACTAACCCGGAACGAGGAACAAACGGTGAACGACAGAGACTCCCTTAATGCAACATTATTCATTCAGTTACCTTTTCGTACCTACGTATGTGATTTGAGGAATACCATTCCTTCCCTATGGTATGATGAAAGCTATTCTCCTAAAATATGGATTTTCATGCTTTCCATTTGGAGTTTAATAATGGTGGAGCTGCTGTGATGGATGATGGATGGAAATGCCCATTTTCCAAATCCCAGCGTCTCTGTAACGGAATATCTCCGCTAGGTTGGCATTAACAGAGATAAATTGGACGATACGATCGAAGGGAAGAAGATTCTGTCCCCCTCCATTTCCGTTAAGTAGTGACCTGCCGAGGGGGGGCGAGGGCCTTCAAAATCAAAGCAGGAAATCCAGTTGTACACCATAAGAAGAAAAAAAATCCGGAAAAGAAGGGGTAGGTGGAATCGTTTGTAACGTCCGACTATGAAGGAGGAAGGAATAGGCTGATCTGGTAGGTCAACCAGCCCACCGTGGGATGATTTTCGTCCTGTCCCACGCACCCCGTCTCATCCTATTGTCCGGAAGACTCCAAAGGACGAGGGTGAGGGGTCCTTCGCGACGTTACCTGACCAGGGGGGGTCCGGTTTCTAGTTCACACACCAGACCACAAGGGACCAACCCTCCCCCAATACAATCAAATAATTCATACAAAACATCTTCCCTCTTTTTTTGCACCTTAATCACCTAAGACAATTTTCTGCGAATGCAAATGAGGTAGTAACGTCTACATCTACAACGTCCAACATAGCCAGTAGACCGTCTAGTATTTTTCAAAAAACATAAGAAAGAAACACCCCAGTTCCAGGTTCTTGAGCAGTGTACAGGGAACTTGCCAAGGGGGGTCTTGCCTATGAGGGGTCTAGCCCATATTACTTGGAGAGACATGGTCATCCAAATAATATAGATTTATATGAGATTGTATATCAGTTTCCCGACCAGTTAAGAAACTGTTCCAAGGCAAGAAAAGTAGGGACAGTAGTAATTTGGATCAGTTTCCTCCTTTATGCACATTTCACCAAGTACTAAATAATAACCAAGTGGGAAAACTATAATAATAACATTCAATTTTATTCTCAATGAATGAATTACTGTCCACCCCACATGTATTTAGACGTGATTTTTTACCTTCTGTGAAATAAAAACAATGCAAAATATTACACAATGGTATAATATTTAAAAAAATATATAGATCAATCGTCTGATATGAACATGGCTTTGCCATTGTTACCACCAACCAACATGAAGAAAAATATCGATCGCATTTCGGTCAGCTAAAATTTGAACGGAGATTAGGACTCTTTTGCGATTCACACTCGTGTTTCTGATTTATTGTAAGTCCAACCCTTAAATTCTCGTAGGGAGTGAACGGTTTGTCCTACAGGGCACCGCGTGGTCTCAAAAAATTCTAAAAATTCAACACTATCTTAAATTGATGGAAAAACAATACCTTTATATCGAAACTTTTTGAATAAGGCGTTTTCCAAATTTCAACCCTTATTTGTCAACCCTTAGAAGTGACCTACATCAACCAAAATCTTCCGGACACAACTAGACCTCAAATGGAGCCTGTATACCAAATTTCATCAAAATCGGTCAATGCTAACTGATGACGGACAAATTTTGAGTTGGTTTAAACATTTTTATTTTTATTTTGGTCGATTCCAAAGTTTCATTATCGAAAATAATAAACCAAAAGTCTACCAAGCGAGTACGGTTTATCGCTTCTTCGTATCCATATCATGATTTTTTGATCAGATCACGATATATTTACCTATTGGTTATCAAACGTCAGTCCTGTATTACCTTCCAAGTTTAAGCTAATTGGGATATTAAGAAAGCAGTGATAATATTTGGGGGCATTTACGTTTGCGCATGCGCAATGGATACAAGATATCTGACTGCCATGAAAATGATTGCGGATCCTTTGCGATTTTACCGGATGAAATCAGCCATTGACCCAGAAACGACAATATTCAAAAAGTGAATCTCCAACTACTTTATAAGCTCGGTCAATCTGACACTGAAGCAAAATAACCTTGTCAATCCCGCCAGGAGTTAAATGACTGCGTTTTCTTCCAATTTCGATGAAATTCTTTGGGATTTTGCAGTTTGTGGTGTCGATATTCCCCACTATGGGTTTCATTGTGATCGGATCATCGGGAGCTCAAACGTGACATCCTCATATCAAGCGTAACTTACAAATTGTTCGTTCTATTTTGGTGAAATTCTGTAAGATTTTGCCGGTTAGGGTTGATGATCCCCCCAAAATTGTGTTGCATTGGATTGATATTATGCCGCAATGTAAATTCCTTGCCGTACCTACTCAAAATTTACATCTACACATCATTCTCTCAATGCCTGATTGTTCGATTTTTTTTCAAATTTGATTGATTAGTAGCTCTTAATACAGGGATATCAAGTCTAACACCTTATATATTAAATATATAAGTAAATGTTACTACCCACGCCTTGACATCCCACAAACAGATTCGGCCCCCAATGTCTGTGATTTGTTGGTTCCAGTGCAGTTTCCAAAAATCGATTACCAAAGTCACATTGAACTGGAACTTTGTAAGCTCCCTGATGTTCCAGGTTAACCCTAAATTTGATTGAAGTTTACTAGTCAAAAGTATGTACATTACTTATTTATTCTAAGCTGTTTGGTGCTACTTCCGTTCATTATATTGATATTGGGATCCGAATAAAGTGATGCATGCTGTTTATAATTTAGTGTAGTGATTTTCGATATAAAAAATTTGGTTCTCAAAGTCATTATGGCTAAATTTATAGTCTTTTGGGTAAATTCGTAATGTCTTTTGGCGTTTCATTTCAGATGGTTTGAGAAACAAAATTACTAAGGAAGGGCATGGTTAATACCACGTAGGTCGAGAAATTTTTGTTTTTCCAATTAGGTGACAAATTTTCAAGGAGCATGAAATTACGATTTTTCTCATTATGTAGCAAAATGTTTCCCAGGTGCAATTTAAGGTTTTTTTCAAATTGGGAATAATTACCTAGATGGATTGCCCTTAGGAAACGGAATTGAGTTTATAACGGTACAATTTTAATTTCAAAAGTAGACGTTTCATACATGGCGCTTTTCTCTTTTCGATCAAAAAATAATTACAGTTCTATCTCGACCTGGAATAACTTTTTTAATTAATCAAACATTAAAATCGAGTTGTTTAGTTGTTACTCATTTACTTGTGACTATTCTTCGAATTCGAACCCAGGTACTTCTTATTTTATGAAGGTAGATGTGTGATGCATGCACTTACACTCATAGACACTACTCATGCTACTGCATACTACTCATAGACGACAGCACACTACTCATAGACACAATATCTTTTTTTTTTTTTTTTTTTTTTTAAGAAAAAATGTTTTAAAGAGTTTCCGTCTGTCATACAAAACTGGTTTCCAAGTCCGAACCCAGAGCGGATGAGGGTTAAATCCCTGAAGAACTTTTAATTCCGGGGACAATAGTGAGAGGGCGATGTGTGGGAAAACAAAGGATAAGTGGACCGTCTTGGTGGTTCAAGACGAGCGGCACAATAGCCTTGAGACAATCACGAAAAAATTGTTTGGGGGTTGAAAAAAATAATTTATAATGGAAAGAGGCCAGGAAGGGAGGACGTGACAGACCTCAGAAAACCTTCAAAAGACGGAAACTGGATCTCTGAGAAAATCCGTCCCGCCGGGGAAATATTCTCAAACCGGACTCGGAAATCCAAGGAGGGGTTTTTCGAACCCCATCAACCTAACTACAAATGGGAGAATTCAACGCTCTATGAGGAGAAAACGTGTAACGTACTGTATTTATAATGATTCCCTATCTAATATTTTGGTCTTGTATCACTAATAATTTTGATTTCGAAGGACTAAAATATTGCTTAAAAATTCAAATATCTTGAGTCAACCCTTTTTGTTCATTCTCATTGTTGAAATTTCAATTTTAAAATTTTCGGGCTTTAGAAATAGGTAGGTAAGCAGCTAAAAATAATCTAAAATCGTCCGAGATTGTATGAAATTCACCTATAAGCGAATTAACTTACACTTACGGATTGCTGATAAGTTTGAGAGTCTATGGATACTACTCATTGTGTTGGTATCATAGGTGGTACCTACGAAAAAATAATAAGTCCCTTGGTGCCTTAGCGATTAAAACCTCAATTTACTTATGTTAAATGAATGGGGTTAGTTCAGCTAGTTACAAGAATACAATTATTATCTACGTATTGTATTGGAGAATCCGTCGTAACCAGCAAGTCGAGTACGGGAGGCGAGCGCTTCCGATGTAAGGACATCATCTTCAAGCCGTCGAGAGAGTACTCTCTCGCCTCCTGTACTCGACTTGCTGGTTACGTCGGATTCTCCAACACGGTACGTAGATAATAATTGTACTCAATTTACTTAGTTCAAGTTTGGACAATTTATTTTAATACACCTAGTAATAAAGCACTTGTAGGTACCACCGACAACATCATCATCTGTGAGTACACCGGTAGCTTAGAAAAAAGGAAGCGCCATGGTGCCATAACATTGTAAATAAACAATCAATAATGTTGTGTTTCAACAATATTCCACACATCCTTGGTTTTTATGTTGATTTTCATAACAAAGACTCTAAATTCTCGTAAATAAACCTTCAAGTGCTTATGTCTTCAACATGTTTCAGTTTTCAACAGCTATGTTCATTTACCTGTTTTTCTTCACTCTGGTGTACCTGACAATTTACTTCGTCCTTTGCTATTTGCATGACTGCATTGTAGTGGATGGTCCCGATTGAAGAGGTTGGAAGTAGTTTTCATCAGAATTTCAAAGAGGTCATCTGAAAGTCAGATATTTATTTAAAAGTAAAATGCAAATAGTTTCTTAGGTACCAACATTGTCAACCATTTATGTACCTTACTGTCAACCTCCTCTTGGATCACTTGAGCTATTTCAAGGTATTTTTCTCAGGGTGTTATATTTAGACAGAATAGAACTAAATTGGTTTAGGGTTGTTAATCAAATAAGAAGACAAATAAGTAAGTGTACTTTGTTCCTTACGTATAATGTCTAAATTATAATACCTAAACGTATTAACGTTGAATCATTATTGTCCTCTGTTATCTCTAAAGTACAGAATTTATGTTCATTGTAGGAGAGCACAGGTTTTCGTGGTGAATGTTCAACGAACTATGCAGGATTGCGACTAAAGATTGGCATACGAGCACAAAACCTCCACGATTCTGCAACTCGATTGACAAGTAGAAACCTAACGAGTTACCTTCGTTAAGTTGTAAAAAAAAATTGCTTTACCAAAACGATCGAGTTTTTTTCAACAGATGAAAAAACATCAATAGATATTATGAGCCTAGATGAATATGGCATTATTTTTCTCTCTTATTTGTATTAATCGGTTGTTATATTCTTACCTGCAGAAATCTCCAACCCTTCTCAGACAATCATTATCCAGAAATCTCAGTTCACTATAAACAATCTACACCGAGCTACTCGATTTAATGGGTAGGGTAAAGGAAATAAATAACAACATGACATATCTAGGAACCCCTTTAGATGTGAAGTAACCAAAAATACCATAAAATTACGTGTCAGTTAATTTGATAATTACTCATCAGTTCCGAGTTTCCATTTGAAGCAGGAGTAGTTTCTTCTGTTTGGACCGTTGTGATTCAAGGTGCCATTTTCTCGACATAAACCTTACTCCCTAATCATGCTAGGGTTAGTTTCCTTGAACTGTTCTAACCACAATTAAAATATTAAAACGTCGATTTAAGCCATAAAAAAAGACGGGGTTTGAATTAAATTATTGAATACAACAAAAGGAAACCATTTTACTTCATTTCTGTCGAATTTCCTCTCCCTCGCCCGTGAATACCTTCTCAAAGCGATATTCCTTGTCAATGACAAAATATCGAATGCAGAATCCTTTTCTATTAATGTGATTAGGAATTTGTATTCTTTAATACAAAATGCCTATTTAAAATATTTGCTCAATTGGAACAAACCTTCAACTTTCAAATTTTATTTTAACGTTTTAGACGTAGATTCTACGGCATTGCGTAGGTATTTTGGCATGGAAATGTGATTAGGATTGTGCAGTTATTGATGGACACATTACTACACAATGGTTTATTATTTACATCTATACCTACGTGATGAGTTAAATCATATTTTAGACAATCTTATTTTCTCATATTAAAAACCTGAAAACGTGGTTTTAGGAAGGTAGGTATGTTGTTGTTGATATTGATGACTGCACATTTGGCTGACCACTGGAATAGTTTTCAAAAACTCTCCATGGAAATAAAGGTGTTCGTAAAGTACCTACCTACAAAGGAGCCACAAATTTCAACCCTCAATTCTAGTTGGAAACGATCCAATTTAGATCCATCAACACTAGACGTGAAGCCAAAAAAAGCAGCCGAGGGGATTAGACAGTGATAAACTTAATTATGTCAACGTCACTCGAGGGGAGCACAACTATGGGAGCTTTTTTCGTCTATGAGCCTAGTAAAACACTATGTTTTTGAGTGTGAAATAATACCTACTTTGCAGGGGCCCATTTCAAAAGAGTGGATGAAATGGTGATGTCATAACGGAGCGAAGACAAGCTAGAGGACCCACAAAAATTATTTTAGGGGAGAGTGGACCACGGCAATAGTAGGCAAGGCAGGGAAACGAGTTTAGGAACGACTCATAGACACGCTTCTATTCGTATATTAGTTTTTTTCCGCGTGTTCTCCCTCTTCCAAATGAAGTGAGTACCTGCCGACCCTAATTTCTCATCTAATAAAATTCTAGTCCCGTGCCAAAGGTCAGTGAGCATCTTATTAGTTTATTTATTCCCTTACATAGCCGAGTACCGAATTGCAGCGCTCTAGGAAGAATTATAAATATTTTAGGTATTCTCTCAAGCCCTAAAAAAGGTTTTAAATTTAGGAGCATGGAGCAGTATTTTACTTGTTATAAAAACTTGGTATTCATGTTGCAAGTAAAAAAAAGCCTTTTGCATACTTATCAGATCTTTATGAAAAGTTTTTGTTTTGTTTCTGGTCTTTCCTATCCCGAGTTCACGGATAATCTTTTCCGGGATCGGCAGGTAGAGCCCCATTATTGAGAATGTTGGGTAGATCACAAATACACAAGCTGACTTTACAGTACTGATATGTTTTAAAGAATAAGTATATTTGTAGTAAAAAAATGCAGACTGCTATAATATGCAAAGTAGGTGGGTAATCCTCATTAGATTCTCTTTAGACAAGGAGAACCTCTATACCTCCCACTACTCTTTAGTCAGAACTGTTCAGTCACTCAACACAAGCTCCCATTAACTCGCTCTCTCTCACTGTTGTCTTATCCTTTTTCAATACAGTTTCTTTATTTTTTGTCTACGAAGTTTTCATTTTGCTGCCTACTTTACTCAACACACTTGAAACTGAGATGGTGAATCATTAAACTGAATTGAAAAGAAGGAACTTCAGCGGAGCTAGAGTAGCAAGTGCCATTAGGATACAACAGAAAAAATTACAAGGTAATGCGAATTAGTGTGAAACAAGTTGATGTACAGCTTGGCAAAGGTTTCCATACAACTTTGGGAATCATAAAGGAACATGGATTGAACCATAAGGCCTTATTTTCGGGTTGTAGATAATATCTACAACCCGAAAATAAGGCCTTTATATCATAAGTCTTTATATTATAAAGACTTTATATATCTACAACCAATACACAATATCTACAACCCGAAAATAAGGCCTTTATATTATAAGTCTTTTTGTTATAAAGACTTAATATTATAAAGTCTTGAGAGCATCTCAGTGAGCGCTCTTCAACAGGTGCATAGAGCTGAATACCAAGGAGGACATAACTCACTGCTGTCATTAGAAATTTAAAAAATCGCTTAAAATCCAAGTTTTCACTGAAAACTAAAAATCAAGAATTTTTCACGTAAACGCCTTCGTAAACAACTTTTATTAACACTTGACAACGTGAAAAAAACATATTATAGTACGCATGGATCCGATAAGACTACCATTGGGTAAGGATTAGTTCAATTTCAACCAGTAGGTAAGCGGTAAAACATACATTTTTATTTACCTTTCTACTGTACAAAACTGCTTCACTCAATGTAATTTAGTTAGTATTTTGAGTCAGAGCGTGTGACCCCCCCCCCCCACCACTCCACGACCTTAGCCACCATAACATTTCTAGCTGCATTCGAGCCTATGATCTACGATACTCGACATGCAAATTCGAGTTCACCTTCTAATGCCACAGAGGTACCTAATACGCCGTAACATTGAATTATATCTGTTAGTTGTGGCATGTAGTCCGTTGAAGATCACTTAAGTATCACTTACGAAATACGAAAAACCCACAAAACACGTGATTTCTGGCGTCCAGGGACGATGGTGGCAGAGAGGATAGTCTATGAAAATCGAGAGGTTTATTGATAATGTTCCCTCAATTTCAGAGCTTGGCTACCAATAGTAAGCCTTAACAGGAACCGAAAAATTGAAAAATCGTATATTTTGTGAATATTATCTCCCCAACTAGCCTCTTTCCCATGTGAATTTCGATACTTATTGTGCAACTGAAAAGTTGTCTGAGTTGAACAAAAAAAGAAAAGCTCAAATCGGTTGAGAATTGATGAGTAGGTAGCGCGCTCAAGGTAGGCACTGTCAGAATGATCCCTTTTTCAATAAATAACCCCCCGTTCCTCCTCCTTAAACGCAAATTTCGAAATTTCCGCGACGTTGTGCACAACTAGATAGATTTTTGGTTCGAACAAAAAAAAAGAACCACGCAAATCGGCGGGAAATTGAAGCCTCGGTAGAGTATTTACACAAGATTTTGTCACATACACACACAGATATAACCCATGTTTTTTTTCACGTATTTGTGTGTTCTTATTTTTTTCTCCGTTGAGTTTTGTCTTTCTTCACCTCAGATTAATCACATAAGGACGCCCAAGTCTTACCGTTGGACATCCTAAAAAGTATGACACTAGACATAAATTTGGCATTTGAGTTACTAGTTAACCTCTTTAGATTACAGTTGGTCCAAACCTATCTCCCTTCATTGACCAAATTTCTCCTGCGCTTTCACTCCAAATTTCAAAGGTGGTACAGATTATGTTCAGGGAGTTTTTAAATGAAAACTTCGAGGGGAGAATGAACTTAGTTCAAATTTTATAAATGTCAAGAAAAGAAACAAACAAATACTTATAAACGGAAAGTGCTAAACTTGATCTGAGAAATCTTGTCTAAAAACTTATTAGGATTTGGATTGGATCTGATTCGCTGCCGAGTACACACCAAGGCGAACCAATCTGAGTTACCGCCATGGAAAATATAGTTCAAAATTTAAGTATTTTGGCCCATTTTTTTCAGGTCAAGAAATTGATCCAATCCCCTGGACCAGTTTACTAACTCCCAATAATAACATTTTGAGAGATAAGAATGAGATAGCATTGGGAGCTCAATTTTCAAGAGGATTAGGTTGTGTGAGTTCATTCAATATCTTTGAAAAGGACACCTTTTTCCAAAGTGACCTTTCTTCATTACTCTTTGGCAGATTAGGTATAAATTTTGTTGAAGTGGAGATTTTTTTTATTACTAAAACTACAGATTTTCCTAAAATATAATTCATTTTGCGAAAAGTTTAATACAATTTTATTAGATTTCTATGTCTTTGTTTAAATAATCTGAACACAGAATAAACTAAATAAACTTGTTTTCTTATTAAATTTGGGAAAAGTCTAATTCAATTTGAGATTAGTTTCATTCAATTCGCAAAAGGTTTTACTCCAAGTGCGAATGCTATACATCACAGCTCAGTTCTCCCTCTGGAGTTTGTTGTTTTCCATGCTCAGGAGGGAGATGGAGCTCTGTTGTCAATCAGTTTCCACGTGTTTTTTCTCTCCCCTGTTCATTTCTGACCCGTCGTACTGCTACACGTTTCGACAGTAATTTGCAGAAATAAAAATACTGCAAAGGTATTGGACAATGTCGTGAAGAGAGTTTTTGTTCATGCAGATTAAAGACAATGATTCGTCTAGCTAACCAGTGGCGGTATGTTTGGGCCAACATTACAGGAAAGACCACCGAAGCCACGTGGAACGGCCGGTGCAGCTTTGCGCGGGAGGGCCTTCGCTCTAGTAATGGTACCAAGAGTGGATAAACACCCCCAACTACCACCGCTGACGAGGGGGAGGAAACTCCAACTACAGTCCCTGGGCCAGACCTCTGTGAGAAACCTTCGGACAAAAGACCTGGGCCTCCTATACAACTTGCATACATAATGAGGTCCCACGCTTCGGATCGAGGGACCCCCAGGAAGTCAGATGGCGATGTCGCAATCCTCAATCTCAGTCGTGTCCCCACTTCTACTCCCGCACCCCTTTATCTTAGACAATGGGCAGATTTAAACTTGCCAACTCTCCTTTTTCTCTTCTTCAGGTTGAAGGAAGGGGATGAAAACGTTGGGGTCCATCGCGGTCCTCCACTTTTCTTTGGTAGTGAATCTTCTTTCCTGTTTCTATTTCCTTCAAAACTATCATGATCCTTCCCAAAACCCGACATTAAATTTTCAAATTCGAAAGATTCTTACTCTCCTATTTCAACTGGCAAAGAAAGTGATTGCTCTCTACCCGCGAAACATTCCTGGTTTCCAACCAAATTCGTTGTTGATAGTACCTACTCCAATCTCTGCAACGACCTCTACATGTGGTCGACTTTGATTGCTTTAGTTGGTTTACGTGAACATTTTTCCTTATTTTATTTTCCTTATAACATGCCCTTACATCAGCTGCCAATATCTTCAGATATTGCAGGTAGCAGAAATTTTATGTTTACTTTAGAGATGTGAAAAGTCTGACAAGTTGGGCGGGCAGTACCTACAGCTTCCTCACTTAGCTTAGCATGAACACACATGTAGAATTATTTGTTGAAATATATCAGGATGGAGGGTAAATCAAACTGTGCTGCTTCCATTTTTGAACCAGTTTCTCCACTTAGTGACAAGAGTATCAAACCTACGCAAGTGACCACAAAACTGAAAAACCAAAATCAACTGACACTTCAAAAGGTATCTTTCCCACCTGAAATGAGTTAAGTAAGTGTATTAATGATTAGGAAGGTAGATATAGCTCTTGCAAAATTGGAATGTGCAGATGGTCAAAATAGTAGGTCATTACTGGAGTTTTGAACATCTCGATCCTGCCTTACATAGATTATCATAAGTATAGCAAATGACAAGTGAAAAACGCTTTAAAAAGTGACCACAAAATAGTACGTTCCTAATCAACTTTGTTTTTAATGTTTTTTAAAGTATATTTGTTACCTTATTCATTATCATCCTTATTCATCTGTTAGTTACCTTATTCATCCTTCGAGTCTTAAAACAAATTGTTGAGATATAATGGTACCTATTAGGCACATAAGTATTTTTTAAACAAAAAACCTCAAAAAAAGGCAGACGTTAAGACTTCTTATTACATTATTATGATAATTTAGGGTTCAATTCTGCACTCTAAAAACTGGTTGAAGCATTTCGAAGTACCTTTTCTGCTAACACTGCGATAGCTCTATTTTACTGGGAAATCGCTAAGCTAATTAGGTACATTTTTATTGAGTGGTAATTTGAGGTTTCTCACTTAAATATAAGGGAAAATAGTCGGAACACATGAAATTCATATATATTCAAAATTCCAACGGTCGGTGGGTGTCGGGACGGTTTACAAAAGCGAATAAACTCGGACAGTCCCGGGTCAAGAAGATTATGTTGATTACCGGCCCCCTCCCTTTGGATCTCTCCTATACTTGCACGTACGCTTCAAGGTGGAATGGAAACGTGAAAAAGGAGAATCGGAATTAGAAAAAATAAGAAAAAAATTGTCGGAGAGGTAACTCGTGTGAGAAAAAACCAGCCGGATGTGATGTTGGCCACCCTCGCAAGGGATGATAAAAGAGGCAAAGCGGTCTTGAAGGTCGGCCGGCTTTTGCGGAGGGTTTTCCTGGTGCAGTGCAAGTGATGACGACAAGGGGTTTTTGAACTGGGGCGGCGGAAGTTCTCGGATCGGACGTCCTAAAAAAAAGGATGGAGAAAAAGTATATGAACGAAGAAGGAGCGTGGAAGTGAGATGAATGAGAAAACATACAGAATGGAGAGAGCGCATGCGCGAATCTTCTGAACAACGTGAATCATATTCACGGGGAAGGATCACATTAAGTCTGTGTATGTACCATTTAATAGGGTCAATTGAGATGATTGCCAACACTCATTTCAAAGGAGCCTATGATCACCAAGAAACCTACAGTAGGATTATTGGATAGACAGTGAGAAATCTATGACAGGATTACCACAAATATCACCCAGCATTTTATCAAAATTGGATTTCAAATTAGTTAAAGAACCTAAAAAGTTTGCCGAGTACAAAGCATTTGCTGAGGCTTCTTCATACCACTTGAATGTTGATATTCTTCTAAATCAAACAAAAATTTATCAAACCAATATGGGCAGATACTGACCGATAAAGAACTAACTTTTCACTGAATTAGGTAGTAGTTCAAAACTTTTGTCATCTCATCACACCTCGTAACCAGCGAGTCTATCCTACACATGAGTCTCCGCACGGCTAGTGCCAAACATTCAGAAATGGAAGGACATGAAGCATGGAGAATTCAACTTTATCCTAACACAATTATTCACAGGACATGGAATGTTCTATGCCTATCTACATAAAATGGGAAAGGTAACTGTCCCAACATGTCTGCATTGCCAGAAGAGAGAAGATGATGATGCGCTACACACCTTTTTCAAATGCACCAAATGGGCGGCTGAAAGAAGCCAGCTGCTAGCAGAGCTGGGGTTAACTCCCCAAATTTCAACACCAGAAGCTGTCGTCAGCAAGATGCTGGAAGGTGAGAGAAGCTGGAGTCTTGTGGCAGCGTACGTGGAGAGTATCCTGACAAGGAAGACATTGTTAGAACGAGAGAGAGAGAGAGAGAGAAGGGAACACCTGGTCCGTCCCGCCATCCAGAACTGATGAAGTGCCCCAGGACTCAGCCTGAAGTAATGTGTTAAACAGTTCCAGGCTGAGCATCCAACGTGGGAGAAAAGGAGGTGTTTTTTTAGTGGGTTTGAATCCCACATAACCTTGAAGTCGCGGACCCTTCAAGGTATCTTACGAGATCCAACTCCACCTGTGGATCTTAAAGATTTTCTCAGCTATCTGACAAAAAAAAAAGAGGCTCCATTAGAATGATGTGCACCTCCATACACTGAGACGTGCAGTATTCAGTAGATGTGAGTATTCGGTAGATAAACTAGGTATGTGAGCAGTTAGTGTTCAGTTAGTCTCACCTGCTGACTGATAAAATCTTAATAGCCACCAGCAGCCAAGGAGTCCCAACGTGGAAGGATGGTTGCTTGCAGACTAATGTATGCTCTACAGCGGAAAATAGATGTATAACGCGGAATAAAACGAGGGAATAAAATGGAAGAATGCTTTGTACGGAAGAATACATGTAACAACTGTTTTTGAAATCATCAGGCATCATCGTTAGACTACATCCAACCTTTCTAGCAGTTGCACAGAATTTAAAGATGTATAAAAACCAACACCTCTGTGATTTATGTGCATCTCTACTACAGCTTGAGTTATGACAGATCACCCATTTTAGAGGCATAGTTTTCTTACTAGAATTATATTGGATAACTAATTGATCGAGAAAAGCAAGAGCAAAATACGCCCACCTAGTACAGTCGAAGCAGGTTCCTGTTTATTCATTACTCCATAAAGGGCAATAATTTGCCTTACTCTTTTTTTCTACCCCGTCATGATATACCTACTCTGATTATTAATTGCGTAACCCGACACTCTACATTCAAAGGCCATTATTCGTGGTTTTTGCAAAGAGCCTCTATTGTCAGTTTCGTACTCCAACTCCCGCTAAGCCGGGAGAAACAAATCTGCAGGATTTTTTGTTGTTGTACCTTTCGTTATTTGAGATGACCAGTCTGTCTTAACGTAGTATTTGTAGGGAATGAAGGAAAATCGTAAGAAATCAATGGATGAAAAGTAGATCAAACGCAGGACTTTGTCGGTAGTGGGAGAATGTCGGTCTTCGGGTTTTAAGAGGCCATCAGTATGTCTTCCCTGATTGAGAATTCGAGTCCGAACTCAGTAGGTGACTCAACTTCATCTTCTTCAGAATATGTTGAGTTCATCAACCTATGAACGGTAATAATAACATATTATCAAAGTGATAATAAGGTACCTAGGTGGGCAATAACAAAACCAATTAAGTAGATCCCATGTCGAGGAAATCTCTAGTAGTCATATCAATTTTGGTTTATTATTTTTCAATTAAAAAATTTTGGAATCGAGCAAAAAAAAAAATTGTTGCTTGTCCTCAAAATGCGGCGTTTTCCTTAATTACTATGGACCGATTTTGACGAAATTTGGTTATAGACTCCATTTGGGGTCTAGTTAGGGAACAGGAACAAGATGTGAGCTGAAGTAATTTTGATCTCATAATGCCATACCGGTTAGGAACTCTACAAATTGATTTCCTCGTTATTAAAATTCGGTAGCTCATTGTGCCCATCCACTCATCTGTAATTTTGTGGCCGACCAAGGTTTAGAGGTATTATGCTTCGTTAATTTAGCTAAGGTACCTACCCAATAGAATGAGAAAGAAGGTGCTGATTAGACAGGTCTCAAATTCATTTTCGGGACTGTCGTGAATCCAACCCGTCATAGCGCCACTACAGGAACAGCGCTAAGCATAATATCGTTCTGCGTTTTATGATGGTAGATGATGATAGATATTTATGGTATATTGACTTGAACATAATATTCCAAGACATTCTTTCTCTGGCCAAAAGCAATAAATTCAGACCCATTCAGGCCGCTTACTAGTAGGAGTGGGCAGAAACGTAGGATCAAGAGGGCTCAAAAATCATGGAATATCGATCAGTGGAATTCCAATGGCCCGATGAGAGCTTTACTTTCTCCTATCTGGCCTCCGATTTTGGATTCTGTCTCAGGAACTTTCTCTCCAAACAACTATATTTTAATTATTATGGAGAACCATTAATCAAAGCAAAACAAAGTACATGGTCTCCAGTAAAAACTACAATGAAATAAGAACGCCAGACATTCTCCTGGGCCCGTACTTCTTCGAAAGAACACTAGCTGCTAATCGATGCTATTTTGGACTATTGCCGCTCCTGAAATCCCGAGTACTCTCCAGGAGGGTTAAACTCACCTTGTACGAGGCGCTGCTTCGCCCCGTCCTGACATATGCTTCAGAAACGTGGGTCTTGACAAAGCAATCTGAAAATGCCCTTAGAATTTTTGAGAGAAAAATCCTTCGGAGAATAGTGGGCCCTGTGTTCGACCATGGACAATGGAGGCGGCGCCACAATGAAGAGCTCTACCAGCTGTAGGATGATTTTGACGTTGTCAAATTCGTGAAGTTAGGGAGATTGAGGTAGGTCGGCCATATTCTCCGAATGGATGATAACGATCCGGCTAAGCAGCTCCTGTTAACTCGCCCGAATGGCACAAGGAAGAGAGGAAGGCCACGATTAAGATGGAGTGACAATTTAGAAGAAGACACAGCACGGCTCGGGTGCTACGACTGGATGACAACGGCACAAGATCGTTCGAGCTGGAAAGATGTCCCAGAGGAGGCCAAGGCCCACCCTGGGCTGTAGCGCCATTTAGTTAGTTAGTTACTTATGGAGAGGTCAGGCTATATGGTTGTAGGTACCTCTAACCTGCCGAAGAAGGCACAAAGCTGTCCTTCCGGGGATGAAAAAACAGCACTCATATTTCAATATGAATGTCCGATGGTGTATAAAAGGTAGATTTCTTCTAAACTTCCTTCGACTAAACTTGAAAGGAACCAAGAAAAGAAGTCTGCCAAGTGGGTGTCGCACATAGCTTCCTCGTATCCATTACCCGACTGTAGAGATGTTCCGATGCATTGTAGTTAATCTCAAAACATCAATCTCTAACTATCTTGCTAGTGCAAGATCCCCTCATAGGGGACCATCTACACCCCAATCCGCATTATCTCTGAATATTGTTGGAAAAAGTAGAAATTATGGCTGATAAAAGGATTTCACCTTTGCGTATGCGCACAAAATACTTTCAATTGGGGGCAATGATTTTCATAGGGGACCATCTCCACCCCAACCCGCACAATCCTTGAAAATTTCATCGAAATCGGATGAGAGTAATATAAGTTATGGCTGTGGGGAAGATTTCACGTTTGCGCATGCGCAGCGGCTACTATATGTCCGGGGATGATGATTTTCATAGGGGACCATCTAAACGCCAACCCTCATAATCCCTGAAAATGTCATGGAAATCGGATGAGAATTGTAGAAAAATGAGAATGAGAATTGGATGATGAGAATTGGATTGTTGTGTGATTGTTGATCCTTGGCTGTGGCAAGGATTTCATGACAGACAGACACACAGACAGACAGACATACAGACACGGATCCAAAATTGTTCAACGCACCCTAAACGTAAAACGCGAGTGGAAATTTTGATATTGGTGAACTTTTTTTTCAACCTTGAAAAGTGAAAACAAAGCAACAAAACAAAGCTTCCGGTACCTTGGTAGACTCGGAAGCAATAATAAACTCAAATTTCTGGGTGTGGGGCTCTACCACTCAAAATCTGCCATTAGTAGTTACTTACCAGTTCGCTGATAGTTGAACGTAAGTAGTGGAAAGGTAGATACACCTCTTATAGAAATATCTAGCATGCATTTCAAGGCAAAATACTTGGCTTACATTCTTTCAGCTTTCGTCCTATATATTGTTATGAGGATTCCGAGCGAATTGTTCACTGTTTACTTAAGGAAAGGTTGTCAGCAGGATAAGAGGAAGAGTAATGACGCGGGAAAGGGAGCGTAACAGAAATGTCGGACGTTAAACATCGATAGAACAAAATAGGCCGGGGTGACAGAAAGGTTTTTTTCAAAGGGGTTGGGACCTTCCCAAAGGGTTCCAGCGCCGTTTGTATCCAAACCGGACCTGTCCTCTGATTTATGTACTCTTTAATCGATAACTGTAATAAATCTTAGTTGGATTAAACCCTCGGATACAGTGGGGGGAGAGTGAGGTATGCAAATAAGGCTTTCGAAGATCATTATGTTCCTTTTGCCAAGTGTGAAACACGTTTGAAACCTGTTGTCCGGGCGCTAGGAACCTTCAAAGAGGGATCGGCCTACAGCCACCCCCGGACGTGATAATAGCCAACATACCGAGAGACTGTCGGTGATTGGGAAACATCAACGGTCTTTCCCTTGTCAGTTTCTACATAAATATTAACTATTATCATTGTAAACTCGCTCGATAGTAGGGATGTCCCAAAAGTATCGATACTTAAAAGTATCGATACTTCCTGAAAAAAGTATCGATACATATCGATACTTTTTTTCCCTGATACATATCGGAGTATCGATACTTTTTTTCCAGTATCGGAAGCGATACTTTTTTATATCTCACATTTTATCTGTTTCAACATCTACGACATGAAGGTACCTACTTGAAAGTACCTCTACCTCTACGTAGATTGTTGGGAGACCAACAAACTTCAACAAATTTAACAAAGATGATGTACCACCACCTCCAGCTCTCTATGATAACCTGCTGTCCTTCATAATCGAGGAAGTACCACCAAAATATTAACCCAAACAAGTGCAATACGAAAACAAGTGCCTAAACAAAAACAAGTTTTAAATTACAAAATGAGTGATTTATTGTTTTGTTTATTCTATACTAATTATTATCCTCGTGATGGAGAGATGTCACTCTGATGGAGATAAACATTTCACCCTTTTTTGTGAAAGTATCGAAAAGTATCGATACTTCAAAATATCGATACTTTTAGAAAGTATCGTATCGATACTTTTTGATACTTTCTAGATGTATCGATACGATATTATATCGATACTTTTGAAGTATCGGACATCCCTACTCGATAGTTCGTTGAGAACCTTCCCAGGTGATAACAAATTGAGTGGGTTTAGGTTGAAAGGAAGTCAAATTCGACGTTGGGACGTTCGGTTTCTACTGAGCGCAAGTTACTTTTATTTTCATCTAGTCTGATACCTGGTACTATTTAGGTACTTACTCTCTTACTGAAGAGATGAATTTTGATGAGTACCGTGAACTGGGGTGATACTGATATGCTGGGGTGATACTGATCAGCAAGCTTTTTTTATTTGCATGCGACTGCAGCGCTCCACACAGTCCGAAATGGAAAGTTAGGTCGTGTTATGTGTTCGTAGCAATGTTTTCTCTGGGGGGATATCGTTCCCACCCGAAAGTCTAGGTTACCATGGTAGCTGATAAGGAAATAAACAAATCTCAAAATCGGGCCCAGCAGACATTGCGATTGTAACTTCTGTTGTGCCGGTGTCGGGTGTTGTGTGGTGAAGTTCTAGCGAAAAGATTTTGTTTCTACTAGAGCTAAGCATGAAATATCTGCAATTAGTTTGTTTTTTTCCGTGTTACTACAGTTGGTTATCTGTTAAAAACAAAAACAACTCATTTCCAGGGGGTGATAGTGATCACGGCCGAAATGCCCCGAAACTTTCAAAACGTGATTGGTCCATCATTATTTTTAGTAACAAGTGCTTTAAAATTAGTTGTTTCTTGTCAGTTACCAAACATGTGCCACGAATGGTCTCATCATAATAATAAATACTGAAGAGGATATTACGAGTCTTGAATTTTGGCATTATTCTGATTTATATAAGTTAAGAGTTGGTTTTCATTAGTTTTTCAATTCAAATTGTTCTGAAATTCGTTGTTAGAGGGTTTTTTTTACCTCAGGGTACTAAAAAACAATTTTTAATTGTTTAAGTTCGATTTTTAATTGTTTTTAATATGTTTAAGTTCGATTTTAAATTAGTGATCACTATCACCCCCTATGTGGGGGGTGATACTGATCAATTTAATTATTTTTTTAAATGAGCTTAATTCAACAAAATTTCAAAGTTTGATATAGGATACTGTTCGTAAGATGTGGGAGAATATAAACTATTTTTTTCAGATTGTTTTGAATTATTACACTGGTAGTTTTCGAAGAAAAACTGTAGAAATTGATCACTATCACCCCAGTCTACGGTAGCCAGCGCTCAAGGCGTTGGTTTCTTGACTTTTGGAAAGACCCCATTTCATTTCCTTCTTCATTACTTCGTAATGGATCTCGTTGTCTTCTTTATCTGCATTGACTATAGAAAGGTATTGTTCATTAAAAAATTTAAAATAGAATTAAATTTTTAGAATCGTAAAGTAAAGTAAAGTAAACAACCATTTCAGGTTGAATTTTCGTCCGAATGTCATTTGAATTTTCGTTCAACGACCACATCACTGCTGTACTCCAAAGGTGCCGTCATCGACTGAGAACCCTCAAGCCCGTACTAGGAAAACACTCCCCATTAGCACTAGACACTAAGCGCCTCGTCTATTTGATGCTAATACCGCCTATATGGGAGTATGGTTGCCAGATCTGGGGTGGTGCAGCCGATTCACAGGTTCGTCGAGTTCAGACGTTCCAGAACAGAGCCTTGAGGGTTATCACAGACGCACAGTGGTATATCCGGAACGACAACCTGCACAAAGATACAGAGATTCCAATAGTGAAAGATGTTCTAAAAGCCTCATACTCCCGATTCCACCAACGGCTCCGCAATCATGTTAACCCACTCGCAGCAGGCATTCTGGAAACTTTACCTCCCGATCGCCCAAATCGTCGTCTAAAAAGAAGACGCCATACTGACCTTCTTATGCCAGGCCATCAAACTGACCCAAATGCTCCATCCTCTGCTGCGACCTGAGAAGTCAATTATAAATACTTTGTCTAAGTTAATTTAAATATCAGAAATGTGATAATAGTAATATAATTAATTTATAACAATCTTATATGTATTCCAATACGGGAGAAAGTCGCTGGACTTCGACTCCCTCTCACATGCCATGTCCTTGTTAAATTATTAACTGGTGAACTAACTGTAATGCTACTTTTTGCAATAAAGTTCTATTATATTTAAAAAAACAAAAGAATGTCATTTCTGGCGTCGCGGACGTCATCAGCTGTCTTCCAAAGGGAAGATCCTGGGTTGTGACGAAGGGGGCGGCGAGCCGCAAATGCCCGAAAACACGTCCGGTGACCGAGACTCGAACTCACGATCTTTCCCGCAGAGATCGGTTCTTATCTCGGGCCCGAAACGCGTCGGCGAACGATCACGGCTACCGGAACCCCCCAGATTTTTAGAATCGAATGGGACCAGTAGCTGCGTGAGAGCTCTATAGGACCAACCGTTCGCTCCCTATAACGTGCTAAGGGTTGAACTTAAAATAAATCAGAAACGCTAGCGCGAATCGCAAAAGATTTCAGCTGCTCAATGGCCTATTTCTCCGAATTGAGTTTCATGTCCCTCAGTTGTGCTTCCCTGGCGACCAACAACCAAAAAATTACGATGCTTTGTTGGTAGGTTCTATTCGAAAATAAACTTTTGTTCTGTACTCATAGGAACAAATTTGTTCCTATGAAATTGTTAAAAATTCTCCTGCCTACCTGTGATTCCCTCTAGTGTTTTTATCGAGATTTTTAAATTGTTGATTAGTTTTTAAATAAAATTTAGATCCTGCCCGCTTTGTGAAACGAAAGAATGTTTGTTATGAAATTGGAAGAAGTCAGGAATGCTTTCAAGCTTGGCAGGGTTAGAGGATTGGTTTTTGTGAGAGATGGAATGACTAGATTATTGAACATGAGCTTGAGAAAGGGGGCAGCTGCTGAGTAAAGGAATGATAAACAAGAACTGGGTCTTTTCTGCTCCTCCTCATAAACCAACAAAACAAACTTGATATGTCTCAATCAATATGTATGATCTATACAGAAAAATAATAGACCGCTGTAATAATTTGCCCGTTTTTATTAGGACGTCCCACAGTAAGACTTGGGCGTCCTTATGCGATCGATCTGGGGTGAAGGAGGACAACACTCAACAGAAAAAAAACGTCTGCCAAGTTGGGTGGGCAGTATAGCTTCCTCACTCATTGTAACATGGACGTATAGAATCAGTTGGCGAAAAAATTATGATTCAAAGAGTTATTGAATACCAAAATATTAGCGGTCCACCGTCTAGGACCTAACCCACACAATCCCTGAAAATTTCATCGAAATCGGTTGAATAGTTGCGGAGTTTTGGTTGTAACAATAAAATTAAAGTTCGCGCATGCGCAGCGGCTATTGCTTGACCAATTTGATTGAAACTTATAGGGTGTCTCTTAGAAGTTAGTCCCTAACTAACCTCCAAATTTGAGCAAAATCGGTTCATTAGATACCGAGAAACCGAGGTCCCAGGAAATTCACGTTTGCGCATGCGCACTCGCTCCTATTGGTCCGAAGGTGCTGAAATTTATAGGGGACCGTCTAGGACCTAACCCGCACAATCCCTGAAAATTTCATCAAAATCGGACCACAGGTTAGTATAGTTTTGCCCGGGACAAGGATTGACCACAGACAGACAGACAGACCGACAGACCGACAGACAGACAGACAGACAGACACGGAACCAAAATTGTTCGGGAAGCTCTAAAACGCAAAAAGCAAGTGGAAATTTTGATTTTGGAGGACATTTTTTTTTTTCACTTCTTTCACGAATACAAAGCTTCCCTTCGGTAGTGAGGAAGCAAAATAACCACACAGTAATCCGTTTTAGACCATTCTGAATCCAAATCCGCGAAAAAAACCATAGGTGTATGTCTGTGTGTGTGTGTGTGTGTGTGTATGTGTGTGTGTGTGTGTGTGTGTGTAACAAAATCTTGTGTACTCTGCACAGGCCTTAGTTCTCAACCGATTTTCCTGGTTCTTTTTTTGTTCAACGCGGAAAACTATCTAGTTGTGCACAACGTTGCCGGAATTTCGAATTTTCCTTTTAAGGAGGGGAAAGGGGGGGGGTTAATGCTCAAAAAACGTGTGTTTTTGGGCATAATCTTGTGTCGTCTGCCCAGGCCTTAGTTCTCAACCGATTTTCGTGGTTCTTTTTTTCTTCGACGCGGAAAACTATCTAGTTGTGCACTACGGCGCCGGAATTTCGACTTTCGCCTTTTAAGGGGGGAAAGGGGGGGTTAATGCTTAAAAAACGTACGTTTTTGGGCATAATCTTGTGTCGTCTGCCCTGACCTCAATTTCCAACCGATTTGTGTGATTCTTTTATTGTTTGACTAAAATAACTTCCGAGTTGTACATGATTTCACCAGAGTACCAAAATTTGCATGAGGAGGGGATGGGTGGGGGGGATAATATTCACAAAATATCCAATTTTTCAATATTTCGGTTCCTTTACTGCTTACTAATTGTATCCAAGCTTTGAAATTGAAGAAAAATTCTCATTATACCTTAGGATTCGCATAAATTACTTTCTGTACCACCATGGAAATAAAATTGGTGCCACCATGGTGCCAGGGCACCATAAACCTCATATTTCTTGGATTTTTTGGTGTTTCACCTTGAATACGGATGTGACATTCGACGGACTTCCTACTAAACCTAATAGAAGATAGTTCAATGTTACGACGTATTTCCGCTTTGGTGCCAGACTGGCACCATTGGCGGTGGGTGGGAGGTGGTCGGGGGGGGGGGGGGGTGAACTCGAATTCGCATGTTGGGTGTCGTAGATCATGGATTTTAAAATTCTCTTCAGATTCGAGGCTATCATACCGCTAGAAGTGTTATGGTTTATAATGGTGGGTGGGAGGGGTGTCACTATTTCTTCACCAAAGTAATAGATAAATTACATCGAGAGAAACAGTCTTATCGCTTAACAACTGGTTAAACTGATCCAATATTTATCCAATGGGACGTCCCCTGGAATGCATGCATTACTAAACAATATGTTTTTGGAGGAAAATGTCTCCATCTCTAGAAAGTCACTTATTTGTCCCTCCGAATTTTGCATAAATGCTAATTCATATGAAAACTTCGAATTATCTTCTTTTTGAAAATCAGGATTCCAATGCAATTTTTAGTAGATAGTTGTCACGATCTTAGAATATCTCATCGACAGAGCACTAAATATTGTGGCTGGTTGTGCACCGCCGTCTAATCCGAGCCTACATCTGCGCCAATATGAAAAAAAGCAAAACAAAAACTAGAAGCCATCTGCATACCCTGCTCAACTCCGGCCTACGAATAAAAGGGGAGATGAGGGACGTTCGTTTACCACATTTCTTAGTCCCCGATTGTTGGTTGCTGACGGGCCGTGGTAATTCTGCGGACATGGTGACATAAGTGTACATGAACAGGAGGGGTGAAACACGTCAAAATCAAGGCCAAGGTCCTTTGTTTCCCTGCGTACACATGGGGTTGCATCTTTGTCGAAGGGAAGTCAACTAACTAAGAAAAAAACCGACTGACCTAATTACAAACAACAGCCCTTTTGCGAAAAAAAACTAGTCGAGTCACCTGACTTGATATTTTTTCTACAGCTGGCCATGACCGTAACCTACATGTGCGTTCGTTCGCGAACTCCCTTGCTTTATCCGAGGGCTAGACAAAAACTAGAACACAAGGGCGACTAACTATCACAATAGGCAATATAGCGAGTACTCGTACTTTAGCGCCATCATCTGCTCATCTCAATTTGCCCTATGAAAATAGCTGGTTGTAACGAAGCGCAGCTGCCTTCTTGATGCCTCCCATCCTACCATTCGTTAGAATAGAGACTTTCATTGTAATCATATAAAAATGTGTTTTTATAATTTTATTCAAAAAGTTTTTATAATTTTAAGATTAAAAATTGTATATTTTGATATATTATTTTCAATAATGAACCTTTGGAATCGAACGAGATAAAAATTGTAACCCTCCCCCAAAATATGTTGGTTTACGTTTCAAGGTACGTAAAATCGGAAAATCGAATAAAAGCGCTGCAAAATTTCTCACAAAGGTTTATTATTTTTCTATATAGATCATTCGTCTGCAAAGAACACGGCTTTGTCATTGTCACCACCAACCAACTTGAAGAAAAACATCGATCGTATTTCGGTCAGTTAACATTTGAACGGAGATTAGGCCTCTTTTGCGATTCACACTCGTAATTCTGATTTATCGTAAGTCCAACGCGGGAACGAACGGTTTGTCCTACAGCGCTCCGCCTGGTCTAAAAAAATTCCATACTATCTCAAGTTGAAGCAAAAACAATACCTTTATATCAAAATTTTTTGAGTTACGGCGTTTTCAAAGTTTCAAACCTTATTTTTCAACCCTTAGAAGTTACCTACATCAACCAAAATCTTCAGGGCACAACTAGACCCCAAATGGAGCCTACATACCAAATTTCATCAAAATCGGTCAATGCTAAGTGGGGAAAGTGCCGCGGACGGCGAACGGACGGCCAAATTTTTATTCGATTTTTGGATTCTACGTACCTTGAAACGTAAACCAACAAATTTTGAGGGGGCTTTAAACAATTTATTTTCTTGGTCGATTCCAAAGGTTCACAATTGAAAATAATGAACCAAAATTTGGCCGTCCGTCCGCCGTACGCGACACTTTCCTCAATTAGCATTGACCGATTTTTATTAAATTTGATATACAGGCTCCATTTGGGGTCTAGTTGTGCCCCGAAGATTTTGGTTGATGTAGGTCACTTCTAAGGGTTGATAAATAAGGGTAGAAATTGTGAAAACGCCCTAACTCAAAAAATTTTGATATAGAGGTATTGTTTTTCCATCAATTTAAGATAGTATTGAATTTTTGAGACCACGCGGAGTCCTATAGGACAAACCTCTCGCTCCCTACGGGTGGACGTACGATAAATCAGAAACACGAGTGTGAATCGCAAAAAATGCCTAATTTCCGTTCAAATGATCGAAATGCGATTGATGTTTTTCTTCATGTTGGTTGGTTGTAACAATGGCATAGCCGTGTTCTTTGCAGACGAGTGATCTACATAGAAAAATAATTTAACCGTTGTGTAATAATTTGCAGCGTTTTTTATTTTTTTAATTTGAATAAAATAATTATATTTATATAGGTAGTTTAAAAAAATTTTTATGGAAGTATTTTTATATATAATGTAGAAAAGGTGCAAACTAAGATTGAGAAATCTGAGATTTCTTTTTATAATTTAATAATACGCGTTATTTGAGATTCACAGATTTATCGATGTTCTTGAGCCCGTGCAGGGAGAGTAGTGGTTTTATTCGGTTCTAAAGAAGAAAAAATTATATTCCATGTGATATTATGCGTGTAATATTACACGTGTATGTGATAAAACATACGCAGAATCAATTTATTCGTTTTATCTCATTGTTCCAATCGTAATTGAGGCGTGATGCCAAATAACACACAAATTTGAGCAATATCTCAATATTTTCGTCTAAAATTTATCGTCTTTCTATTTGCAGATGTAGCGTGGAAATTTCATTCTCGCGAATACTATTAGAGTATGTAAGGGAAAGCCGTATACCTCAGGCTGGTTGTACTTCCATTAAAAACATCGTGTTTACCATGTTGAGATTGTTATCCAAAGCAGTAGTGTAATAAACTTTCATTGGTGATGTTTAGGGTTAGAGAGTTGATTCATCAACCCTCCTCACAGTAAGTGAGTGAATTCAATTTTCCTTTTTTATAATTATTTGTATGGAGTCTACTCAAACACCTACAAACATATTTTGATGATTTCTAACAATGTTATATAGAAATGACTCATGGTTGTACCTCTGGCCAGTTTTGACATTGTACCTCAGGTACAACTAAGTCTACTACGGGATGAAGTAGTTTGAAGGCTACTCATATCCACTATTATACGCTTTTAGCCATAATTTGATGAAATGGAAATATTTAGCTATTTTTCGAGCTTGTGCAATATTCTTTATTGTCTTTTTTAGATGCCTCAGAGTAAGGAGGGAACTGAAGGCTCCTCCATTGATCACACTCAATGGATAAACCACTCGCAGCGATCATAAATGGATCTGACCATGCAAAGTTATTTTTCCCTTTAAAACATTCAAATTACAAAGACTGATACCAAATCAGAAATTAATATTATTTAAGATAACAATAAAATAGGAGGTACAGTTTTGTTAGTTATTAAAAATGATTCTTCTTTAGAATATAATCGTATCATTTTCAATAGAATTTGATAGGTAATATGTTTATTTCTTCGACGTACAGTTGCGATAAGGAGGAGACCTAAGGTACAACCTTGATCGGCCTGAGGTACAAGTACAAGCCCTGGTTGAACCTCCGGCCAATTATCGCGTTTTGGTTTATTATTTTCAATAATAAACTTTTGGAATCGACCAAGAAAAGAAAAATTTTACTCCCCCTCAAAATTTTTTGGTTTACGTTTCAAGGTAGGGTCAAGCGGGGTAATTGTGAACGAATTTCTTCAACGTTGACTTGAATCTTATGTATTGTCAGTAAATCAGACTGAAAAAAAACAAGAACCAGACCTAGTTTACTCTCCTACGTGTGCTCTTTCAGATTCCACCCATAACTTTTGAATATGTTAATGTTCTCGCTGTACATCAGGCTGTTCACAATTTCCCCTCATGTTCACATTTGCCCCAGAAAAATGGGGTAATTGTGAACATAGATTTTGGTCTCACAAGCATCATCAATTAATAATCAGGCCAGTAATGAGATTATGGATGCTTAACTCATGCTCAAGCTCTAATGTTGGTCCAAAAACCAACTGTTCACAAATACCCCTACGTGATGTTCACCATTACCCTGAAAGACATTTTGTTGATAATGCATTATAGCCAAGATGATAAAAATCTCATGATCAATAACGTATAACAGGGTGGTAAATCAATATACCTACATCAGCTCTTAAAATATTGTATTATTGCAAAACAGACTCATCCAAAAATAAGAATATCCAACTGGGACGGTGCATATAACAACAGGAACTGCGTTTTAAAACTAGGAACTGTCAAAACATGGGATAACGAATAGATCACTCACTTTTCCTTAACATTAACACTACCTGGAAACTTGAGCAGAATCTTCCTCCCCTCCTTTTCCACCGAAGGGTTGGGAAGAATGGCTTTCACTTGATCTTTTCCAACCGAAAAACAGTCATTCTCCACTAAAACAAATTTGGTTTTTGTTCCGTCGACGCTCTTAAGACCAGTGACCTCCAGATCATCATCAATGATGTCGTCTACTTTACAGGCATATAAAAAATGAGTCGTTTTCCTGGTTCCTCCTACAATATCAACTAGCACATAATTGTTAGGGATGAGATTGGTTGGACAAGGCGTTATGTAAGCGACCTCTTCATACTCTTCAGACTCCATATCCTGTAGAAAGTCTTCTAATTCTGCTGCATCAGATTCTTCCTGTCGTGCTGTTTCAATTTCGTTTTCCTGTTCGACCTCTTCTTCACTGTCTTCCTCCACTCTTACGCTAGTACAACTCTTCTTGGCCTGTTTCCCTCCTTTTTTTTCACTTTTCTTTCTTTTGGTAGTTTTGGTTGATTTCGCTTCCTCTGCATCTTTAAGCCTTATCAATACTTCGTCAACTGTTAGAACTTCTCCGTATCTTTTTGATTTTAGGCGAGATCCTTTTCCTTTGATGGGACTCTGTATGTCATATTGCCATTTGTCACGTCAAAAACAGCATTGTTGAGTGCGTCAATGTCGTACCGCGGTCCTCCATTCTTCTTAACGTAGTTCCGAACCATCTTAACCTGGAATACAAAAATGAACTGTTTTGAAACACTTTATTATACCAAATAAGTTATTCTGAGGTATTATCACGGATTAAATGAATGGAAATATTTTGTTCACAATTTCCCCAATGATATCATATTCGGAGGCAATTGTGAACAAGGTATGGTGATTCCCAAAAAAACATCACAGGCAAAAATATGAATGTTTCTCACAGCTGAGACACTAAATTGATAATATCGTCAAGAAGTAGCCACTTACCTTTCACTAGAACGAATGAGGAGAGCAAAAAAACCCAACTGGGAAAACTGAAAAACACAATTTTTGTTATCACCTTATCTATTATCAGTTTTAATAACGAAGAGGAAGGAAGAAATGGCGGGAAGCGGTCTAGAAACTTGGAAGGTTGTCTCATCTTCGATGTCCACCATTAACAGTTCCAAATTACCTCAACAGAGGTTGCTGAGCTCACTTGTTCACAAATACCCCCTTTTCACAATTACCCCGCCTGACCCTACGTAGAATCTGAATATTGAATAAAACATTTTCCGTCCGTCCGCCGTATGCGGCACTTTCCTTAGTTCCCATGGAGCGATTTTGATGAAATTTGGTATATGGGCTCCATTTGGGGTCTAGTTGTGCTTTTGGTTGATGTCGGTCACTTCTAAGGGTTGAAATTTTGAAAACGCCCAAGTTCAAAAAATGTCGATATAAAGGTATTGTTTTTCCATCAATTTAAGAAGGTATTGCATTTTAAGAATCGAATAAGACCACCCGGAGCTCTGTGGGACCAATCTTTCGGTCCCTATGAAAACTTAAGGGTTGAGCTTACGATAAATCAGAAACACGAGTGTGAATCGCAAAAGAGGCCTAATCTCCGTTAAAATTTTAGCTGACCAAAGTTTGCTGTTCGTTTCTTCGAGTTGTATTTGCGTCCTTACCAACCATTTTTAAATTGAGTGTGAAGCGTTTATTTCATCAAATTAAACTTCAATGTGAAGCGAAATTAGGTTGGTAGGTAGTGACAATGGCAAAGTTGTGTTCTTTGGAAGAGAGTGATCTATCAGAAAAATAATAAACCTATGTATGTAATCATTTGCAGCGTTTTTTAAAAATTATTTTTATTTGCTACTACGGGCAGTGTATCGGGGGTTTCCCTATTTTTATTCCCTATATTGTTCCGTGCAGTGTCTGTTGAGAAAAAAATACACAATTTCGATTAAAGAATGTTTTGAGTACCTACCCAAATTTAAATTTTACCGAATACGGCCAGAGGTACACGACTTCCCTTACAATACATATTCTGTTCATGCCCAAAAAACCTTCCTTTCTACAAAAAATATTCTTCACGTAATGGTCCGATGTCGACAGAATATGCAGGGTATTGAAGCTTTTCGTTTTTATGGCATCGTAAGAAAATATGTAAGTGCTCTACTAGTAATATTGAAGGAGGTAATTGGGTTTGACTGAAATTAGCTCAAAAAAGTACTTGGCAACAGTCATAATAACCTCCTGCATAGTAAGGAAAATGGGAAAAATTGATTGTAGGTCTCACGCCCCCCTCGGAAAAGCAGTCTACAAACAGAAAACTCGAGCCAAAACGTCCCAAGAGCCTAACGGCAAGGATGGCTTCTCTGAATAGAGTTAAAGACGATCCTCAGCCGGGCTTTTCATCTGAGACCTCAATACTGTACCTCAGAGGTCAACTATCGTATGTGCAAAATTCTCGTTTTCGAGATTTTTGTTTTGTATGGGCATTCTTTCTATTGTATTTTGTATTCTATTGTATTGGTAGGCATAAACAGATTCTACAGAATTAATTTGAGCATGATAAAGTCATTAGAATGGGCCATAGGGATCAAAATAGGTGTGCCCACAACTTCTTTTGGCTCTGCTGTAAGATTGCCAAAATGTCACTTACGATAATCGACCTCTGAGGTACAGAATAGGTACTTGATAGCAATACAGGATTCGTATGAAATGACGACTGAGGGAGAGATAATTTTAGCCTTCTTATGAAGAAAGGCCTGACTTGTCAGATAATTTACTCACTGACCTTACCTCTCATCCATCTCTAGTACTGAAAGTATATGTCTTTTAGACTGATTTTTGAGTTTTTAAGAATAGTTGGGAGTGCTAAAATGTAATTCACACAACGAAGGCATGTTAACATACTTTCCATCTACAGGATAGACCTATAAAGGTACTACGTAAGTACTAGTAAATTCACAACTGCACCAGACGTGCCATCAGGCTTCGACTCAATTATAAAACATTCTTTGGAATTATGATTATTAAAAACAGAGCTGTCAGAAAATCTATTGGCTGATCAGGTTATGAAAGGCTTTCGATTTGCCGCCCTTTTCAACCTGAGCCGGTAACGATAGTTATGAATAGGAGCACGAGAGAAAGGGGTGATTGCGTCATGAATGCATTTTTGTGCAACGCTGCAACCCCTGCAACTGAGCTTCCGGTACCAAACCCCTTTGAAGTGCAGATGTGAAGAGAGGAGTATTAGCACAACACAAGGCCCTCTTAGATTCTCCCACCCCATGTGGTCATCGCCTGAGATGGAAAAATCCTTGGGAGTGTACGTTACTAGGTTTGCATAGGAAAGCCGGACGATGCATCTCCATGCACTTGGCTAGATAAAGTCGTTATGCGTGTCGAAATACTAGTGCACTGCTATTCCCAACCTATGTACTACGTTCTCCTAGCCGTTAGATCAGTCTTGAGTTTGCTGTAGGATCAAATCGCCTCTCCTATCCAATAGTACCAATAGTATTGCCACATAAACTCTTAATTCTATACCTAAGATTTGTATCCATAATTTGGGGCGGGTTTTTCTTGATGAATCCTCATTGAGGATCTAAAAAAGTGTCACCATTCAAATTAACTTATCTCTCCTCCGGCACAGTTCCTGACCAACATCAGGTAACAACAGCAGGTATGTGGCACCAATTTTATACCCCACTTCAAAAATATCAGGATTAGTTCTAGCGCCGATCAACGGTTTTTATCTCATTACCCTTTATACATATTGAATGCATTACAATAGTATAATAGATTATAATATTCATCTATTGAAATTAATGGAAGAGGAAAATAAGAGGAAGCAACTCCACGTAGGTACATATAATTCATAGAAAACGAAATCAAAAACTGAAAAATTGTCTGTGGTACCGACGAAAGGCATTACTTAGATATAGTTTAGAATAGAATAAGATAGAGTAATGAATAAAGAATGGACATTTCAAGGCACCTCAGTAAACAGGTTTGAGTTTGATTTAGCTCTATTTGAACACTAATTCTACCAACATACCTACTGGTGCTGCTGCGGGGATACGACTGGTCATACAGAAACAAAGGATATAATATCTCCTTTACCCACCCATATTATGGGATTTCTTACGATTGAACGATTCATGGACTACCATAGGAGGAACGTCCAGTCGTCCAGTTCCATTTCAATTTCATCCAATTCAGGCAAGAAAAACACCTGAATCTCCTTCAAATAACGCCGTTAAATAATTGGCTCAAATGGCTCTGTCATTTTCCTCGAAAAAAGCTTCAACTATGCCATTTCTCGAGAATTGCACACCAGACTGTTACCCTCTTAGAGAGAAGAGGCCTCTAGTATAGGTACCTGGCGTTATAATAGTGCTTATTCTGCATATTGACGCAACCACTGAGATGGAAATGTTCCTCGTCAGAGAAGAAAACGGTAGTGTCTCGAGGCAATCCACCAAGCATGTCTTCACTAGCGAATTTTCTGATGGGTTCATAATCACGTGAAATACGTAGTTTAAAACTATATCATTTTGAATGTTCAATTCCAACATATAGAGAAAACTCGGCATTTCGGGTCTCGCCTTCCTGCTTAGAGCCTTAGGTTAAAATTCAAGAAACATGGAACATCCTTCAGCCGCGCTTTTCTGCGGAGTATTGATGGGGTGGACCCCCGAATGATGACACTCGCCCGTCACCCTCTCCGCGTCACGCCTCCAACATAACGTTTTTGGGTGGTTAGTCCAAGGCTAAAGCATGTTCCATGCTAAAATAAAAGTTTGATAATTTTTCATTAATTTGTGTTTTTTCTCCATTTTGTAATCCATCTGTCTTTCGCGCTTCACCCTGTACTTACTAGGGGCGCAGTTGAGCACGATACAAATTTAACTAGTGCAGACTTTGACTGCAAGCTATTCTCCTCTTATTCCCGAAAATAACTTTTTAAGTTCTCAATGGCTTCAGAGAGAAAAAGAATGATGGCTTCAGAGAGAAAAAGAATTTTCGACAGAAGGGATGAAGGAGACAGGTCCCGCATAGCCAAGGAAGAAAGAGATTGCACGATGGCAAGCTGGCAAGAGATATGGACAAGAGAATACAGAGACGGTGGACCGCACGGCTAGTGCCAAACATTCAGAAATGGACGGACAGGAAGCAAGGAGAATTGAACTTTTTCCTCACTCAATTCTTCACAGGACATGGACTGTTTTATGCCTAGCTACATAAAACGGGAAAGGTAACTGTCCCAACATGTCTGCATTGCCTGAAGAGAGAAGATGATGATGCGCTACACACCTTTTTCAAAGAAGCCAGCTGCTAGCAGAGCTGGGGTTAACTCCCCAAATTTCAACACCAGAAGCTGTCGTCAGCAAGATGCTGGAAGGTGAGAGGAGCTGGAGTCTTGTGGCAGCGTACGCAGAAAGTATCCTGACAAGGAAGACATTGTTAGAACGAGAGAGAGAGAGAGAAGGGAACACCTGGTCCGTCCCGCCATCCAGAACTGATGAAGTGCCCCAGGACTCAGCCTGAAGTTATGTGTTAAACAGTTCCAGGCTGAGCATCCAACGTGGGAGAAAAGGAGGTGTTTTTTTAGTGGGTTTGAATCCCACATAACCTTGAAGTCGCCGACCCTTCAAGGTATCTTACGAGATCCAACTCCACCTGTGGATCTTAAAGATTTTCTCACCTGCCAGCCGAAAAACTTGCTCAATGGAGCGAAGTTTGTGTGTTCTTTTCAGGAGCTCAGGTGAGATTCAGCAATCAGAACTTCACCATCCGCTACAATAAGTACCAAACAAACAATCGATACCTGCCTCGACTCCTCCCTAAAACTAGTGTAAAATGGTTATTGGAGATTCATTTAAATGGTTGTTGAGAGAGGTGAATGAGGATAGGAGGTTTCTAATTGATTGTTTGATCTAGATTAATGTTTCATCAGATCGTGACAAAGAGGTGTTTTACGCTGTTGCCTTTCCTATGAGGAACATTTCAAATTTGGACCAAGATTTCGAGTAGGTGTACCTTCCTGGGACTAGGACTGACAATTGGGGATTGGTTGTTTGTCTGTATAGACATACACGGAACCCGAGTTCCGTTCAAAAGTGGGAAATGTGATTTTGGAGGACCCAAATTTGTAAGCCCTGTTTTTGTATTTTCGATAGTGAGGAAGCCAAAAATAGGCCAATCGAAATTCCCGGTACATCTTATTAAAACACTCCCTTGGTTAGTCTCAATATTACCTTAATTAACACACACATTAACACATTAATCTCATTCTAGGTTCTAGGTTATAACATTATTCTTAAGGTATAAAATTAAACTATTACAATTACCTACTTCTCTTAAACCTGTACTTGGCAAAAGTATCCCCATGGCGATTCTTTCAAATTTTCCTCCCTAAAGTGTACTTTAGGCCCTCCAAAAACATGTTAATTGAAAAAGCTTCTAAAATGTTGAAATTTAAACAGATTTTCAACACGTGTGGTATAGTAAATAACCTAAATAATCGCATACTTCCAAGTCACTAAATATAAATGAGAACTCTTATTAAATAAAATGTATTTCGTTCTATAAAATAGTGGAAGCAATAATTAATAGCAAAGTATAATTATTATACCTTCTCACTTGCTGGACGTAGAAAGTAATTAGATAATGTGGTAAACGTGAATGTACTTCAATACAACAACGCAGTCTCAATCAAAGACGTATTGAGTTTATTATCTCAAATTTTGGTAGTTTTCCTGTTGGGATTTGTTTCAATTTTTCCCCTGAATTGTGGTAAAACTGAAAAAGCTTCTATATTGTTAGAATTTGTACAGAAAACACGTGTGGTATATTACATGTTGCGAAGTACAGGGTTAAGGTCATTAAATCAATGAAAGTCACCCAGGTAGGTATTCACTCTTCGAAAATTGAATTATCGCTGGACACCACTCTCTCCCTCTGACACCTGGACTGCAGCTCAAGTTTTGAACCTTCAGAAGTTCATTTAGCCAGCATGCAACGGTCTAACGGATCTCCTCACTGCACCACTGGACATTTCAACTGGAAAACTCTTATGAATGATGTGAAAGACAATGAAAAATGACGTACGTCAAGCTTCACAATGACCCCTGATAGAAAACTATGAGAAAACGGAGTGAAGTGGCTCGAAAACCAAACGTTCATTATTTCTAGTTTTTTTTTAGATTTTTTATTTAATTCCGTGATTGGAGGGTCAAGGATAATTGACCGAGGAGTGGTCAGTGCCCTCTCAGGAAAACCACTGGGCCGCGAACAAACCATGAAAAGAGCCTCCCTGAACAAAAATATAAATAAAATCTTTGTGAAGCAGTTAAGGTGGAGGGTTACCCCCGGCTGAGAGCATAATGAGGGTTGCAGCCTACAGTCATTTGCGCAGGCGCAAGGAGAGAAATTTCTATAGCCGTCTCCAATGACTTTATTGAAATGTCGTAATCCGTTACCTACTGAGCGACTGGAGGCACTGGCCCCTCCCTTCCCACAAACTGTACAATGCATTTCTACTCAATATATCGCCTTGGGAAGAAATTTGCATTAAAATTAACCGATTTCCTTCTTTTTCTTTCAGAGTACATACATTAGGTAATGTCATTATTCCTGCGAAGAATTTTTTAGATTGTTCAACTTTTTAGTTTGCAACAACTCACCCTCCTCTCCTCTTTTGACTTCTTACGTGCGTCCGGAAGCAATTTTTTTTAAATGATTAAAAATGCATTGTGTGAGAGACAGGTGTCCTAAAAACTTTCTCCATCACGTGTTCATACTCAAGCATTTCGAGTGGACATTTGCTCGATAGGGTGCTAAATTAGGTACCAACTAAGATCATTCAATTACGTTTAGATCTCTAATTTGTGATAAAATTAAACTTTTCCAAACAGAGGCTGCATTTATTCAAGGAGAGTATAAACAAATAAGCATTATTTAGGAAGCTTCCCTTGCATTGGAGATCCCTACGAAAATATATGGTAACTATTAAAACATATAAGGTTTCGGAAGGGCCTGAACCTCTGAGAATATCGAAATGCCACTGAATATCCCTTTTCCTACCTTCAAAGAAGATAAGGTGCGTTTGTGGAACGGAATCACTCAAAGTCTTTTCCAATGCTTTATCCTCTAATGTAGCCTCTACGTTTTGTTTTGTAAGTAACCTCAACATTCTAGTCTACTGTCCTAAGAAACGAAGGTGGATTCCTAGATGACTATCTCGTCAAAATCAAAGGCATGCATTGCATTTCATCACCTTTATAATCGAAACAAACACTCGGTTCTCAAAAGTTTCTGAGAAACATTCTCAAATATTTCAGTGTGTACCTGAAAGTACAGTACATTCTTTCACACCTAATCTTTTCATATATTACATTCTTATATCAAAATATTGTATTGGTTGGTACGTACGAGTACTTACTCATATGTTTCACCTTCAGATTTGAGTAGATCTAGCACGAATGTTGTAGGTTGGTCCTAAAAATGTGTTTACCTCTACTTTTAGAAATAATTCCACTTCATCACAAGTCAAGTATGCCACTCTTATTCCACTACCTATTCAACAATCTTAAGAAACGAAGAGGGTTTCCTAGATGATTGTCTCGTAAAATTCACAGGCATGCATTGCATTCTACAACTTTTGCAACTGGTGCTAACACTGTTTTCAGATATTCCTTAGTATGCACCTAGGAGTACAGTTATATTCTTTTTTATCCCTGGGAATGCTTAGTCACTTGATATATTTAATTATTTTATCAACATATTTTGAGGGTACTTATTTATATATTGTACCTCGAGATTTGAATAAATCGAGCACGGATGATGTAAGTCTGAAGTTTAAAAATAGTTTTGCTTATATAGCTTTTTCAGATTGAATTAAACGATTTTCAAAATGAAGTCAACACTTTTCAAAATGAACTCAACACTTTTCAAAATGAAATAAACAATTTACAATACGAATTAAACATTTTACACAATGGAATAAACAATTTACAAAATGAAATAAACAATTTACAAAATGAATGAAACACTTTCTTTTATGAGTTTTAAAAGCTTGTAAACAATAATTTGAACGAGTTGACGAGTTCACAGAGAAGGTATTTCCATCTCTTTATTACGTGAAAGGCACACTCAGAAGAGATCACCATCAGAGTATAATGTATGCACGGTCTTTCCCATATTCTATAACTATACAGGGTGTCTACACTTTCGATGGGCATAACTTCGGGGTTTGATTCTACAAGGTATTTCCAACAAAAAATGTCTCTTAGCAATTTTCTTTTAACCCACTCAAAATTCCTTTTTTTTCACTTTAAAGTTTTTCTTCGCGTTTTCGACCTTACGGCACTGATATGGTCACAACTCCCTTATTTCTCCTGAAAATTCAAATCTGACTACACCGTTGGAAAGAGCGTTAAATTCCTAGCTACCTAGTGCAAAATCAAAATCTTTCAGCTATAAAATAGTTTCAAAAAGTCAAGTCAAAAAGCCAACTTTAAAAAATTTTCGAAACTTGACTTTCTTCGACCAATGTTTTCACTCTAAATCCCTGCCCATTTCGAAGTGATCATGAAGTGACACCTTTGAACTCAACAAAAACACCGAATTTCTAGCAGATTGAAGTTTTTGTTGAGTTCAAAGGTGTTACTTCATGATCACTACCACATTTACGAATAATGCGTATTTTATGTACGAAAAACGGAGGTTTTCTTCAAAAAATCCACTTTCTAGCACTCGGAACCATTCGGAAGTATCACTATTTGATTCAGCGTAAAAAATTACATAGGAAATGATACTAAAATCGTCAAGCCATGTTGAGGTCGAGGGGGAACATAAACCGCTTAAAACACTGGATTTGCTTGTAAAACTCACGTTTTCTGGCATTCAAACTTGATTTACTCTTCCAATTTGAATGTTAAAAAGAAAAATTGATAGACCGTTGGAAAGCTGACAGTTTGAGCATGTTTTCTCCGAAGAGCGCTCTTCGAAATGGGTAGGGATTTAGAGTGAAAACTTTGGTCGAAGAAAGTCAAGTTTCGAAAATTTTTTAAAGTTGGCTTTTTGTCTTGGTTTTTTGAAACTTTTTTATAGCTGAAAGATTTTGATTTTGCACTAGCTAGCTTAGGAATTTAACGCTCTTTCCAACGGTGTAGTCAGATTTGAATTTTCAGGAAAAATAAGGGAGTTATGACCATATCAGTGCCGTAAGGTCGAAAACGCGAAGAAAAACATTAAAGTGAAAAAAAAGGAATTTGGAGTGGGTTAAAAGAAAATTGCTAGGAGACATTTTTTGTTGGAAATATCTTGTAGAGTCGAACCCTGAAGTTATGCCCATCGAAAGTGTAGACACCCTGTATAGTTATAACTGGCCAACTCGTTCAAATTATTGTTTACAAGCTTTTGAAACTCATATAAGAAAGTGTTTAATTAATTTTGTAAATTGTTTATTTCATTTTGTAAATTGTTCATTTCATTTTGTAAAATGTTTAATTCATATTGCAAATTGTTCATTTTATTTTGAAAAGTGTTGAGTTCATTTTGAAAACAGTTTAATTCAATCTGAAAAAGCTATATATCAAACTAGTACAATACTGGGAAGGTACCTTCTTTGAACTTTAAAACAATCTATAGATCTGACAGAAACACATCGAAAACATGCACGAGAGATCAAGAAAAAAGGAGGATCATGGGAAAGGGACGTCAAAGGTTTCATGATGAGGGTGGTAGGTACTTCGCATCCGACCAAGTTGGACTGCAGAGAGTCCCAACTAGACGATCTCTGAAAATGTCATCGAAATTGGATGGAAACTGTAGAAGTTAAACTTGTTACCTACGAGGAGTACTCGTTTGCGCGTGCGCAGAGAATGCTATGAATCTGTGGGCAATGAAATTCATAGGGTACCATTTATACGCCAAAAACACACAGAAGACATTCGCGAGAAATCAAGGGACCGTGGGAAAGCGGAAAGGGACGCCAAAGGTTTCACCGTGGTATCTTAGGTAACAACCACTACGAAATTGAAAGGTAAACTTACACCTAAAATTCTTCGATTTTCCAACTAAAATTATCAACTTTGTTTTGATGGAATAATAGAAAGTGATTGTTTCATTTACCTAATGTTGATCTGGACTAGACTTCATTGTTGTCTTTTTCCTATCTCCAGTTCGGCATCGGTATTCCATGGTTGCTGATTTTAAAAATCAGATGTTTTAAAAACAATGACGCGGCAACGGAAATGACCAATGCCAATCGCAATTTGGGTTTTGGAAGTTTACGTTTTCGGGTTTTCTCCTTCCACTTTTTTCTGAATGACTGAGAAATTCGGTTTGGTGTGCACATTCAAAAATACTTCCGACCGGCTCAAAAATTTCAGCGCTGGACCGAAATTTGAAATTGGCGAGACAGCAATTAGAGTGAGTTGAAACTTCTTACTTTTCACTACTGACCATGGTACCTACCTACCTACTTATAGTTTTTTATCATTATTAAATAGTTCCTTATTTTTGCATCTGGTTCATTGTAATTATTCTTCTACTCAGGTACTTGAATTATGCGATTTTATTAATCGAAATGCGGTACTTTCGATTATCTACGTGTTTTTACATATAACTTCCTATCTTGATGAACAAGGGGTTTTTTGGGAAGTCTTGGCCGTACGTTATTCGCTTTCTCGGTGTGATAGCTATAGAAAAACTTGAGTACCTACCTAGTGCAACAACAACTGGTTGAAAATGATGAAAAATGTACCTGAGAGACTAACTTGAGTGAACCCATGGACTGAAAGGTCAAAACCAGCTCAGGTCCTATCTGCTAACAAATTAATGCATATTATCTCGATTAATGCATACTGAAAATATTGAAGAAACGTTTATTATAACCGTATTTCCACTCTAGGAATTTAAATTCGAAACGAGTTTAAACCAAAAGAGGCGAGAGATAATCGACGTTTAGCAGGACCGATATTAGTGGTGATCCCTTCGGTAGTTACCAGCTACTGTTCTAATAGTAGGACACTCAAAAGTAGAATCCTCCCTAATTATGCTTAGGAACATTAGGTAAGTATTGTGACTATTCAACTGTAACTGTGCTAAGGCCCCCTTTATAAAAAATCGAAAGCGCCTCCGCTTTCAGTCAATACCTAACAAACCTTTGGGACCGACCCCGGTGTTTCACGTTCAGGACAAATCAATCGTCTGCCCACTTTTGCTCCACTTGGTTGAAAAAAAAATACATAATACATAATAAATAATACATAATAATAATAATAAAATAAATAAATTAGGTATTATACCTACTTACTAACCTTACTTACCTTTTCGTCGTTCTACAAAACTTAAGGTTACTTTCAGTTACTTGTCAGAAAATCTCAAACCGCCCCAGCTAGACAACTTTTATAGGATGGTCCTGTGTTATTTGGTTACCAAGTTAGATTTGGAATAAACGACAATTTTCATTATAGCTTGAGGCCACACATAAAAAGAACTGCCTAACAACCTGCCGTACCTACTCTCCTCATCTAATACATAAAATCCCAACCGTAGGTAGGTACGTGAACGTCGCCCGAACGTGGGAGACCCGGGTCCGATTCCAGGCTTTGACATCAAAATTTTTTTTCACATATCTACAATTTGTTTTTGCCTGGTTTTAGCAGGCTTTTCAGCTCGAAGGTGCAAAGTAAAACAAAGCAGAAATATGACTTTTAGTTAATCGAAAATTTGAATATAATTTACGAAAGGGGTCAAACCACATTTCAAACATCTGTTGATTTCTCGCGATCTCCACCCCCCTTGTTAAAGCTTGACTAAAACTGTGTTTATGCCTGGGAAAACGCTTTATTATTAGGTTGATAACTTCGAATATAATGTAATGCGATAATATCGATACCTTAAAGCACAAAGGCGTTATGTCCAAAAATGTCACTTTTGAGATAAATGGGTCAGTCACATCATAGGACCATACTTTTTCATAATGATACATGATTGTAGCTCTAAAGACTTTGAAAATTGCTTAAAAACGGAAAAATTGACAGGGTTCTATGTCCTCTCTCGAAAAATCGTTAATGCCATTTGGTGCTTTGTCCAGAAGAGGAATGCACAATGGTTCTATGTCCCAATAAGATAGCCATAAAATTCAATCGTGTTGAGGATACTCGAGCTTTGTCCGGACATAGCTCTTTTGAGCACTAGGTTTATGCAAGGTGCGAACTTTTACTTAGAGAAAAAACACCGTTCTCTCTCTTTAAGAAATCAAGGGTTGGGATTGAAATAAATCAGAAAACCAGCACTGAATCCCAAAAGATTGTTCATTATAGGAAATAGGCCTAATTTCCGTTCAGATTTCAGCTTATTAAATGAGAGCATTGATCGTTTCATTGAAATGAGTTTTGTGTAGTACTCAGTTGTGCATCCTTCGCAATCAAACAGGATACAGATTTTATTGCAAGTAGGTAGTATTCTATGCATGGTTAATACTAATAATAAACTGTTGCGTAGTAATTTGCAGCGTTGTAAAGTTCAATCCAATGTTTCTAAAAATCATGGCACATTTTTTGTGACAATTAAGTAAATAACGCTGCAAATTATAACACAAAGGTTTATTATTATTCTATATAGATCACTCGTCTGCGAAGAACACGGCTTTGCCATTGTTACCACCAACCAACATGAAGAAAAACATCGATCTCATTTCGGTCAGCTAAAATTTGAACGGAGATTAGGCCTCTTTTGCGATTCACACTCGTGTTTCTGATTTATAGTAAGTCCAACCCTTAAAGTCTCGTAGGGAGCGAACGGTTTGCCGTGGACTCTAAAAATTCTACAAATTCAATACTATGTTAGATTGATGGAAAAACAATAGGTACCTTTATATCAACATGGGCTTTTTTTTCTTGGTCGATTCCAAAGGTTCATTATTGAAAATAATGAAATAAATTTGATGATAGTTCATTTCTAAATAGATTTTTTGATTTCATTTTTAAATAGATTTTTTGGTACGTTGAATTTCCGTGATATTTTATTAAACAGTAGGCAACTTAAGATCAGATAGGTAGGTAGTTAAAGAAGACGATTTTGGTGATCCTTTGAAACCAGAAGTTCCTTCAATTTTTGTGCTCCTAATTGAGCATCACATTAATATTTTGTAATTATTTGAGATTTCCAGGAGAATAAAAGAGTTGAAAAATATAATTATTGATGTTTGGTAATCCGTGTATTATGCATGAATAACTTTCCAAAATTCATGATCAACTACAGCTACCAACACGCGAAACCGCCTGGCGTCACCACCCTCTGGTGCCAGTCTGTCACCAAAAAATCGGTGGTGAAGCCAAATTATTATCGAGAGCGTGATGAAATCCCTTCCCCAAAGGGGTCATGTCCACAATCGAACTTGGCTAGAGGATCTATGTCCCTAATCTTACTTGGCCAAAAGAGCTATATGTCCATCCATCTCCCACATTATTTATTTTTTTTAATTAAGAAAATCTTAAATTCAATAAAACTATTTTTTGAAGAACTTCTTGAAGTGTATAGCTTATAAGAAATTAAAAACTTTAGTGGAATAAGCCATTATTTTAGGAATCGTGCACTGGTGAAAACTTCTTTTGCGTTTTTCTCAAAACTCCGTTTTTGGACATAGCGCCTTTGTGCTTTAAGGTATCGATATGGCACATAGGTACTCAGGAGGTTTATATACCTATTGGAAAAAACTTCCGGGTGATCCGGCTATTACATGGGTGTATCATCATTAAGCCCAGTGATTTGTTCTATAACGAAGCCAATAATATAGCCTATAGCCTATTGACGTGCCATGACCTAATAAATACCCTCAAAAACAGTATTAAAAAATAGCGCACTAACGATCAATGCCGAGATTAGGAGGGAAAATTCATAGACCCCATCACTCGTGCAAAGGTTTCCAGTTAATTATTTGAGTTTTTAGGACGTCCCATAGTAAGATTTGGGCGTCCTTGTGCGATTAATGTGGGGTGAACAAAAAAACAACACTCAACAGAACAAAAAAACGCTGCAAATTATTACACAGTGGTTTATTATTTTTCTATATAGATCACTCGTCTGCAAAGGCACCAACCATCCAACATGAAGAAAAACATCGATCGCATTTCGGTCAGCTTTAATTTGAACGGAGAAAAGGGCCTCTTTTGAGATTCACCCTCGTGTTTCTGATTTATCGTACGTCCAAACTTTAAATTCTCGTAGGGAGCGAACGGTTTGTCCTACAGAGCTCCGGGTGGTCTCTAAAAATTCTATAGAATCTTAAATTGAAGGAAAAACAATACCTTTATATCAAAATTTTTTGAGTTAGGGCGTTTTCAAAATTTCAAAATTGATTTTGGAACCCTTAGAAGTGACCTACATCAACCAAAATCTTCGGGGCACAACTAGACCCCAAATGGAGCCTACATACCAAATTTCATCAAAATCGGTCAATGCTAAGTGGCAAAACTGGCGTACGGCGGACGGACGGCTAAATTTTTATTCGTTTTTTGGCTTCTACGTACCTTGAAACGTAAACCATCAAATTTTGAGGGGGTGTTAAAATGTTTTTTTCTTGGTCGACTCCAAAGGTTTATTATTGAAAATAATAAACCAAACTAACCACACAGTAATCAGTTTTAGACAATTCTGAATCCTAATCCGCGAAAAAATCATAGGTGTATGTCTGCGTGACAACATTTCCAACCGATTTTGTGGTCTTTTGTGGTTCGACGCGGGAAACTATCTAGTAGTGCACTACGTCGCCGTAATTGCAAATTATGCCTTTCAAGAGGGAAAAGGGGGGGGGGGGGGGTTAATGCTTGAAAAACGTGCGTTTTTCGGGCACAATCTCGTAAACTCAGACCAGACGTAAATTTCCAATTGATTTGCCTGTTTCTTTTTTTTTTTGTTCGACTCAGAAATCTTCCGAAATACACAATATTTCACCAGAGTATCAAAATTCGCAAGAGGAGGGGGAGAGTGGGTGATGATATTCACAAAATATTCGATTTTTCAATATTTCGGTTCCTTCATAGCTTACTAATTGTACCCAAGCTTTGAAATTGAGGTAGAATTCTCATTAAGTATACCTCCGGATTTTCATGAATTATTTGTATCACCATGAAGTAATAGTGGTACCAGGATACCATAAACATAACAATATTTAATAATAATATAATAATATAAATAATAATAAACATAACGCATATTTCGTGGTTTTTGTGTGTGTTTCACCTTGAATAGTGTTGATGTGAACTCTGATGGACTACCTATCGAAACTAACAGAATCGTAGATTATGGATTTTAATAAAATCTCTTCAAATTTGGGTCTCCCATACTACTAGAATTTTTATGGTGGAGGGGGTGAACCTCTACTTCTTGCTTAAAATACATTGAGTGAATCAGTTTTGTCGCTTACCTACTGGTTTAAATTGATCTAATGCTTTTCCAAAGGGACGTCCCCTGGAATGCATGCATTACTTAACAATACTGCCTCCTTAGTAAGAACGTCCTATGTCCATTTTTCAAGTTTCGAGAAAATCGCGTTTTAGTTTCGGCTTCTGCGCCACCCAAACCATTGAAGCTTGAGATTTCGTTTTTTGACCATCACCTCAAGCTGACCAAAACGAAATCTCAAGCTGCAATGGTTTGGGTGGCGCAGAAGCCGAAACTAAAACGCGATTTTCTCGAAACTTGAAAAGTGGACATAGGACGTTCTTACTAAGGAGGGCAGAATATGTTTCAAGTTTCGTTCTAATACACCAACCTTTGATTGTTGCTTCCGAGTCTACCAAGGTAGCGGAAGCTTTGTTTTCACTTTTCAAGGATGAAAAAAAAAGTTCTCCAAAATCAAAATTTTCACTCGCGTTTTGCGTTTTAGACCTTTCTGAACAATTTTGGTTCCGTGTCTGTCTGTCTGTCTGTCATGAATTCCTTGTAACGCGCATAACTATACGAAGTTATTGTCCGATTTCTATGAAATTTTCAGGGATTGTGCGGGGTGGTGTATAGACGGTCCCCTATGAAAATCATCATCCCCGGACTGATAGAAGCGACTGCGCATGCGCAAACGTGAATTCCTTGTAACAGCCATAACTTCTACATTTTCCACCCGATTTCGATGAAATTTTCATGGATTATGTGGATTAGACTGTAGAGGGTCCCCTATGAAAATCATCATCCCCGGACTGATAGAAGCGACTGCGCATGCGCAAAAGTGAATTCCTTGTAACGGCCATAACTTCTACATTTTTTACCCGATTTCGATGAGATTTTCAGGGATTATGTGGATTAGACTGTAGATGGTCCCCTATGAAAATCATCATTCCCGGACTGATAGAAGCGACTGCGCATGCGCAAATGTGAATTCCTTGTAACGGCCATAACTTCTACATTTTCCATCCGATTTCAATGAAATTTTCAGGGATTGTGCGGGTTGATGTGTAGACGGTCCCCTATGAAAATCATCACCCTCGGACTGATAGTAGCCACTGCGCATGCGCAAACGTGAATTTCCTACACCTATTCCTATTTACGGCAAGCGGTGTCGGAGCTAAAAGGAGTGGCACCCAACAACATCAGGGTGATGGCTGCAACTTTGTCATGGCGCGGGGTGTGGTGCGGGAAAAGTGCCACGGAGTTGCGTGAGTTGGGCATCTCAGTAGGCGTACTCCGTGGTATCACCACCCGTGTCCTGCTCGGCTCGTATTTGAACTGGTGGTCGTTTTATAGAGGCACTTCCCTTCATCCCTCTCTCCCACCCCCACCTTCCTCATCTTCCCTCATCCCTAGGGCCGGCGTCGGGTGAGTCCTGGGCGTCCTCCCCATTATTTTTGATTTATTTATTTGTTTTCATTCATGGCGTGCCCCCTCCGTCATAAAAGACATTTTGTCTTTGAGGGGAGATTTAAAAAAAAAAAAAAAAAAAAAAAACGGCCATAACTTCCACTTTTTGTACCCGATTTCGATGAAATTCTCAGGGATTATGCGGATTAGGTTGTAGATGGTCCCAAATGAAGATCACCACCTTCGGACTGATAGTAGCCACTGCGCATGCGCAAACGTGAATTTCCGAGTAACGTCCGTAATTTCTACATTTTCTATCCGATTTCAATGAAATTTTCAGGGATGTTACAGATTAGTATTTAGATGGTCCCCTATGAAAATCACCACCTTCGGACTGATAGGTCTACTAGCCACTGCGCATGCGCAAACGTGAATTCCTTGTAACGTCCATAACTTCTACATTTTCCATCCGATTTCAATGAAATTTTCAGGGATGTTACAGATTAACTTGTTTTGATGTTTTGAGATTAACTACTATGCATCGGATCATCTATACAATCGGGTTATGGATACGAGGAAGCTATGTGCCACACCCACTTGGTAGACTTTTTTTTTTCTTTCGGGACCTAGGTACTAAATTTGAGGTCAGAATTAGAGGTACCTATTTGAAAAATAAGGAACAAAATTATAAGAAAGAATTTATTTATTTGGCAGTCCGTACAAAACTTTCATCAACATGGAATTAATGGAATACACAAATATCACAATCGATTGCAACAATATTACCTGGACGGATATAAACAAAACCTATGGACATACTGAGTAATGTATGTAACAAAGTCCAGTAGGTATTATAAATGGTACTATTCGATACCTACCTCCATACAAATAGTTATTACCTACCTACCTAAAGTAAAAAAAGTGTACACAAAGACTTTGTAAGTAAGTAGACGAGTAGATTCCACATATGGAAAAATATACAAATACACATGCAGATTCCTACCATAACACTACATGGCTGACAAAACTAACGACAATATTATACCTAATATAGTGAAAAATTCAAGTTTTAATTAAATTCTATTTACACAATTTGGACATGAAGATGTGCGTTTTGGAAAACTCGAGTCTTGAGCGGACGGATCGTTAATTAGAGAATAACCCTCTTTGGTGCACGATTGTTGTCATGATTGACAATCAAAACTATAAATAACATTATTGATATTGTGGTTGTTAACAATTTATTGTTTATAAAATCAAACTTCATAAAGAGCAAAATAAAGTGATAACCTAGGTCGGTTGGTAGCTACCTAGGCCTAGGTATTATATAAATATCTTAAAATAATGAGTTTCCTACAGATTACCCTCCTAGATGTCGTCCCCTCCGGTAAAATTGGTTATTTGCAAGAACCCGGTTTAGAATCAATGCAAATAGAAGTAGGTAGTAGGTACGCGATGTAGAACAGCAAATGGCACCATAACCTAAGATGAGTTCACAATTTTTTATACTTTGTGTTTCATCCCAACTATCAGGTTATCCGTGAGTTGCAATGACCCTCAAGTGAATATACTGAATGGTACTTTCACCCCCTTGACTCCCATCATGGTCTAGGTGCATTTGACAATTTAATATTCTTACAAACAATACATTCTTACTTTATAAGATAGTTAGAGTATAATGAAGATTGGGAATACAATTTTTGCTTTGCAATGAAAACTATGGAACCCTGAAGCATGGTAGAAGCAGACTACCTACGTAGTTTCATCTTATTGAAACGTCCAAGTTAAATACATTTGAATGGTTGGTATAATTCTCCAAACGGGAAAGTATACCTCACATCTAAAAGGTGGTGGTTACAATAAGAAAAGAATGGTAGACCTATTAATGCCAACTGAGTTATGATTTGGACTCCACATTGAAAGTATAAGTACAGTCAAAACTCGAAAACTCTGAAGGGAAGAAGATTTTACTTCTATCGGATTAGCGACCGTATATCGGGTCATGTTCCTGCACAACCTGTGAGTACCCAAAGTACCCATATATTTTTAAAATTTGAAACAAATAATGATGACTTTTCAGAACGAAATACAGAAAAGAGTCGATTTCGTGCCTATAAATTCATCCAAAGGGTGTAAAATGTCAGTAAATGGCCAGTAATACACCGTTGCCTCTGATTTAAAGTTTCGTTCTTCGAAATTGTTCTCTAATCGAGGTGTGGATGAAGTGGCTTCCTTGATAGCAGCAGCAGTCTTAAAGCAGTAGCCTTGGAGACAATATCCAGAAGAGATAAAAATGCATTTCGACCGCCAGACCCCATGAAGTCGATCACAAATCCCCGATTTAGCGGGACTAAACTAATGTTTATACAATTTTCCAACGGTGCAATCCATACGGGTTGGTTGCACTTCCACCTGAGGGCCCTCATTAGTCATAATCCGACCTTGCGATTCCATTTGATTGCTTTCTCGTATCAAGTGTCCATGATATCAACTCCACCGGGAATCGGGCCACAGTACTGTGAGTTTATGGGTCAAGTGATCAAAAATCAATTTGTGGAGAGTTCTGTTTGGGAAGGTTGCTCTGATCATGGATTTCATACTACTTCATATTTCAAGGAAAGAAAATTGCACAATAAATAATATTAGAAGAAGTTTATGAAAAATACTGAAATTTTAAATTCAAAACAAAAGTTACATTTCACCAATTTTACAAAAGTTTGGGTACCGAAACATAGGTAATAATTGATGCTTTTAGAAGTGCATTACAATGAATGATGAATCATTAGCGCTGCTGATGTTGGAGAGAGCGCTTCCACAACTCAGTTCCATAGCGTTAGATGTGCTTGTTACAGCATTAGGTATCAGTTCTGTGGATGGTGGTCGTGTCAATGAAGTTATCCCTAATCAGATACTGGTTGATGACTTCATAAACGAAGTCACACCACCGTTCACTTTTCGTTGATATGAAAATTGCGAGGATGTGTTTTTTCCCTCTCCACACTTTCCTGCGACTTTAATTTTTCAAAAAGCTTTCTATTAGGATTGAAAATTTCATAGAAAAAAAAGTCGCGACTAGTCGCGGCAAATTCCAACGGGATTGAGTCAAGGGATAGTGCCAGAAAACATTCATCAAAATTTGATTAGAACATTGATCAAAATTTGATTAGAACATTGATCAAAATTAGAGCATTTAATGCTCTAATTCCTCATTTCTCCTCTTTTTGAGAAATTAACTATTTAATGTTAAGGTTTAAGAAGAAAAATTGGGAATTATTATTGTGACGATTTTACCGAGTGCTTAGGGGAAATTCATACTTCAAAAATTATTAAAACATGTGAATAAAGCACATAATTATGCCGTGACTCGTCATGAAGAGCAATAAGACCCAACTTTCTGATATGACGGAATCCGCGCTCATAATGAGCAGGTAGTTCATCGTTAGCGTTTTGGGTAAAATGAGTTATTAACATAAATGATCGCGAAACTTGCCCTCTGGTGATCCGTAAGAGGCTTGTGAGGTGAGGAAACCTATTCACACATGCTCAAAGACTATCTGGCAATAGGTTCTTGCACTCCTTTCCAATACTAATCGACGTTCGTTTTTTCGATTTTTTACACATACTCATAGTACTGTGCATCGGTTTTTCAACCCTCAAGAGTTGTAGCTGACTTCGAATAAGGTTTCCACAGTTCAGTCAAGAAGGTATTTAAAAATTCACTGATTGGGGAATGTCGGTTCCACTTGACACAGGCATGGTAGAAGAGGTTTTAAGAGGCGGGACTACAAAAAGACTACTAAATTGACGGCGAAATTCGCGATTGGCTAAGATTAACTTTTGGAGCGCCTTTCCTCAACCCAAATGAAATTGAAGATTCTCTAAGATTCTTATGTACAACAGTTAATAGATTTTTTTTTAGTAACAACTGTTCCCGGTGGAATTAAAGGCTTCCCCCGGTGGAATTGCAATTCGGTGGAGTTGATAGCATGACCCCCATCCATACACTAGGGAGAGAGTGAAAGTGGGAGAGAAGAAAATTTTCGAGTTCCTGCTGTATACGATAGGTACGACTTAATTAATAGCTCTGCCAAACCATTGTAACCTCGGCAAAACGAATCGAGTTTTGACTGTAATGTACAGAGAACCCACCAAAATGCAACAATATGGTACCTAAGTACCTACCAACTATGTATTATGAGAGAGGAAACCTGTGCTGACTCTGCACAGTAATCCGGAGGAGGATTACCTTAAAGAATAATTAACAAGAAAAACTATTTTCGAAGGCATTGCTACCTTCACGTCATACTTCACCCTTGAGAAGCACTTAACCTGCACTATTCCTGAATAAAATAATATTTTATTCAGGAATAGTGCAGGTTCCGCATATTATGTTCTTGCGATTTACGGCAAGTAGGTATTCTATCAGGCACTTTAATTTATCAGTTCCGTAAAATCAGTTTTAGTAAAATCAGTTCAGTAAAATGACATTGATTTTGATTAATTACAAGCATCACGGCATAAGAGTTGAAACCTTAACTAAAAGATAACAAAGAATTTAGAACTAACAGCCTTGATGAAAAAAGCAAAATATAACACTAACTTTAGTGATTATAGAAAATATAGCTCTGTATTTGACTCCTGACTTGAGCTAAAGCTCAATAATTATTTCATAATAAAACCTTTCTGTCATAAAATAATCTTTCGAAGCATTAGATGCGTTAAAAAAAAATAAGTAGAATTTCTGCTCATAGCCACCATTGAGTTAATGCACGATTGTTACATACTGGTGCCAATTGGAATATGAGATTCATTGGATGAGATAGATTCAGACATTGGTTGTTCTGATCGAAAATTGACTGCTTGATTGATTGATTATGCGAATAACTTGAGTATTACTAAAACTGAGAGAAGAATCATCAAACTACCTTGGGTCCCTGCAGCTCCGGCGATTCTACACTTGAACATGTCGTACCTGTAAACAATTTTATATTGAACAGAAAGGTCAAACGATATAGGTGATACAATAAATTATGCAAGTACTTGGATTTCATGGGTGGAAATTTCAAGGTCTCAAGTAGAACATTTCGATCCACGTAATTCCTCGTTCTTTAATTTTTTTCATGAAGGTACCCCTAGGACTAATGGTCAGTACCACTATTTTCCTTTTTCAAAACTGGCTAAAATTTGAAAAGCTTGAAAAGTTGGAGCTGTCCTAAAATATCAGCTCATAATCATTATTTGTAGAGGTACCACGGATTACTCATTACGACGATTTTAATTTTATCATTTATCAACTTAGCTTGTAAAGAGGTTTTCGAGCAACATGTTTCCCGTTCGTAACCAATTTGGTTTTGAGTGAACGTAAGGATGTGTCAGAGAGAAGGGGGGGATGTAAGTGATAGAAAGGAAGAATGAAAAATCTTGTTGATCTGGGATGGATTGAAAATCGTATATAAACACAGTATCTGTCTGAGTTGAACAGGAGTCTTCCGAGTCTACCAGAGGCATTTTTTTCATTTTTTAAGGATGAAAAAAGTTGCTTCAGAATCAAATTTTTTCACTTGCATTCTACTACGGTTTTGTGTCTGTGTCCACAAATCCTTGTAACGGGCAAAAACGGTGCAAAGTTAAAGTCCGATTTTGATGAAATTGTGTACTTGACTGGGAGGTCATCTTCAGACAACAGAAATCTGCCATTAGGACATTGTTCGGGTTGGGGTACGGTGAGAGCTGTAGAGGGTTTTTCAGGAAGGCAATGTTTGACAGGGCCTGGCCTTTATATTTATAGCTGCATCAAGTTGTAGAAAATTTGAATGAGATTGAAAGAGGTTCGACTGTACACGGCCATTTGACTAGGCATCGAGATAACTTGCGCCCTCCAGCTGCCCGTCCGACTACAAGCCTCAAAAGTAATCTGATCCAGAATTGGGTGCGATTTTTCACCTCTCTACCAGACTCTATGCGCAATATGTCATCCAAATTATTACTTAAAAGACTTGAATTTCATTTAATTGACGCGGAGCAATTCTCCTTCAGATTTCTACAACATATTATGGTGACCAATTTTATTTTTTTATTATGGTAACTATCAATTTTATCCATTTTTGTACAATAATTTTTATCGAGACAGCAGACAGAGCTATATTTGTACAAGTACTCTGATCATGCTATATTTGTTCCTAGATATTGATTTCATTTACTTTGACTCTTGTTTGTACTTATTTTTTTCCTTATTATAACTAGCACTTACTGATTATTTATCTGACTGTGATTTGATATTCACCATTAATTTGCTCTTTATTGACGATTATAATACCAATTGGTTTAGAAAAAAGATGAATGATTGATTGAGATGACGTTGGAAGTAGGATGGTTCCTTATCCCTCGGAACGGTAGTAGTCTCTGCGCATGCGCAAACGTAAAACCCTTGTAACAACCATACAGTTTCTGATCGATTTTGACGGATATCATCGTCATGTAATCATCAAATTTGGAGGGTAGTGGTGGGTACTCAGAGTTTGACGTTCAGAGATTAACTACTATGCATCGGGTCATCTATACAATCGGGTTATGTGTACGAGGAAGCAATATACAGTGTCCATGTGGTGTGCCCACTTGAAAGATTATATTGACGGATGATGATATTGATAGAATACCGATCCCTCAAAAGACCAGAGTGAGGAGACATTTTGAAAATCCCGTTTCACGATTTTCCGAAGCACTCACGCATTCATACAGACCTCACCTCATCCCACAACCATATTTATATCTAGGAACCTATATTGACAAGATTTGTTTTCGACATTTTGGGTTCGATGAACCTTCAGTCTTGACTCATTTTCCTAGGCTCAACGGGTATTTGTCCGTTTCCCGCTGTCAATAATATTATTCTTTTTCTCTTGTTTGAAACTTGAACTCCATCATCCAGGTAGAACGGAAGGGATGAGAGGAACAGGTGATGTTTGATTATATTCGGACCTGCCCTCAACATCCCAACCCTTTCACTCATCTGGGTAGGGGGGAAACAGCCTGGACCGACAATTATGACGGAACCACTAGAAGTTTTCACACGGCTGAGGTCATTTAATTAAATTAATGTTGGCTGCCACCAGAAGAAGAGGATCTGGTGTGAAAAAAGCGTAGCGGCCATTGTGCCGCCCTCGCTACTCTCAGCTATGCTCATCTTTGGTCACCCTATCTCTTCAGTATGGTTGGAGAAGGGGAGGTTCAACACTCCTTCGGTTATGATAACCAACTGTCGATTGTCCATGGCTGTCACTGGGATCTGGTACCATCATCTTGTTCCATTCATCACCCTCTTTCCTTTTCATTTTTGACAGCTCGCTCTGAAATTCCCGTTCAGTTTCATAACCCTCTTTAGCCGGTCTGGTCTTTTCTTTCGTAGGTGTGGCACATTATGGCAGATTTGTGTTGAACGCTGCGTCGGGGCCAGTACATAGGCTATTCAATCCCACATTCTCAGCTACAGCAAAATACGTTTTTATTATACAATAGAACTTCCACAGACCCAGTCATGAAACACAGTAGACTTCAGCTCGATGTTCAGTAGATATGCAGCAACCGATTCTATAAGTGCAAATACCAAAGAAATACATTCAATAGGAACCGACATGGTTTGGAATTTGTTCCTTCTGATCCCAGAATCGGGTTGTCACAATTTTCAACTCCAAGATCCGAATAGTGGTAATGAACATAAGAAAAAGTGCGTGACGTCTTCAAGGGGGAGGTACGAGTATTTGACTCATGATATAATAAGTTTTTTCCCCGATCTTCAAATTCTATTTTGACTCATCTAGAATTTTTTTTGCATCATCTCGAAAAACACAAAGTTCAACAATCTGGCAGAATAAACGAATATTCACATCTGTTTCCTATTTACTCAATTGTACGAAATAGACATTTCAACCAGCCCCACAGGAATAATTTATTATTAATGAAAATTTGTTTTATCGGAGAAAACTCGAACGGATCTCGACGTAGCATTATTTTAGGCAAACATTTTCAATGAAAATACGATGAATATCTTATTTACTTTTTACTATTCCTGAGGATTCTAACTAAAAAGTCTACCATATGGGTGTGGCACATAGCTTCCTCGAATCGATAACGCGATTGCGTAGATGATCCGATGCATTGTAGCTCATTTCAAAACATCAACCTCACAATTCCCCAAAATTTCATCGAATTCGGATGAAAAATGTAGAAATTATGGCTGATGCGTGGATTTCATGGTTGCCCGTGCGCAGCGGCTAAAAGACAGTCTGGGGGCGATGAATTTCATAGGGGATTATCTGCACCCGAATTTACATTATCCTTGAAAATTTCATCGGAATCGGATGAATAATGTATGGTTGTTACAAGGAATTCACGTTTGCGCATGCGCAGTGGCAACTATACTTTGTGATGATTTTCATAGCAGACCATCTACACGCCAAATCGCACAGTTCCTGAAAAATCATCGAAATCGGACAATAACTTTTAGGTATAGTTTTGCCCTTTCAAGGATTTCATGACAGACCCACGGACAGACAGACACGGAACCAAAATTGTTCAAGAAGGCCAAGACGTAAAACACGATTGGACATCTTGATTTTGGAGAATTTGTTTTCCGACCTTGAAATGTGAAAACAAAGCCTCCGCTATCTAGGAAACCTTGGAAGCGATATTGTCAACCTCCTCGAAGATCCTAAAAGGTTAGAAGGAAAGAAGAGTAGAAACTCGATTGTGGATCCCAAATAGAGCTCATGAGTTAGAAAAACGCGAAATCACCACTCAAACTCACACGATTTTACAAGGAAAAAAAGTCTGCCAAGTGGGTGTGGGACATAGCTTCCCCTTATCTATAACCCGACTGTATAAATCATCCGGTACATAGCAGATAGTGACGAAACTTGAACCACACGATGATCACAATACATGTCGATGACACTAAATGTTTCAAACACACAATCCTTGAAAATCCCATCGATGAAAAAGTTAGGAGATATGGCTGTTACAAGTGCTATACGTTTGCGCATGCTTAGAGGTTATTAACTATCCGGAACCAATAAATTTTATAGGGGACCATTAACACACAAACTCACCATTCGGAAGGAAAATGTAGAAGTTATGACCGTTATGACGGTTTCACGTTTACGCATACGCAGAGGCTTCTATCAATCTGGGGCGATGTTTTTTTACAGGGGACCAAGGTGTAACAATTTTTTTACTAAAAATTTGTACCAAAAATTTTGTACTAAAATTTATTTTTTAGTACCATCTATGCGCCAACCCGTTTAAATCCTAAAAATTTCGTTGAAATCTGATAACTTCGTATAGTTTTGCGTGCAAGGATTTGCGGACACACAGACAGACACGGAACCAAAATTGTTCAGGAAGGTCCATAACGTAAAACGTGAGAGGAAATTTTGATTTTGGAGGCCACTTTTCTCAATCGTTGAAAAGTGAAAACAATACAGCAAAAATTTAATCAGATCCGATATTCATCAAGTTGTTCGTATTTTTTTTATCGAAGGTGGCTCCTCTCAGATACAACAGTTTTGTGTTAGGCCTTCACTTCTCAATCACATATAAGGAGAATTTACCAGTTGTAACTACTACTACTACTCAATGATACAATCATGCATTTTTACACCAACTAGCTCTGTACTTCCATGTTCAGAATGAGGAAACTGCAATCATTTGACAGACCTTTTCTTGTCGACTCAACTCCTCCTTCATCATATACTTATAATATTAAGTACTCCTTTCTAAATTAATTGTTAAAACTATCACATCATGAGTATATTGTGATTTTGATGTACCTAGTTGCCATTAAAGTTTTGGTCAGGACAAGCGAGATGGGATTATACGCCAAATAAAACTCAATTTATTGTAATATAATTTTTGAATATGAATATTCTAATACAAATATTCTAATACTCACAATTTTCGAAATTACACGAAACAAAACCACCCCTAGAAGCTTTATTTCTGGATAAATTTTCAATCATCTCCCTTAATAAATTGACAAAACGTGACATAATCTCACTTGTTGTTTTAGAGACTTGGAATGCTTGAATAAAACGATAGAAACAGGAGACGGAAATCGGCGGACTTTTTGGTTGAACACACGCAGAATAGTGTGCCGACGGGCAAGCGGAAGTGAGAACTGGAATAAGGGGAATCGACCGAACGAGGCCTAACAGGTGAGTGGCTAATATTGTACAACTTAGTACTTACCTACATAATTGATTACGCCATGATTGACGCGGCGACATTTGCAGAACCTACCGGGCGTAATAATTTATTGATAAGTAAGTCAAATTAGTTTGATCACCACATCGCAAGTGGACGGTTGGCGAGATGTTTGACAGCAATATTTTAGTTCTTAGTTTTAGTTTAGTCTTGAACAGAATGGTACAAATGCCTGATGTCACAGAACTTGAAGCAAAAAGACCTTCATTTACAACCAATCTTGAGTGTAAGTCACTGTCGCGAACCGATAAACAGAATTAATACTGCTTTTTGCAAAACTGTGGCAAGTCCCTCACCGGGTGATAGTCCGGTGGATCCCGGGCTGTAGTGTTGTTCTAAACTTGTTCATTGTTAAATCGTCTTCGATTGAGTTTATAAAGTTGGGAAGACTGGAGCTACTCGACCTTCTCTACTTCTTACAGCCAATTTGAACAGTGCGTTAGCCGTTGAGTCGATTGAGTCTGGTGGATTAACAGATTTTTATAAACAAAATGGTTCATTGTTAAGAGAGTAGATAAGTACAACAAACACCAACAGATCTACGACTATCCGGAATGGTCAATTAATTTAACTCAATTCTTTTCGCTCCAGTTGTTCCTAGAGCGCTAGAAGTGGTTTGGGGGAAGTCAAATCAGTTGTGGAAGTGAGAGAAAAAAAACTTCTCTCCTGACGATTTTAGAACGTTCCTATTGAAAATAGCGCTTCAGCCACATTATAACCCCTGACTTTTTGAACTATTACCACTATTATTTCTGTGACTTCTCATGATTTGTAAACCATTTTTATTAACCCCTTACTACTCATAATCCACCTCTATTAATCCATTATTATTCATCAACCTCCTCATGGGGGTCACAGCGTCCCGAGGGCCATTGATATAGATCAAAGTTTAGAACAGCTATGTTTCTTCAAGGAAACAAAAGCTGAGCAAAAGCATGAGCTTCTCCGATTGAATTTCAATCAAAAGGAAATTTTTTGTTGCGTTTGAGGTGCTCAAACACGTTCTAGCGTTTGGACTTCTTATCACCAGACACCCTGTTCGGGCTAGCTTACTTTTAGCTATTTCAAAAGCGATGGTTTCTTCTGGTGAACTCCGTTACTGTATACCCAATTCCTTCTGAAACAAGTGTCATTCCAGAAGGAAAACAATGCTTCAGAACACATACTCCTCAAGAATCTCCATCAGCAGTGATAGTACCTACAAGGTAGACAAAGAGTCTTTCTTATTTCTTCTTATGAGGAGGCTCTTTGTTATTCACCCCAATATGTTTATTTTGGACAGTGCTTTTGAACGGGTGCAACACACGAACGAGGGGAGGACAGCTCGTGGTGCGGCACCCTCCGACCCTCACGACTCCCCGTTCACGATGACCGCCACAGGTTTCCTATAGATTGGGATTTTTCGATAGGTACGTTTCTTAATCCACGTCATTGTTTCTGAAGTAGGTTTAGAAGTACCAGGTATGAACACTTCCAAAGGCGGATTCAGGTAGTAGGGGCCATCTCCCTAAACATTTTTGGAAATTTCTGGGTATTTTGAAGTTGAACGTTGATCAACAGAAACCAACGCTTCCATACTCCGTATGAAATTACAAAAACACAGGATGTGTTTTTACGTTTTTAGGATGTCCCACAATAAGACTTGGGCGTCATTATGCGATTAATCTGAGAAAAGTTGGACAACACTTAACAGAAAAAAACGACATACCGACGAATCCGTTTTAGACCACTCTGAATCCAAATCCTCGAAAAAACCATAGGTGAATGTCTGTGTGACAAAATCTTGTACACTCTGCCCTCAATTTTCAATCGATTTTCATGATTCTTTTTTGTTGGACGCGAAAATCTATCAAGTTGTGCACTACGTCACCGGAATTTCGAATTTTGCTTTTGAAAGGGGGGGTTAATGCTTAAAAACTTGTTTTTTCGCGCATTGTGTACTTAGCCCTGGCTTCAATTTTCAACCGAATTGGGCGTTTCTAGTAGCTTATCGCAAACATCAATCTGTAAGTACCTATTAGTCCGAGGCGATGATTTTCTACACACCAATCCTCACAAACCCCTAAAAATGTCATCGAAATAAGATGGAAACTGTAGAAGTGACTATCAGTCACAGGGTGATTATTTTCATAGAGGACCATTTGCTACCCTATTCTCTCAATTCCTGAATATTTAACCGAAATCGAAGAATAACTTCGAATAATTTTGACCGTTACAAAGATTTTATCACAGACACAACAGAGACATCGATTCTCGGATAAAGTAGAGAATAAACATGGAATTCATCAAAACTTGTTGGTTAATTCGATTGAAACAACCTCTTCATCGGCTCATTTCTACCTCCAAATCTTGAAAAAAGTCGTGATAGAAGGTTGAAAACACCGAAACTTGTAGGTTTACGCGAGAGAAACAACCTCTTCATAGGCTCATTTCTACCTCAAATTCTCGAAAAAAGTCGTGACAGAAGGTTGAAAACACCGAAACTTGTTGGTTTACTCGAGAGAAACAACCACTTCAAAGGCTCATTTCTACCTCAAATTCTCGAAAAAAGTCGTGACAGAAGGTTGAAAACACCGAAACTTGTTGGTTTACTCGAGAGAAACAACCACTTCAAAGGCTCATTTCTACCTCAAATTCTCGAAAAAAGTCGTGACAGAAGGTAGAAAACACCGAAACTTGTAGGTTTACTAGTTTGAAAAAGTCGAAAATGAACGTTTGAAATCATCGAAACTTGTTCGTTTTTTGAGTGAAATGACTACTTCAAAGGCTTGTTTTCACCTTCGATTGTCTGAAAAAGTGAAAATGAACGTTTGAAATCATCAAAACTTGTTGGTTTATTTGAGTGAAATGACCACTTAAAAGGCTATTCTCCTTCGATAGCTTGAGTCATAGAAATTTCATCGAAATCGAATGGAAAATGTGAAAGATATAGCTGTTACAAGGTATCCACGTTCGCGCATGCGCAGCAGCTACTATCAGTTTGGGGGTGATGATTTTCATAGGGAACCGGTTATACGCCAGCCCACATATTCCTTGAAAATTTCATCGAAATCGGACATTAACTTTGTATAGTCTTGCCCGGTACAAGGATTTCATTGATACCAATGAATGAATGAATTGTTTAGGGAGGTCTGAAACGACGTGGAAAATTTCGATTTTGGAGAACATTTTTTTCCAACCTTGAAAAGTAAAAACAAAGCTTCCGCTACCTTGGTAGACTCGGATGCAACATACTAAATCGAGAATGGGAAAAGCCCTACCTATGTCTTCAATCTTATTTCAATTATTTATTCTGAATGTACTCGTTGAGTAGAGCTAGTGATCATAGAAAATGAAAGGAAACAATAATAGATACTCAAATAGGTAAATTAAAATCTAAGTGAGATCTCTGTGACTCAATAAACACAACATAAAAATCTCATCATGAAAATAAATTAGTTAACCGGAATCAGACTAGATGAGAAATTTACGCGGTGCTGGTTAACATAAATACATTAGCTGCACTTCCAGCAAATTTTCAAAAAAATTAACAATTTCAGTGGCATTATAAATTTTAATAACAAAAGTATAAACAGTCTAGTTTTTATAGAAATATATATTATATATTGTAGTTGACCAATTTTCCTACATTTGGGACATCTATATTTGAAAAAAAACTTGGGTTATACAATATTTTTTTTCGTGACTGGCCATCCTGTAAGATAACTTGAACCGTGAAACATTAACCCCTTCAGTCCCCATTTAAATCTGACCAAGATATAATTATTTTGCTGATTGAAACTGATTAAGGGAAGCCTAGGGATGATTCACGATTTTTTCAGATTTTTATTTTCATTGGGTCATTGAGTAAAAAGTGGGTTGTATAAGACCCACCGGGTCTCCGCGTAACCAAAATTTGAGAGGTTCCATCAATCACAAAATATTTGTGGCAGTGAATTTATTATTCACTGCATTTTATTGAATTGAATTATTTATTAATTAATCTTTCAGCTAGAAAAAATCGACATTCACTGCCCACATATATAAGGCACTAAAAATCATGGTATAGGACAAATTCCAAATCACAAGTCAAGAAGTAGAAACTACTGAAAACTAAGTACTGAACTGACTAAGCTATACTTATTTTCACAGTCCGGTGAAATGGTATATACTGAGTGGAACTGGCTGGAGCAATTTCGACTCTTATTCAGGCAAGTGAACCATTCAGATGGTTGGTTCAACCCATCCCAAACCTATCTCTAACCCATCGCTAACTCACCCCAAGCCCATCCCCAACCTATCCCTAACCCTTAACTCGTCTTCCCGAATTGCGTCTGAAGACACAAACACATTTGCAAGCTTTCTTAACCATTTTGCAAAGGATAGAGAAGCCTGCAAAGTTATGGGTTGTATACAACCCATGGGGTCTGAAGCGGTTAAACTAGGATCAGAAACAACGAAATTAAGTTCGTAGGTATATTTGTAAAAATTCACCAAAAAATGGCCACTTGGTTGGGTTTGCATAAAACCCTCATATTGGGCACATCCCCGCGTTTTGGAAACAGCCTACATTTTACGTAGCAGGACACATCCAATCTATTATGGATAGTTTCTCGGAATAAAATTACTTACTACCTATTAGTCAAATTTTCATGTGTGAGTATTTTTCCGTACCTACTACAACTTTTCCCCCCAGACTGCCGGAACTTCCCACTAAAAGATTTGACGCTAGGGCTTTCCCCAGGGTTTTTCGGGAAACAAATTAAATTCCCTGAGTTTTTCAGTAGAGTAAAATTCCCTGAGTATTCCCGGTTTTCTAGGTCGATGGACACCCTGTTAGAGATCGATGTTTTGAGATTAACTATTATGCATCGGATCATCTATACAATCAGGTTATGGATACTAGGAAGCTATGTGCCACACCCACTTGACAGACGTGTTACGACCAACCGAATAAAAAGTAAGACGTCATTCCCGCTGAAAATCGTTTTTTTTCTCAACAATTTGCACTGAAAATCATAAAAAAATTATGATTTTTACCTGACATTTCGTCGTATTTCTATTCAGTTGGTAGTAGCGACCTGGAGTTGGTCTCATTCGATTCTGCGTGGAAAATCCTATCAATTATTTTGACAATTTTAGGGAATAAATAAGACCAAAATTTCGGTAAAAATCATAATTTCTTTTATAATTTTCAGTGCAAATCATAAAAAATACGATTTTCAGCGGAAATGTCGTCGCACTTTCTATTTGGTTGGTCGTAGCGACGTGGGGTTGGTCCCATTCGATTCGGCGTGAAAAATCCTATAAGAATTTGTGAGCGTTTCGAATTTTGATTGATTATTTTGACAATGTTAGGTCATAAATACGTCGGGAGTTCGGAAGAAAATCATTTAAAAAAAGTATGATTTTCTGGGGAAATCGTAAAAAAATTCAATTTTTAGGGAGATCATAGAAAAAATCATAAAATCGTATCCTAAATACGAATACGGGGGAAAATCGTACTCAAAGTGTGAATACGATTGTATTCGTATTCATATTCATACCTGTATTCGTATTCATAATCATAAAATCGCGGATATGATCTGTATTCATAATCGTATTTATGAATAAGAATTTGCCCATCTCTGCTGTGCGAGCGGTTCCCGGGTATCTTACGAGATCCAATTTCCACCCCTGGATCTTAGAGATTTCCTCACCCCCTACGGAAAAAAATGTCTTTTGATCATAACATTTGGAGTGGAATCCGGTAAATACCTCCGTCAGGCCATCTATACTGTTATTGCCGTTATGGAAACGAAAATGGCAGACTTTTTCCGCCACCCAGTGAGGGGCAAACAATTTTCGTTTCGTCTGGGCAAAGCTAAAATTTTTTTCTGAATACATAATCAAATTGATCACGCACGCAACCTGTCTCTGTATCTACCCTAACTAGCTATTAACCATATTATGCGTCTAATCGAAATAAGAGAGCCCGATACCCTCATCATCAACTCTCATTAGCTGGGTTTTACTGGAAATTCGGCCCTAGATTTAGACCCTCAATGTACACCGAGTCATTTAAAAACCTTCATCTCGCGTCGAATGAAAGCTGTTGCCCCCCAAAACCCCCTTTGTGTTAAAAGAATGAACGCAAGATTCTCTTCCCCCTTCCGTTGATGTATCCTATTACTTCACCTGTCTCTCATAAAACTAGTCAAGATAGTTTTTTCCGTGCGGCCCACAGCTCAGAGACGACGCTGGTAGGGTTAGTTGACAATGAACTTTGAGGGCCAACACGAACACACTAAACTATTGTACTTTTTTTCACGCACGCGGCCTTGTCTGCAGCCACATTCGCGTAGGTAGAGATCCGTTATCGAGTAATTTTATATTGTATCACCCTGGTTAACTAGAAATGCTGTTTCTCGGGGATTAAACACTCAACCCTTCAGAAACTTTAAAGAATTGATTCAACCACCAACTTCCAACAAAAAGGTCCTCTTGAACATTTCTTCAATCTTTTGTTTTCGAGAATACAGGGTGGCTGAAAACGGACGCCCACTTTTTAAAATGACGCCAAATTTTTAATTTTGGAGATATCAGGTTGAAATAAATTCCAAAATGTTTGTTAGGATTGGAAGTTTATTGTACAGTAAGGAAAAATCAGTTGTGGAATATTGTGCTAAGTAGATGGCGCCCTTGCTGATTAATGCACTGTTCAAGCCTTTCGGCGAAGTTGCTCATGACGTTATCCAACATTTCCATCGGGATGGCGGCAATTTCAAGTGTGATCGCATCTTTGAGGTCTTGAAGAGTTCGTGGTTTATCCTCATAAACCTTGGACTTCAGGTAGCCCCATAAAAAGAAATCACAGGGAGTGATATCGGGCGAGCGCGGAGGCTATGGAATGTCACCGTGTCGCGAAATCAACTTTCTGGGAAATGTTTGGCAGACAATATCTGTAGTGTTAGGTAATTACTACTTCAGTCATTACTGCAACTTTCTACAATGCTCCATATGTTACCATGGAAACGTTGATACTAAAATATAGGAGTTCTTACTTTGTTCTGAGTGATGTCTTATTAATTCTCATAATAACTAATTATTATTATAATAATACTACATGGTGTCAGGTGTATTATAATTTGGTGAATTAAGATGCCAAAAATAAGTAAGAAGAAGGATCGAAAGGATCCCAAGAAAGACTGGGGGGAGAGTGGATCGGAAGAAGAAAACACGCATGTCGAAGTTGCCGGCCGATCGACTAAAGGTAAAACTGTGCAGCAAGTCGTCCAAACCCGACCAGGTATGTTATCTCAATATCATGTTTCTCCTCCCGACAATTTTGATTTCAATAATCCGGCAGTATGGCCTAGATGGATTAAAAAGTTTGAGCGATTCCGTCTCGCTTCTGAGTTGAATATCAAACCTGAAATGCAGCAAATTAGCATGCTATTGTACACACTCGGGGATGAAGGCGAAGAACTTTTCCATACATTCAATCTAGGTGAGGAAAGTGAGTTGAGCTATGATGAAGTTGTTCTGGCTTTTGAAAATTATCTTGGTCTGAAAAAGAATATTGTATATGAGAGAGCCAAATTCCTGAAAAGAAGACAAGAACCTGGGGAGCCGGTAGACGGGTTCATAAACGATCTCCATAAGTTAGCTGAGACTTGTGAGTTTGGTCAATTGAAAAACAGTCTTATCAGAGACTTGATTGTTATAGGAATAGGCAATGCAAAGCAAAGCTTCAAATGCAAAGCTTCAAATGCTGGATCGTAGATTTGAAGCGAAACGGTGTGGTGATCTCCAAGGCTCAGCATCCAAGATCATACATTGTAAGATGCAGTGATGGAGCTACAGTGAGAAGAAATAGATGGCATCTCATAGTAAAGCCCAAGAAACGACTACTCGAAGATGACACACCACCATCTGGAGATGATTCCAATACGACACCACCTACGCAACAGGTAATTCGGAGAAGTGGCAGAACGATCACGAGACCATCGAGATATCCTCCATAAGAAATGTTTATCAAAATATTAAGAAGTGAAGAAAGGGAGATGTAGTGTTAGGTAATTACTACTTCAGTCATTACTGCAACTTTCTACAATGCTCCATATGTTACCATGGAAACGTTGATACTAAAATATAGGAGTTCTTACTTTGTTCTGAGTGATGTCTTATTAATTCTCATAATAACTAATTATTATTATAATAATACTACAATATCCATGGAAATTCTCGCCGTGTGTGCAGTTGCCCCGTCCTGTTGAAACCAAATGTTCTCGGTATCCCATTCATTCTGCTCCAAGTAAGGGAAGAAAAAATCCCGCAGCATTGCCACATAGCGCTCTCAGTGACCGTCACAGTGACTGCTCTTCCTCTTTCATCTTCAAAAAGAAAGGCCCCACTATTCCTACCTTTGAAAATGCACACCACACTTTAACTTTTTCGCTGTGGAGAGGCACGTGAAATTGCCGCCATCCCGATGGAAATGTTGGATAACGTCATGAGCAACTTCGCCGAAAGGCTTGAACAGTGCATTAATCAGCAAGGGCGCCATCACACACAATATTCCATAACTGATTTTTCCTTACTGTACAATAAACTTCCAATCCTAACAAACATTTTGGAATTTATTTCAACCTGATATCTCCAAAATTAAAAATTTGACGTCATTTTAAAAAGTGTGCGTCCGTTTTCAGCCACCCTGTATTTCCGCTTGATCCTTTTTCAAGGATTAAAAATCAAAATTAATACTTCTGAATGAGAGGTAGGTGCGCAGTCTTTACTAGTGCACAATATTTTGCTTCCAATCCTACCAAGATTGCGGAAGCATTGTTTTCACTTTTCAAGGATAAAAATCCCAAAATCAAAATTGTATCTCGCGTTTTACACTTTCCGAACAACGTTGGTTTCGCAATGTCTGCCTCTCAATGTGGGTGTGTTACAGTCCGATTTCGATCAAAAATGTTCAGGGTTTGTGAAGGTCGGGGTGCAGAGGGTCCCCAAGGAATTTCATCGCCGAATTAACAGAAACCTCAGAGCATCAGCAAACCTAAAACTCTCGTAATAAGCAAAACTTGAATTTTCATCCACATCCGATGAAATTTACAGGGTTAGTGCAGATCAGAATCTGGATGGTACCCAACCATAACTTCTACAGTTTCCAACCAAATTCGATTAAATTCTCAGGGGACTTGCGGGTTGGGGTGTAGATGATCCCCAATGAAATCTATCGCCACCGGTTCGATTGCAGTCCCACGCATGCGCAAACGTAACTTCCTTATAACAACCATAACTTCCTTTTACAGTTTCCATCCAAATGAGATTGAATTCGCAGGGTTTGTGTGGATCAAAATCTAGGTGGTCCCCTATCAAATTCGTCGTAATTGGATCATTGTAAGATATTGCGCCTCTCTTCAACTTGCTATCCTTAAAAATAATTAATTCTACAGATGTTTCCATTCGATTTCGATGGGATTTTTCAGAGATTGTGTGGTCGAGACTCAGGATAGTTCCTTTTAATTGTAATCACCATTTGATCACGACATTTGGAGGGTATTGGTACGATCGTGACGAGGAAGCTTATACCCACTTCTTTCTAATTAGGTAATACGAATAGTATCCAAAACATACACTAGACAGATACATCGTTCTTATCTACTTAGTGCAATACTTTTTCGTCATATAAGCGCCTTCTACACCGGATTTTGAGCTGTTAATAGATACCTTGGTTCTCGACCAAAGAATGTAGAAAACTGACGGTGTTTATCACGGGAGTAGATTGCTCATTTAGAAAAAGCACTTGGGCGTATTACTGGATATACTAGTATACCAGTTAACGATTGTCAGGTGCAGAGAGCTCATGACAATATAAGTTTAATTTGAAAGCCTACTGTCTGTTTAAACGAATGAAATCATCAGGAGACAGAAAATAGTTTTAAAACTTCAGCAAGTTGAAATGCGCTTTCCCAAATCAAGTAGGAGAGTGACTACACAGGGTGTAAGCCTAACTGGTCTGCCATACGGTACCGGTCGATTTTATAACTAATTTTCAACAAAAAATGTCTCTTAGCAATTTTTTTAAACCTTTCGTTTTTGAGTTATTTTAACTTTAAACATTTTTTTCTGTGATTTTGACCTTTTGTCATTAAATTGGTCATAACTCCGTTAATTAGCTGTGTAAGTTATAATTTGAGGATACTGTTGGAAAGAAAATTAAATTTCCTATCGGATAGATCTTTTTTTGAGTCAAGGTTTGAGACATAAAAACGTCCTCTAAAAAGAGAATTTTACGTAATTTTAGAAACCTCGAAACTACGAGAACCCATATTTTTTCAAGATGAAAGAACAGTAAAAACTGCGCTAGAATCTCAGCTTAACAATGGTATAATTAAAAAATATTTAACCATATTTAGAGGAGAAATTTGTGTTTGATCGAGGAAAAACGTGCACTTTTTCAACGAAATCAGCGCTCCGCCTCGAAGGTCGATAGAAGTGGGGGGGGGGGGGGCAGTAGACCGCGACGCCTCCGGAAACAGGAGGCCAGAGCGCTGATTTCGTTATAAAATTCACGTTTTTCCGCGTCCAGACACGAATTTCTCCCCTAAATTTGGTTATAAAATATTTTTTAATTATACCATTGGAAAGTTGAGATTCTAGCGCAGTTTTTACTGTTTTTACATCTTGAGAAAATACGGGTTCCCGTAGTTCAATTTGCGATTTAAAAAATGCGAGGTTTCCAAAATTACGTAAAATTTTATTTTTAGAGGATTTTTTCATGTCTTTAACCTAGACTCAAAAAAAAGTAAGGCATCTATCCAATAGGAAATTTAATTTTCTGTCCAACGGTATCCTCAAATTGTAATTTATACTGCTAATTTATGGAGTTATGACCGATTTAAAGATAACTCGAAAATAATAACTCGATTTTAAAATAACTCAAAAACGAAGGGTTTAAAAAAAAATTGCTAAGAGACATTTTTTGTTGCCAATTAGTTATCGAATCGACTGGCACCGTATGGCAGACCAGTTAGACTTAAACCCTGTATAACACCACTGACGGACTCACACCATCTTCATAGACCGTTAATTAAGATATAGTTAAGATAATATCGAGACTTAAAACCGTCCATATTACGCGTTTTTTTGTTGCTATTTTTTCATTGTTGAGGTTTTCGCCAAAATGTTAGGTCACATCGATGTCAACCCCATGAATTTTTTCGGGTTCTTCAAGAACTTTCCGAGGCAAATGATCACTCAGACATAATACAGAACAATTTTGTGGTCAATATTTATGAGAACTCCAATTCCAACATTTTCGTGTAAAGATAAAAAAGGGCTATATCTTACTCTCGTAATAGTGATGGTTTGAGGAAATTTTGGATGAATAAGAATCTGTTGTTCGTAATGGAGTTAGGCAAGGAGAATTTTTGGAAAAATAACAAAAAATGATGATGCTGATATTTTTTGATAGTGTATCAGACTTCCATGGGACAAGTATCTGGTCGATTTATAAATAATAAATGCTCATGCATGTGAATTTAAAAAAAAAATCGTTATAGTCACAGTGCACTCCTGTTATTTTTGATCCCTTTGTTTGAGACTAAAGGCTCTTTTTTTCTGTATCTCCTATGCTTCATTTTTATGTCAATTATTAATTTTCCCGTAGTCCTTCGGGATCCGAGAGCCAGTGATATTTTCTGGGTTGCACTAGAATTGCACTGGAGGCTTCCAGAATTATACTAAGGTCAAAAACGTTGCAAATTATTACACAATGGTTTATTATTTCTATATAGATCACTCGTCTGCAAAGCCACCAACCATCCAACGTGAAGAAAAACATCGATCGCATTTCGGTCAGCTATAATTTGAACGGAGATTAGGCCTCATTTGCGATTCACACTCGTGTTTCTGATTTATCGTACGTCCAACCTTTAAATTCTCGTAGGGAGCGAACGGTTTGTCCTACAAGGCTCAGCGTGGTCTCAAAAAATTTTAAAAATTCGATAGAATCTTAAATTGAAGGAAAAACAATACCTTTATATCAAATTTGTATGAGTTAGGGCATTTTCAATATTTCAAACCTTATTTTTCAACCCTTAGAAGTGACCTACATCAACCAAAATCTTCGGGGCACAACTAGACCCCAAATGGAGCCTACATACCAAATTTCATCAAAATCTGTCAATGCTAAGTGGGGAAAGTGCCGCGTACGGCAGACGGACGGCCAAATTTTTAGTCGATTTTTGGATTCTACGTACCTTGAAACGTAAACCATCAAATTTTGATGGGGTGTTAAAAATTTTTTTTTCTTGGTCGATTCCGAAGGTTCATTATTGAAAATAGTAAGCCAAAACACCGTGTAGAATTGTTCCAGCGGAGGGCGCGGATTGCTAGTAGTGCGTAAAGCAGTCTAGGGATTTTTAGTAAAACTCGTAAAGAGAGTTTATTGAGGAAAAAAGTCTGAAAGGGATGATCAATGAAGAATAAATAGGCCAAGTCGTCCAAATTCTCCAAGAATAGACAACCAATATGGTTGTGACAAACCTTCATCTAATCTAGTGATTTAGTAAAACAATGTCAAGATCACTTACTTTGGAGAACAAGTTTGAAACGTGAACATTAGTAAGGTTTTTGGTTTATCCAATCAGTATAATGATTTCAGATATTCTTATCAAGTATCTATTGTAATCAAGGATCAGCTATTGTAATCAACTCTAAGCTATTCAAATCATTTATTGTTTGAGAGGTCAACAAACCAATTAGCGTAATGAAAGAGGGGACATTTGGAAGAAAGACGAATAAAAACTTAAAGGGGGAAATTATGAATCGAGTTAAATGTCCGAGGAACAGTGTTGATAGAAGGGGTGGTAAAAGTGATGAAAAAAAGAGGAAAGGAACTAGGCTAAAGAAGAAGATCCAAGGGTGCAAGTTAACAGTTTCCTGTTGGAATTTGTTTTGCAAGTTAAGGGTAGTAAAGGGAGGGGAGTTGTGGGAAGGGAGTCAGTTGAAAACCTGTTGTAAGGGCTGGTAGGGGTAAAGCGGACACCCCTGAGGGCTCAAAAAAAGGGGTGGGGGCAGAGGAGGGGATAGCTATGGGAATGGAAAACCAGTATGATCACTCACCTAGTGGCATTGTCCACGACCAGATTGAGAAACTCCGCCTCGACCAACTGGCCATCGTAGTACGTGATGAGATCCTCGAAGGGGTATTCGTATCCCTGAAGACACTCGCACTTGTAGCCCCCGGATTCGAAGCCTCTCCCCAGTATCGGTACGCACTAGAACAACAGTTCTCATCAACTTTCAACATCAGTTCAGGAGTTTCTCACCGTGAGTGACAACAACAACAACTGGGTACTGGGGCGTTTACACGGGATAGATGGGTGTCATGACACCCTATAGACAACACCGCCAAACAGTGAAATGTGATGGACGTTAGTGCTCAACTCAAACACAGTGATTCAGTGAAAATTTTGGCTCCCCGTTCGAAAGGAAACAAAATACAAGTGTCTACAGGAGGATATTTTGCTATCTACAATTTCAAATTACGGTGAGTCCCCACTTACATATGAAGTAGATTTGTCGCATTTGTGGGTCCCCTTGAAGACGTTGGGCACGTAGTACTTGTCAGGACACTGGTTGATATCGAGTTGCATTAGATCCATCGATACCGCAACAACACCCCTAAACAAAATGAAAATTTGAATGAAAACCAATAATTGTATCCTCCAAAACAAAAATACACAATTTGAAGTAAACAACGGTAACATTTACATCATCCTCTCCACATTTCATCAAAGATGACAATTGTAATGATTGAAAAAACTCACTTAAATTCGAGTTTGACTCGAAGACTGTCCCAGCCAAAAAACGGAGCTGCGTAAGTTACCAACCATTTTTTAACTTTCCCATCGCAGTCAAAATATGGGTTTGACCAAAAACCGTGGTCACGATTGGCAGCACTAAAAATGAAAATAATTTGAAAATAAAATGAAGATGACGATTATTTTCTGGGCCAAATTCTTAATAACAAAAATCTCGTTTACCGGTAGTGAATTGGGTAGTGTTCGTATTTTTTCTGGTGCTCTCCGGTTTCGTTGAATCGGATTTTAATTTTCATGTAGAATTTTTCCAAATTGTCCGTGTTGGTGGACCATCTTTCTTTGAGAAATTGGAACCACTGCTTGTTGGTGTAAACTTCGGCTAAAACAAGAAGATATAGGTTAATAGGTAAAATAGAAAAAATAATAAATAAACGGTATTTTTCAAAGTTTTGACGAGTATCAATTTCCAGCATTTAGATAACTTTTAACAACTTCACAAAATTCATCTTTAGTGACGTAGGTAGTCAAATTCCTTCAAATGTCCGATATTTGAGAATGAAATCAGGAGCAGAATCCAACTGATCTTTGGAAAAACGTACAAGTTTTGTTCAGACGAGCCAGATCCTCCATTTTGAATTTCCGGGTGTTGAGATTCGTTTTGTAAGCGTAAGGGGCGAATAGAGTACGATTGGGAAACTTGTTGCGTCCCCAGTAGGTAGCAGCCGACCAGATTTTACTGTCACCCATAACCAGCGCGATCGTTTCTCCCATCATTTGATCCTCTGAAAGGTGCTTGTCGGCCACTCTCTTTCCAGAATAAACTTCCTTGGGGTCGACGATCTAGAACGAGCAAGAAGATTTCTTAAAATTGATTTAGAACTAACAAAACAAGCATTTATCTAATAAAACACTGTGGATTTCTTAGAACTTTCCAACTACCTACTAGAATGCATTTCATGACAAACCTGCAGAAAACCGCTGATGAAATTGGCTAATCTAACTGCCATTTGTGCCTCATTTTTGAAAAATTCTTCAGCTCCATAGCCTACGTCCCCGTGTAAAGTCAATTCCTGCTTTTTAAACCTGAAAAATAGTCAATTTATTTATAATTAACAATCCAAAATACGGAAATTGCTCAAATTTAAACGATTCACGTCTTGCAATTTTTAATTCATATTTGTAAGAGGGTAGGTAAGGCATTCTTCCTACTACTACCTCCTAGCAAGTTCCATAAATTGTACTTAATTTAAATTTGCACCTTGTTTTCTACATACTAAAAGTTGCCGAAAGATATTGAAAAAACATACCTTGAACTAAAAACTAGACGATAAGAGAGACTAAAAAACTAAAAACTAGACGATAAATAAGAGAGATTCACAACTTTTTCGTATAACAGTAGTGGAAATTTTACATAATCACTAGAAAAATATATCTTTGATGATGTTACAGTGAGATCTGAGGCACTTTGAGAGATGATTATGATATAAATATTATTTAAAAAGTTGAATAAAAAGAGGCGAAAATTTCACAATGAAAACTTACTTGTGGCAATTTGATGGTTTGACGTCGTTTAGGAAATCGATAGCTTGATGAACGTTGATGAATCTGTTTACGAAGGGATTGGTTTTGTTCGCTTCGGGGTTTTTGCGTTTCCATTCATTCGTCATATTGAAGTACTCCGTGTACCTGTCGAGATATTTGGCCCTGATGAACGGAGGCGCCTTCTCCCACAGGATAGGTAATTTGTGTTTCCCTGGAAACCATTCAGAATTTTACATTCGAACAACGATTTTTTTTCAAATACTCAGTGAAAAAAATTATATTTTGAAAAGTTTCAAGTTTAAGAGAAGTATTTTACATCCGATTTTGAGGCAATCGAATCCGTCGTTGAATTGCTCGGAAGTGGCGCGCTCTAGGACTTCTCCCAAAAACGGCCTTCTGGTCACCTGGGGCAGTCTGTACCCCGGATTGCATCGACACTGGTATCCACCTCGCCGGAATCCCCATCCATGTAATGGCTCGCACTGATGAGTAGAAAATTACTATATTACTTATTATAATACTGAATTTGATGAAGATACCTACCTAAAATTTGAAAAATGTTTGTAGGTAGGCCTAAAATTTGAAAAATTAAAATTGTATCTAAATTACCTATAATTGTACAAAGTTTGGGCTACAATCAACAAATAACAAAATCACGAAGTTGAAAACAAAACTAGTGTAATTTTTCAACTAGAATTCTCCTAGAAATTCTAATCACCTATAATTTTGTAAACTTTCAGACATACTGTACACGTAAATTGATAAAATAGCATAAAAATTCTATTAAATAATCAAACTTTAGTTTCAACCGCCTTGAAAATGAGCTTTTCGGTTAATATTTTCAAGTTTTATTATCATAGAAAGCGCTCGAGAGTGAAAACCCACATCATGATTCGAGAGTACCTCACTAATTTGATGTTAAGAATACGTAATTCTACCCTGTATATTGAGAATTTACCTCCGTTGTTTCCTTTTTACATCGCGCCGTATCTGCAAAATGGTTCGGTCCTATGTTACCTTGACCTTTCGGACATTGATTTATGTCTATTCTTTCGAAATCCATTTCGAGAACTGCCACAGCCGTGTACCTGGTCACAATTACGAAACACAGTTTTACAAAAATTGACATTATTAGAGTGAAATGATAGTAAATTCGGAGTACGTACGACAAAACTGTTCTATAAACCAAATGTTGTCTACTGAATGGTAACATCGCTGGCCCGCAAAGTGACACAACTCAAAGAATTTCAATTTCCGTTTTATTTCACAAATACGAACAGTTTAGTCGTGTCTAGCGACAGGAAGAGTGGCACATTTTTCGAGATGTGTCACCTTTCTTGCTGGCCAGCGATATTGTACTGCTATAAAATTATGAAATAGAAAGAAATGTATTACTCTGTACAAGTTTGAAACTATAACTATAACTCGTCTATCAGAAGTGTGGCTAGAATTAATTTCTGTTCATTTTGATTTTACCAAATTCTCTCATGTCTGAAGGCACCCAAAAATACCAATTTAAGGGGGTTTATGAGTCGGTTTTAATTTAACACTTTTTCATGTACCTGTTTCTCTGGATTTATGCATGATATCTTCATACTTTTTTAAAATTCTTTATCTACTCTTCACATAACCACTGAGCGAGTTTCAACTCTGTTGTGTAAATATTATTTTACCTAGAGACAATATAGCAAAATAGTTTTCATATTTTTCATGCTTGTGATTTTTTAATTCTAGCCATGTTTCTGTTGGGAGTTTTTCGTCCAAACTTGTTCAATGACTGTAATAAACCCCTCTCGACAGTATAAAAAAAATTGAAGTTGCCAGCTCTATTGGCTGTCGAGAAACAGGTACCTAAGTGACGAAAAACAAGGGTTTTCCGATTTGGAGAAAAACCGCGATTTGTGAAAGGTTACCGTTTTTCGTGGTATTTGATGGATAGTTCGTAATTATTTCGTATTGAAGAAATTGAAAATGAGGTCTGATTATTCCTTATCTATGATTCTTATCAGTCAGTGTTGGCACCGGTTATTTCATATCACGCAGTAGTTATAAGAATAATGGTTATACACTATCGGTTCACTTGATTTCTTCATTAATCTAGTGCTATGCTATTTTTGTACTATTTGGTGGCATGGTAACCTGTGCTGGAACCATGGAGTAGGACATAGTATATCAATCAGAACTTATGAACAGCGAAAGAACGGTAGGTAGTTACAGAAATATCTATCCCCCGGAAACAGCATTTCCTCAATCTTTGAAAATTCATATCTCTGCTTTCCACTGCTCAAATTTAATATTTTTATATACCAAAATGTCTGGGAAAACCTGCAGAATTTTATAAAAATAAAAACGAAAAAGTCGAAAAATTTTCGATTTTGACACATGAACCCCCTCAAGTCAGCTGAAAATATCAATACTGTTTCTCAATTTCTATTTTAATACTCCGTGTAAGGACGACATTCAAGAAAATCAAATCCCTCAAATTGGAATACGTTGACGCATATTGAGAACATTGTGAGGAATTCAAAATGTAAAATGTAATGTTATATAAGTGATCTCTTATTTAATGAGACTTCCACAAAAACTCCATATTGGCTATCGAAAACGAACATCTACCGTTTTCACGTAATTCGAATAACTCAGAGGGATGTATGGGGAAATATCGCTTGTTTCTGACGAAATCCGTGTTTTGAAGATCAAATGACGAAGGAGATTTTGCGTGAACGAGAAGGGAAAGTTTGAGAATTGAAAATGTCCCCCTTCTTGGATGATTTGCCACAAAGTAGGGATACTACTCGGAGTGTTCCAATCGAGCAATACTTGTGGATGTTTCGAATATTTCCGTTATCTTGAATATTATCGATTTCTACCGTTCAAAGTCAAACTTTATCGAATTTATATCAATTAGGATTCAAATTCAAACTCAATATAGTTTCTATTAAATCTATTTAGGGCATAGATATTATGCAGATTGGAATATTCCCTAATTCCCCTTGACCTCAACCCATCTAAATGTTGAAAAACAACTCACGTGGGGTATTCTATGTGTCTAAACTGCGTATGCCTTGGGTAAATGTCTGCGATGGGAACCACCGCGGCCACCAACCACTTGTTGACTCGGTTACAATCGAAATACGGCCTCGTAAATTGCACAGGTCCGGGATTTTCGTCAGAACCTGCAAAACACACATTACGACTTAGTTAATAAATTAAAAGACCTGAAATCTCATACGTTTGTTCTTCCGATTGATTTATTACAGTAAGAAAAGGAAGTGGATGTTACCTGGCGGCCCGTGGAAAGTGAATGTCTCATTAGTATTGTTTGCATAACGGATTTCGACTTGGTACGTAGTTTTTGTATCATGCCGTCCAACAACTTTGTCTGGTAGCCATTTATTGTACCTTTGAACAAAACAACGCTTATTTTCTTGCTATTTGCCGCACAAAACCGTTCAATGCTTCGTAGAACAGCTTTTCTTATTCTGATCTTGCTCTACTTTAACTTTTTTATACAATTTTTATGTTGCTTGTTTGCTGTTTACTTGATTTTAGTTACCTTAGCTCAGACTTTTAAATCGCTTGAACAGATCCTAGTAGAACTACCGTCAACTGGTACAACTTTGTGCCAATTTTGAGGTTTCTTACGTGTAAATACTTTACTTTTCATCGTATATTATTGAAAAATTTACCCAACGTACCTCTACTTTCCAAGTTTCAAATGCCACCATGAAAAAAATTCTATCTCTTATGCAAGAATAGAGAGAAATGTTTTTTCGTGGTACATTCTTGTACCCCATAAGGGTACAACAATGTACCACAATTTTTTTTAGCTTGAAAATATACGAATATCGAGCAGTGGACACTTCTTGCCCTGGTTTCTTTGTTACTCATCATGTTAACTTTGAAAAGGAACCAAAAACAAGCTTGTTTCTAAAAAATTTCAATATTTTTCAACTTTTTAGGGAGTGTGTGATTACAAAAAAACTCGAAACCTTATCTTCTTCATTTTTTAATAAAAATCAGTAAGCGTAACACAGAAAATATATTTTTTATAACAAAAATATAACCCTGATTTATTTGGCTCAATTCAAAAGTAATTCCAAAACCATGGATGAACGGATGAACGGAAAATTTTGAGATTTTTAGGTAACCATCAGGAGGTTAGTTTTAACAAATCGGAGTGAAGATATTTGGAGCATTTAAATTTTTCAAATGTATGATACCAACAAGAATGTATGATAACATTTAAAAATCTAAAATGTAAGCTCATTGCTCTATTTCTTGACTAAAAATATGAAGAATTACAAAAAATAGTCTCTGATGCGGAGATATATGGGGGAAATGGTTAGGATCTCCCCCTTAAGGTTTGGGTTCCGTAATTTGGTTTGATTCGTGAACTGTGACATTTGGATCGTCCACGTGATCAAAAAATAGAACAGAACACTTTAAATATCAATGCATAAACGGGAAAAAGTTGGTGGCACAAAGTTGTACCCTGTTTGTCCCATTTTTTACTTTCCTGTAAATATCAAAGGAAATAACACACTCATGAAAAAGGCAAATATGGCAATTCGTTGCTGATATTATAGGTTTGAAAATATAAACTTGCCAGAAACGTGAACCAAACGCTAGTGGGGTACCCAAAGGAGACTTTTTGGACAAATTCAACTTACGAAAAAAACCGGGAACAGATACAATTTTAACACTGTCGCTGATATGCACTGATAAGCTTGTTGAGTTGGTTAACCTGTGCCTATACTATTGCCCTGCCCCTGTGATTTTTCCTGAATTAATAGCTTCATCCCAGGAATTGCTAAGTAGCGCTGACTGTGAAAAAACGCACATTGTTGAACGGGGTGGCGAAAGTTGTACCAGTTGACGGTACTTCTTTCTACCACCCAAACTCATATTTCCATCTGCACTAAATGCTGATATTGGTATCTAAAACCACACCCTACAAGTCAATTCATAGGGAATTCGCTAATCGAATTTGCTATTAAAAGATTCGTTTCAAGAAAATTGCTCATCTCTGGAAATGATTAACGTTTTTTCAAGTCCTTTAAATTGTATTTCAGAAGTTCATACCATTCATTGATTCTGTAGAACCCGGAAGTGTAATCGTTACTTTGACTGTCGTTCGAAAACGCTCCCAAATCCTTCACAGTGAAGGTATTCATCGTCGAAATCCTTTCCAAATGAATCGGGTCGTTGAAATCGTCAGCTCTGAAAAAAATTAAGAAAAGAAGTTACTCATGGGCTCATGAGGAATGAAATTTCTATGAAGGTTCCCCTCGCGTACTTGAATATTAGGGCATTGACCTATCTTGCGCTGATACATGGGTATACCAACAACCTTTCACAATAGGGTGTGCGCCTTGAAAGGAAAAACTGTTTATTGTTATTTTTAATCTAGGGTAGACCTCATTTTGAGAATTTTGGTACCAACCGCGACCTTCTAGCGTGTGTAAATCTTTTCCTATGAATTTTTAAAGTTTCGACCGATAATGACGTCACAGTTGGCTGGGGGGTCCCGCCCAGGCGAGAGGGGCGCGTGACGTCATAAACGGTCGAAACTTTGAAAAATCATAGAAACAGATCTACTCAAGCTAGAAGGTCGCGGTTAGTGCCAAAATTCTCAGAATGTAGTCTACTTTCGATTAAAAATCTAAAAAAAATCAAGGCGCACACCCCATTCAAGTGGCGAATAACTCGAATGAGTACAATCCTGTGCACGGACTGAATCAAATTTAAATTGCACCCACAAATGAAGAACATATGAGGTCGATATTTTACGAACTGCTTTTAGCTTTACCTGAATGTTCGGGGGGCAAATCTTGGCATAGTTTTGTTGAAGAAACCTCTGTAAGAAGGCGAGTATGAAGAATTTGGAGCGAAGTAAATAGCGCTAGCGTTGATGTGCGGGTTGGACGCAACGTCAGCGACAGTTGATAACAAGTAATACATCATGCCAGGATCGTAAGTGTCGTTTATAGCCGGTCTGATGAATCGAGCCTGAAGGATGTAACTGTAGAAAAACGCCCTGCTCAGCGCCATGTTCTGGAGATGCAGGAGAGCCGTTCGATTAGGGAAAATCGGATTTATATTGATTTCCTTCAAGTCGGGCAAATGAGATACCGAGTCTTCTGGTAGGAATAAATCGTATAAGTTCTGCACTTCGCAGTTATCTTTGTTGACTTTGTCATATTTCTGACGGATCTCGTCGAAGGCGTCTTTGGGCTGCCACTCGTATTGACACAAAGCCCCGATGATGTACGTCACCCAAATGCAAAACAATAACTTGATCATTTTACCTGGATAGTCACACTAAGCATAAGTTACACACAGAAACATAAGTTAAATCTGAACAGACAAAAATACTTCATAAAATTAACATGATTATTATTAGTAACAACAACGGAATGTACTGACACGCCTACTGACGCAAAGATGCAAACAAGTTGTTCAGTTCTACCAACATGATAGTCCCACCTCCAATTACTGAATCCCACAAATTTCAGGATTCTTGCAATGAATTGTAGTTCTGAATCAAGTATTTCAATTATCTTGTATGAAAAATCCTATCAAAATTAATAAATCCAATAATGTTGAAAAATCGTGCTTCCTTGTATTTTTGAAAATTGTTTCCTGTTCGGACAAATGTAGCGAAAGTAATAATCCTTCAGAACTATTCTTAGGAATATCGTACAGAGAATTTTGTTCAGTTTGCGATATTCTTCAGTCAACTTATCGATCTTCGTAACTTATGCACACTGCCTCAAATCAAAACTCGTTGCGCTGGTCTTGGCAGAAGTTCAACAATCTGTTGTCCAAAGCCCAATTTCTTGCGCAACTTAATCCCAAAGTGCTTCAATTTACGAGTAAATTGACAGCTTTAGGATGAGCTATCGCACATTTTCTCACATGAAGTGGGTGTAATTTCGTGAGAATCTTGAAGAAGCAATGAAAAAGTGAGTGGTGGGGGGAGGTAAAACAGCTCTGTATTTTTTTTCTTTTTTTGCAAAAATGCAGTATGCACTTCTGACAGTTCATTCGATAACAGTGAAAGACTCCCTTTTTGCACTATCATACCAGTGATAAGCGCGGAAAGTTGCCATTTGGACCGTTGGAAAGCGCCTTTAAAATCTAAGTTTGAATTTTCAGCTCGGGTTTTCGTTTATGAAACCGATCTATTTAATGGTTGACTCAATAAAACTGAAGCTTTTGTGCTTCAGGCACACATAAATGGCAATATTACGAGTTTTTAATAACTATAAGTCATGTTTGAGGCGGTTTAATCACTTTCGTTTGTTACATCGTGGGCGCGCTCTTTTTAAATTCTTATGTTATGCCTAGGGAAACCTTCCGGAGTAATATTTTCCTGTAATTTTGAAAACGGGGATGAAATGGATAAAACTGAAATTTTGAGTCCCTGTATTGCATATATTTATATTAATAAATAGTATTGGAGAGCAATGAGAGAACATGGCTGGAGAGGGCTTACTAAAAGGGAGTCTGAAGTTAGCTTCCATGAGCGTTCCTTAGAACCAATTGTGCCGCCTTCTCCCCACAACTGCGATAACAGTTGGCTTCGAAGGGGTTATTGCACTTGGCCGGTCTTGGCAGTCTGGCAAATGGCCGCTAACCCTTTGGGTTCGAGATTATTTTTGCGCGTCGGTCACTAAGGAAATATGCGATCACGTTGATCCGCCATTTCACCTTCTTCGTAATTCATTTTAGTTTTAAATTACCGTCGAAAATCCTTCCCCTTCATTCCCCCTATCATCCACAGAATTTTATGGCCTAAAATTCAGCACGTAAGTACAATTTTTCCTGGTCTATTTTCCTTGAAACTCATTCCAAAAGCTGCCGCCTCTATTTCTGTACAAGACACCTTTCACAGCAATGGTGGGTTGCCCCAGTCGCGAATTTTATCCCATGAGTCTTGCCGGCCGGTTTCTCTGATTTCATCCTCAAAACCATGTTTTTCTAACGTTTTCGTGTCTGATCCTCTCAAAAGCCTTCATATCGAGGTAATTCACCGGCAAATTCGCCGCTTATATGTCATTATCCAAGCTTGATGCAACCAGTGATGTTCCTAACCTATCCCATTCTTTGATGCGTGAATACCTTGAAGTATGTTGAAATGCCGATCGCCGAAATGGACGGTGGATTCTTCTTATTCCCTCATTCATTTTGAATGTTACTAATCCCCCTAATTATCATAATGTTTGACTTTGTCGAAACACTGTCCTAGGTGCTAGGTAGGTATTATCCGCGAGCTGTAGTTTTTCCTATCTTTTTTTTTTGTCACATCCACACCTTCACGGTCCGTGCTTCAAGCCCCCAAAACCTGTTTTCATAAACGATTCGTTTACATAATTTGTTTGTTATTGGGCCGGAACTTTTCTGGTGCGCTTTGTTATTCAAATTAGGCACTATACTCGTTTTAAACGCCCTAGATTGAGCGTGAAAGTTGGTCTAGTTTTAGATACCGTCAAATCTATTTTGTGTTCTGCGGCCAGCGATCGCTCAATGCCACCCTTGCATAATTCGTTTTCGCAAATTGTTGTAAATAATGCTGAAATCTGCATGTTGAAATCTGATTTTCTTTCATTTGTTGTAGGACTAAATACAATTTCGAATTTTCCAGTATTTTAGTTTTACGAAGCGATTCGTTTTGGGTTCTGATTAATCATTATCATTGGGTCATTGTGGGTCATTATCAGTAGGCATTGAGTAGGTGCCCAGCAGCTGTTGAAAGTTTTTTTTCTAACAGATTTTTTTCCTTAAGATTTTCTCAGTTTTAGCTGTCAAAACGTAATTTTTTTTAACGAGGTTATTCGTTGACCTAATTGCATTACTCAATAAAGTATTCAACAAGTTGCCGGAACTTCAGTCACTTTCCCCCCTCGAAATTGTGCACAATAAATTGATTAATCACTTATTAATGAATATCCCATCTACATTAATATTCGCTCCACATTTCCTTCCAAAATTTAACATCATAACATTTTTAAACATACCAGTAGGTACTCGACGATCAACATAAATCTTCAACTCTACATTCCATTTACTTACCTAGTAAAAGTATTATTATTTTGAAATTTATTGTTCTTTCCGGAATACTGAAGGTCATTCCAGATGATTTCATCTAACCTTGAGAATTGCACAAAATCCAGCGCCTTCCTAAATGTTGATAATTTATCTACTTGAAGGGAAAACGAATTCGCCATAACACATTTTGTTATTTGCTAAACACAATTGTTCTGATCAGTTATTGCGTGCCAATAATTACTAATTAAGAAATTAATACAGATCGCAATAATACACATTCGTATTACGTAAAATGGGCACACTTAATACCTAATGGAATTATGTGCCTATTACACTAGTAATGAATTTACACTCGGAATATTAAATTAATAAATGGTTATAATTAGCTAATTCTTTTAAGTAACAAGTAAGAATGTCAGACAAAAAATTCAATGAATTAAAACTTATATTTATTATATTAATACGTTCATTATTTTGTCTCATGAATTAATTAATATTCTGTTCCTATAACTCAGCAGGGGCGAATTTTTGTCGAAATGAAAAGTTTTCTTTATTTAACTTCTTTTATTTCATTCTAAACGAATTTTCTGCCACAATTTCCTTTTATATTATTAAGTAATCGATTGGTCGTATGAGGAAAATAATACACTTTCTGCGAAAAACACAATAACACTACTTTCCCCACCATAATCGACTTGATTCATTTGAGTTCCTAGTTGTGACTATTAATGATGAGTGTTTGATATTATATTCAAACTTAATCGCTGGGGTACGTTGAAGTTTATTAAGAACGATATTATAAATTGAATTGTGAAATAGTCAGATCAACATTATTTAGTTGTTGAAGAAATCAATAATCTTGAATTCTCAAATAGTTATACCTACTCCCCTACTTACGTAGTACCTACTTCAATCGCTCAGTTAGTACCTATATTTCTTCAAAGTATGACAGTATATCTCCAAGAATAGGTATTTATCACCAAACGATAGAATTCATGTTTATTTGATTTTCATACGCCCATTCTCTTCTTACATATTTCTTTCTGAAACTCCATTTAGCTCTGTGCTTCGAAGTAACTAGCGGTATAATTTCAAGTAACTCTTTTCTGCGTATCTCGAAATCTATAATTGTTGAGTATCTCATTTACATGTTGTTACTTGTGTGCCTTTCTCATTGCCATCTGGACGAGGAACTGTTGTTGCTTAGTCATTTCGATAAATCTAGTGTCACCTACCGTACTTTTCATTGTTCTTGAATAATGTTGTCTATTCGTCTAATTTTTGTTTGACATTTTCAGCCATGGCAGAAGGTAACGGGGAAGTGACTCTCAAAAATGATGTTTCGGCTACTGATGATGACAATGTTGTGAGAACTGAAGATTACCCTAAACTGATCGCCTATGGATTAGATGAAAAAGTAGCTTCTAAATTGGATGAAATTTATCAATCAGGTAATAATATTTTACAGTCACCTTACAGCTTAGTTTTTTTTCATATTTCGTTTTGGTTTATTATTTCCTATACTGCCGTCCTTAGCAAGAAGGGCGCATCTCCGAAAATCGAGATTTCCAGTACAAGCACTTTTCGTTTTTGACATTTTATGTCTTTACTATGGCACATAAATGAAAAATCGTCACGCGGGGAGCGTTACGCGGAAATTTCTGATGATTTTCACGTACAACCAATCGTTCCTAGGGAAAACTAACTTCCTCATTTTCCACCCCACAATAATCGTTCACCACTCATTGGAAAGCTCTCAATTAATTAAACATAAGACATAAAATGTCTCTCGTGGTTGCGTACTTGTACGAAAGCTGTATCCACCGTTTGTGTTTTTAAATTTCGCGTCCAGTTAATTATACTTTTAACCCATTTTCGGGACATCATGCGGTAGGTCCAATCATTCTCCAACTTACTACGGCCTTTTTTCATGGGAATTCACGTCATAACCAATTTAGTGGAGATACGCCCTTTCCGCTTAGTAAATGAGGGTGATATTCGAGATATATATAAGCATTCCAAGCACTTCGAACGGTTTTCTGGCAGCCCAGTTTGTTTGGGGACTTATCATTAATAAGCGAGCACCCTACGAGATCCGGCTTTTCCGCTGAGCATATTGGTTGTCAAGAACATATTTCGAATTTTTGCTAAGCAAAAAAGCCGTATCTTAGGAGATGCGGCTTTCTTGCTTAGTAGAGAAAGGTATTCGGCATGATATCCGCCTTTTAGGCTTAGAAAAAACGACATACGCCTAATCGCCTAAGGATTTCAAGACATTTCAGAGATCCGCCCTTTTTCACTAGCGTTTTTGTGTACCTTTTCGTACCCATAGGTACATGAATGAGATATCATAAGGTGCAGAAGACTCCAAAGATTCTAGATATGCAAAAATCTGAAAATCGCCAAAATCCGAGATACGCCCTTCTTGCTAAGGACGGCAGTATAATAAACCTTTGGAATCAAGCAAATGTAACCCCCCCCCCCCTCAAAATTTGGTGGTTTACGTTTCAAGGTACTCTTGTACCCGGAATCCGAAAATCTAATTAGAAAATTTCCGTTCGTCCGCCTTACACGGCACTTTGCCCAGTTCCCGTGGGCCAATTTTGTTGACATTTGGGATACCGGCTCCGTTTGGGATCTAGTTGTGCCCCGAAGGTTTTGGTTATCAGTCACTTCTAAGTTGTAAAAATTGGGAGAAAACATTATCTAAACGTCCTAGCTTGAAAACTTATATTACTATTGTACTTTTATAAGTATTGTTTTTTCATGAATTTGAAATCAGTGAGACCGATCGTTTGCTTCCTATGCGAATAATTATTTATTTAATTGGCGAATAAATAATTACTGAATTTTTTCGTTAATTTAGGATAGTGTTCAAGTGTTAGAAACGAATGAGCCATCCAGAGCTCTGAACACTGGTTAAACGAAAGTTGATCGCGAAATTAATCGAAAATGAACACATGACCTGCCTATTCTCGACCAAGGGTACCTCAACCCCCGCCTACTTGGTCTCCAGAAGGGTCGGAAGAAGTCGTGTTCTTTGCAGTCGGGTGATCTTTACAAAAAGATAGCCGTTGCGTAATAATATTGGCAGCGTTTTATTTTTTTTTCAATTTGTGGGTCAATTTGAGCGATTCCGGTACTTAAGTTGTATATTTCTGGAGTTGTTACTTGGATGCTTTTGCCTGAATTTAATTCTATTCATCGAACATTTTTAATTTTCCAATAACATCCCTTCGAAACCAAACTTATTTTCTCAATTGGATATCTATAGATTTCATTTTTCTGGATCGAATGAGTACACGTAGGACTAAAAACACGTTATGGTTGTGAATCATGCTGATGTATAAGAGTATGTTAAAGAACAGGGATTCACACGTAGAGATGTAATTGAATCGTGCTATAGTAATTTTGTCTTATTATCAGTTGTGTAAGGATTTTTTCTTGATACTAACGCCTAAAATTTGAACAGAACAAGCTATTTGATCTTTCTACACTTGTTGGTGATGACATCCACAGGAGGTAAATCGCACAACCCTGGGAATTGTCTTCCAAATCAAATCCCTTCGTAAATTTCGCTCGGGACCGCTCAAAGACTGACTGCAAACCAAAATCAATCGAAAGGTTCTGTAATTCGACAATTCGGAAGAAATTTCGACTCTGAAGGGCACAATTTTTCAGAACTGCTGCACCAGTGCAACGTATCCCTACCGGTCGATGCGAGGAAGCAATAAACAAAGTGAAAGAATTATTAAATAAGAAACCTCGATGATTCTCGACAATCACTTTCCCGTGCATCTCCGCTCTCGGATCCCCTAGCTAATTTTATCGTCAGCTCGAAGAATTACGGTCCATAAAATATTACTCTGTGTTTAACTGCTATTCGTCCTTGGGGGCCAACCGGCGTCGGGTCTTGAGGCGAACACGGAAAAAAAATGCGGTAAAGTATTTATTCAGGAGGGACAAAGCGCGCCAATACCTATCCCAGAATTACCTTTATGGGATTTCCAATTTCGATAATTTGCACGTTTAATGAAAAGCTCGTTATGTTCTGGATCAAAATTATTTTCTAATTTCGTTAAATTATCCTATCATTATCCAAAGATACACATCGACAAATCATGGATAATATTCCTTTGTTACCAAGAAGCTTATTACTTGAATGAGCTCAGTTGTACCTATTTATAGAGGTTGCAAGCTCTAATATTGATATAATAGTAGTTATACCTTTGAAATGATGGGACTGAAATAATGAGATACAGTTTCTCGAATACTGTTTTATTGGTCGATTTGGAAAATCGAACTAACCAAATCATGGACTTAACGAGGCTCCAATAAGTAATGTCGTCTTGTATGCAGCAAAGTGTAGTTTGATGATGTAAATTCTCTTACATTTTATGAGACCTTTTTAGGAATATGAATCGTTCTTATTGTCTAAACTATTAACTTCTCGAAGTGGATTTCAATTGGTTTTTGGCAGAGCGATGCATCCCGGTTTGAGATATTTCTCGTTCACAAAACCGACAAAAACAGCCTTGCGAAAAAGTTTACTTCATCTGTCGATTGATAATGAATTATCGATATGGCTTTATGCACAAATCATTTCGGCCAAAAATAAATTATAGCTTTCACTAAGACCTTTAAATTATGAAAGGGAAAATAACCAAGCTCGGAACTCATTTTGCCGTGTGAAGGAAGAACGACTCAACTCAAAATTTTCGAAATCCCAGAAATCAGCATCGAAGTTTTTCTGGAAAACTCGCCATAAATTCACTCCAGATCACTCCCGTGACCCTTTTTTTCAGACCTCAAATCTTGTTCAACTCAATTGGTACAATTATTTCTCTTTACACACGTACCTTCAATCGATTCGAGTCATTTGAGTCAAACATCGACAACCAAACGAGACGCCTCAACCCGATCTTGAAGCCAACAATGTGGGGGAAAAACAACTCAACGGCGTTTTCAGCGAGTTGAGTCTTTTTTTTTCCACAAATAAATAGCAAATCTAGCTAGTTAGGGTGTTTTAATCGAGGAGTTGAGATGTTTTTCCTAAAAAGCATGGAGTTTTTTCTTAAAATTAGGCAATTTTCAAATTACACCCCTAACTATTTCAACCCCTTCCGGGGTGAATTTCGAAATTTTGACTCGTTCATAGCAAGGGTGGGGGGTGATTAGAGGGGATACGTAAAAACCCCATTTTCGAGTTGAGTCGTTCTTCCTTCACACGGCAGAATTCCTGTATAGTGCCTTCTTCAAAATAAGGATATTGATGATTAAATTATCATTTTGATTAGAATAATCGCTTGCCAGTTATTGAAAAAAATAAACTGGCTCAGTCATTTGTGTATAATTGAAATGTTCGTATCAATCTCAACCAATATTACTCATTCATGTTTCTTATCAGCAATTAAACTGGGCTGAATTCCTCGAAAAATTAATATTTTCTAAAGATAATCCGTTTACTGTTGAACTGAGCGACCTTTGTGTAGTGACTAATCGGAATTCCCCCGTCGTGGATTTCATCTAAACTATTTCACGGGTTTAAAATGGTAAACCACTAACTCCCTGATAGCAAATACGATGAATTTTTATTCGTTCATATTTCGGTAATAAGTTGGATTTGTTGGGTTTTTCAAGCACTATATCGAATTCCTCTCTAGTTCATAAACTAGCGGAGCAAATACCTGTCTTTATTTTGCTTACAGTTATGGTCTCGGTTTGTGTAGAACCAAACTGCATATTATTCGCTCTACGGTTCATCATTTTTCCTGTTGAGCTCAACCATCCGCAAAATTTAATATTCCCAATTGGACAATATCCCGTTATAATGGGATATTAGTCCTGTTCGTTTTTAAATTACTATTAACCATATTACTGCTAGTTACGTAATGAAGTTTATTTACCTTCCTTTTATAAAAAATGAGCGCATTTGATCTTGATCAACTGATACTTGAATGGTCCGTTTTAGCAAATGTGCCTTTTTACGCATGCCCCTAAAAACCACACTCCAGTCTATGAAACCGACCTCCAGGCGATTTGATGTATCTTTATCACTCTGTTATATGGGAAATTGATACATTTGAATCTCAAGTCTCCAGGACAAATGGTTACAATGTTATGAGGAAAAAAAGAATATTTTTATGAAAAAAAGTGAGTTTTTCTGAACTTCAACCTCGATGCGGCACGGGTTAATGCTATCCGATCGACCTAAAACTTTGGGAATCTCATTTTCTAGTCAATTGGCACCTTTTGGGGGGTAGCCACAAGTGATTATCTAAAAAAAAAAAATTTTCCCTATTGCCTTGTGTATCAGGGTGGTCACAAAAAATAAACTTCCGAAATTCAATCTTGGCAACCCCCTAAAAGGTGCCATTTGACTAGAAAATGAGATTCCCAAAGTTTTAGGTCGATCGGATAACATTAACCCGTGCCACATCGAGGTTGAAGTTCAGAAAAACTCACTTTTTTTCATAAAGATATACTTTGTCTTCATAACATAGTAACTATTTGTCCTAGAGACTTGAAATTGGTCTCATTTTATTTAAAATGTTATTTTCTTCAACTTTTACTCACATAATTTCTTCGCTACATGCTATAGATTTTATGTTATTCAGCTTTTCCCATCTCAAAACGTGGTCCGTTCTAGCAAATGTACCTTTTTACGCATGCCCCTAAAAACCACACTCCAGTGTATGAAACCGACCTCCAGGCGATTTGATGTATCTTTATCACTCTGTTATATGGAAAATTGATACATTTGAATCTCAAGTCTCCAGGACAAATGGTTACAATGTTATGAGGAAAAAAAAGAATATTTTTATGAAAAAAAGTGAGTTTTTCTGAACTTCAACCTCGATGCGGCCGATCTTGATCTGTTTTTCCGTCCAACCCTAGTCCTTGAAGGAGGCGAACGGTTGGTCCTACTGACCTCTGGTTGTTGTCATTCGATTCTAAAATTTAGACACTATTTTAAATGATGAGAATTCTACGTATTGAAAGATTTCGACGTAGAATCCCTTCTAATACCTCCTTGAGATTTCTGACAGCAACAATGCACAAATATGCCTCAGACTACTAGATTTTTGAAAATTCAATTTTGGGACACTTCGAATTTGGTACCTTGAAACGTAAAAAACAACAAATTTAGAGAGGGGTTTAATCATAATTATATCGAAGTGAAACGATGACCTGCATTGTCAAGTAGACCTTCTGATGTCAAGCTTGATTCTGGAATCATTTTAATAACTACAATACAACAACTGAGACACCTCACATTCACGATGGATTGAAATTCTTAAATGGCTAGTAAACTAGCGAAATAGTGAAACAAGAAACCATGTTCAGAGGAGGGTTTTAGCTGCCACTAACTACTCTGAGGTTCCCATTATGTGAAAAGTTGGTGCTAATCTGTCAGAAGTTGGTCCTCAACTCGGGTTACGCTTTGTGAACATGATAAGGCACACCTCATCAACCCTAGTTACCGGCAATGAACTTTTATCGGTTTTCGGTTCATCACTAACTCTATTTGCTGGCATTAATATAACAAGGTGTCCCCCAAATTTACACTTCGTGTAAACAAGGTGCCAGGCGGAAAATGGCATCCAAATTGTGCCAACCAAAGTGCAAGTTACCTTGAAATGCAAAAAAAAAACACTTGTAACTCACCAATATATAGCATTAGCAAACTGAATACCTTTAACCAACTGAATTGAACCTTTAGCAAACTGAATTAATCTTTTCACAAAATGAATTAATCCTTTCGCTAACTGAATTAAATTTTTTGCAATTTGATTTAAACTCTTCGCAAACTGAATTAAACCTTTCGCATACTGAATTAAACTTTTCGCAATAAACAAACAATTTAATGAATTTTTAATAAACAAAAATACTAAAAATAAACACGTTAAACTATCCATATATAAGTCAATGTTCTAAAGTAAACTCTCACATGAATAGTCCGATTTTTCAAGAAAGGGGAAGGCCAGTGGAGGGGTTGGCCTGTAGCTGCATCAGGAAATACGAGATATATGTCCATTTTCAACGGGATTTTCAAGGAATTCTACCGTCCCTCCTTCGAGCGTTCAGCAATACTCACTGAACTAATATTTGAATCGCTATCGCTCAACCCCACAACAATATTCCTCACAAAACCAAAAAAATATATATATATAAAACCTACGAACATTTTTATGACGAGAATGTTGACGGGAAGGGAACGGTGACTACACAGTGAAGGTCAATGAAAGTTTGCCAGTCCATAGGGTAGTAATTGACCATCCACAGGGAAGATATTGACCGTCCACAGATGAGGTATTGTTTTGGGGACTTCACTCACTCTTATGTCCTCTGACCATGTTTGGTGCAGAGGATTAATTTTATGAAAGGTCACTTGTAATTGGGAAAGGTTTAATTCAGTTGGCGAAAGGTTTAATTCCAATTGTGAAATGTTTATTTCTATTTGTGAAAGGGTTAATTCTAATTGAGAAAGGTTTAATTCAGTTTGATAATGCTATACATCTCCAGCACCTAGGTTGAAGCTGCTCATTGCTGCTTGGCGAGGCATTCGGCTGCTTATTGATAGTCATAATAACAGAGAAGACTTTGGTCAGCACAAATGGTCATCACGCCTTTTTGTTGTAATTTCCGAAGGGGGACATGTTTCGTTGTTAATCCAGCAGAAAGTTACCCCAAGAGGCTGTGTATCGAATCTCAGCAGTAAAGAAGTTGGCTATATGATTCACTCCGCTGATCTGACATTCCCGAGATCCTTCTTACCACTTCCAGGGATTTCCAAGAGATTGTGTACGATATTTTAGCTCTCCAGGTTTCCACGTCCCATCCCTTCATTGATATTGTGTCCTCGCCTCTCATCTATTAAGACTGCTCTCTTCCGCCATCTCTGCTCCGAACCTCTACACGACCCATTTAGCCATAAAGTTTCGTATTTCTGTGAACTGTTTGATTGTATACCTGATTTTCCTAATTTGTAAGTGAGTTCGCCCCTTATTCTTATAAATAAATCACAGATCGTAACCCCAAAATGGCACTTCGTCAAACCTGATCTGACTGCCCAGTTTCTTAAAAAATTGTCGAGAAGAATGGTTAGAAATGGTTGATAAAAGTCAAAGAATCCCGTGAGAGTGAAGGCCTCTGAAGAATATTTAAACTCTATTATCTTACAATCTATCTTTGTCTAGAGGTATCAACTAACATGAGGATCTATACCCTGGACTTGTCCTTATGTCGTGGTGTCGTTACTTTTCTAATCATAGTTTATTCGTTCGCCCCCAAGAGACTATAATTTTACCTACTAACTTAACCTACTGTAAATCCTAACGTAACTTAAGGTGTTATTTTGTTTCAGGAAAACTTGCCCATGCCGATTTAGACGACCGTGCTCTGGATGCTTTGAAAGAATTCCCGGTCGAAGGTGCTGTGAACGTCCTCACCCAGTTTTTAGAGTCCAATTTAGAGCACGTATCGAACAAATCGGCTTACCTATGCGGCGTAATGAAGACTTATCGGCAGAAGAGCCGTGGCGGGGGTGCTGGTCCAGGATCCGGGGGTAGCACCACCTCTGCCACGGTTCCTGCCAAAGGACCGGACGAGGATAAGATCAAGGTAAGCCCTTGAGGCCATGTCTGTACTCTGGCGGGTTCAGAATGTGTAGCACCGATACAATCAACCCCTCATAGGAGTATGATCCTGCTCTTAGTTCTGTAGAAATTTTTCCTCTTAAATAAGGAACCCTCATCGATAGGCAAACTGCACATTTCACTCTCCTGTTATAGGCAATTTTGGAACGTACTGGCTACACTTTGGATGTTACTACCGGACAAAGAAAATATGGAGGTCCACCACCCAACTGGGATGGCCCCCCTCCTGGCCCTGGCTGTGAAGTAACATTTTTAAAATTCCTTCATCTTGAGTTATCTGTGAATTGAAAACCCAATATATAAAGAAATACGACCTTTCCATAGTTGAACCTACATTGTGTCATTTGTCCTTCCAGGTTTTTTGTGGTAAAATTCCTAAGGATATGTTTGAGGACGAATTAATTTTATTATTCGAAAAAAGCGGCAAAATCTGGGATTTGAGGTTGATGATGGATCCTATGACTGGTACAAATAGAGGGTATGCTTTTATAACTTACACAACTAAGGATGAAGCCCAACAAGCAACTAGAGATGTAAGCACCGTTAAAATTTCATTAATTTTCGTATCAGTTGAAAATCATTTTGTATACTTGTATTGTACATTGTAACTTATGAACTTTATCAGTTCATTCCACTTGACTACTTTGTGGGATTATCCAGAAGAGTAAAACTGATTTATTGTCTTCTTCTTTTTTTATAGTGATTTTTTCTCTAGTACAATTTGACTTATCTACTATACTGTATTACTGTTACTGTGTATGCCCTCCTGCACTGCTGTTTGCTTAGAGCCTCTTTTTATTTTGTGAGTAATTTCCTATTCGACAGACCATTGGTATGTGTACCCATGAAGCAAAAATACAAGAATGGCTTTTCTGGACGTCTTTTCTTGACTTTTGGAATAGCCATTCAGTGTTCAACAACTGCATGCTGATCTCATTGTGTGGAGGCCATCTTATTATTTCTTCCGTTCATCTCATTTGCGATGTTTTCCGTTTCCTTGCTCTTTCATCCATTTTCTCTTGGTGGAGTTTTCATTAATCATAGTAAAATAGATGGTGAAGGCTAACTATGTAGTTTTTCTACCGACCGCTTCAGTTAATCAGCTGACCTGACAATGCTGTAGACAACCAGTTCACCAAACAAGTTGCGATGGCGTTAATCGTAAAACCACTAGTTTCTGGTTCTCTTTATTAATTTATGTCTCAATCCAGTTTTTATGATCCTGTGAAAATTCACCATTTTTATGGATTATTATCTACTCACGGACGATTTTTTATATCCTTCTTCATGTTCATTTTTATCAATCCTAACTATGCGAATCCAACTTCCACTTGTATAAAATTCTTATCAAACTTCGATTAACAGGGTGTGCGCCTAGGTAGGAAAAACTGTTTATTGTTATTTTTAATCTAAGGTAGACCTCATTCTGAGAATTTTGGCACCAACCGCGATCTTCTAGCGTGTGTAAATCTTTTCCTATGAATTTTTAAAGTTTCGACCGTTTATGACGTCACATTGGGCTGGGGGATCCCGCCCAGGCGAGAGAGGCGCGTGACGTCATAAACGGTCGAAAATTTGAAAAATCATAGAAACAGATCTACTCACGCTAGAAGGTCGCGGTTGGTGCCAAAATTCTCAGAATGTAGTCTACTATCGATTAAAAATCTAAAAAAAAAATCAAGGCGCACCCCCCACTGTATAATCCTTCTATTCCGATATTTTCTTTCTCAGTTGTTGGTTATTTTCTCACGAAACGTCCAACTATTATCGGGTTTCTGTCTTGTTTTCCTGGATTATGCGAAGTCTTCAACTTGGTTTTCATTTTCATTTTCATTGTTTCTTGAATGCGAAAGAGGAGATACTACTTTCTCTTGCCTCCATGGATCTGACTGTTGTATCTTTCCCTCGATGTTGGTTGGTTCGTTTCACTGTGTTGTCTGCCTTGTAACCTTCTTTTCGCTTTATCAGTAGTTTTAGTCCTTTTTTTAATTGAATCATTCATAAGTTCTCTACTAAATGATTTACACTAACACATTTACCCTCATGCTTTCGACTATTGATTTAATGGGAGCCCTAAAGACCTCCTCTTTGCTCCTAAGAGCAGTTTTGCTGCGGCTTCTATTTTTCGGCTTGATTTTTTTAGTTAGTTTGTAACTATGGGAGTTTTTTTTTCAACTTTAATGGCGCAAAAAATCGAGCCATAATTGTTTAATGTTATGTGGTCAAGAAAATATTAAATTTTACACTTCTAATCGTGAGATGTAGGATTTCTTGGGGAGGTTTGAACTTTTTCAAAATTATGACTGATATGATCGTTTCTTCTTCAAAACAGCATAAAACTTTGGTATTTTATGGACAAAAACCCCCCAAAAAATCATTTTCAAATATTTTTTTTTAGTCCGTTATAACAAAATTCTTCCCTAACATTGTTTCTTTTCTAATAAAAGAAATTAGTCGTTTTTTTATGTTCACATTTTGGCATGTTTTTTTCTAAATCCACAGCTCGATAATCATGAAATCAAACCCGGCAAGCACCTGAAAGTTAACATTAGCGTTCCAAATCTGCGACTTTTTGTTGGAAACATACCAAAGTCGAAAGGCAAAGAGGAGATCCTGGATGAATTTGGTAAATTAACAGGTAAAGTTGTTGATGAGAATTGAGTACACATAACCAATGCAGCAATGATGGCACTGGTTCGTTGAGATGACCATCCTTGCTGAGTTTTTTCTGTTTCTCGGCAGTTCCTTCGAATCAATTTTTATTTTCATTTCGAATTTTCGTTTTTTTCCGATAGCTTCCCACCCCCACCCCCTTCCACCCGTTATCTGTTCACTCCGGCAAGAGGCATACACCCTCTTCCCTTCCCGTTTAATTTGCCATTCCGTTCGTCATTCTATTGCAGCTCAATGATTACGAAATTCGAAAAGGCAAAAAGATCGGCGTAACAGTTTCTTATAACAATCACCGCTTATTTGTGGGGAATATACCAAAGAACCGTGACAGGGATGATCTTTTTGAGGAATTTGCAAAACATGCACGTAAGTTGGAATGTTTTCCCCCTACAACATTTTGTCTAAAAAAAAATCCGAAAAAATTCCACTTGAGGATTTTCCTCATAATTATGCTTTGTTTTTTTACCCCTTTTATTTCTCATCCAAAAGCGCATGTGGGGTGGTTCCTTTTTGAATTTTGATGTCTTACTGTTAAGCATGTTGAACTTTGTGTTCAGTTTCTGTTTTCCCCCTTATAAATGTTGTATTACTTCGTTTATAATAGGATTACAAAACTAATACTTTTTAAAATCTATTTTTCTAACGCTTTGATGATTTAATTTAAAGACACGAATTGTAATAGACGGATTTTGAATGGAATGTCATTGTTCCAACTCGTTTTGGGTCAGGCTATAGGTATTCTAATCACGCAATTTTTGAATGAATTTACGAGCATGTTTAATAGTGTGATTGCTTAAATTTCCATACTAATAATTTGGTTCCTTTAGGCATTAAACAAATAGGCGGTTGTGTCCAAGGGGTGGGAGGGCTCGACGACTCCTTCCTTGCCTAGCGTCATTATCAAAATTTAACGCAAAATTGGTGAAAGGTGGTGAAGTATAGTACGATTCACGCTCCGAGAGATCGTGAGCGATTCAGCAACCGCTAAAATTGTTTTTCTTGATTAGCTGGGCTGACGGAAGTCATCATCTACAGTTCGCCTGACGACAAGAAGAAGAACAGGGGTTTCTGCTTTCTGGAGTACGAGTCTCACAAGGCCGCTTCGCTCGCCAAGAGACGCCTCGGTACGGGGCGGATAAAGGTCTGGGGCTGTGACATCATCGTGGACTGGGCAGACCCGCAAGAGGAACCCGACTCAGAAACCATGTCGAAAGTGAGTTCCAGTCTTCTAAAAATATCGATACCTTGAAGCACAAAGGCGCTATGTCCAAAAACGGAGTTTTCAAAAAACACAAAAGAAGTTCACTAGTGCACAATTCCTAACATAATGGCTTACAACACTAAACTCTTCAATTTCTTCAGCTAATTTTCAAGCTATATTCGTCAAGAATGTCGATAATAGTTGAGTTAAATTTGAGTTTTTTGAAATTGGAAAAAATTAAAAAATTGGAAGATGGATGGACATAGCGCCTTTGTGCTTTTTAGGGGACACATTTGTCAATTTTTGGTCCGGACGCACGAAATTTTTTTCCCCATAATTTGTAAATGGACTCAATTCCGGAAATTTGAAAAAAAAAATGTAAATCCGATGAGTAGAAGTGCTCCAAATTTGGGTTAGAACCTAGGGAGTCACTAGTGCTGAGGAGCGCTCGGAAGCCTGGTTCCGTTTCCATTTGGTTGAAAGAAGAACTAGGCTGACGTTCGGCAGAATGAACAACTGACCTAAAAATACTTCCCTTGAACACTTTCTTCCTTTTTATAAAAATCCGCGTCGATCTCGGCATTTTCGACTGAAAACTTCAACACGAAACACGACGAGACAAAACACAAAAATAAGACGAGCTCCTGTAAACATATAAACCTATCATTGTTTGAGGTTTCGATGCTAAATGATGTATTATATTCATATATATCGATGTTTTGATACTATCGAGATTTGATAACGCAATTCCATTGGTTGATAACTGGCACGAACAGTCATTCAAATTTCGATAAACCTGACCGCCCAAACTCGGCATCGCGTTTTTGATTGAAACCGCTCTCCTGTAAAATTACGTTTTTGAGCTTATTTGTTCCTTTTTCTCAGGAACTTTCATCCGATTGGAACCAAATTTTTACAGGATGTTCTTCTAGTATGTACCTATAATCATGATGGAGGGTTTTGCCGAATAACGCCCTGGCGCCTAAATATGAGTGTGTGAAAATTCAAAATATCCCTAAAAATGTAAAACCGTCATAACTTTTTTTCTGTGAACTTCATAAAAACTTTGTTCATCAACTTTGCTTCACTAAGTATACTGATGGTGCAGTCAAAATTTCAGGCCGATAGCTTGAGTATTCTGAGAGAAAAAGGAACATTTATATCAAAAAATTATGTTTGGAACAGCTCAAGTTTGGAATTGTAACTTTTTTGGAAGGTCTGACTGAGTTCAGATTTTCACCATCCAATCAGAATATATTGAGGATTAGTCTCTTAAAATTTCATCAAAATCGGACGAGCCATTGAACAAATATCGCGAAAAAACCAAAATTGCTGCCGTAGCGCGGAAATGACATATGTGTCCTCATAGGTATCGATATGTTGAAACCTCAATTGAAGAGTTTTCTTTCAAGCGGGCTTATTTCCTTTTTTTCACTTCTTTCCCCACGGATTCTGAATGATGAGGCCTATCACCTTACGTGTTGAATTCCTTCCGAAACGGTTTGTATCCCACTTTAAAACTCGGATTTGGCGATATCCATAATATATCCATAACGGCTTATATCCATCCCATTGTTTTCAATTAACACTTTTTTTTTAATAAAAAATTGGTTTTCGGATTCTACATACCTTGAAACGTAAACCATCAAGTTTTGAGGTGGGTTAGAATATTTTTCCTTGCTCGATTCCGAAGGTTCATTATTGAAAATAACGGGTAAACCAATAAACGAAAATAAAAATAAGATTTTTCTTGACACAACCAAAAACTCGTTTTTTTTAATGTGGCTTATATTCATCGTTTTTCAACAAAAGTTGTTATATCCCAGTAAGAAATGCTCTTGTCTCCCTCAAAACGCATCCCAAAATGTCGAAATTTTGTCTTACAATCGAAAGTTTTATGAAATGACTATTTGAAAAATTTGGGAACCCTTCCTTCGCCATAAAATTGGTTTTTCTTTATTTCCCACAAAAAATCCCAAGTAGATATAAGCCCGTTTGAAAGAAAAGTCCTCAATTAGGCTTGTCCACATTAGGCAGTTCCTAGTAGATTCGATGCAACTTCTGATTGACTGCTGATGTTTGTGGAATGTGTCTTGACCTACTCAATGAAAGAAGAGGATGTGAGACGTTTTAGCATAGCCTATTGGTGGTTTTATCTCGTCATTAATAATCGATTATTACTCATTGTGAATCAAGAAGAGCTGATGAGCTAGCAGCGTGCATCATTGACCATCCTCTTATCTTCGTGCGTTCACACGGTTTTATTTTTTATTTTAAGGGTTTATTCTCATCTTCCATTATGATAAACCGTTTCTCGACAAAACACTAAACTACTCAGTCCGATGACGACCTTAAAAGGTACCTACTTCTTGAAAATAAATATGTGCGTGGAAGATCTGCTCGGATTTCGTCAAAACATCGGAGAAAATAGTGAAATAGGGTCCACTCGGCATTGAAGCAATGAGTGAAGTGGTCATTCGAGGGAAGCCGGGGTAACGATTTATACATTTTAATGGGTTAATTCGGTGATTGATTTTGATTGATTGATGAAATGCTTGAAATTGATGAAATAAAAAAAAAAAATAAAACATCCAATAAGCATATAACGGCTGAAGCACAAAGCTATGAGCCGGAGTGATGGTTTCTTATAAACTTCTTATAAACTAAAAAGAACGTGTGTACCTAATAGATTTTAACAATCTCCATAAATTTGAAGCTCTCATAATAAAAACAATGCAAAACAACTCTGGGAATTAAATTACCTAACACGTTGAACGCGGATCGCGTCTATGTCACGCAAACACCTCTCGCAAAACAGGTTCAAGAATATCTGCTCCTGTTCTTTCGTTCTTAGTTTCCACTCTTTTCTAGCATTTTTTCGTGATAGATGAACATATTATTAGTTGAACCGTTCAATCCGGAGCTGAATCGGTCGAGGTTGAAGGTAATTGAGCAGTTATCAAAGTGATACCTTTTCTTTGTGTGCTCCTCCGGTAATTTTTTTATGTTTTCACATTTTTCATCCATTTTTACGGAAAAATTCACTCTTTTTAAGGTTGATCGACATTGTTTAATTGTTGGTTGGGTCAATAATCAGCTCAATCCTCTCATAAGTTTCATACTTTCAGTTCGTTATCGTGAAAAAGACACAGTGGTTCGACTCCGATTTTTTTTTGTGTTTCTTTCGGTTTTTCTGTTTTGAATCTTTGCCAGAGTACTCTACAAAGCTCCCAAAAAAGAGAAGACTTGTTCTCTTTCCAGGTATGGAATAACTAGGTATTATATTGTCGTACATGATTGATTCCTACCCATTCTATGCACCATCAACCTATCTCCCTTGCAAAGGCCGCAAGAATTCGCGTCCAGTGGACGGGCGGCCTGAGCCAACCCACTCACATAGGGGTTGATTTCCCATTCAAACTGGAGCAACTTGACACCACCGCTGGCCGCGTCACGTTGACGCCGAGAATAAATTCTCAAAATTCTCAACTTTTTTTATGTCGAAATTTTTGGAAAAATGTACTTTTTAATATATGTTGCTGCTATAGCGTTTCGTCGAAAAAAAATTTCTCCGCCACAGGGGACCAACGTGTTTTTTTCCCGCGTGCAAGGTGTTAACTACCAACAACCTGATAAACTACAAAACATACAAAATAAATAGTACTAAAATTGCTCAATTGCAAAACAACGATATTACAGAACGCCATACACAAACAATCTCCACTCTTCAATAATTGAACTCAACCAAACACTTCCTATAATTTGTCGCTTTTTTATTAAGGCTGGACTCCACATGCCCGAGCCGAGCCCGCACCGAGCCCGACCCGCGACACGGCCGTGTGTACGTTATGGAGTAGGGAGGCCTCACATTTCCGAGTCCGGACCGAGCGCGGTCAGTCACGATTTGAAGCTCAAGTCGTAATGTTGGCGAATTTTAAACGAAATCGAGGATGTAATAACTTAAATTTGCCAGGGGGGTGGGGGTGGAGGAGCGCCACTTTGGCCATAATCCCTTCCTGGTTTTGTAAACAAATTTGTCCAATCAATCAATCATCTTTGTGCCAAATTTTAGGGAGCTCAGGAACAGCCTCTCTGGCTCTCATACCCTCTAACTCATTATTAGCAAAAATTCAGTTGTTGAGATGTCCAGCATTCTATGACATTTTCATTAGTGCGCTGTTGTCACGAATACGATTTTAGAACTTTCAGTGGCCAATATCAGAGCGCAGGTTGATAGTTGAAATCCAATGTATGTATAGGATTTCCAAGTATAATTCGGAATTTTTCAGACCAATTTTTCTAAATTTCCAAACCATTTTCAGAATTTTTCAAACCATATTCAGAATTGTCCAATCCAGTTTCAGAACTTTCCAATTCAATTTCAGAACTTTCCAAGTCAAATACAAAATTTTCCAAGTGCAATTCAGATTTTTCCAAAACAATTTCAGAATTTTCCATTTCAATTTCAGAATGTGATCAATGTTTGTGTGCGGTTATATATAGCATTTCCAAGTCAAATAAATCCTTTTCCAAACCAAATTAATCCTTTTACAAACGAAATCAATCTTTTTCCAAACCAAATTAATCTTTTTTCAATCGAAATCAATCCTTTTCCGCGATTGCGAACATCCTCAATTAACTTTTCCAGGTCCATTGCTATCCGAGGCACGTCCGTGCAAAACTAAACAAAAGTAGTTTGAGACGGTGCGGGCTCGTGTCGGAGGGACGGTGCGGAAGAGTGGGGACTTCCCCGAAAGATTTCCCATGATTAGGTACTTCCTATCCGTGTGTCGTCCGTCACTCGGACGTCGCACGGTGCGGGCTCGGCTCGGGCATGTGGGGTCCAGCCTTTAGTCAGATACAGGGCTCCGAATTGGTTTTGCCGGATACTTCTCAAAGTATGACAATGTGCCAAAAAATGAAACACCGTTTCATCCTCTCCACTATTACACAATGAACAGGTGAAAATGCGATCCCCAACCCACGGCGTGAAATTCAACATTTCACACCGTGCTCTGCAAATATTCCTAATCAGGAGCTGATTTATGCTTTTTTCCTTAAGATACTTTGGCGGACCCAAATGTTGATAGTTTGAATGGAACTAAGGGTTAATTCAGTGTATTAAGGAAGGCATATTCTGAAATCTGAATCAATCTAAGCATCATGATGTCACAATCATAATACTATGATGAGAATGTAGAGATGGCTAGCCTCACCCAAACGTATTCTTGAAACTACTTCAGAGTGTGAACCTGATGTTTAATGTGATTTGTTGGTGTTCTTGCAGGTCAAGGTACTCTACGTCAGGAATCTCACGCAGGATTGCTCCGAGGAGAAGCTGAAAGAAGCCTTCGAAGCCTTCGGAAAAGTGGACAGGGTCAAGAAAATCAAGGACTACGCGTTCATCCATTTTGAAGAACGGGACCACGCCGTCAGCGTAAGTATGGATCTAGGATGTTTTCGAGTAAATGAGATAGTGTAGAACATCCATGAACATACTTATAATGAATATTATTGGACAGCTGTGGTGGATGGGCCTTTCTGGTGTCCTCCACGACGACAAACCTGAGAATCTTTCACCTACATCGTTAATCTTATTTTTCCATCTGTATTATAGGCTATGAATGGCCTCAACGGGAAGGATATGGGCGGCTCCAACATCGAAGTCTCTCTCGCCAAACCACCATCGGACAAGAAGAAGAAAGAAGAGATTCTGCGAGCGAGGGAACGTCGGATGATGCAGATGATGCAGCTGAGAGGAGGCGGGTAAGTTGCAACATCAGAACTTCTATTTTATTTTTATTTTTCAGAATAAATATTTAAGTTACAAACATTATTCGGCATGTGATTCAAAATCAATAGTAAGTAAATACAGAACGGGATTTCTGTTGTGTTCGTCCAAGTTAGATAAGAACTACTCAGCTCACCTTCAATTCTGACCTCTCTTGGCTCTTCCCTGCTGTTTTCTGGCTCTAAAATTTGCTCATTTGTGGTGAACGTTATTTCCTATCTTACACTGTTCCCTACGCTGCTCATTCCGTTATTTGCATCGTCTTCCCCTCCCTGTGGAAGGTGTGTTCAACGTTCTAATGGTTATCGTTTCCCCTTTTCAGAAGTTTTTCACCACAACATCCCAGCATGATGGGAGGAGGTCCGATGCCCAGAGGCGGGCCAATGCCTAGGGGTTCGTCGAGCACCATGCGATCAATGGGCCGTGGCGACTATGGTAAGTTCGGTTGTCTTTCATTCTACGATCCAAGTTACCCGATGGAATCACTAGGGCATGTACTTCTTTCATCTGCTTAGCTTGCCCTCTCTAACAAAAACGAAAACGAATGAGTTCCAACTAAAAAACGGTGGGCTCACGATGCGCAACTGCACCGAAATTGAGTTGTTCAACACAAAGGCAGATGAAACTATTACAGCGATAACTTAATCTCTTCCAGACCTTGATGAAGTGCGGAGGTTTTGCTCTGGTTCCATTTGAGGAACCATTTTTGAAATGCATGCTTCTAATAAAACTGTATAGCGGTATCCTTAGAAAGTGTAGGTGTTAAACACAGTCCCAAGCGAGGTGTTAGGGGTCGCAGTAGTCGAGTAATAGTAATTCTGTTGGTTCATTTTAATAATGGTGTAAGGAATTTTTGTTCACGTACTATTTGCTGTCAAAAGGTAACTGCACGTGCAAGTATCTGCATTAATCTCGAAGTTCCTCATTGCGTCTCATATTTTCCTTTTCACAGCATGTAGTCACAAGCAAATATACATTAAATGGAATTTCAAACTTTCGGCTGACAAATTGTGATGTTTTGTACCGTCCCTCTTTGAACAAAATAATGAAACTTCGCTCTTTCACACTACACTTCGAGTTTTGCTCGAAGTACCTAATAACTATGTCACCTACAAAATAGAATAGATGGACATATTTTTGTGGTTGGGTATTTTTTCAAAGCAGCAAATGTATTTTGAAGTCCGAGGTAAGTACTTACGTCTGCAATAATTGAAATTCACATATCAACGAGAACATGTACATGATTATTTTTGACTTGTGGTGGGCCAGCCTTTTCATGTCAGTCTCTGGTCATTCGCAACGGGTCATCTTATTGGGTGAAATTAAATTTTCGAGAGCCATACTTGTGTTCCATTCTAAAATTTTGGAATACATGTTTGGTTTCGATGTGACGATTGGTGACTGTCGAAGGTGCGTCGTGGAAGTTACCAACCTACCAAATTGGGGAATGGGCAATTACCATGGATAATGTGCGAAAATAATGCAGAATCTGGAATTTAACTAAACGTTTGAAAATCGGATTTTCAAATAACCGATGAAAACCTGAAGAAATAGGTAGTTGTTGTGTTATTTGGATATTGATATCAGTCACATCGGGTAGGAATGTTGTTAAACCTTATCAATGAGAATAACCTTCTTTCATCATCAGGTTATTTAGCTTTCTCTCACATTATCTTATTCAAAATTTCTTCTTAGTATGAAGAATGAATATGAAGATGATTTCGACTATTTATTAAAACATCAACTCAATCTTAATTATATGGGAGGAAAGCAAAGTAATAAGTTGATAGAAAGTTATACTCGTGATAAGGGGAGGTCCGATGCGATCCAAGTGTCACGTCGTCAGCAATGGCCAAGCAAATAAATTCAGTAATCGATACAAGTAACTCAGCTATGAATATAGTGAAGGGTGGTCCGGATAGCCGTGCTCGTTCGCCAGCGCGTTTCCTGGTCTGAGACACGAACCGATCCTTGCGGGAAGACCTTGAGTTCAAATCTTGGGTGCCGGGCGCGTTTTCGACTGTTCGCGGCTCTCCGCCCCCTCTTTCCTATGAGGCAATGGGAAGCCGTGAGCGAAATCATCAGAACGGATTCTGATCTTCCCTTTGGAAGACAGCTGATGAAGTCTGCAACGCCAGGAATGGCAGTCGGACGAAAATTCAACCTGAAATGGGGTTGTTTACTTAGCTTACTCATGATAATACATGGACAAAATTATGTCCAGTGCCAAATCAATAAATCATTAGAACCTTTCCGTTCTATTTTTATCTTGTTTGTTAGAACCTTGGTTACGATCCCTGAAAATCTCCCACTACTGGGAAACTACAGTAGAACTCGGGCACTGATGGCTTATACTCTCCCTGTTTCGAGGCCCACTACAGTGGAAGTATTAGACATTTCTTTGATACGCCTTATCACGAATGGTGCGAGAACTTCCCCCCTCCCCAACCTACCCCACCAGTATTCCTATTCGATGTGACTGACGTCATTATCTAAGTTCTTCTCAACAATGGTGATGGTCGAGGCCACCAGGTTCGTGGTGTGGCTTATATTAGAGTTAAATTAACCCTGTTCACCTATCCTCAGCGCTTAGCCAATCAACGTGCATTTATTGTGCAACGACGCTGTGTTGAAGAATTATTGAATTCCTTCATTACATAAATCATTACTTCCAAAAATTCTGCTAATAGATCCACAATATGTTTAAAATCTATTACCTAACGAATAGATCATTCTCCTTGTATGATAATTGCCCATTCTTCACAGCTTCGGCGGGCATGAATTCAAAATTACTTCATTGATTGCTCATGTGCAAGTGCAAGACTGCATGATCGAATCGTCTTTGCCTGAATTATGAATTTTCGCCTTGAAGGCAAAATAACATGATTATGCTTGGGGATTTATTTAAAAAATCTATTGTTCAGTTTAGTTTACCCTATTCGACTGAATTGAATTATTTAATGAATTAGGTAGTTGAGGTTTCCGGTGCATGATGGTGTCTTCAGTGCAACACTACGCAGCGCAGGTTGGGGGCTATGAAACCCGTCCAGTGCCTTACTAATGAAATAATGTGCCTTGACGTCTCTCAGCTCTGGGGAAAAATCTAAATCTTTCCAATGTTCATCACCCCAAGATGTACCTATTCGTTGAGAATGGCCAGCCATAATAGTCATTGCATCTAACCCCTCCCCGCTCCTTCATCCTTTCTGGTGTTCTTGTACAAAAATACATCCAAAGCGAAATTAAAATTTTCTCTTTCATCACAAACTCGAAATTCGATTATACAAATTACTTTTCCCGGCATGCCTCTTAGTTGAAAACAGTAGAACTTGTAGAATATTTTCACTCTGAATCGATCGTAGTGTTATTTTGCTCTGTCAAAAAAATACTATGTTGTTATTGTATTTGAAATCGATAATTTCACTAATATTTATTAATATTAATGGTTGATCAGCGGTGGTTTTAATTTTCCTTAGGCATTGTTGTGTCAATGTTGTGTTTTTAGATTATGATTTCGAATATTACGGCTATGGAGATTACAGAGGCGGTTACAGTGATCCGTATTACGACGATTACTATCGTTATGAAGATTACTATTACGATTACCCTCAGCCTCTTCCAGCCCGCGGACGCTCAAGGCAACCACCGACGGTGGGTCCTAAAAAATCAAATTTACAAAACAATAGTTTATTTTTACATAGTGATATTTTTTCCTTGTTTGGTTTGTGGCACGGCGGGCTAATTTTGACCCTCCAGTATCAGGTGATCTGTTACAACGGTATTAGGCTCCAGCTGAAAATCTTAGACAAACATTTTACTGTTGCTGCAACAATATCAATACTGAAACGAAAAACGAATGCATGTTGTGGTAACGAGATTTATCTGTCCTGTGACATGCCCACCTACCTCTGTTCTTATCTTCATTTTGAAGAGATCCACAATTCTCATTTAATTTATACGTATCCAGATTTGTATTGACGTGTGGGACTCACTTCCCTAATTTTGAACATTTTTAACGTTGCGTTGAACAACGGCGGCACATATTCAAGAGGTGTATCATAATTTATCAGTTCATTACTTCCTGAGAGCACGTGAAGTGGGGTTGTGTCTGAAAAATTGCATTGGAACGGTTCAACGCAGTATATCAACAAACTCGACCGATGGGAAGGTGAAGAACTGTTATTGTCTTCCGAGTTCAGCTTGTTTCCAGTTTTTGAGGTTCTGAACTAGGAACTACAATCCATGTTCTCAACAATCCGAGAAGCATTCTGATTGGTGAAGCTCCAGGACGTAGTTAAAGATGAGTGCAACAGATCGCGTTCATGATCGTTTGTTCCCAACCTCATCACAACAAGTCACCTTGTTTATCACATATTTTTCTCCTTGGTGCGTTACCAGCCGCATATAAGTAATTAATTTGATAACATTTAGTTATATTCGCGATATGTGCGAAAAAATCGAACGATTTTCAATAATACACTGTTTCAAACGTTTCTATGGGTGGCAGTTGTCAATTGAACATTTGAACTACTGGCGATAGGGTCAACAACAATTGCAAGGGCAACTTTGTAAATACCCTTCGCCTCGATTGGTTTTTCCAAGTAATTTTTGCAAATCTAAATGACGATGAAACCGAAAGTTATCAATTTCTGGTCATTCGAAAGGATTTGAAAAGAAACTGTATGAAGATAGTGTGGCCTCCCCCCACCACTTCAGTTTCCGTAGTAGTTCTTTAGATGAAAATAGATGGCGCAACTGAGGCAGCCTCAAAAATGCTTGCACGCCATTTTAACATTAGCTTTCTCCTCTGTTAACTTGTCTCCAGTACTCTGTGGTTCTGCTACAACGAAAGAATGATGTAGTAGTAAAGGGCTCGAGGCAGGACTCTAAACCAGATATTTTGGAATAAGGGAGAGTAAGGGGAAAATTCGGGCTGGTAACATCCTCTGTTCTACTACTATGAGCGCTAATAGAGAATATTTTCTGTGGGAGAAGTCAGGGTTTGGCGAGGAGAGCTAGTGTGTACTAACCTGCACACCTAATCAGGAAGCTGGTGGGAGCCGTATGTTCGGGAGTGGTTGTACTACCCGATTCACCCATTTCAAGAAGATTTCTTTCGACGCAATAAACTGATAACTTTCATGGTACACATCTGGAAATGTATATCGTATAACGTACAAGGAATTTTCAAAGCCTTGAACGTGAAATAAGTTTTGAGCGCTTTTTTCTATCATACCTTTTAGGATTTCTCCTTAGCCTCATTGCGAAGGAATTTACATACAAAAGAAAACAATATTACGATCAGACACTGGTTCTACTGGAGGGTTAAACAAAAATTGACCAAAAGTTTCCTATTTCATTAACACTGTGCCTCTCACCAATCCAAGTTATTTGCATCATATCTGAGTCCATTTTGAAGACGCGATTTTGATTGTATGGGGCAAAATCGTCATTTAAAGGCCGGGAAAAGCTCTTGATTCTTACCTAACTGTCTACTTAGGTAGTTGTGAGTTGATCATTTCCTTTATTATTGTTTTGATTTAGTTGCAGAACGTGAATCTTATTGATGAGTTAGGTTCAAGAATTTTGAATTACCATCCCCCATGAAGCCATTCCTTTTGGATTTTCTTTGGTCTGACTAATCTTAAAATTCTGATTAATTTCGAAATTTTGAAGCAGTATTTGGAAAAGTAGGTTCCGCATAAAATAACTAGAAGATTCGGTGAAAATAGCAGTCCCATCAAAATGTCTTGCATTGAAGTGGTATAGGAAATAGGAGCAGGTTCCCTTCTGGCCTCTAGTGTTGGTAAACCTTGAATAGCTAGCTTCACCTTGTCTCCAGCAGTTGGGTCACAGAAACTGATCGTTCTTACCTTAGACTACACTGAGCAAGTTAGGGCAGCAGACAACTGGCACAGTCGATGTGAATTCCAATATCCTGCATGTTATTTAGTGTTCAGTGCAGTATCATGTCTCACTCATAAAAGTAGATAGAATGTGTTGAAGTTGCCTCTCAGGAGTTGGAGTGGCAGTATAAAACAGCGAACTGTAGCTGGCCCTGAATAACATAGTTTTATATCTAAAGCAAAACACAATATTTCTTTGGGCCACCACAGTCAATGAATTACCTTTATCAGCTTCTAATCGTCCTTTCTGTCTACTTGCTAGGTACAGTCCATTCCAAGAACGTTCAGTTTCCCTGTCCAATCATATTCCTAACTTCTTGCTGGGTTTTAACCCCACGAGTGATGGATGGGTGTACACTGAGCACAAAGACTATCTTCTGCTCAGAGTACTGGTCGGAACCAATAACCCTCCCCCTTAACCCCCCAGAAGGTCTTTCCATAGGAAGAGGAGAAGTTCCTATTCATTTTTGTTTTTGCTAATTTCGAAGTTCCAATCTCAATACCTAATTTTCAATGTTTTGAATTTTTGTTTGTTTTCATTTTATCCATTCTCTGAAATATAAATTTTTTTTATTCATTCAAAATTTTTTTGTTTATTTGTTCGCTGAAATATAAAAATTTTTTATTCATTCAAAATTTTTTGTTTATTTATTCTCTAAAATATAATTTTTTTCATTCATTCAAAATATTTTGTTTATTCATTCTCTGAAATATAAAAGTTTTTTTTTCATTCAAAATTTTTTGTTTATTCATTCTCTGAAATATAAATTTTTTTATTCATTCAAATTTTTTTGTTTATTCATTCTCTGAAATATAACATTTTTTTTAATCATTCAAAATTTGTTGTTTATTCGTTCTCTGAAATATAACATTTTTTATTCATTCAAAATTTGTTGTTTATTCATTCTCTGCAATATAAAATTTTTCACATATAGGTATAACAATTTTCCTATAGAAACAATCTTATTTTTTAAAACTTGTGAATAGTGAAATCAGCGAGAAAAAAGTAGTTAGTACAAAAATTGGGGTTCCAGATATCTGGTCAACCGTCTCTTTGGTCAACCCAATCTCTTGATAGTTTTTCATCAATGTTTTATCCCATTCTGGTGGAAATATTTGTAAATAAACCATTGGGGATAGAAAGTCTGTGTGCACAGCCCATCACGAGTAGGTAACCAAATGTACCCATCACTCAAAGGGTTAACTTCGCTAAAACACTGTTTCTACTGAGTTTCGCTATTAGCAGTTTCTACTGAGATCCGATGAAGGATAATGGCTTCCATTCATTATTCAACTACCTGAAACTCGAATCTGTTAGGTAGGTACAGTACCCACTTCTAGTCATCAATATAATATTTTCTCTCATTAAAATCAACTAATTAAAAAAAAATTTCTAAAGAAAAATGTATATTTGATTGTTGTGCCGTTTGGTTTTTTTGGTTGTGGGTTTTTTAATATTCAAATGTTTCATTTGTTGCACTAAATGCCCATCAATAACCTTCCTATACCCGTTTGCGGCTGGCTCAGATATGATGCCTTGTCTAATATGTGTTTTCTCCCCCACAACCTTTGCATTTTTCCTATTTTTTTTTACCTTGAAAACAAAATTAAATACGACCTTTGTTGTTTGCTCCGCTCATAAATCTAGTTGCAGGGTTATCCAATGTATTAGGGGAGTCAGCATTCACCACAACCACGCCTCCAAAACCACTGCAACTATCACTAACTTAACCAAAGCACTAGCAAGCTTAACCGTCTTGTTTCTTACTAACTACGAGGGTTGTTCCAATAGTGAGTTTCTTTGTAATTTTAAAAATCACTTGAAAAATTTGCTTGTTGAGAAGCTGGGGATCTTGTGTTATTTTCCACGTAGCTTAATCATTCCTGGCTCTTAGGTAGGTGGGATGAGAATTTTCTAAATGGCGTCATACCTACCGCTGTTGGTTTAGATAGCGCCACCATCTTAGATGGTCTTATCTTACCGTGCATCCACTTGAAAAATCAGGGCAGTATGGAGGATGTGGGAAAACATCCCATAATTTCTTAAGGAGATTTTGGTCAAATTGTGGCTGAATGAGGCCTCCTCTCGAAAAAGGACTCAGTTTTGGTTCATAAATGCTGTCTCAAGTCCTGATCTTAGTGAAGATCTCACAATACCTGCCTGCATTCATTGTTTCACCTTTAACCAGAAAATCCTCTAAAAGAACTCTCACTCCCAAAATGTGGTTGCCATATTACCCACTGTTATCTCAATTTTGGATGTTTCCTTCGGATGTCTTTTCTAGGGGCTTCTCGCATGAACCCATATTTCATCCTTAGTTTTTCGATTCGAGCGTAAAGCTCATCTTCACCCTGAAGCATCCCAAAAATCGATTCGCTGCCTCCACAGGGTTTTATTTGTGATGATCCGACAGAAGCCCCGCACAAAATTCTTGCCTTATTGCACGAACTTCGCTCAGTCCAGGTTTTCCACCTCTTCTGATCCATTCAAGTGCTGAAGAAATTCTTCAATGAATTTTAACGGTTGTAACGAGTCGGAAATTAAACCATGAAACCCAATTCTCAAATGACCCTGATATCCTAATAGGTTACTATGAGAGTCTAGCCCCCAACAATCTTTGTCAGGTTTCAGCACTACCTCCCGCTACTTCAACGAACTACCATTCCTGATTACCATAACTACCATTCTAAAGATTGTTGTCTCGTAATCTTTTTCATTTCTCATATTTCTATAACATGAACCAGTGACGATTTTGGAGATCAGCTTTGAAACACTTCACACATAATACACATTTCGCAACATAAAACAACACATCATTTTCACGTCCATTACTGTTCAGAGAGAAAACCAACAAGAACGATTACGAGACAACAATCTTTGGAATGGTAGTTATAGTAATCAGGAATGGTAGTTCGTTGAAGTGGCGAAAGATAATTCTGAAACCATGACAAGGATTGGATGGATGCTCTATTAGGTTGCCAAGGAGTTCCATGATAGTCGATAACGAGAGTGGGAGTCCCAGGAGCATCTAGGGGAAGAAAGTGGTGGAACGGCGTGAGCGCTGCCTAGCAAAGACAAGATGAACCTTCCAGAGCTCAAAAACCTAGGTTATTTCTCTTATCAGTTGGCTTATGATGTAGGTATCGTGGGTTGTGTTTCTAATTCTTTCGTAAATAATAGAATGGTTTAAAAAATAATGTAGTTTACCTACGAGTACATAGATTTTCATTTCAGACTGAATCCCTTTCTTATTGATGCCTCAAGCAGATTAGAATGCCTTTTTCATGGAGGGCAAATTTCTGGTTTCCTATAGATTAGGCAGGGATCTACAGACATTATCACCAGACAATAACGGAGGTGCATCCATCTTGTCAAAACGCTGCAAATTATTACACAACGGTTTATTATTTTTCTATATAGATCACTCGTCTACAAAATCACCAACCATCCAATATGAAGGAAAAAAAATAAAATAAAAAATAAAAATAAAAAAATAAAAAAAAAAATTAAAAAAATCAAAATCACCAACCATCGATTGCATTTCGGTCAGCTCTAATTTGAACGGAGATTGGGCCTCTTTTGCGATTCAAACTCGTGTTTTGATTTATATATATACATATATATATATTTCAACATAAACCCTTAAATTTTCGTAGGGAGCGAACGGTTTGTCCTACAGAGCTCCGCATGGTCTCAAAAAATTCTATAGAATCCTAAATTGAAGGAAAAACAATACCTTTATATCGAAATTTTTTGAGTTAGGGCGTTTTCAAAATTTCAAAATTGATTTTGGAACCCTTAGAAGTGACCTACATCAACCAAAAGCTTCGGGCACAACTAGATCCCAAATGGAGCCTACATACCAAATTTCATCAAATTCGGTCAATGCTAAGTGGCAAAAGTGCCGCGTCCGGCGTACGGACGGCCAAATTTTGATTCGATTTTTGGATTCTACGTACCTTGAAACGTAAACCATCAAATTTTGAGGGGGTGTTAGAATTTTTTTTTTTTCTTGGTCGATTCCAAAGGTTCATTATTGAAAATAATAAACCGAAAAGAACAAAGTTCATCTAATCGTCGCTAGATAGCTCTCGAGGCGTTCCACCACTTTCTTTCCCTAGATGCTCCTGGGAGTCCCTTGTAGGAATGTTGAGGGCTAGTCTCGCATTAGGTTTCTGCAGATCAGGTTACAAACAACCGAAACCTAGCAACCTGAAATTTTCAGTGCTACCACAACATCAGAACGAAAAGTTTGTCGTCTCCCGCAGTTTTCTACCTCATGGCTCTCATTCCAATAAAGAATAAAAATAAAACTTAATTTTGGAACGCCCCTCGTATATTTTTTGATTAATTTAAAGTTTTTTCTTTTTTTATTTGATTCTATTTTTTAAAATGTTGAAATAATTTACTTCCCCTCCTTGTTTGAGTACAAAAATACTCCTTTTTTTTGAATTTTTAACATAATTTTGATTTTGCAATTTACAATGTTTGTATGTTTGTTTTATGCCTCATAATTTTTCTTTCTTTGAGCACTGCGAGGAGCAACGTATGTTCTTTGGATGAAGCTACTACATATTTTCTGAATATGTAGTGCCATGTGCCCAAGTACCTTTTTATGTTTGTCCAAAATGTGAAAAACGCTGATCTCGTTTATTTTGTCGAGTTGCTTCGTTCTTGCTTATCTTTATTCTTTGCTTATTGTTTACCGGCTTATTTGCGCTAGTAGTAATCAGCTTATTAACGCTTTTTAAAACATTGCCAAGCTATTCAAGTGTAGAATGCTTTTTTTTGGGAGCTTGAAACTCATCGGCTTTTTTAAACCTCACCCTTGCTTATTATTTGGATAACCCTGCTATATTTGCTTTTTTGGTTTTGTAGCTGTTTCATTTATTTTTTGTGTCTTAGTTTTAATTTTATCGACGAACGCAATGTCTAAATTCTAAATTGATAAACAAAAGTGTTCAGAAATGCGAAGTTCGGATCAAAATTGCGTCCGGCGGACGTTCATCATTTTGGAACATTTCCAAAACAATATCGAAATTATACCAAAATTTTTTCGTTTCGGCTTGGAAAAAGTCCTTCCAAAAACATTTTTGAGTTGGCAGCTGTTTTTTTTCGGCCAGTCATGTTGCTATTTGTGTTGTTGCTGTTTGTGTCTGCTTGTTTCTGATCTATTGAGCATCTGTAATTTCTATGAACGCAATTTCAACCCATGTAGGGTATCATGGAAGCCGGTATGGAGAGAGGACCAGCCAGTACGGGCCTGAATTCTGGGACCCAGGTTTGTCTATTCACATTTTACGATATTGTTACCTACATGTTCCTGTATGGATTCCGTTTCATTTTGTTTCTCCTGGTTTTATCGGCAAATAGCAACTGACTTTTGATCGATTTTTTTCTTTCAGCAGGTTCTTCAAAATTGAAGTACACTTTTCAAAATTTTGTTTCGGTTTTTAATTGTCAATTTAATTTTCAGCGCCAACTCAAAATTGTTTGTTTAGTTTGTTAAACTATTTACTCATGTTCCAAAATTGTATGTTCTAAATTATTCAACTTTTACGTCAACTCTTGTGAATTCTGAATTGGGCTTTTGATGTTTGAGCCTGAAAATTTTTCTTCAAAATTGAAATTCATGTTTTGGCTCTTTTCAATTGAGAGAAGCCATGTTGTTACGTGGTCCATATCAGTGTGGTACGTGTTAATTACTAGATATTTGTATTGTTGATCTGCGGTGGTCGAATCGGCCCTAGGTGCCTTTAAGGGTAAGTTGTGCGCTATCTTGTTCGACTAACCGCAACTATTTTCATAAGCAGGCAAGAGGTAGATCTGTCCCAAGTAGTAAAGTTGTTTAATAGCTGTACAGTGTTCCCAAGTAGTTGAGTTAACAGTTCAAATTCATCTGCGAAATGGTTATCTTAGGTTTTCGTCCTACAGAACTGCGTTAAAAGTTGGTCTTCTCGAGTTATTTCATAGTAGCTGACGCTGGTCAAAATTCATTGGACGGTTTTGCCCCAATTCTTGAACTTTCGTCTTTCGTATCACTCATAACTTTTGATTGAATTTGTATTACTGGAAGTAAGGATTGAAGGCCTGAATGTTCCGATGGCTCGATCGGCCTCTTGAAAACTTCCTGCAATCTTGTAACAGGAATATGTAAGAAAGTTGAATTCTTTTCAACTAGTTGCTTGTACTTATCTACTATTCACTCTGAACGTGACAACGTTGAAATGGGGTAGAATACTGCCAAGTGGGTGTGGCACATAGCTTCCTCGTGTCCATAACCCGATTGTATAGATGGACCGGTGCATAGTAGCTAATCTCAAAATATCTAAGTACCTTGGATTACCCTCATAAGAAACCTCCAACACGCCAACTCTCTCAACCCCTAAAAAGTTCGTCAAAATCGGACAATTTCGTATAGTTTTGCGCGTGAAATTATTTGCTGTCCCACAGATAGATTGACAAACATACAGACAGACACGGAACCAAAATTGTTCGGGAAGGTCTACCAATAAAGAAAATTTTGATTTTGGAGAACATATTTCTCAACCGCTACCTTTGAAGGCTCGGAAGCAAAAATCAGTTGTAGGTCTACTGAGGATAGTTGGAGTAGACGACTGTTCTAAACGAGGAGAGTCTAGCCCCCAGAAAGTATTGTTGGGTTTCAGCGCTACCTACCGCCACTTCAACGAACTACCATCCTTTTCAGCTTGATGTGAGCGTGGTCAAGCGGCATTTCTAAAAAGTAGGCTCAACTCGATTTTACCACCTCCGTTTTACCACTCTCTAATTTCTAAGTTTTGGCGGCTTTACTTCCCTGCCTTTTTAAATTGCGAGGAAAAGGAACTCGTTATGCAAAATTCAAATCAATTGTAAAACTCAAAAATAAATGATCTCGAGTCGACTAAGTGAAAGTTGTCCATGTACATCGCTACATTGTAATCTTAGGATAACTGCAAGTTAGAGGAGCGACGGTAATGCGGTCGCGAGCGTGATCACCTGATAAGATATCAGAAATGGTAGTTTGTTGAAGTGGCGGTAGGTAGTGGAAAACCGACAACACTTTCTGGGGGCTAGACTCTCTTTTCTAAACGCCACTAGTAATGGCTTCAACCACTAACTACTTCAACAATAGTAAAGGCTTGATGTTTCCTAAATGACAAAATTGACTAATCCTACTTTGCCCGAAAATCCTTGTAACAAAAAACTTGTATTTTGTTGAAAATCAGAGTGTTTTAGGTTGATGACTTGATGGATCGTTTTCCTCGTTATTTTTCACTCTAAACCGAATGGTCGTATTTTGTTGAAAATCAGAGTGTTTTAGGTTGATGACTTGATGGATCGTTTTCCTCGTTATTTCTCACTCTAAACCGAATGGTCGCTTCTAATAAATTTATTTCGACTGTTTACTTTTCGAAAAAAGACCAAAACTTACTTTCCATTTTTGGTCAAAAATTTTGTTTGCTGATTTAAGTACGTTTCATCAATGAAAGTTTGGAATCGAGCGAGAAAACATATTGACCCCCCCCTTCAAAATTTGATGCTTTACGATATAAGGTTTGTAGAATCCAATAATGGAATTGAAAAGTTTTTGCCCAGTTCCGATGGACCGATTTTAATGAAATTTGGTATATCGGCTCCATTTGGGGTCTAGTTGTGCCCCGAAGCTTTTGGTTAGTGTACCTACTTCTATAGAGTGAAAAGTTGGGGAAAACATTCAAAATTCCGGCATTGTTTTTTCATGAATTTGAAATTTTCCAAATTTTTCGATACCACCCAGAGTTCTGTGGTACCAAACTTTCGATTAATTACGACAAATAATTACATGATTAATGAAAGTTTCATGAAGTTTTTTCCATCAATTCAAGATTGTTAAATTTCTAGAAACGAATGAGACCACACTGACTGTCTTTTTCGTGAAATTTTACAGGAGATAAAAACTTTGGAATTCACGGATTATTATGAGGAAGAAATATTTAAATTTGATACATTTTTATTTTGGCGAAAATAGAAGCGTTCCTTCCAAAATGTAGGCAATGCGTGACCCTGAAGTGTTTCTCCTGTAAAATTTCACGAAAAAGACATGGTTTTGCGAATTCACTGTCGAATTGTTGATTACGCGATTATTGTGAAATTTGTCCGAACACTTTGGTTCTTCTAGCCTTGCCTTGAAGATCGAAACACCACCCCTCCTACCTCCCCTGGTCCTTAGAAGGCAGTTGAAGGGTGAACTTTACAGAAAAATAATAATCCCTTTTCAATCATTTGCATAATATTTATATCCTCACACCTAAATAATTTAGGGAAACGCATCGACGCGGGATGTTTTTGCCTTTCTTGTAAAATTTCTTAAAATTGAAAGATGTGGTTTTGATACTAACCATCTCAGTTAAACGCGTAATCTAGCAAAAAATGAGTCACCATTTCACTAACCGTGAAAGTTACGAGGGAAACGATACCTAAGCCTCTGGAGGTCATCAATACCAGAATAACACTTGATTTTCCGAAAAATGAGTAGCGAATTCTTTTATCAAGTTTTATCATTACTATTATCGAGGGAACATAGAAACCACTCCTTTTTATGCGTGGGAAATTTTCCAGCGTTTTTTTTTGGGGGGGGGGGGGGGGTTCTTAGAAACTGCCAGAAGAAGAGCCGGAGTAGGTAGCCAACTAACTTCGTAATTTTTCAAACCTTTTTGCTAGTAAGTTAACAAAATTGACTCGTGTTATATCTAGATACAACTCGCGGTAACTAGAATTAGAGTGGCTTATGGAGGTTTATTTGCGACGATTACACCCGTGATTGTTGTAGAAGGCTGGTTCGAACGATACACATGAACTGAGCGCATGTATGAGCATCCGTACACAAAAATCATATCGATGTAGTTGGTTGGGTACTGGGATGATTCTGTGGTGATGTTCCAATAACTTCGATTCACTAGTACACGAAAATAACCAACACCTGTAGCACGCGATTGAAAGAGAATTTGTATAAATTTGGTTCGCGGTTAATCTAACCATCCACCTTAATTTAATTAATACAGAAGGGCTGTTGGGCTGCTGAAATATGAGATGGCGCCCTCAAATAAATAGGGAATTAGTGAGAGCATCCACTCGCCTTAGTTCGCTGAGGGAACCAGAATGCGCAGGTCTTGAGCTAGTTTTGTTTTCCTCCTTATGATCGTCAGTCACACTTGTTTTTCTGACGTTGATTATTTGTTCCGAGGTTTGAGGTGTACAGGGGTCCCAAGTCGAATGAACATTGCTTCAGAATCCTGTTCTATAACTACTTAGCAACAACTTTTTCCTCATTCACCTTTTTTTGACCCGCTCAAAATGCAATTTATTCACTTTCAAGTTTTTTCCGTGTTTTCGACCTTGCGGCACTAAAATGGTCATAACTTCCTTATTTTCCATGTAAATTCAAATCTGATTACACAGTAGGGAAAAGCACTAAATTTCCTAAATGGTAAGAGTTTTTGGACAATTCAGGGAAAATGTACACTAGGATAGTCATCAACTCAATAATTTGTCATATTCTGTTTTTTCGACATTTTTGTGATTGTTTCCTGCTGAAACATGGTCTTCTCCATAGAACCTCAAAATATTTCTACTATCTCATCGCCTTTCCAACCCATTTTTTAGATTTACTATGACATTTGAGGGGTGGGGGGGATTTACCTTCCTCGATTACATCTAACGCAACTGCGTGTTGATATTTCAGAATAAATTTCTTCTCCCAGCATGGCAAAATTTATATTTTTGATTATTTTTGCTCATCACTCTTGCGAAAGAAATCATAATATCGTACGAGTTGGCTTAAAAGTTGAATAATTTAGACAAAAATGTGATGTTTTTGTGGCTCCCTGTCGAGTTAACGAAAATCGTCGAAATTTTCTTGTTTTACAAAAGAAATGTGTTTTTTGTTTTTGTCCAATTTTCCTGACATTTGCGTCTGTTTTTGTAGGGTGGGCGTGGGCGTGGAGCGGCGGGTCGTGGGCGAACAGGTGGGGGTCGTGGGGCAGCGGGGGCGGGGGGGCCTCAGCCCCCCAGGGGGGCGCCGCAGGGGGGCCCTCTTCTGGGGGGCCCCAGCAGGGGTCCCGCCTCCGCTCAACGTGGCCTCCCCCAACCCGCCCGTGGCTCTCAACGCGCCAGGCAAAGTTTACCAGGTCAGTGGATCAAAATTTCTCCTTTCCCAAATTTTCTCAAAATATTTTTTCTCGTTTCAATGTTTTCCGAAAATTTTCCCTGCATGTTTAGAATTGTTTCGAGGTACCTACCCTCATTGTTTAGAAGCATGCGATATCTATTTAGACTATAGCAGTATATTCAACATTGCCTTGTTCTTCTTTAATAATAGTTATTCAATGGGAAATACGCCAAGTCTTCAAAACTAATCCTTTCTATTTTACTTCTTGAATCTACTCATTGAGCAGAGCTCAGAACACTTCTAATCACTCAATAGGCGTTGAATTACAGGGTGAGGCATAAAGGACGGACGTTTTTCAAAAATTCATAAACTTGTTAAGAATCATTAAAAAAAAAATTATTGACATTTTCAGAATCCTTGGGTCAAAGCATTTCAGATCCTAAGTGTGGAAAAAAAACGTCAGGCATGTGGTGACCCTGTTCAGCGATGCAGTGCTGAAGTCGTCACTGCAGTCAGCCAATTCCGGCCATTTCCTCGCGAAATGGAATTAAAGGAAGCTTTAATGGGGTATTTCAGTAATTGTTTTTTTTTTTTTTTTTTTTTTTTCAAAACAAAATGGGTCAGGAATAACGGTAATTGGGTCTGTTTGTCGAGAAAAAATAAGAAATTAAGAAGAAATTAGGGAAGCTAATGAAAGTTGAAGATTCGAATGATGTGACATAGTAACTTGTTGTGACGTATTAACTTGCTGACCTTGGATCGAGACATTCCACTAATCCTGTGTGGTCTCGAACGCCTCGGGGCCTTGAACGCCTTGTGGCCTTGGATACTACAAAATACTACGCACACACGCTAGCGGCATAGTGTACCACATGTTGTATCAATGGGCAAAAAGTTGCAGTATAGAGGTTTTTAATGGTGCTGAATCCAAATTTGAGGTCAAAACCCTGAATTTCCCCCCATTCCTGGAGGTTCCGAGGCTGGTGAGTGTACACGTACACCCATGACTTAACATGTCCCCACAAGAAAAAATTGCATTTGGACTGATCTGGGGATCGAGGTGGCCTTTTAGTGTTCCCAAATCGGGAAATCACTCGACCTGGGAAGTGACCGTGGATGACATCCATTGAGCTGTTTGCAGAGTGGGCTGTTGTAACTCAGGCAAGAAGTGGCTACTGATCATGTCAATATAGCGCTCTGAGTTAACGGTGACAGCAGCCACATTCACTTCCCAGGTCGAGTGATAATCCGATTTGGGGACATTAATTGGCCACCTAGATCCCAGGACTGTCCAAATGCGATTTTTCCTTGTGGGGTCAGCTAAGGAACGGGTGTACGTGTACACTCTCAAGTCACAGAACCTCCAAGAATTGAAGGTAGCTATTCGCGAGGAAACTGCAGGAATCGGCCAACCAATGCTCGAGAGAGTAGAAGCCTACTTCGTGGAACAACTTCAGCACTGCATCGCCAAACAGGGTCACAGCATGCCTGAAGTCATTTTCCACACTTAGGATTCTGAAAAGCTTTGACCTAAGGATTCTGAAAATGCCAACTAAATTTTTTTAAATGATTCTCAACACATTTATGAATTTTTGAAAAACGTCCGTCCTTTTTGCCTTACTCTGTATTATCATTTAAATAAATTCCCATGCAAGTTTTTGTATGGAAGTTGCGTATTAGGTCACAAGCAGCCAAAACCACATGGGGAATGACTTATAGGCACCAACTCTCCCTGAGACCTCATTGTAGCTTCAGTGTGAAGTTGTTTTTTCCAATTGATTCATCTTCTATCAATGTTCGATCTATTGTTGACATTTTCTCACCCTACTATACTTAGATTTGCATGAAATATTTCACTGAAAAGGTAGCCTCAACAAATCTAAGAAGAAAGGAACGCAATATTTTTCTGGAGGTTATCACTTATTGTCATAATAATTATATATTTATAGGATCGCTTCTTCCGTTACAAGTTGCACGTTAGGTTGCTCTTAGTCTCCCCCCCTTACTCCTCAAATAACAATTCTTCAGAGATTGAGTTTTCACATGAACCCACCTTAATCATCTGTATGGATATTCTAATACTTATTTAGATGATCCATGCCCCCCCCCCCCCTACCATTATCATTCTTTCTTGGCATCAACAATAAGGTGACAATAAACTGTAACCTCCAAGCAACTACTCAAACTCAAACGTCTAAACCTATTGACAGGTTCACATAAGTATTATAGTCTGAGCTCTACTCAACTTGTTCTTTCAAGACATGAAAACAAACAAAAAAAGTGTGAAGACACATTCCTCATTGCTCTTCAAAAAAAACGCTCGAACCATTTTTAAGAGCAAAATTGCGGCTCGTTATGTCAATAAATTATGATGCATGAAGGGTATGGCGCCAAAGTGGAAAATAGAGTAGTTTACTCAGGAGAACATCCATGTCGCATGCTTCCAGTATCCATGAACACAGAAACTTCATAGTCCCATTCGGCAAGCTTTGGTGATGACGTCATCCCTCATAAATGACGTTATCTCACATGCTTTCTCTGACGTTACTGGAAGGAGTTTCGTGCTCAAAATTCCTCTTCAATTTCTTTACTTTATTCATTCTATGAAAATTATCTCAGAAGTCACGAGTTATTGTGACACGCAGTTGCGTTGCGGAATCCATCCAATATTATGGTTTGAATCCTTGGTTATTTGCCCTCATAGACACCTCAAAGCCGGGATTAATTTCAGCTTAGAAAGTCAGAAGTTCTGTCAGCCATCGTCGACAATAATTGCTCCTCTATTGATTCTATTAGATATCTTCTGGATTCTTTTTTCAGAACTATCCGCTCCATTTAGAACACTGCATGATGTTCACTTGGGTCTGCTCTTGTTTATATGTGCTTATTTTAGAACGAAATCTAGTTTTTTTTAATTTCATCTTTGGTTTCTCTCTTGATGTTTCCATGAAAGGTCCTTCAAATTTTGCGGTTTTTCAGTCCATGGTTACAAATGGTTATGAAATAAGGAAAAGTAGGAATGAAACTACCCCTTAAGGATAGACAAATTTCTCGAATATCACTTTTAGACAGCTTGTAGGTATTTACCAGATTTCTGGACGTAGTCAATTCCCGCCACCAGACCTTTTTTTCATCTTATCGGTCAGGTTGGTTTTGCTCCTAATAGCTGATGAGTTGTTGAACAGCTGTGACTTTCAGTGGCGGTTTATCCTTTGCTGTAAAATTACTTGGCTGTTTTGCTAGATGAAGAGTCAACTTTCTGACATAGAGACTGCTGCAATGCAATTTATATAATTTGAAGAAAATTGTGCCATCTTGTAACTATTTTTTACCCAACAGTGGCTCTTATGACTTGATGTACCTCTTGAAGACCCCTATTTTGTGCTTTTTCTGGCATTGTCCACTAGAGTGCTTGATTTGTTAGTCATCTGACCTGAGCCTTAGTAGTATTATGCCTGATGTATGCTTTGCTTCCTTCCATCTTATAACGAGTTCCTAGGATGTCCAACAGATACATCCTTATTGCAGGATTTTGTCACTTGTCCACAAACATCTCCGAACTAATGTAGTATACCTTTTCCAAATAGGATTATCAATTTACTACTTGGGTTCAGACGACTTCCCATTTGATTTTTTCTTGGATGAGATTTTCAAAAGGTTCCCATATACGACTGGACCAAAGTTAATGGTGGGGAAGGTCGAAAACGCGTTCCATTCAGGCTGGTCCACGAGAGTGATCAGTTTGGTCTGATGGAACGCTGATGAATACATACCGAAGACACCCTATAATATTGAATTCGATACTGTAAGACACGAAGTTGGGATGAAGGAGGGTGCTGTTCGTCCGACAGTCTTGTCTCGTCTTCCCTGTGTATGGGCACATTAGGAAGTGCTGTACCAACAACCTGAGTGGAAAGTGTCTAAACCTAAGTGGAGAAGCTACTTATGTAGAGGTTCGGAAATGCCCACCACATCCCATCCCCCAGCTAGCACCAGGAGGCTGATGATTGTGGGTATTGACTGGTAGCCCTTGACATTTGGTGGCTTCTACTCTGGCGAAGCTAGGGTTGATATCAATCTGCTAATTGATCCCAGGGAATCCATTCAGTGTCAACATGGCTGGAGCTTTCCAATGTCTGTCAAATAATTCCAGTTGTTTGAATATCAATCCAGACAGAAACAATTGGCTTCTGTCATGGGCTACGAACATGTACCTCTGCCTTGGTTCCGAAAACCGAGGGTATCCATCTGCTAATTTGTGCTGTGGAACCCATCCTGGACGGTGTCAACATGGTAGGAGCTCCCTAATGTTTGCCAGGTTGTTACTAACCTCCAGTTGTAACAATTGGCTTCTGTCATGCGCCACGAGCATGTACCTCTGCCATGGTTCCGAAAACCGAGGGTATCCATCTGCTAATTTGTGTTGTGGAACCCATCCTGGACGGTGTCAACATGGTAGGAGCTCCCTAATGTTTCTCTGGTTGTTATTAAACTCCAGTTAATCTATTGTGAAAGAAGATAGTTGTAACAATTGGCTTCTGTCATGCGCCACGAGCATGTACCTTTGCCATGGTTCCGAAAACTGAGGGTATCCATCCGCTAATTTGTGCTGTGGAATCCATCCTGGACGGTGTCAACATGGTAGGACCTCCCTAGTGTTTGTCTGGTTGTTATTAAACTTCAGTTGTTCTAATGTGAATGAAGATAGTTGTAACAATTGGCTTCTGTCATGGTTCTGATTACTGTGGGTATGTAGGTTTCCATCTGTTTGTTGGTGCCATGGAACCCATCCTGGACAGTGTCTCCATGACAGGAACTCACCTCATGAGGCTGATGCGGTGGGCATTTATTTGTACTCATAGACTTATTGGTGCCATGGAACCCATCCTAGACGGTGTCAACATGGTAGGCGCTCCCTAATGTTTGCCAGGTTGTTACTAACCTCCAGTTGTAACAATTGGCTTCTGTCATGGACCACGAGCATGTACTTTTGCCATGGTTCTGATTACTGTGGGTGTGTGGGTTTCCATCTGCTTATTGGTGCAATGGAACCCATCCTGGACAGTGTCTTCATGACAGGAACTCACCTCATGAGGCTGATGCGGTGGGCATTAATTTGTATTCATAGGCTTATTGGTGCCATGGAACCCATCCTGGACGGTGTTAACATGGCTCTCCTAGGAACTCCCTTAATTTATTCCTATCAACCCCTTAGTTCCAATATCAATGACGATAGTAACCTTGTTTTTCTTCCATCTGTCCATTCCAGCAGGTAAACGTAAATTGGATGGGGGCAACCAGAACCAGGGGGAAACTAAACGCCGCTATCAGAGTAGCGGCTGGGGATCAGAGCCTCTTGCACAACAGCCACTAGGTAACGGAATGAACGGGGGCTTCGGGGACCCCCAGTGGTACCAGGACTCATATGGAGGAGGCGATTGGTAGAACTTCAACGGACAAAATCGCCCGATGGATTTTTTAAAACGAAAATCCACCAAAGTCTCCGCTTGCCCAAGGCAACAGAAAAAGAAATATTTTAAAAACAAAGAATGAAAAAAAATTCTCAGTCCAGACTTGCTGAGCCATTAATTTTTTAGAACGCCTTTTGTGAATGTTTTCCTTAATTTATAGTTCGAAAAACTAATTTCCCTTCTCAAATCGTTCACTCTTTCTGAAATTTATTTATTTGTTCGGAATTTCTGTCAGTATTTCGTGAATTGAATTGTGATTACTGCTTTGTCATTGAGAGAAACAATGAAAAAAAATCTTGAAAAAAATAAACTATTTTCTGATCCGAAAACTATTACCTTTGTCGCTATTTTGATAGTTTATAAAGAAATCGGTATCGATGATCCTTTTGGAATGGAATTTTTGTAAATTATTGATCATTATTTATATAGTTTATTGCATGAAATATGATCCTGTTGACCAAAAGTTTTGGCTTCTGATAATGTAAATTATCTCGAAACATTATAATTCTTCTCGAAATAAAAAGAAAAGTGATTAAATCTTTATTCGTAGATGTACAAAATTATATTCTACTTGGTACATTGAAAAAAAAATAGTATTGTTATACAAAAAAAAATTATTGCTATATTATTGTGATTAGAGAGCTACATGTATTTGCGAACATTCCCCCCTACAAATACGCCCCCCCTAGTTCTGGAGATTTACATCGTTAGGGGGAAAGTTATGAAATAACAAAAAAAATAGAAAAAAAATATGAAAAAAAAATGATTGGACGTTTTTTATGTTTTTTGTTTTGGAAAGAAGTAAAAAAAAAAAATTCGAAGAATTCAGTGCCCTTCTCTAACTAATACAGCTGTTATTCGTTATGGAATATTATTTTTGTTTAAAACAATGGTTATTGGCTCTAGTACAAGTTCCTCGTTAAACGTTTGGGACGTAGGCCAATTTTTTTAATTAATTTTGTTTACTTTTTTTTCATTTTGGTAGAATGCAGTTGTAGATTAATTTATATCTTCTAAGCACAATGAAACTATTAATTTTCTGTTTTGTTTATGATTTAAGTTGGCTGACGCAAGAAGTTAACTGTTAACTTGTTAATGTTGATGTTATCTGTCCTGTGAGCATAACAAGTTATGCTATAAAATTCGAAGTTTTTACAGATTGTTTACATGAAATGTGAAGAAAAAAAATTCTCGATGTATATTATGGTGTAATCAGGAAAATGGTTTTTTTTGGACAATATTTAACCCCTAGGTTTGTTATGGTTTATACGTTACTAATGATTGGTTTTCTGTTAAACAAAACTTTATAAATCCATGTTGAAAATGGCGAGAAAAAAAACACTTGCGTCATACACTTAGTGAACAGTAGTATTTTGCTTTTGCTTCTTAATTTTCCCGCTTCTAAAATTTAAGTATTCATTATTTAGTGTGAAACCAAGTTTAGTGTGAAAACGTAAATTATATTTGAAATATTTGAAAAAAATAAAAATTCATATCTGTTTTTGAGCTCCGAATGGCACATTTCACTTTATCTTTGTTCTCGGTGAAACCTAATTTGTAATGAACAACACTTGTCTCAATAAACAGTTGTATGTGACCATATTTTATAAACTCGTTACCATTTTTCTATTTTCGGTTTTTTTAAGGAAGAATTTTTAGTTGCAAAAACGAAGGGAAAATTTAATGAAACCGGCGCAGAACTACAACATTTTACTTAGAAGATATTAATGATTGCTCAATTGCTCCTGAATTTTCGAAGTTATGTCGTTACTAACGAACGGGCGGAGACGATTCAGGTATTCCCGGGGATGTGCAACTGACTCGTGAGCCATTCTAGAATTGTTACGAAAAAAAAAATTCTTTTTTCCATTTGTCTGGGCGTTGGGACAGATAATCTCAACATTATTGTACATGCAATACTTTTCTCTAAGAAATAAAAATATTAATGAAACAATGTCTGAAGACTCTCTGTCCAATATCCAGATCGTGTTGTCGAGATCCCGTTTTTTTTGCAAAAAATGATGGCTTGCCGGTTGGTTTCGCGTTTCTGACGGATTTGGGAGTATCTGAGGCGTCCCTTCCACGTTCGACTGTTTTATATTTATGTCAATTAAGAACTCTTATGAGAGAAACTCTTAATGGTGTGATATTCGGATTAATCTTTTTTTAATAGTTGAAAAAATGATTTTCGATGAAAAGAAAAAAAAATAGGAGTTAGTACTTCATATATTACGTATATTAATCGCTATCATTTGGAAATTTATTTCTGCATTTAAATTTCTTGAAAATTTAAAAGTTCTAATCATGTTTTTGAGGTTATTTTTGTTTGTGAGAGCATTTCATTGGTTGCCTTTGTATTGATAAATAAATCACACTTTTAAGGGGGGGGGGAGACTTGAAAAATGAAAAAAAAAATCCTCGAACTCGCACGTAAAATTGAAATACACGCTTGAAATAGTTTTTTGCCTTTTACAACCTCACAATAGCAAATTTGTACCGTAGAACGCCCGTCAATTGATGAATTCTTTCTACGCAAAAATGCTCACCTACATTATTCGGCCTTTTTCATTTTCAAATATATTAATTTTTATTGCATGTAATATTTTTTAATATAATAATTATTGAGTTATGAACTGAACTATTTTAATATTCCGTTGAGAAAAAAAAATGTCCCCTCATGTCCCCACCAGACAGATAGATGTTGCCTTAGTCATAGATGTAATGCTAACGTTTGTCTTTCCAATTTTTTCGATTTATATTCCTATTATTGTGCTTTGGCGAGGAAAAACTCATTTTTTGAAAAAAAAAGAGGATAAAATAAAAGAGAAAAAAACATAAATATGACATTTTTCTAGAAATTAAGCTGTGGACTTTTTTCTTTTTTTGAATTAATGAACTTGGATCCTTCATTCATCTTATCTTTTGATTTTTAACTGACGATGGAGGACGTCGTGACGTCTCCATACAAAAAATAGTTGATAATTGCCTTTAATTTTTTAAAAATACTACAGTAAGAATGTTTTCCCCATTATAAAATGATTGTAATTTCTGCTCTTCAAGCGAGGTTTTTTTGTTTAAAATGAAACTGGATGTTTTTACTTTGCAATAATATATTTTTTGTCTAATTTAGTGGTATTTTTTTCGTAAGTTTCTTTCATGAAAAATGAATTTTTGGTCATATGTAGGAAATTATTATGATTATTTCGATTTGATGTAAACTGCTGAAACTGATTAGTGTTCTTTCCTTTATTTTGAAAATGCCGTTTTTGATGGAATAAAAATAAATAAAACAGAAGTTTTGATAAACGTTTTTTATTAGGTGTTGACCAGTTTTAGTTGTCTGTTTTTTTGAATGGTGCGGGCGGTGGGGAGACATTTATCTAATTGTCAAATGTGGAAAAGTTCATGTGGTTCACACTTGAGTAGGAGGCCTCGGCAGTGAGAGAGTTGGCAACGTCGCATGTCAGGCCTGCCATCCGCTACGCAGGCAATACATCCCCATTCCTTTTCTTCTGTTACACGATGTCTATTCTTGGTTTTATGTCTATTTCTAGTTTCTCTACTCTAATTAGTGCTCGTAAGTTTACTGTTGAGGAGAGTCTAGCCCCCAGAAAGTGTTGTCTGGTTTCAGCGCTACCTACCGCCACTTCAGCAAACTACCATTCTTATCAGCTCGATGTGAGCGTGGTCAAGCAGCATTTCTGAAAAGTAGGCTTACCTAAGTTTTACCGCTCATTTCTAAGTTTGGTGGCTCTACTTCCCTGCCTTTTTAAATTGCGAGGAAAAGAAACTTGTTATTGCTTTTTTGTGTTTTGGAGTCACGAATCAAGCAGAATGCATTATTATAGTGGAGATAACTGCAAGTTTATAATCTTGGGATAACTGCAAGTTAGAGGAGCGACGGTAATGTGGTCGCGAGCGTGATCACCTGATAAGATATCAGAAATGGTAGTTCGTTGAAGTGGCGGTAGGTAGCGCTGAAACCCGACAACACTTTCTGGGGCTAGACTCTCCTTTACTGTTGCTGCTATCATAAATACGGTGACTTATTGAAAAAATATGTTGTTCATGGGTGTGGGAATATTTGAGTGGCTTAATTTTCAGTCTAAAATCTCCCAACATAGGTTAAAATGGTTAGGTATAAACTCGTTATTTGAGATTGGAAATGTTTAGAATCATTCCGCAATCCTTCTCGTGCGTGCTTACGAAGTTGAAAAGTAATGAAGTACCAAAGTAGGTGCAAATAATCTTTAACACATGGAACTTGGGACACAGTTTCAATACCCTACCCGTTCCTATAAAATTATCTCCGCGTACAAAGCACTTTTAAGAAATTAAAAAAAAAAAACAATTTTTCAATGTAGGAAATGTCATGACATCAGGAGGCTGGGATATACAGGTGCCTCCTGGAGTTTTTTTAACCCCCTTGAAATCCGACGTTTTTGACTATTAAGACTTTTTTCGTTACTCCATTAAAACGGTCATATACCACTTAAATTACACTTAAGAAAAGGATACCATTGGAAAGAGCGTAAATTGTCTCAAAAGATGAGTTGTTGACCAGTCGAGAAAAATTGAACGTAGAGTAGTATTTTTACCTCAAACTTAGAAATTTGTCAATTTCTGTTTTTTTAAATCTTGACGATTTTTCCTCATTTAAACAAGGTATTTTTCAGAGGGGCTTAAAAACTGCTCCATTTAATCAGCTTTCTAACGGTGTAATCAATAAATATTTTACAATCGATTTTGAGGGAAAAATTTATGTTTGAACGCGGAAAAACGTGCATTTTTTCCAACGAAATCGACGGGTGGACTGCGGGTCTCCAAAACTCCGCGAGTCTCCCTGTCAAACCGTCGATTTCGTTAAAAAAAATGCACGTTTTTCCGCGTTCAATCATAAATTTCTCTCTTTAATTCGATTGTAAAATATTTTTTGATTATACCGTTGGAAAGCTGATGAAATGGAGCAGTTTTTAAGCTTTTGATCCCAACTGGCAAATACCTTGTTTTAATGAGGAAAAATCATGCGCATACACACATTCATGTGCCTACCGAACAGTATCAGAACCCGCTATCTTTGTCCTCACGAGGGTCATACCTATTCAGCTGATGGCTTCAGAGAGGAAAAGAATCTTTGACAGAAGAGATGAAGGAGACAGGGCCCGCATAGCCAAGGAAGAAATGAAGCGCACAATGGCAAATTGACAAGATATATGGACGGGAGAACATAGAGGAAGGTGGACTGCACGGTTGGTGCCAACCATTCAGACGTGGATGGAAAGAAAACATGGAGAAGTGAACTTCTTCCTTAGGCAGTTCTTTACGGGTCATGGACGGTTTTATGCCTATCTGCATAAAATGGGAAAGGTATCTGCCCCAACATGTTTACATTGCCAGAACAAAGAAGATGATGATGTGCTCCACACCTTCTTCAAATGATCCAAATGGGCACCTGAAAGAAATCAGCTGATGGCAAACCTGGAGATAGCTCCCCAGAGTTCAACACCAGAGGCTGTTGTCAGCAGGATGCTGGAAGGTGAAAGGAGCTGGACTGTTGTGGCAGAATACACGGAGAGCATCCTGACAAGGAAGATGCTCTTAGAACGAGAAAGAGAGAGAAGGGAGCACCTGGTCCTCCCCCTCACCCAGAATTGATTAAACGCCCCAGGACTCAGCCCGAAGTAATGTGCTAAACGGTTCCGGGCTGAGCTCCAACATGGGGGGTAAAAAGGAGGTGTTTTTTTAGTGGGTTTGAATCCCACATAACCTGGAGGACGCGGACCCTTCCAGGTATCTTACGAGATCCAAATACACCTTTGGACCTTGAAGATTTTCTTTCTCACCTGCCTGCCGAAAAAAAATGAGGAAAAATCATCAAAATTTAGAAAAAACAAATTGACAAATTTTTTTTTGAGAATCAAAAAATCAAACAAATTTTTAGGTTTGAGGTAAAAATACTACTCTAGCCTTCAATTATTCTCGACTCATCAACGGCTCATCCATTGAGAAATTTTACGCTCTTTTCAACGGTATCCTCATTTTTAATTTTTGAGTATAATTTAAGGGAGTTACAACCGTTTTAATGGTGTAAGGTCCAAAACACGAAAAGAATCTTGAAAGTCAAAAAAGTCGGATTTTAAGGGGGTTAAAAAAAACAACTTTGATGAAAAAACCGACTTTGATGAAATTTGGTATGTAGGCTCCATTTGGGGTCTAGCTGTGCCCCGAAGATTTTGGTTGATGTAGGTCATTTCTAAGGGTTCAAAAACAAATTTTGAAAACGCCCTAACTCAAAAAATTTCGATATAAAGGTGTTGTTTTTCCTTCAATTTAAGATAGTATAGAATTTTTTGAGACCACCCGGAGCTCTGTTACAGATGAATTTTGAAATTTTGAAAACGCCCTAACTCAAAAAATTTTGATATAAAGGTATAATTTTTCCTACAATTTAAGATTCTATAGAATTTTTGAATTTTTTGAGACCACGTGGAGCTCTGTCGGACAAACCGTTCGCTCCCTACGAGAATTTAAGAGTTGGACTTACAATAAATCAGAAACACGAGTGTGAATCGCAAAAGAGGCCTAATCTCCGTTCAAATTAAAGCTGACCGAAATGCGATCGATGTTTTTCTTCATGTTGGATGGTTGGTGGCTTTTCAGGCGAGTGATCTATACAGAAAAATAGTCATTTTTTGTTGCAAATTAGTTGTAGAAACTACTCCCGAAGTTTAGTGGGTAACTTATGGGAAACCCGCAATGTTCACCTTAACCTAATGAATTTGCCCATGAAATATGAATAGAAAATTATATTAAGGAAAGGAATCTGTTTTATAAAACTGGAAAATAACCATAAACGAAAACTTCTATAATCGCAGAAGACAAAAGCAAAATGAAAGGCAATAATGCGAGATGAAATCAGCATACAAACAGCCCCCTCAATTGGTGAAATGAAAATAAAACGTAAAAAAAAAATTGACCACTAAAATGTGGCAGATTCCCGCGAACCCACTTGTCTAGGTGGAGTTAATGATTCTTGATTGGAGAAAAGTCATCCAAAGTTCCTGAAACCTCTTCCGCTCATACAGAATCATTTGATTAAGGTTGAGTAAAACACGCACGTCAACATAGTCGTGACAATGATAATGCCGGGCTCCCACCAAAGAATGGGTTGTGTTTTCTTGAATAAAATACCATTCTAAGATTCTGAAAACCAAAATTGTTTAGAATTGTTTGCGAGAGAAAACTTTGATTTTGGAAGACCCAATTTTTTCACCTCGTCGTTACCCTCAGTAACTATTTGACAGGTGCGATACCTCTCCCTTTTCGTAATTAGATTTCATGTGGAGGCAATCAAGTACCACAAGTTGTTATAGAATAGTGCAGAACAAAACAAGCATCACTATCTTGTCACATCACTCATTACTCGAGATAATTTAGATAGACGAGCTTTAGTTGCAGAGGTCAGCCTGAAGCGAGTGCAGCGTTACCCAATCTTGCCGCAGCCTTCTACTAAGGGCCTTGTTCACACTCAATCTAATACGTTCATTTTGACACGCTGATTCAATCTGATTTTGATTGAAATTTTGCTTCAAATTCAATATCTTTGACGTTCGAAATCCATCTAGTGTAGCAACTTGAACTTATTTCCTAGGCTTGTTAATTATTGTTAGCGAGTTTCTGAAGAAAATGAAGCTATTGCGATGGATTCAAAAAATTTAGCATGGTAACTTATCTTCACTGAAATCAGTTTTGGAATATTCATTTGGGACAATCGACGTCCCTAACTTTACTTACCTTGGAGGGTGGGACAGTATTTTCTGACGGATAGAATCAAATCGGAACAGAAAACTGCTAATTTCAACTGTTTTTAGATGACCTAATTAAGTTGAATAATTAATTTCCGTGTGCACATACCAAGAGGGGGAGCTCCTTACGGGTTACACAATAAATCCAGTAGGTATCCTGTTTTGGGCAATGGGCATTAAGATCGACATAAATTTTTAACCATTGAAGTTAACATCAAATTTATATCGACAGTAAGTACGTACCTGTAACATCATAATCCACTAATAATGGATGACAGTCAATACCTGTCGAAAATTGTAATTATTTTTAACTTCTTATGAAAATTGGGTTTTTAATTGGTTTTGAATGAAAAAAAATGATGAAATATTAGACGTTGAATTTTGTTGAATATGAGCTGAAATTGAAACGTGGGCGCCATAATTCAAATACTAAAAGTAATTTGTATTTCATTGTACTAAAATTACAACTGAGTGATTTGAAACTCTATTCGAAGAAAAAACTACTAGATACCTACACCGTTCTAGCGAGTTTCATTTACCAACAAAACTAACTTGCTCCTTGAGAAGTAACATCGCTGCAAAAAAAAATATTTTAAATATTATAATTAAATATTATTGTAATATTTTAAACAAATATATTATATTTGTTTTGTGACGTCATTGAAAAAGGTTCTGACATTCATCTGAAAAAGGTTCGTCATTGACATTTTTGAAAGTATACCTTCTCCATGCGTTTGAGTCGGTTGTTCGTTTTTCTCCAGCCCTAGCGGATACTCGAACCTCTTGAGGATCTTCCGAAGGTAAGAAGGATAACTAACAAGCTCGAGAATCTATTTACCTTAATTTTCTTATTACTTATTGATTTAGGAAAGTAAGGGATTTTTTATCAACGGGAGTCCACTTCAACTTGGCACCAATCTGGAGTGTCCATTTATGCCTTTACATTTTTGATGAGAAATGTTTTACCACAAAACATCTCAGATGGTTGTATGAAATGGTGAAAAATTGGTAACCGATAAAAGTTTGTTAAATATAATAGGGAAAGGTAAGGTAAAGAGAGAGACGCGTACTGCGGGAGAGATAACAATGAACTGATTCTATTAATAAAACATAAACAATACATCGATATCGGAACTTAGATAGATCGATATCCAACACTCCCCTTCAATTTGAACAAAACAGAAGTGAAAATTGCTACTAACAAAAATTCAAGAACCGTTTAAAACGTGGCTAACAAACATTATGATCTGAATCAAGAAAATAGTACGTTTACAAGAAATGATCTCAATTCTTCATTAGTACTCATTATTTAACGTGATGAAACTTAGTAGTAGGTACATATTCTTATCCAATAAACTCAGAAAACTGACTTTGAAAATTTGTCTTTTGAAACCAAATCAAGTTAGTAAATGTTCATCATCTTTTTGAATTTTTCAAATTTCTCGGTAGCTAGTGCTTTTGTAAACAAGTCAGCAACGTTGTCATCAGTAGGAACGTATTTTATGGTGATTTCCTTCTTAGCTACAGCATCCTTGATGTGATGAACTTTGATGTCGATGTGTTTGGATCTTTTCGAATTCTCGTAAGATTCAATGAGCGAAATCGCACTCTGATTATCGACATGCAGGAATGTTGGCAAGTTAGTTATTTGGTACAAATCCATAACGATTTCTTTCAGGTACTTAGTTTCTGTGGCAGCAAGTGAAGCGCTTATGTATTCTGATTCACAGGAACTTAGTGAAACATTTGATTGTTTTTTCGTAGCCCAGGAAACAACATTGTTTCCATGAAAAACAACAAAGCCGCTAGTACTTTTTCTATCTTCCGTACTGTTTGCCCAATCTGCATCACTGTAGGTATTTATTTGGTTGTTGCCATGCTTCGAGAAAACTAGACGATGGTTTTTTGTGGTATTCAAGTATCTAAGAATGCGCTTCGCTGCGAGCCAAAGACCTTTTGTTGGACGATCCAAATATCTGCTCAAGTATGAAACGGAAAAAGTAATATCTGGACGGGTTACCAAAGACAGGTAGAGTAGGCCTCCGATCAGTTCACGATACGGGACGTCTATTACTTCGTCATCTGCTGATCCTTTTTGAAAATGGTATTCCATTGGAGTTTTAATGGGTTTTGAGTTAGTTAGGCCAAATTTAGCGAGCATTTTGTCAATCGATTTCTCTTGTGACATCTTTACACAATCTTCATTCCAATCCAAGTCAAAACCAAGAAATTCTCGAGGCTTTCCAAGTACTTTGGCCGAGAATTCATCTACTAATAGCTTAGTGACTTTTCCATAATTTTTCCCTGCGATAAGAATGTCATCAACCCAAAAAATCAGCCAACACTCTTCACTTCGGTACAGACAAAAATCATTTAGTGATCTAACAAAACCATGTTCTTCTAAAAAACAGTGAAGACGTTCATTCCAGCATTTCGGTGCTTTTTTGAGACCATATAGGGGTCTATTTAATTTGAGAACTTCGGTTTCGCATGTAACACCGTCTGGTGGGTAGATATAAACATCCACATCTAAATGAGCTTGAATGAAAGCTGTAGGTACATCCAGTGACGTTACTTCCCAATTCTGTTGTAGAGCAACTGATAAGAAGGTTCTTATTGTAGTCATTCTGGCCACAGGTGAGTAAGTACTGTACGTGACTTGTTCCTGGAAACCTTTTGCGACTAATCGCGCTTTCATTGTGCCATCTGATTTTTTCTTAAACACCCATCTTGTTTCAATCGGAGTTTTCCCTTCAGGAAGAATTGTTGGAGACCAAGTTTTAAATTTTTCATGAGCCTTCAACTCATTTTTAATAGCTTTTTTCCAGCCTTTGCCCATGTCCATGGCTTCATCAAAATCTCTAGGCACTCCTGCGCATAGACAGTGCGCTGTGTATACTTCATAATCTTTCAATTTGATAGGTACTTTAATAATTAAATTAATATACCCACTTATGCAAACCTGTTCATGGCCCGTCTGGAGCAAAGCTTCCTCTCATCACGGACACTACAACCTCTGATTTGGAAAAGATTTATAGACGACATTTTTTTAATTGGATCCACGGAGAAGAAAAACTTTTGGAATTTCTGAACATTTTAAATTCTGAATTTTCTGTCAAATTTACGTGGACTTATTCAACATCAACAACCACCTTCCTCGATGTATGTATAAAATTAACCAACAACAGACTCACAACCTCAGTTCACATCAAGCCAACAAACAAGCAACTATACTTACATTATGAAAGTTGTCATCCACGTCACACTAAACAGTCCATTCCACGCGCGTTGTCAATCAGAGGTCACAAGATTTGCAGTGAGCTGACAGACAAAGAGGCATTCTTGAAGAATCTGTCAGAAAAATTGGTTACACGAGGATATCCAGAAAAAGTCGTAAAACAAAGAGTGATTCCTCCTCATATCGACTACCATCCAACTCCTCGAAATATTGATGAAAAAGCCAGACTCACCACTACTTACTTTTTTGGAGTTGAGAAGTTGAACAAAGTATTAAAAGAACTCTACCCACTTCTCTCCTCTAACCAAGTAACGAAAAGAGTGTTCCCGATTGCACCATCAGTGGCTTACAAACAAGCAAAATCAATTGGAGACATGCTGACACATCGGCGATCATCAGACAGAACAGACCCTCCACCACCAGGACTTCATCCATGCCGCAAACCAAGATGCAAAGTGTGCCCCCTGGTGGTGGAGGAGGATGTATTCAATTCTGCAAACAACCCAAACACGTACAAAGTCAGAGGGTCAGCGGAGTGTCAAACCCAAATGTGTGTTTACGAGTTGCTTTGTACAAACTGCCCTGCATTTTATGTTGGGAAAGCCGAGACACCGTTGAATCTCAGGGTAAATAACCATCGATCGTCAGTGGTAAGAAAAGTAGAAGATCTGCCTGTGAGCCGCCATGCTTTGTCACATGATGCCACATTCGACGACTGCTACAAAATAAAGATCTTAAGGAGGATGAGGATAGAAGAAAATAAAAGTACGCTTCTTCAGTCGGAAAAAGCTCATTGTCACGTTCTAGGCGCCTTCACTACACCAGGATTGAACATCAAGAGATGAGCTTAGCAACAAATAACTGCAAAAACATCAACAGGTCGAATTTCCCACTTTCACTTTTGTCTTGTAGTTTGAAAACGGTGTTTAACCGAAATATTAAAAAATAGGCCATTTCTTGTAATAATCGTTGTCAATATTTTTCTTATACATGCTCCAGTAGAGCCAATCAATATTATATTCACATATATATTAATAATATATATTTGATAGGTAATTTAATAATTATTAAGCGTTTACCTTCACCTCTCTGATTTTTGTGATGTTGGTTTTGGATCTCAACTTCTTCATCCTCACTACTTTCTTCTGAATCCGAGAGCTTTTCTTCAGTTGCAGTCTTCTTTTCTGGTTCAGGTGTAGGTTCTTCAATAATAATTGGTACGTTTTTTGAAAGTTGGTTCGGTTGGTTAGCTTGAGTGTACACATAATTATTTTCGTCAAACCTAACATCTCTTGAGGAAAATATTTTATTTTGAACAGGATCGTATAACCTGTATCCATTGTTTTGATAGCCAACGAACCTTGTTTCTATGGCTCGTTTGTCGAATTTGTCTCCTTTTGGCAGTTTGACAGCCCATGTTTTGGATCCAAAGACCTTAAGACGATTTAGATCCATTTTTCCACCATATAGTTCAACAGGTATTTGATGGTTAATTGCTGCTGATGGAACTCTGTTCAGGGTATAAGCCGATGTACGTACAGCTTCTCCCCAGAGTTCTTTAGGTAATCCAGTTTCATTCATTAATGTACGAGCTCGATTTTGTAGCGTTCTGTGCATTTGTTCAGCAGTCCCATTGCTTGCACTTGAATAGGGCATAGTATATTGAAGTTGAATCCCTTTTCCTTCACAATACGATTTTAAGTTAGATCCAGAAAATTCTCCGCCGCCATCACAACGTATGTTGCAGACTTTTACTTGTTTTTCATTTTCAAGGCGATTAACAAATTTTATAATATTCTGCTCAGCTTCAGACTTACTTTTCAAAAGAAAAACAACGCAGAAATGAGAGTAATCGTCTACAATAACCTGATAATAACGTTCATCGTCCAGCGTTGGTGTACGGACTGGACCTGCGAGGTCTGTAGAAATTATTTCTCCAACACGTGAACTTTTGGGTTTCATAGCACTTTTGAATGGAAGTCTGGTGCTTTTACCACTCATACAGGGACCACATATTTTACCACTGTAGGGTAGACCCATTGTTGCAAGTCCTCTTCGATTACAGTGCCCGAGTCGACGATGCCAGATATTTTCATCAACAGTATCACTTGTTAAACACTTCTTAGAGGGCAGGTTAAAATCAACATAATACAGTTTTTCAATTTTGGAGAGTTCGATGTTAACTTTTTTATCACGGTTTGTAATTCTGGCTTTATCTTGCGAGAAAATCACATCAAAACCTTTGTTTGTCAACTTATCAACTGACAAGAGATTGTAAACGATATCAGGAACCGTTAGGGCCGATATTCTGATATCTATGTTACCCCATCGAACTTTCAAAACACCTCGATAGTTAGACAAAATATAATCACCGTTTGCAATCTTTATTTTTACAGGTTCTGGCAATTTTTCGATTTGTTCCATATGATGGCGTAAATCGTCTCTAATTAAATTATCACTGCAGCCGGAATCCACAATAAACTTGATTGACTTCTCCTTGTCTCCGTTGTCGTCAAACATTTTGATATTCAATGCTGCTACAAATGATATATCGTTTTCTTGCGCTATCTCACTACTTGACTGATAAGCTGTTCGATTATTAAAGTGATTACTAGACGGCCGACGACTTCTGTTTCTATTTCTACCATTTCCCCGAAAACCTCGACCACGATTTGAATTTGGTCGTTGGTTCGAATAGTTATGATTATTGCTGTCGGCATACTGATTTGGATTCCTGTATCTCGAGAAATGGAATGCGGACTGATCATTATTTGTGTTTGAACCAAGATTATTTTTAAATTTTAGTTCAGCATCGAGCAACTTACTTTTCACAAATTCCAATGTGAATTCGTCGTTCATCGTTTCTATTGCCGTAATCACGCTCTCGTATTTCTGGTTCATCGTGAGAAGAAGATGACAAATTTTATCGTTGTCGTCCATTTTACTTCCCATAGAAATTAATTCTGTGAATAGATTCTCAACTTTATTAAAGTGCTCTTGAAGATCATCATTAGGACCGCATTTAAGGTTATGTAACTTGCGTGTAACTACGAAGCGAGCGGATGTACTTTTTCTCATAAAAATACATGAAAGATTGGTCATAATTTCTCTGGCATTTTTAGCATTTTTAACGTATCCGATATGACGGTCGGTTATGCTCTGAAGAATAATCGATCTTGCTGAGGCGTCTTTTTCGTCGAACATCTTCTTGTTCTCGCTATCTAGAGCTACATAGTCCTCATCTTTTATTGAGATAACTTATTTAACTTTCCTTTCTTCCATTGTAGTTTCCACTCGTTAGGGAAATTTCCGCTAGTGAGTTGCGGATAAAGCTGAGTCAATGCGTGAGTTGATGTAGTCGCCATGTTGTGATGAGGAAAAAGCCACTCTGTCGGGGTCTCTTCTCAACACTCAGTTTTTCGGACGAAAAACACTACTCCGCGAACGCGAACACTTTAATTAGCCCATTAGGTTGTATTTTGTGGAAGACCTGGGCCCATAATCTGTTAACTATAATAGGGAAATTTAAGTTAAAGAGAGAGACGCGTACTGCGAGAGAGATAACAATGAACTGATTCTATTAATAAAACAAAAACAATACATCTATATCGGAACTTAGATAGATCGATATCCAACAAAGTTGCCTTCTAGGTGAGTCCCTTCCCTTCTTCATCAGACAAATCATTCTCGAACGGCTGATTTAAGAATTAATATTTTACATGACGAGTAAATGAACTTATCCATCGAGGTATATGAACATGCCTTGTAGCAGTTCCGCGAACTAGGCCTGAGGAGGCGCCACTACTCACCTAGACTGGGAACGAGCTCGGCATTCAGTCACTTTCCTGCCTTGCTCCTGGTAAGTGATCTCTCCACATCTTTTAATATTTTGCGGTTTCCCTTGATACCCAAAATCCATTCTCATTTCATTTCGGACCTCATATACGATTAACCCTCCAGTGGTAGACCTAATCTCATCTCGCAAAAGGTAGACCCAGGAGCGCGGCGCTCTTTCGGTACTTCCTCCCGAAAAAATCAATATTTATCATGTTTTTTAATTGTTTTTGGTCAGAGTGAGATACTCAACTCATCTCCTGGTGTATCTAAAAATGTTCAATGAAAAACATATTGGTAAAAAAGTTTTTTTTATTGAACTAAGAAATACGTATTAGTAAAAATAGGTTTTGCTCAACTCTGAAATGCAAATAACTGAGCAATCAAAATTTAACTAATCAAAGCCGTTTCAGTCAGATGTACGTTCTGCCATATCGTCAGAATCTTCCTCAGACCACTGAAGCCATTTCTTGGGATCAGAAGAGCGCCTCAGACTTAAGAGCGATCTGACACATTCACGTTTTAGTGCAAGAAACCAATTCTCACTAACCCTGAGCGGTTTTGGGGACAGAGAGGAGGGTACGGTCCTGCGTAGAGGTGGTTTCTAGGAGGGAACTGTGAATCACAGCCCTCAGTATGAACCACAGTATTCGAAAAATGGGCTGAAGGAGCGCCGCGCTCCGGGGTCTACCAGTGAAGGGTTAAAGAGTTAATCGATATAAACCACACTCCGTTTTGTTATTGAACCATACCCAATTCATATCTATATTATAATTAATTTAATTAATAAAATAAAATTATATTTTGAATCATTGGGTAGAAATACGAGCTGGTTATCCCATCAGAATATTTCCAACTCTATTTCAGCCTTCCGCCAACTTGGTATTAAAGGCTGGATACCACCTTTTGAAAATATTGCTTCCCACCTTCACATGTTGGTATCTTCAATGTTGGTAGAAACAAGTTTTAGGGAAAGTAACTCCATCGTCGTGAAAGGAATGTTATAATAAACGTCTTGAGACGGAAAGTGTAAGTACCTTCCAATTGGAAATTTTCTAAAGCTAAGAAGATAATAAATCTCGGGAATTTAATGCTGTTTGCTAGGTTTTTTACCCGAATAAATATATTTTTTTGCCTACCGCAGGTGAATCGAAATTTCCAGCGGAGTTAAGCGTAAAGTTGTGGAAAACCTATTTGATGGACACATAAGCTTCTGAAAGAGGAGCTTGCGAGTGGGTCCAGTAGGTAGTTCTCCTCATCTCAACAGTAAAGATGCGGAGAATATTTCGCACAATATAATATACACAGGTAAGGGTTTCCCGCCAGACAAAAGTCCCCTCTAAAACCGAAATTTCGGTGGTAATTTTGCTTCCGAGACTACCAAGGTAGCGGAAGCTTTGTTTTCACTTTTCAAGGTTGAAAAAAAAGTTCTCAAAAATCGAAATTTCCACTCGCGCTTTACGTTTCAGACCTTTCTGAACAATTTTGGTTCCGTGTCTGTCTGTCTGTCATGAAATCCAGGGATTGTGTGGGTTGGCGTGTAGACGGTCCCCTATGAAAATCATCACCCCCTGACTGCTAGTAGCCGCTGCGCACGCGCAAACATGAATTCCTTGTAACAGCCATTACTCCCCAGTTTTCTATCCGATTTCGATGACATTTTCAGGGATAATGTGGATTAGGTTGTAGATGGTCCCCGATGAAAATCAAGGCCTTAAAATTGACAGTAGCCTCTGCGCATGCGCAAACGTAAAATGCTTGTAACAGCCATAACACTTGAATTTTTCATCCGAATTTGATGAAATTTTCTAGGATTGTTTAGATTGGTGTGTAGATGGTTCCCTATGAAAATCATCACCACCAGACTAGTTGCTGGTAGTTGCTGCGCATGCGCAAAAGTGAATTCCTTGTAACGGCCATAACTTCGACATTTTCCATCCGAATTCGACGACATTTCTCAGGATTGTTCAGATTTGCATGTAGATGGTCCCCTATGAGGGTAGTGGAAGGTACTTAGAGATTAATGTTTTGATTTTTACTACTATGCATCGGACCTTCTATACAATCGGGTTATGGATACAATCTTCGGATTCTACGCACCTTGAAACGTAAAACACCAAATTCTGAGGAGGGTTAACAATTTGTTTTCTTAGGTACCCGATTTTGAATATGTTGGTGCCTAACAAGGCTCACTGCGATCTGACTTTCATGAACTCTGTGCCACCTTGGCTCAAACTAGTGGTGTCACCATGGTGCGAGCAGGACACCAGAAAGTCGTCATAGGATGGTTGTTGCGGAGGTCAAATACTCGAATTGGGTACCCGTCTACCGACGATTTCGGATTCCAAAATACTGTCCAGTTTTGAGCTACCATGATGCTATAAATGTTACGGAACTACCCTACTTATTAAATAACATGAAAGGAATATGAAACTGTGTTATGCCGTAAAAAAAGTAATTACGTTCTATCGTTTACTGGTTGGAATTGAAAGTTCTACTCCTCATCCAATGAGTCCCGTGAAATGCATTACTAAACAGCAAGTTGTAAAATAGATATTATGTAAGATCTTAGTTGAAAGAAAAATTAACAACTTGGTTCTTCAAGACGTCTCCAACCTGTATCTGAATGTACCTAAAGCAAACAGGATGGGATTTATAGATGGCATTCGAATGGCTACTCCACTCAGGGTCTCGAAAGTGGAGGAGTGGTCCAATCCCTTGAGTGTTCGTCTTTCTAGAGACTTCTATAAATTGGGTCGGTCACTCCACTCGCCCATGAATGGCCAGCGGCACTCTAGTGCCGTCTATAAATACCACCCTAACGGCTCTTTCCTCTGGAGCATAGCTAAACTTAGCTGATAATCGTTAGAGACCTTGCACTTAGTGATAAGAGTTACGAACCTACCTGCTCCAGACAATTACCTTTCAGTCTGAGAGAACTACCCTATATACGTACAGTCAGCTATGAATGTGGGAGGTCATCCTAACAACTGGCATGAATGAAGATGTCCATAGAGTGACGTCAACAGAACATGTTATCCCCCTTCACTTACCACGATTAAAGAGCTCTGACGCACTCGAATGGCTACTCCACTCAGGGTGTTGAAAGTGGAGGAGTGGTCCAATCCCTTGAGTGTTCGTTTTCCGAGTGGCTTCCATACAATTCGGTTGGTCACTCCACTCGCCCTTGTGTGGCCAGAGGCACTCTAGTGCCGTCTATACCTAAAACCCACCCTAAGGTCACTTTCCTCTGGTTAATAGCAGAGCTTAGCTGATAAACGTTAAAGACCTTGCACTTAGTGATAAGAGTGTACGAACCTACCTGCTCCAGACAATTACCTAACTTTTAGCCTGAGAGAACTACCCTATATACGTTCAGTCAGCTATGAATGTGGGGGGTCATCCTAACAACTGGCATGAATGAAGATGTCCGTAGAGTGACGTCAACAGAACATGTTATCCCCCTTCACTTACTACGATTAAAGAGCTCTGACACACTCCAATGGCTACTCCACTCAGGGTCTCGAAAGTGGAGGAGTGGTCCAATCCCTTGAGTGTTCGTTTTTCGAGTGGCTACTGTACAATTCGGTTGGTCACTCCACTCGACCTTGAGGGTTCATATTTCGAGTTTCTCCTATAAACTCGGTTGGTCACTCCAGAGCCATTCGACCTTGAGGGATCACCTTTCGAGTATCTTCTGAGCATTTAGCAGGTCACTCCACTCGCCCTTGAGTGGCCAGAGGCACTCTAGTGCCGTCTATACCTAAATCCCACCCTAAGGTCACTTTCCTCTGGATCATAGCAGAGCTTAGCTGATAAACGTTAAAGACCTTGCACTTAGTGATAAGAGTGTACGAACCTACCTGCTCCAGACAATTACCTAACTTTTAGCCTGAGAGAACTACCCTATATACGTTCAGTCAGCTATGGAAGTGGGAGGTCATCCTAACAACTGGCATGAATGAAGATGTCCATAGAGTGACGTCAACAGAACATGTTATCCCCTTCACTTACCACGATTAAAGAGCTCTGACACACTCGAATGGCTACTCCACTCAGGGTCTTGAAACTGGAGGAGTGGTCCAATCCCTTGAGTGTTCGTTTTTCGAGTGGCTACTGTACAATTCGGTTGGTCACTCCACTCGACCTTGAGGGTTCATATTTCGAGTTTCTCCTATAAATTCGGTTGGTCACTCCAGAGCCATTCAACCTTGAGGGATCACCTTTCGAGTATCTTCTATGCATTTAGCAGGTCACTCCACTCGCCCTTGAGTGGCCAGAGGCAATCTAGTGCCGTCTATACCTCCATCCCACCCCAAGGCCACTTTCCTCTGGATCATAGCAGAGCTTAGCTGATAAACATTAAAGACCTTGCACTTAGTGATAAGAGTGTACGAACCTACCTGCTCCAGACAATTACCTACCTTTTAGCCTGAGAGAACTACCCTATATACGTTCAGTCAGCTATGAATGTGGGGGGTCATCCTAACAACTGGCATGAATGATGATGTTCATAGAGTGACGTCAACAGAACATGTTATCCCCCTTCACTTACCACGATTAAAGAGCTCTGACACACTCGAATGGCTACTCCACTCAGGGTGTCGAAAGTGGAGGAGTGGTCCAATCCCCTGAGTGTTCGTTTTTCGAGTGGCTTCTGTGCAATTCGGTTGGTCACTCCACTCGACCTTGAGGGTTCATATTTCGAGTTTCTCCTATAAATTCGGTTGGTCCCTCCAGAGCCATTCGACCTTGAGGGATCACCTTTCGAGTATCTTCTAAGCATTTAGCAGGTCACTCCACTCGCCCTTGAGTGGCCAGAGGCAATCTAGTGCCGTCTATACCTACATCCCACCCTAAGGCCACTTTCCTCTGGATCATAGCAGAGCTTAGCTGATAAACGTTAAAGACCTTGCACTTAGTGATAAGAGTGTACGAACCTACCTGCTCCAGACAATTACCTACCTTTTAGCCTGAGAGAACTACCCTATATACGTTCAGTCAGCTATGAATGTGGGGGTCATCCTAACAACTGGCATGAATGAAGATGTCCATAGAGTGACGTCAACAGAACATGTTATCCCCTTCACTTACCACGATTAAAGAGCTCTGACACACTCGAATGGCTACTCCTCTCAGGGTCTCGAAAGTGGAGGAGTGGTCCAATCCCTTGAGTGTTCGTTTTTTGAGTGGCTACTGTACAATTCGGTTGGTCACTCCACTCGACCTTGAGGGTTCATATTTCGAGTTTCTCCTATAAATTCGGTTGGTCACTCCAGAGCCATTCGACCTTGAGGGATCACCTTTCGAGTATCTTCTATGCATTTAGCAGGTCACTCCACTCGCCCTTGAGTGGCCAGAGGCAATCTAGTGCCGTCTATACCTAAATCCCACCCTAAGGCCACTTTCCTCTGGTTCATAGCAGAGCTTAGCTGATAAACGTTAAAGACCTTGCACTTAGTGATAAGAGTGTACGAACCTACCTGCTCCAGACAATTACCTTTCAGCCTGAGAGAATACCCTAAACAGGGTGTCCCCGAAAACGTCCCCCCCCCCTTCTAAAATCGTCCAGGAAGTGGTAAAAACAAAATTTTTTTTTTGAATCTTCATGATTTTTCTCAAGGATCTCAAATATGACCACGGTGCGCATTGCGCACGTGCGCAATCGTGCGCAACGCACACCAACTTCGTTTTTTCGAATGAGACCCCCCATTTTTTATTGCAGATTCGGATTCTACGTGAAATTTCATGAACATTTCACCCCTCAACCGTTTTTTTTTTGTTGCGCGCAACCTGCTCAGTGCGCGCTTAAAGATGCGCAACCGCAAGGTTGTGTCAAAATGTGCATGTACGAAGTACCTAAGTGTGATACATGATATTTTAGTATTTTTTTACGCTGAATCACGTGGTGATGTTAGTTTCTTGATTTTACTGCATTTTTATCAAATTATCGACGAAAAATGAACTTTTATGAAAGGAAAATTGCATTTTTTAAGGGCAAAACCACCCTTTCTACTTAAAAACTTTTTTCCAAGATAATCGAAAAAAGATTTTCAAGTAGACAGGACGGGGTTTTCACGAGAAATTACAAGTAGAGAGTTCTTGTGAAATTACTAGTGAAGAGTCCAGTGTGATAAAAAATTGTTTTGACATGGATATGTCTTTTGGCTGGGGGTCAAGGAATTTTTCGCGGCACTTTTTTTTACCACAAAAAATGCAATGCTGCAACCAGTAAACAAAACCATAGCTACATATTGGTAGCTATGAAGCAAGGTTCTCTAGAATAAGTACTGCAATAAATTACGTGCGATCGGAGAGTTTTTTTTTTTAATGTCAAAACACAAATTTCAATTTATTAACAAGGATGAAGTTAACGGATGGGCACAGAAGATGCGTAATGAGTAAAAATGCAATTTTCATTTTATAAAGTTCATTTTTCGACGATAATTTGATAAAAATGCAGTAAAATCGAGAAACTAACATCACCACGTGATTCAGCGTAAAAAAATACTAAAATGTCATGTATCACACTTAGGTACTTCGTACATGCACATTTTGACACAACCTTGCGGTTGCGCATCTTTGAGCGCGCACTGAGCGGGTTGCGCGCAACAAAAAAATCGGTTGAGGGGTGAAATGTTCATGAAATTTCACGTAGAATCCGAATCTGCAATAAAAAATGGGGGTCTTATTTGAAAAAACGAAGTTGGTGTGCGTTGCGCACGATTGCGCACGTGCGCAATGCGCACTGTGGTCATATTTGAGATTCTTGGGAAAAATCATGAAGATTCAAAAAAAAATATGTGTTTTTGCCACTTCCTGGACGATTTTAGCAGGGGGGGGGGAACGTTTTCGGGGACACCCTGTATACAGTCAGCTATGAATGTGGGGGGTCATCCTAACAACTGGCATGAATGAAGATGTCCATAGAGTGGCGTCAACAGAACATGTCGCACATCCGGAGTAAGACTGGTATAAGTCAAAAAACCCAACTGATGGGAAATCGCATTTAAAGATTTTCGACTTCTTTGTTGTTCTATAACAGTCATCTGAACGAATTTTTTTAATATCTCAAGGGTCTACGGCACTCATATACTATTTAACTATCATGTGCTATACCAAAATTGCTTCGTTACCTCTTCATTTGCGACCAGCATGCTTAAATTGATCAAATTCCTATGATGTACCACTATTACCCCAAGAAATGGTGGAACATCTCAAAATAAACCAGAGTTGTAATTCTAAAAGTGGAACCAATACATGACCTTTCGGATCAAAAGTGGTACATCTCATATTATACCAACGTTACAACATGCAGACCAAAGAGAAATTCCATTTTGTTTTGGAGAAATACTGGTGCATCTCAAAATAAACCAGTATTGCAATGTAATTGTAATTTAAAACTAGATCAACCACTCTAATTATTGTTGGATCAAAAGCGGTACATCTGATATATACCAGTATTACACATACCTTGAGTTCATCACACTTCGGCGTCTGGCGCATAACTGAAGTGATCCAGTCTTGCTCCGACGCCATGGTAGAAGAATGGCTCAGAACCATACTGGTTTATCTGCTCTCTAGCGGCCAATAACTAAGTTATCGTTAAACCCGTTCTACCCCCGTGTAGAGCTCGACGAGAGCTATCTGGTGGAATATATAACTCAAAACCGCCAATTTCGGACTTATACCAGTCTTACTCCGGATGTGCGATGTTATCCCCCTTCACTTACCACGATTAAAGAGCTCTGACGCACTCGAATGGCTACTCCACTCAGGGTCTCGAAAGTGGAGGAGTGGTCCAATCCCTTGAGTGTTCGTTTTTCGAGTGGCTTCTGTGCAATTCGGTTGGTCACTCCACTCGACCTTGAGGGTTCATATTTCGAGTTTCTCCTATAAATTCGGTTGGTCACTCCAGAGCCATTCTATCTTGAGGGATCATCTTTCGAGAATCTTCTATGCATTTGGCAGGTCACTCCACTCGCCCTTGAGTGGCCAGAGGCACTCTAGTACCGTCTATACCTAAATCCCACCCCAAGGCCACTTTCCTCTGGAACATAGCAGAGCTTAGCTGATAAAAGTTGAAGAACTTGTACTTAGTGATAAGAGTGTACCAACCTACCTGCTCCAGACAATTACCTTTCAGCCTGAGAGAACGTCAGTGACGTCATCAGAGCATGTTATCCACCTTCACTTACCACGATTACAGAGCTCTGACGCACTCGAATGGCTACTCCACTCAGGGTGTCAAAAGTCCAGGAGTGGTCCAATCCCTTAAGTGTTCGTTTTCTGAGTGGCTTCTATACAATTCGGTTGGTCACTCCACTCGCTCTTGAGTGGCCAGAGGCACTCTAGTGCCGTCTATACCCAAATCCCACCCTAAGGCCACTTTCCTCTGGAGCATAGCAGAGCTTAGCTGATAAAAGTTGAAGAACTTGTACTTAGTGATAAGAGTGTACCAACCTACCTGCTCCAGACAATTACCTTTCAGCCTGAGAGAACGTCAGTGACGTCATCAGAGCATGTTATCCACCTTCACTTACCACGATTACAGAGCTCTGACGCACTCGAATGGCTACTCCACTCAGGGTGTCAAAAGTGGAGGAGTGGTCCAATCCCTTGAGAGTTCATCTTTCATGTTACTTCTATAAATTCGGTTGGTCACTCCAAAGCCTCTCCACTCGCCCTCGAGTGCCATCTATAAATCCCACCCTCAGTGTCACTCCAGAAACATCTCAGAAATTTCAGTCTGTGCTTTGTGTATAGGAGGCAGCTCTTCTGCCGTGCTTTATAATGAAGACGTCGCATAAATGATTTTGTCGAAGTGGTAAAGTTGAGGGGTGATAGATTTCGGCAATATCCTCGAAATTCATTGTTTATTAGAAGTTAAGTGCACTTACACTCAGTCGGTCGCCGATCGTTCCTCGTTCCGGGTAAGTATTTCTCTCAAGAACCAGCGCTCTAAGTTTAAAAATTGTATTTAAAATTGAAATTTTCTAAATTTATTAGAGCATTTTCTTATGAAATTGAAAAACCTAAAGATTGCCGCTGGAATCATCATAATCGAACAAATATTGCCGGCGAAATGTGGGAAAACTCGTTTATTTATTGTTTATTCCACATTTCGTTCGATTTTGATGATTTCAGCGGCAATCTGTTAGTTTTTCAATTACCTAGGCAGATGCACCAATAAATTTCAAAAATCCTTGAAAAAATCTCAAAATTAAGTACAACTTTTAAACTTTGAGTGCCGGTTCTTGAGAGAATTACTAACCTGAAACGAGGAACTAACAGCGACAGACTGAGACCCGTTTAACTTCCAATAACGAGGATATTGCCGAAATCTGTCCCCCCTCAACATAACCAAGAACGAAGAAAGGCCTTACAACCACGATGAATGATTTTGTTTACAAGTCGAACCTTCGTTTCTTTCCAATCTCAGAACCACAAACCAAGGAAGGAAACTCAAAACCAAATCGATGAAAATTCAATTTCCCGTTCACTTTCGAAATTTGACAGAATGAGGGAAGGAAACGAACCACCAGGATATCTTATAAATAGTTTGTATTTGTATAAAAGAAAAAAGCACTCGCCTCCCTTTACACAGAAATTAAAGTAAACATACAATAACATTAACGACGCTTAATACAAAAAACCCTTCGTTTTTTAAACATTTTTTTTAACGAACTATCACAACTGAATTCTACTTTTAATATCACAAAACGAACGTATTCGTTTCACACCATAGTAGCTGCGGAACAAAAACTATTGTGCAACAAACATAAGCCAAAAAAAAACTTAAAATCAGGCTGACGTCAAAACTCATTTGTGACGGAAAGCCGTTCCGATTGCAAAGAAGTGAAATATAACCATGATATTTTACCATGTAGCAACATTTCATCAGTCGTGTAGCCAAGTAACAAAGGCTAAATTTATATTTGTGGTAAAAAAGAGCGCTCCAAGCTCATAAAAAATAAATAGGTGACGCTTTTATAGGTATTACACCTACACGAAAAGTGTGAAAATTTATGTGATGGAAAGTCGAATTGTAATTTTTCGCTGAAAATGGATCGAAGGGAATGGTTTTTTTCAAAAAGTTGTATTTTTCAACAATTTATTTAAGAATCTTCTCGTATTACAGAGCAAGAACGGTGAAAAATGAACAAAATGAACCACAAAACAGATCCTTGGGTAGGTATAATATAAATAATTTTTTTGTGGTCAAATAGGGATCATTAAACGAGACAAGCGGATCTTCCTTATGGCGATTGATCTCGGAATGTCTTCAAGCACATTCTATTTTTGGCGTACAATTTCATGTATTATAAAAATATCGTGATTTTAGTAGTTCAATTGCAATCAAATTGCAGGAAGATCGCGGATCTGAGAGAAAACTTTTGGTGTGATCAATTCAAGGATCGCTCTCGCTCATGTAAGATTATAACGAAATCTTTTCCTTTTCAAGTAGTCCAAATTGAACCACGTATAATTGCTACATTTTTTTACTACTCATAACAGAATGCGGAACTCCCTTGTACAACAAATTCAGAAAATGTTCTGTGTTACATTCTCCTTACGGTGGGGTGTTTAGTTTAGTCTTTCTTGTAGATGGAGGTGGTGTCTTCGACGTCCTCGGGGCTGATGTCTTTGTCTCCCCAGCCCCAGGGCGACTTGCCGTCGTGGCTGTGGTGGAGGGTGCCGTCTCCCGTGCGCTGGCATCTCTTCACCACGACCTGGAAGAACGACAAATTAAAGAACGACGGCCAAGTTGGTGTAGCACATAGCTCGTATCCTTAATCCAATTATACGTTGTGTCCGAGAAAGCTACGGCCAAACTTCAAGGGTCGATTCTACAGGGTATTTCCAATAAAAAATGTCTCCTAGAAATTTTCTTTTAACCCCTTGTTTTTTCAAGTTTTTTCAATTTGAAGATTTTTTTGCATGTTGAACCTTGTCTCACTAAAATGATTGTAGCTTCCTTATTTTACGTGGAAATTCAAATCTGATTACACCATTGAAAAGAGCAATACATTTTCCGTCAGATAAGATATTAGAGTTTTTCTAGTCCAAACTTGAAACTTTGCAATTTTTGAGTTTTTCGACGAAATTCTCAAGAGGTTTTCACCCATTTCCAGTAGAGGAAATTCGATGCGGTTTTCAGCAAAAATATTCTCAAAATCTAAGGTTTCCAACGGTATAATCAAAAAACATTTTACAGTCGACTCTGGGGGAGAAATCTGTGTTTGAACGCGAAAAACCGTGGATGTTTTTCAACGAAATCGACGTTTTGACGGGAGGATTTGGGTTTGGATGGTGAGTGAGAGGAGCGGTGGCGGAGGAGACCCCTGAATCCTCCCGTCAAACCGTCGATCTCGTTGAAAAAAAATCACGTTTTTTCTCATTCAAGCGCGGTTTTCTCCATTAATAAAAATATTGAAAACAATGCTGACCATACCGTTGGAAAGCTGAGCTTTTGGGTCAACTTTTAGGCTTACAGGTAAGCATTTACACGCTGGAAAGCAGGGCCTTAATGGCGGTTGAAAAAGATGAGATGTTTACATTTGATAGTTTTTCCTCTTCAAGTTCATTTTTCACCCGTTTTGCCAATTAAAAAAACTTTAGTTCTCCATCAAGGAGTAGAAAATTTAACGCTTTTTCTAACGGTATCGACAAATTTGAGTTTATCTAGTAAATTGGAGGAATTATTAACATTTTAATGACACAAGGTTGAAAACACGAAAAAATCTTAAAAGTGAAAAAGTAGGATTTTAAGGGGTGTTAAAAAAGTCAAAAGACAGAAAAGTCACAAATTAGTTGTAGAATCAATCCCTAGGCTACGGCAGGAACATAGGTGTTACACACTGTTGATGATCCGTCGTCAATCTTAAAGTACCTCAAAATTTGGATATCAGATATCGTGGCTTCCTCCTAGTGGAAAATTTTCTCAAATAAAAATGAAGTGCTTAGCATACCGAGAGCACAGGTTTTCATACTAGATGTGCATTTTTGGGAAGTCGAAGACATCAGGCGCCTACCTCTCTTCTCACCTCTCCTACCTGCGAGTTTCCCTTCCTCCTTTTCGCAGAAGTAATGATCCAACAACTTTTGATATAACTTTTTTCCGAAACCATCATCCAATCGAACTTTTTATTCTATTTTTTTCCCGTTTTTGATCTTAGTTCGTAATAATGGTCGTAACTTTCTTAGACTATCTTAATATTTGAGTATACCAAGGGAAAGAACATTGAATTTCCTTTTAGCTCATAATGCAATCAAATCTCACACAAGATGAGTACCTACATAAAACATTACGTCAAATTAATTGCTTCCGAGTCTACCAAGGTAGTGGAAGCTTTGTTTTCACTTTTCAAGGACAAAAAAAAGTTCTCCAAAATCAAAATTTTCACTCGCGTTTTGGGTTTTAGACCTTTCTGAACAATTTTGGTTCCGTGTCTGTGTGTCTGTCTGTCTGTGTGTCTGTCATGAATTCCTTGTAACGCGCATAACTATACGAAGTTATTGTCCGATTTCGATGAAATTTTCAGGGATTGTGCGGGTTGGTGTGTAGATGGTCCCCTATGAAAATCATCATCCTCGGACTGATAGTAGCCACTGCGCATGCGCAAACGTGAATTTCCTTGTAACGGCTGTATCTTCCACATTTTCCATCCGATTTCAATGAAATTTTCAGGGATATTACAGATTAGTGTTTACATGGTCCCCTATGAAAATTATCACCCCCGGACTGATAGTAGCCGATGCGCATGCGCGAACGTGAATTGCTTGTAACGGCCATAACTTCCACATTTTCTACCCGATTTCGATGACATTTTCAGGGGTTACGGGGATTAGGTTGTGGATGGTCCTCAATGAAAATCAAGGCCTTAAAATTTACAGTAGCCTCTGCGCATGCGCAATCGTAAAATCCTTGTAACAGCCGTAAAAGTCGCGTGTGAGGTGAGGATTTCAAATCACCTCTTTACAGATCAGTGAGCAACGCACTCGACTCCCACCCAGGAGTCCCAGGTTCGACTCCCAGTTGGGCTAAGAAATTTTTTGATCCAATCACTACCGCACTTACATTTTTCGTCCGAATTTGATGAAATTTTCTAGGATTGTCCAGATTAGCGTGTAGATAGTCCCCTATGAGGGTAGTGAAAGGTACTTAGAGATTGGTGTTTTGAGATTAACTACTATGCATCGGATCATCTATATAATCGGGTTATGGATACGAGAAAGCTATGTGCCACACCCACTTGGCAGACGTTTTTTTTGTTAAACTTTAAAAACGTTCAGCTTTTTGTTAAACTTTAAAAAAATATATTTTCACCTACTCCCACACGTTTCTCTTTTCGAAAAAAAAAACCATTTGCAATTCAGCAACTTTTCAACGGTAAAATAAAAAAATTCTTTACAATTGAGGTGAGGCAATGAGTAGCCAAGACAGAAATCATCAGAATAAGCTGATGAAGTACGTTACGCCATGAATGTTGGGTAAAATTCAACCTGAGATGATTGCCAACTTTACTTACTTTACTCATTCCTCGTTAAGAAATGTGCATCTAGATCCGGCTTCTTTAAATAGTGATTTAAAGCCAAATTACCTAGTTTTACGGGCATTTCTGTCTTATAGGTAGGTACGAATACTCAGGTTAGCTCACCTCCTTAGGGACGGTCTTTAGATCGTAGGCCCAACCGATTTTGGACATGAAGTCGATGAACATAGTGGTGGGGTTGGCCCTGTAGTTTCCGAGCTCGGCCGCTTTGTAGTCCCAGGGGAAGACGTGATGGTAGTTGTGCCAGCCTTCTCCAGCGGCTCCCAAGGCGACCATCAGGTTTTCAGCAGGGTTGATGGATCTGCAAGAAGAATTTCAGGGATAAGTATTAAATACTTGCTGTAAATTTTACAGCAAATCAATAGGTGTGTCTCGACAGTCTCAAATACACCCATTTTATGACATAAACGTATGTTTTTTGGTACGATTGGCTGGTGGATCGTGATTGAATTCTTGGTCGGTGATAATAATTTGACTATACAGAATCAAAACGGTGATAATTATTAGTACTGTAAAGAATCAAAACGCCTAGATCGTTTAATCAATGTTGTATTAAATGGGGGTGGTAGGCAAAACCCTCAAGACTGTAAGGTCTTGAAGGAGGGGTAGGTGAGCCCCTTGCTCGAGGTCAGAAACAACCAACGACGACGTCATCAAAGAAGAAACTTGCACAAATATAACGTAGGTATGTATGAGTTTTCATCCAACCAGAATCATCGTCATACATCTATTTCATCACAATCAATCTCGATACTTCGCAGGACGATTGACGATATGACCAGACCTAGCTTGGTTAGGATCATTGGACCAGTTTGTTTGGATTTTAATCGAATTACGAGCATTACGTAGATAATTTCCATAGTTAGGCGCTGCAGGGTATCGTTGCGGCCTATCAATTTGGGAAAACTAATTTATTAATTCAATAGGTAGTTCATCATCAGGGAATATTGTTATTGCTATAACATTGTTATTTGCTATTAAAGGATATATATATGTCGGCGGAGAATTCCTACAATTCAATATTCATTCCTACGCTGTTCATTCCTTATAATTTATCAAATATGATATCAATATGATTAATAATTTAATTACTAATTTGTAAGATTGGATTAAGCTCAGCTCTGAAGATAAACACATTAGGTGTAGTCTATGGACGCTCGAGAAAACCTCTCAGAGAATACCTACCTACCTGGTATTATTATTTTGGATTCACGTGTGTTGGTGCAGCCCCTGAACCCTTCGTCGAGGCCCTTGGTTGCACAGTTTTATGAAAGTTCTGCCTTGAGAAGGAAAAAGCTATTTCGTTGGTCGCATATCTACTGCATTCGTTCTATGTTTATCGAGGGAGGAGCGTTCCAGGTCTGATGAGCTGAATTAATCTAATCGATACTAATATTCAATCAAAAAGCCTCTTAACAATTCATTCCTGACAACAGCGTAAAAATATAGCCCTTAGTTTGATTAAAGAATTCCGATTATTCTGAGACTTCCTCATCATGGGTGATTATTCGGGTCCTGAAGAAGGAGAAATTCAGGATAATCGACCTTATCATATAACAGTCATATAATAACAGAGTTGTTAGGAAAACACTAACCTTTCTCTCTAACTAGGTTCCTAGTTCCTCATAGGTTCTATTTTAGCTATAATTGTACCTTCCTCCCCCTTGAGAGCTTATTCTGTCACAGCACCATTTCTTTCTGCACAAACATGTCTCAAACGCGATTGGATCTGTTACATAGTTCTTTCTGCCCCAATGTTTCTCGTATTGCACAGTCAGAAATTTCTTTAAATTATTAGGACGTACATCATCAAGGAGAGTTTGGTTCTCAAGTTTTTTACCGATAGGAATTGGCAGGAGGAAAACAAAATTTGGAACTACATAGTTCTTTAGTAAGAAAAGACGTTCATCTGAAGACTGGAAATCGCAATAAGCTTGAGATAAAATCCAACACAATACAATACAAGTTATATAATATTATATTTATATTTATTCAACAGTTTATTCGGCTATTGTATTCATAATTTAACTTAATGATACCTAGTTTTATAAAATGTCTTCACAGAATCGCTCAACAGTAAACAATTCGTCAATTTTTCCTTCCCCGTTTTTTTATAAATTAGGCTTGGCTGGTCTCAATGCGTTACCAACTGTATTACTACGCCCTTATGCCTTTTCAGAGTCGATAAATCAAATTAATTTATCATGAAATTGCATAATTGCTTATAAAACGCTTTTAACATGGAGCGTACCTCATGTGTGGTCAATTGGTCGTTATACGGTGTTTGGTTTGTCCGAATGCAGGGCACGGTTACTCTTTGCCGACCTTGGGATAGAGTCGCGAGCTGAATGAACAAAAGCACTCTTCCCTCTCATTCACAACTCACAGGTGAATTGAACGCAATTTCGCTTCTGCGCTCTTCCTAAGCACCTAATTGTCAGGGTTGTCGCGCGAGAGCCTCGCTTTGTCATTTCCAAGCTTATTAGCTGTGTACTTGACGGTTAATTTCCATTTGGAAGCCACCGAGAGTTGGGAAGGTGGAGGTCATGGGAGAACTAGGAGTTAACGACTGATAACACGAAATTACCGATAATTACCATCTACTGCTGACTCATACCTAACTGCGTACACACTTGCCTAATTATGTGACTCAGCGAATGATCCCTCTTTGATTCATTTCGGAAAAAGATCATTATTGCAACAAACAACTGAATCAATCGTTAAAAATTGCCGTAAAAAAGGTATGTAACCAAAATCCTATAAGCATTATTCCAATAGGCCAGATTCACTCAAACTTGGAGGGAAGTCGAGAACTCACGCCTTGAGTGTTTAAAACAAATTTGTGAGATGGAGAGGAGTAACCAAGAATGGTTCTCTGCTTCCTATCGCAACACAACAGGGTTTCTTTGGAGTGGGTGGCAGGACACAGCGGAGTAATGGGGAATGAGAAAGCAGATGCGCTGGCCAGAAGGGGCTCACTAACCCCGTTTATTGGTCCAGAGCCAGCCATCGGCATTCCCAAATCTTCCTTTAGGGCGACCATAAACCGGTGGGTCACTAATGAAACCACTAGTAGATGGTCAAACCTTAGAGGACATGCTCTAAATAAACGTATGGTGGCCTAACCCAACCTAGCGCCACAGAAGAGCTGATGCCGCAAGGAAGTCAGGATAGTGGTCGGCCTGGTAACGGGCTTTACTCCACTCCGATTCCATCTCAAACGCATTGGGGTTAATCAGAATACAACCCTCTGCAGGCTGTGTGGAGAGGCCGAAGAAAAAGCCTACCACATAATATTTGATTGCGATATGCTATCAAATCGCAGGTTTCACCTCCTCGGGTCACCTACACCCATGGAGGCTTTTCACAGCACAAATCTAGCCAAACTGCTACTGGCCCTTACCAAAAGGCTAGGACTCTTTGACTAGGAACAGAATCCGCGGAGTAGCACAATAAGCCACTAGAGTAGCTTTGTTGCTTTCACTACAGTAGCTTTGTTCAAAACATAAATGATCTGTAAATACCAAAGCTCCAGAGCACGAGGAAGCAGAAATTATGAGAATCTAAAAGACATCACTTAAAATTCTTCCCGAAAAAATGGTTTTACCGAGGCAGAGAGGCAGGAAGTCAGACTGCACAACAGACGCAAAACCAAAAGCGTTCAGAGATGTCTAAAACGCAAAATGATAGAACATTTTGATTATACACTGTGTCCCGAAATCAACAATACTTGACTAGTTAAAGTTGAAAACTATCCTAGTGTACAGTTTTCTGTACTTTTAATTTTTTTAAATTTTTAAAATGCCTTGCGGCCATTCGTTCACGCGCAGCCCAATAAATATTTGCTTTCCTATACCAGATGGTTTCGTCGTCTCCAATCTGTTCTGTTATGCCTTGCAGTGCAGGCCATATGTCTAAATGCTGGGATGTCATATCTTCGATGTGGCAAAGTGTACAGATTGGACTGCCATAGACACCGATTCTGTTTAGATGCTTGGCCAGGAAGTCATGCCCCAGTCTGAATCCTGAAACAAGCCACATTTTGCCCTCTGGGCAGTGTTTTAGGAATGGGATTATTCAGAAGGGTGGCCCATTGCTTTCCAGCTGCTGCTCTCTCATGGACTTCTCGAGCCATTGACTGTATCTTGGCATCGACCAGGCGTTTGGCTGTGCTGTAAGGGAGAGGAGCATCTGGCTGCGGCAAGAGTGACCCTCTTTTCGACAACGCATCTGCCTTTTCATTTCCCTCTATTTGGCAACGTGAGGGAACCCACTGCAGCACCAGTTGGGAGCCCCTCATCAACAACTTCTCAATGGCAAGACGGCACTCGAGGACCAGGGCGACATCAGTCGAAACGTTGCTTGTGAGCGACTGAATGGCAGCTTGTGAGTCGACAAAATTCACGACTTGGCGATAGCCCCGCACAAGCAGATGCTCCACAGCAAGCTTCACTGCAGTTTTCTGAACTGGTCAATAACTCATTATATGGGAAATTCAACGCTCTTTCCAACGGTGTGATCAGATTTGATTTTGGATGGAAAACGAGGGAGTTATGAGCATTTTAGTGCCACAAGGTCGAAAACACTAAAAACAGTAAAAGTGAAAAAATTGGCGTTTAAAAAGAGTATAATAAGTGCTAATAGGGAAGTTTGTTGTAAATTAGTTGAAGAATCGATTCCTGGAGCATTTCTTCATTCAATATTTTTCATTCAAGATTGGTTTCGGGACACCCCCTGTACAGCTCAATTTTCTTGACCATCTTCTCGAATACAAGGCACTTTTGGTAGGGACGACCAAAATCATAAATATTATTCCATGCCATTGAAGAAAATTAAAACTCGAAAGCAAAGAAAACGGCCCTACAGAGATTTGACGCGTATTGTATCGGAGGTGCAGGTATGGGAGCGATTAGCGATGAATTCAACTTCAGCTACTAATTGAGATAATCGTTTTCTCAATATCTCGGCTGTAATTGTGGGAAAAGGGCGATTTGGGATTCAAAATCCGATCAAAGTTGCATTGTGTTGAGCCCGAGTCGTCCGGATTTGTAAACAATCACGATTCCATGCAAATTGTACGAATTCCCGCGATATCGATTTCCATCTAATAGGGAGCGCGTGCCGTTTTCAGAGAATCAGTACTATGAATTCAGAGAGAGAACTACGAATCGTCGCTTTTTTTGTGGGAGTTTGCCTTGTATTGGGGGAAATCAGGTACCGCTTGTATCGTCCCGTGGCTACTCTCCAGGATACGCGTAATTCAGATCGTGAACTTTTGAAAAAGTGGCACAATTTAAGGGGGTCTCAGTCGGTCCCCGTTCAATTCCTCGTTCTGAGTCAGTATTTAACGAAATTGAAGGCGCAAAAACGTAAAAAGTTGTACTTAAATTTGAAATTTTAAAGGATTTCAGAAATTCATCAGTACACGGTATAGAAAAACTGAAATATTGCCGCTTAAAATCATCAAAATCGAATTAAATTGCCGGAGAAAAATGGGGAAACCGTTAATTCAGTTATGTTTTTCCCATAAAATGTAGCTAAACTAGACATTTTCAAGGATTTTAGAAATTCTTTAGTGCATGGGCCTTGGGGATTGAAAAACTGAAAGATTACCGCTGGAATCATCAAAATCGTTGATTTTTTTCTGGTCAACCGTGATCGCTCTCTTAAGCAGGTGCATGATTATCATGGATTTTGTGGGTCATTTTCTCAAAAAGGGCCAATCGTTGTCCAGAGAAGATTCCGAATGCCCATTTATGATTTAGGTGTTTAAAAAAATTCTCCATAAACTATCAACTTTGTTCTACTTCGGGCAATCAATAAAATATGCACTTATTCACGCTAAAATATAGAACTTAAAGTTTAAATTGCTAAATGTCCAGTAATCTGCCATGTCCGGACCCCTAGGTAGTCAACTTAGCTTGAACACTGTGAATCACCTATGGAAGCAGCGGCCTGAATTTGTAGTGATTCTTTATTGCATATACCTGGACATGAAAAAAATGGGTTTGCAGATTTTTTCAGAAGCAAATAAAGCGAGCAGGAGGATAAAATGTGTCATCCGGAGGTTTCTGTCTTTGTGTTTTCGTATTTTGGCGGCTTTTTATCGTTTCCCGCGGATTTACTACCACTGTAAGGTGTAAGAGGTGAGGTTAGTCGTTAGGTTATGAATGAAAGCGGCGGGAATCGTATTTCTTCTATGTGGAGGCGTGCACAGGTGGTTTCAGTTGCAAAAACGTAGTGTCACAGTCACCGTCTGTCCTTCATCTGCCCTCTGTGAAACGGTAAGAAATCGAAATCATTTTTGCTTTTTGGTCTCTAGTTCTAGTTTCTACCGAGCTGGTTCCAGCGATATGGTTACACTTCAGCAGAACAGCACCAAAACGCGGGAAAAGCAGAAAAACCTAAGTGCCACCCAGGAACTTGTGTCTTTCATCTGCCTTTTTCAAAAGACAAAAAAAGACTTTTTTCAAGTTGTTAACAATTTAATTTGAATTTTCCGTTGCGATTTAAAAATTTCACATTTTTCGACCTCAAAACTGTAGGTATTCAGCAACCGTAAAAATCCCTGGTACCAAGTTTTGGCTCGATTAACCGATAAATCGAGATTACTTGGTTACTTTCTGAGGTTTCTAGGTTGCTATCAGAAAAACCGTGTTCCACGTTGGTTTAACCCTTTTCTACACCTGCGTCCCGTCCTGGTTCAATTTTTGGAATAACTCCCAGTTCTCGCTCCTCATAGAGATGGTGTTCCGAGTATTCTCCTTTACGCGGAAACCACGCCAATAGGTTTTCTTCTCTAATTTTTATTTAATTAATTAAGCGTCCCACTGTGTGTTCTTTCGTCGAAATTCAATCAGTATGGTGTGAGGTTAATCTTTAAGGACTTTAAGTTTTTTGAAATCTTGGGATACCGATTGTCCCTTTATAGGAAAATTACCCTTATCGATTTGGGGACTATGGAATTCGTAGGGGATATCCACCCAACAACATTTCTAAAAACCACGAACATTTTATTCATCAACCGTTCCATATCGGATTGCTATTGGAAGGATTTCATGAGGATCGAATTTCAAAGACTGACTCGGATCCAAAGAAAAACGAGTGGGAAATTCGAGTTGAAAACTTGTTTTGGCGCACACAAGTTGATATCTAATCGTCGATATAAGCTACGTACGATCTACAATAAACTATCTGCAGTAATGCTATGCTGCTACAGCGAGAAGTCCTACGACAACCACGATAACCACTGAATTCAGTCCTATGCGACATGAATCGCATATTTTCTCGTGTCACGCGACTCAACGCCTGATACCTGGACTTGCCAAAATGAAACGCTAGAATGCCAACCGGACCTCCGAGTTCATCACAGATGCACACCTATAAAACCCGGTCAGAATGCGAACTTTGACTCCAAGCCAACCGAAGGGGATGAATAGGCTTGAAGAAGACACAAGAATAACGCGTATCGTACGATGTTTCTTCCCGGCTATTTTCGTCAATGAACCTTGAGATTGGGGGGGATTCGCATTTGAGGTTCACGTGATAGGATTTTTTTTCGGCCTAACGTTTGTTGTTTTGAAATTGAAGGAGTTGAAAAAGCCACGATAGGATCTAACCGCCGACCCGTCGAACGTTGCTTCGAGAATTTGAGATATTTTATTTGCGTTATTCAGAGCGACTTACTGTGATTCTCTAGAATTTCCTGTTTTGTGATCATTTGACTCAACCTGCCTATCAGTTAGCCTTTTTCAAAATTTGGTCATCTCAATTCATTAAAAGTGGCTTACATTTTTCAGACCCAGATATACTTGATTTATAAAATTTTATAAATTAAGACTCTGGAACCATCTCAAAGATATAACTCTCACTATCAAGCGTATTTTGAAACAGAGAGGACCTACCAGCAAAACTTCGTTATCGGAGAGTTGAGAACCCTCATATTCATAATGAAATTGGTTCTTGGTTGCTAGGGAAACATAACTGAGCGACATGAAACTCTGTTCGAAGAAAGGAACAGCTGAAATTTGGCTCACTTTCGAGTGCAATTCACACCCGTGTTTCTGACTCTTCATTCATCCAACCCGCATAGCAACCACGAAATCTTAACCAACCTTGCGAGAGAACCTTCGAGGGGTCTTTTCCTGAGATAGGTGTTGGCGATGAGGGGGGGGGGGGGGGGGCATCTAGGACTATTCACTATCTACTCGTAGCTCACAGGGACCCACGGTTTCAGATAAATTTCACAATTAACGGTCTTTTGGCAATCATCTGGGCAGTAACATTCGTTTCCTGAAATGGAACACTATCTTAGTATTATGGAAAAAAAAAGTCAAGGAACGTTCATTTGGGTGATAATTATCCTAATTACGCGAATGGTTAGTGCCACAGAGCTCTGGGTGGTGCCACTGAATTTTTTAAATTCCTGAAAACTTTAAAATTATGAAAAAAAAAAACAATGCTTGCAAATCAAAAGTTTTCGAGGTAGGGCGTTTAGAAAATGTTTTTCTGGGCTAAGTGTCGCGTACGGGGTACGGAGGAAGGACGGAAAAACGTTTATATTCGATTTTCAGATCCTATTTAGGTACCTTGACACTTGAAACCAAATTTTGAGGGGGGTTCTACACTTTTTTTCTTGCTCGATTCCAAAGGTTCATTTGTTGAAAATAATAACCAATAGGAGTAACATCATCAAAAGTATAGAATGAGAGGGGTTTTTTCTTGAATCACTTCTACTAAAATTCTGTTACGTATGAATGTGAGCAGAATGGCTTGGAAACACCAACGAATTTGATGAATATCGGTTGATTCGTTTCGGTTCTGGACCAACCCAAAAATGAGGAGTTTTCTTTTAAACGGGCTCCACTTGGAATGTTTTGTGGGAAATTGAGAAAAACCAATTTCATGGCGAAGGAAGCTGCCTAGGGTTCTCAAATTTTCCAAATTGTTTGTTCATAGAACTTTTGATTGTAACACCAAATATCGAAATTTTGGCATGCGTTTTGAGGGAGACATGGCCATTATTTCTTATTTGGATGTAAACCCATTTGATCAAAAACGATGGAAATGAGCCACTTTGAAAAAAAAGCGGGTTTTTGGTTGTGTCAAGAAAAGTCTTTTTCATTTTCTTTTATTTGTTTAGTTGTTTATTTTTAATAATTGAAAATAAATTCATAAGGTTCATAATTATTATGAACCTTCGGAATCGAGTATGAAAAAATATTCTAACCCCCCTCAAATTTGATGGTTTACGTTTCAAAGTACATAAAATCTAAAAACCGAATAAAAAATTCAAAAAGTGTTAATTGAAACAATGAGATGGATATAAGCAGTTTTGTTGGCAAACCCGATTTTTAGCAAGCTTTTAAAGAAGGATACAAAATGTTTTGGAAGGAATTCAATTCTTGAGGTGATAGGCCTTATCCCAAAGATTCAGAATCCGTGAAAAAACAAAAAGTTTAAAAAATGGATGTAAGCCTGTTTGAAAGGAAACTCCTCAAATGGATTCAAACTTTTTCCACAAATCTAAGGATCCGCTCACAACTTCCAAGTACTAAGTTGAACATTGTATTTGAACGAGTAGTTACAATATCTCTTCATTCAGCAAAAGTCCATTAAAAAGTCATGAAATTGTGTCGGCTTTCTAGTTAATCAAGAAACACGAACGTTTGTCCCACATTTCAAGGGCCCAGTGAACCAGTGTTTTGAATTGGTGAGGTCAGGAAGAACCGGTTGTACTGGAGTACCCGTTGCGTCACTTCCGGATCACCATCGAGTAGATATTACGGCTCCTCCCGGGAGTACGAGCTTTGCGTAATCTCTCATCTTAAGGGGAGATTTTAAACGCGGTGGTTATCGAAGTTTACATTAGGTATAATCCGAACTTCATCCGAGTCGAAAATGCCCCACTCGTACCTACTTATGGGTTTCGGCTTGTAGGACAGGTTTGTTGAGCAGAAATACACTATCAGATCCACAAAATACCACATTTACCTACAGCTGTGATATGAAAAGAATAGATAGAACTTGTAGCACGCTGTGTGCTAATCACGTAGGTAGTAGGTACTTAATCTAGCATCTGCTGTTCGCTCGTTCATTTTATTAGAGTTTAATTAGTTCTCATCAGATCGTAACCACTGTAATTTCCACTACTTAATGCTACTTCTAGCTCGAAATTTTATGTTTCTCGCTTCAAGATTAATTATTTTGAAAGGAAGTCGTAACATCGGAAGATAATGAAATAAATCTATAACATTCGAAGGGGGAGTTTCTGGAGGAGACCGAATCCAACTCAGATTATACATAGAAATGCATGTAGCTCCAGCTAGTGGCAATAATGAAGACACTTTCACTATAACCTTATTTTAAACAAATAACTTAAAAAAAAAAAAAAAATGTGGTCCTCCCTTTCTCTGCGTTTGAGGTATTGTTTCTATTTTTGAATTCTCTGAGGGCCTCACCTATTGGGATTCAAATTGGTAACAAAAGAATACGTTGAATTTAAAATTGTCAATATCTACTTTTATTAGTCCTTAAGCAGATGTTTTTAAAGAATTACAAAACAAGACAAAAGCCGCAAACCGGATCAAAATGGGAAGATTTCAAAATCACTGGAGCTGATTTAAATGAGACATTAACTCTAGAATAGAGTAATTGGGGATCAGCGTATGATTGCCTTTACCGTATGTTCGGTTCACGATCAGTTATTAGTAGAGCTCGGAATTTGCATATTTTGCATATCTTTTATTATGCGGTATATCCTTGTATTTGAACGTTTCTGAAGGGTATGCGGTGGTTTAAATTGAAATTAAAATTGCATATTTTTTCATATTTCGGTCATTTTGGGGATTTTTGCATTTTTTGGTCATTTTGGGGTTTTTTGCATATTTTACCAGTTTTTTGCGTATCCTGGATTTTTTTTATCAGTAAGTCAGTGCTGGAAGTTGACAATATTCGAAATCGAATGTTGGAATGTTTTGTCCCCTCACTCACATCACCCCAGCAGGTAATGGGCTAATGGAGACCAGCGGGATGGATCTCTGCTCTGCCGTAGGTGCTGTTTCCCACCTACCTACTCGAAAAAAGCTCTCACTGGCATGGAACAACTGGAAAAGCCGTCAAGGATAAACTGGAGGGGGTCCTATCGAAAAATCCAGGGTGGTCTTCAGTGGTTCAAATCGCGAAAATTCTCAAAGGAGAAGACAGCTCATGGGATTCTCCCTACTCTCCAAAAGAGATTTCAACTTTTAAATTTTTGCTTACTGTATCTTGCGATGTAGAGAGATCGTTTTCTGCATTGAAAGGAATTTTAAGTGACAGGAGACACTGTTTTACACCTGATAATTTGGAGCGTGTAATTGTTCTCCAATATAATATGTAGTTCATCTTTACATTTTATACCTAGTTCGTATAAATGTATAAAAGTAAATAAAAAATGTATAACTGATTTTTTTTAATTGCTTATTTACTTTACCTGATGCTTCATAACTTTTTTCTAGGAGAAAAAAGGGCTAAAAAAATGTAATAATATGGAACATCCTTTCTTAAAATACTCAAATTCCTAAGTCGTATGCAGTTTTAAGGGCAAATGCATATTTTGCATATTTTTCCAGTTTACGGTGCATATTTTTGGGAAATTGTCGTGCATATTTTCCGAGCTATAGTTATTAGGTACATTATTATAATAAAATTTTATGACTCGGTCTTATGATTGCCTAATCTATTTTCGGTTGAAATGACTGAAATAAAATTCTGTTTGAAGTCCTTTGCGAAAAAGTAGTATTTTTCTGCTAAAGTTAATTTTGGAGAAATTATCATCCTTTTAGTCTAGGACGGTTCGTGTTTGGAATTGTCACTAGTACGGAAATTACAAGTATTATTCGAGATGACAAACAATTTTGGTTTGTTTTTGACAGTCATAAATCAAAATCGAAAAAAAAGTACTCACGCGTCGTAGGGTTTCTGTCCCCACATGTGAGCAGCGCTGTTGACGAGCCAAGTCATGTTGAGGGTGAAGGCGTATCTGAACATGGTGGCCACGAACCAGGCGTTGACGAAGTTCTCTCCCCAGAAGTACATGGGAACGGCGGTCGGGAAAACGAAGCAGGCCAGAGGCATCAAAGTCAAGTAGTACCTGGAAAACGTAGCGGATTGTAGGGTATGCAGGTATTTACCTGACTGTAATATACAGTCAGTACACAGTTTTGAGTTTACGAATTGTAACAATATTAGACCTACTCTTTGACCTAGCCTGATGCTTATAACTCTAATTGGACCAAGGTGTCACTAGTGTCACCGGAAACATCTTAGGAACTCCACAGCTATCACTAGCATAGGTATAACCAGATTTAACTAGATTTTAATTGAAATTTAACCATTAAAGGACTGAACTGAATTTTTGATTAATTTTTTGAAAGTTATTAAAGTAAAAAAATGATGTTATGACAAAATTGTTGAACATTTTTTTCATCGATTTCCTTGGAAATTTTTGACATACCCAACTCTATTCTGAGACGTCCAATGCTGTCCATTAAATTTAAAATTGCAATTTAATTTTGGTTACTCCGGAGACATGATAAGACGTTTTCGTTGACACTAGTGATACTATGGTCTAATTAGGGTTAAAGGGTGTCATCCACATCATTATTGATAACCTATGTCGGATGAGACTCAAATTTCATCCCACTTATTTTGTGTGGAGACGAAAATTTCGTTTTGATTTAATCAAAACGTACACAAAACCCTACAAACTAGTTGTAGGTAAGACAATCGAGAAGAGTTTCGCATTCCAAATTGCGTTGATCTTCAAATGAGTATTATTGTAACAACTTCCACTTGTAGCAAATCATGGAAAATGCACTCCTCGTAAGACACGAACAGTTAAAATCATGTACAAAATATTCTACAACTACAAACGGCAGAGATTCCCAAACAACACAATCGGTACCGACGAGTCCTAGGGAGACCAAAACCTCCAGATTATGCTGTGGTGGCATTGAAATTTCACGCTCCTTCTATGCTCTACTTTATACAATTTGATAAGGCAAAAAAAAAAAAAAAACTAGGCTGGATCTATAACCTTTCTCGATTGCGTGCGTCGCAAATATGTTCTTCGGTCATCAGCAAATACCTAAAAGCTTAAGAGCAGTCGTATAACTTTGAGAGGAGCTCAGATCTTCTGACCATCTTATAGCGATGACGGCGATTTCACCAGTGAAAGCAGCAACCAACGCATAAACCTATACTGCCGTGCTAAGCCAGAAAGTCGTAACGTGAAAATTTGACCAAATTGAGTTATTGGTAACCGGAGGTTTTGGGGGTCGATTTCTATCGATTTTCGGAGTTCTAGAGTCGTATCTCTACTGAAAATGCCCCAAATAAGCCTTCCGATTTTTGCGTTAAGGCGTGTTAACTTGATTCTGCTAAGAAACTAGTCGTATCAGAGCGATTCAGATGAAGAAAACTCGTATCTTTACACTGATACGGGAATCGGCCTTAGGATTTCGACGATACGACTTCTTGCATTCTGAATCGACTTGATACGACTTTTTGCCTCTGAAAACTCGGAATTTAGTAGTGACTTTACGATTATAATTCACGTGAATAAACGTTTATTTTTGTTGATTCAGCTGTTTTTCTTGCACTCTGAAAACAAATATGGAATACGATTGACTTTGAGCCAAGAAGGATGACAAAATAATTAAGTTGGAATGGTTTCTTGATTTAAAGATAGGTAGTTAAAAAGTTTCAGGAATGAAATTTCAGGAAATGTGCTTAGCATTTCAAAGTCTCATGGTTGCATATTCAGAACAGAATAGTCGTTACTCCGGGTTTACGAGAGCGTAAACTCGTATCATCGTTTTTTAACATTTACCTACCTACTCGAAAATGTTTAATTTTTACTCCAATAATCGATTCGGCTACTAATTTCCTTCAAGAAAACCCTTTACTTATGGTAATAGAAAGAAAAATAATCCTGCGAAAGAGTTATTTCGCCACGAAACCTATTAGGTCGTTTTCCCGAAAGTTGGGTGAAGTCAAGATACCACTTTCTGGCTTAGCACGGCAGTATACGTGAACCGGTGCATCGCTAGGGTAATCGATTATTACTCTAAAAATACTCTACTTCTTCACTCACTTCTTCTGGAAAGCAACTACGGAGTCCTTTTCGAGGTCTGACATGTCGATTCCCTTGCCTTTCTCCTTGATGAGAGGGTGTTTTCTGCACAAGAGCCAGCCGACGTGAGAGAAGAAGAATCCTCTTGTGGCGTTGTGGGGATCAGCGTCGGTCTCGGAGTACTTGTGGTGCACTCTGTGGTCTCTCGCCCACTCCATGATGTCGTTCTATAAAGACAGTTCAATTAGTGAATTGAGACATTAAGTTGTCCTTAAACAAGGAATGGAGTAATAACAAATCACTTGTACAATCACCGTAAGATCTGGAAGATTGTAACGAATGACATAAGTTTTCCTAGTCAAATTAAAGGATCACTATTACTATTTGTTACAATAGACGTTCGGATTTTGAAAGCATCGATTTTGACTAGGAAATCTTTGAATTTGACTAGAAAGCTATTTATGTAAGCTAAACTAAAGGGACGTACTAGCACGGTTACAAGCAGTTATAGACAGGTACCAAAAGTAAAGGAAGGAGAAAAAAAAAGAGCCGTTGGACTAGCTTGAGGCTTCGAGCATCTTTAGGCCTTTTCCTTCTCGACATTGTCTACGAGCTACGAGCAAAGCGAATCCGGTTCTGTTTTCAAACGACCTGCAGTTCGTGGAAGTTCTTCAGTTCTGCTAGGTTCACTTAGGGCAATTACCAAGGGTTTTCGAACAGCTAGCAGGAAGCACGACGATTTTTTCTCTACACACGCCCTCCTCTAAAGCCCCTTCTCTCCTACTAACAGCCGCACTAATAGTAATGTATATGGCCCTAGTATTGCTCTTTGAATCAACTATAATTATAATTTTGAACTAAAATATCAATACAAGAAAATTAAGGAGGGAGGAACTTGGTCATGGATGTTTCACACGTACATTTCTGGCTTGTTAATGATCGTAACTTAACAGTAATTTTCATTATTTTCATGGAAATATACGTTTTTCTTGGCTGGTAGAGAAAGCGGTCCAATATTTCTGCTGACCGTACAGTTCCCCCACCAGAGGGTCCAAAATGGTCAAAAAATTGTACAAAACTGACCTAATATCCATGATACGTGATTTTGAATTGATGGACGATTGATTGAGCAAGGAAATTCATAAAAAGTACAATAAGTATTTTCGAATGTGTTCTGAATGCAACGAAATCTAGTGTAGACTGTCTCAATATCATTATCAGCCGATTTTGGTGTTTTGTATTTTCGAACGGAGTGTACTGTCGTGTGAATTCATTATTGTTTATTTTATTTTAAACTTTCAAGACGTTTGAGACAAGGAAACGTGGGAACACGATGCTTTGGCCTGCTCGTCATACAAGGAAAAACGTGCCTCAACCTCGGAAGTCTTACATTTGGGAGATTCAACTGGAACGGAAAGGCTATAAATACTTCTTTTCCTTTCTCCATTTGACGAAAATCTGACTGGAAAACGGAAGGTCTTTACGAAGAACTAGTTAAAACTACTAATAATGATTTCGAACTAGACCTGTACAAGCACACTTATTGAAGAAATACCAATGAACTGATAAAAATACCGATGTAATTATATTGTAACCTGATTTATATACACCATTATGTAGCACATTCATCACATCTATGACAAATGTACCAGTATTATTATTATTTTCATAATTTCTGTGTACCGATCATATAAACAAATATATGATACCTTTTTAGCAATACACGTATTACATAGGAAATGATACCAAACTCGTCAAGACATCTAGGGATCGAGGGTAACCATGCAGCGCGTAAAACACACGTTTTCTTGCATTCAATATTGATTTACTCTTCCAATTTGAATGTTAAAAAGAAAAATTGATAAATGGAAAGCTGAAGATGGAAAGCTGACAATTTGGGCTTGTTTTTTCCGAAGAGCGCCCATCGAAATGGGCAGGCGTTCAAAGTGAAAACTTCGATAGAAAAAATCAAATTTCGAAAAAAAATTGAAATTTGCTTTTTGACTTGATTTTTTAGAAATGGTTTATTGTTACAAGATTTTGGTTTTACGCTAGGTAGTTAGGAAATTTAATGATCTTTCCAACTATATCCTTAAATTTTAATTTACTTGGTAAATAACAGGCGCTATGACAGTTTCAATGACGTAAGGTCGAAAACGCGAAAAACAACTTCGAAGTGAAAAAAAAAGGCATTTTGAGTGGGTTAATAAAAAATTGCTAAGAGACATTTTTTGTTGGAAATATCTTGTAAAATTGATCCCCGAAGTTATGCCCATCTTGAGTGTAGACATCCTGTATATCTATCATTTATCACACACCGTTAAGACTTGCCGGGAGTAGGTCACGAATAACGATACAGTGATAAGTAATACAAAGCTTGATTCCATACAATAGGTAACGGTACTTGTAATGAATGCCCTTTACCTGGAATGAGATGAGGTTGAAGAAGGCGAGTAAAATTCTCAGTGGGAGCCTGGCCTTGTAAGATCTGTGAGCCCATAGACGGTGAGCTCCGGCGGTGATGCCCAAAGCCGAACATTGGTACATAAGTACCGCTGTAATAAGAATACATCAAAATTACTATAAAATTCTTTCGACTAACTATATTTTTAGTAGCGGTAGAGGTCTCTGTTGTATAGCAGATAATATCGATACCTTAAAGCACAAAGGGGCTATGTCCATCTTCCACATTTTAAATTTTTTTTTCAACTTCAGAAAAACTCAAATTTAACAAAATTGTTATCGACCTTCTAGACGATTATAGCTCGAAAATTTTTCGAAGAAATTAAAGAGTTTGGTGTAATAAGCATTTATTTAAGGAATTGTGCACTGGTGATAACTTCTTTTGTGTTTTTCTCAAAACTCCGTTTATGGACATGGCCTCTTTGTGCTTTAAGGTATCGATATGTAAATGTCAGTGAGCAAAATTGAGGAGTTTGATTCCAAAAGGTACTGAGGACCGTTTTCATCGAAATCGAGTTAACACTTTCCCAGGGTTTTAGGGGGGTAGTTCTTCACAAAAATGCGATCGTTTTGGAGCAAAAGATAATCTATTCCCTTGAAAAACGAGGGAGAGTATTCCGTTTAATTTCAAGAGGTATTATATCCAGCACAATGGCGGTCTCTAATCCGTTTTGTTTCAAAAAGTACTTTATCCACTTCGTTTGTTTTCAAAAAGTACTGTATTCACTTCCTTTGATTTTGTTTCAAAAAGTACTATCTCGTTCAAAATTATTTTAAACTTTGAACTAATTTACCTTTTTTCCAAAAATATTTTTTATAATAGTTCAAAGTTTAATATAAATAGCATAAATAATATAAACAGTATAAATAGTATAAAATAGTATAAATAGTATAAAATAGTATAAATAGCACGTCTTTCAGGTCGCAGTGGCTTTTCGCGTTTTTCTCACGTTTGACCAAAATGGATATAGTGCCTTTTGGAATCAAACTCCTCAATTGAATCTTGGAATAATGGTTGATAGGTACATGGCGGGGGGATTTGAGGTAGGGATGTCCCCAAAGTATCGATACATATTGATACTTTTTTCCCTGATATACCGGGTGTCCCAGAAGTTATGGTCCACCCTCCGGCATTTCCGTATTTAACTACATAATAAAATGGGCCCAAAGCCATTTTACATATTTTTTTGTAAAAAATTCAGGAAAAATACTTTTGCGCAAAAAAAATGCGCGCAATCGTGCGCAATTGACACTAACTTTGTTTTTTCAAATGGGAACCCCCATTTTTTATTGCAGATTCAGATTCTACGTCAAATTTCATGAGAAATTCATACCCGAATCGATTTTTTTCATCGCGTGCAACTGGTACTTTTCGCGCGCAAAGTGACCAGGGTGCGCAAAAGTGAATTTTTTTTCACCCCAAGTGTGGCACATTTTTTAAAATTATTTTTGACGCTGAATCACGTGGTGGGGTCCTTTCTTTGATTTCATCGTTATTTTTCCTAATTTAGAAGAAAAAATAATGTTTTTGGACTTTATTTTCCCTCACTCTTTCGCAATACCTGGCTGGGGACCTGGCAAGATTAAAAATAAATTTCTAACTTCTAAATTAAAAAAAAAATATTGGAAATAGTGGAAAGTTAAAAAAAAATTAATCAAAAAGCTTCTCATTTCAAAATTTTCAAAAAAAAAATTAAAAGTTACAAAATCTCCGAAAAACAAGTAGTAATAAAAAACTAAGATAATAATAATGAAATTTAAAAATCACAGCAACTGCTCGAAATTACCTCCTTTTGCCTGCAGACAAGTAACAAGTAATTTTTAATTTTTTTTAAGGTTTTTAGATGAGGAGCTTTTTAATTTTTTTTTTACAGTAAAGTAGTACCTACCTACTTTCTAACATTTTTTAAATTTAGAAGAGATGAATTTATTTTTAATCCTGCCATAGCCGGTCCCCAGCCCGTGTCGCGAAAGGGGGAGGGGAAATAAAGTCCAATAACATTATTTTCCCCTCTAAATTTGGAAAAATAACGATGAAATCGAAGAACGGACCTCACCACGTGATTCAGCGTCAAAAATAATGAAAAAAGATGTGCCACACTTGGGGTAAAAAAAAAAAATGCACTTTTGCGCAACCTGGTCACTTTGCGCGCAAAAAGTACCAGTTGCTCGCAATGAAAAAAATCGATTCGGGTATGAATTTCTCATGAAATTTGACGTAGAATCTGAATCTGCAATAAAAAATGGGGGTTCCCATTTGAAAAAACAAAGTTAGTGTCAATTGCGCACGATTGCGCGCAATTTTTTTGCGCAAAAGTATTTTTCCTGAATTCTTTACAAAAAAATATGAAAAATGGCGTTGGGCCCATTTTATTACGTAATTAAATACGGAAATGCCGGAGGGTGGACCATAACTTCTGGGACACCCGGTATATCGTAGTATCGATACTTTTTTTCCAGTATCGGAGGAGACACTTTTTTTACCTCTCTCATTAGATAAAATGCTATCTATTTTTATCTCTCACATTAGATGAAAGTCTCGAATTTTAGTATACCTCTTTTTCTACGTAGATTGTTGAGAGACCAACCACTTCAACAAACTAAACAAAGATGATGTACCACCACCCCCAGCTCTCTAGGATAACCTGCTGTCCTCCATCATCTAGGAAGGACCACCTAAAAGTTAACCCATTCAAGTGCGATGGAGAGATGTCACACTGATGGAGAGAAACATAAAAGGCATTTTCACACATTTTTGTAAAAGCGTCAAAAAGTATCGATACTTCAAAATATCGATACTTTTTGAAAGTGTCGTATCGATACTTTTTGATACTTTCTATATGTATCGATATGATATTATATCGATACTTTTGAACTATTGGACATCCCTAAGAGGGCTGATTAGGATCCCGAGGAAAACGTGGTTTCCCAATTACCAACCAAGTGATGTTGATTTCAAATAATTGGCAATCGCCCGAAGTGCTTCGGACAAACTTAATTAGCTCCAACATCAACAAGCACATAGAAAATTCCTGTTTCTATTTATTTATTCTGGAAAAAACCGGCTTACATAGTTCCTTCTTAGAGTTAATTGACGTGATCATCACAAAACAAATAAATACATCGTTTAAGAAGTAGGCAACATGCCGTTTTTGACCGAATATACGTATTTAGCTTCCGAGACTATCAAGGTAACGGAAGCATTGTTTTCACTTTTCAAGATTAAAAAAAGTTTTACAAGATCGAAATTTCCACTCGCACGTTTTGGACCTTCATGAACAATTTTGGTTTCGTGTCTTCTGTGTCTGTATTTCATGGTACCCTTGAAACGCGCAAAACTATACGAAGTTATGGTCCGATTTTGATGAAATTTCAGAGTTTGTACAGGTTGGCTGTAAATGGTCGCCTATGAAGATAGTCCAAGGTACTTAGAGATAGATGTAATGAGATTAGCCACAATGCATCGGGTCATCCATACAATCGAGTTATGGATACGAGGAAGCTATGTGCCACAACCACTTGACAGAATTATTTTCGTGGGTCGAGTTTACCTCATAGTTTCTGCAAACTGAGTTGTGCAGCAGAATTGCGGAAATCGGTAACGGATCAGTTCCGCGTCCAACCGTGAACTAGAAGTGTTGTAATGTGCAGAATTCGCACGGGAAACCTTCAAACCTCTCAGCTCGTTTACTTTCCTTACAACTTTCTAGTTTTTAAAAGACAATGGATGAAAAAAGTTGAAAAATAAGGCTGTTTAATTATAACACGCTCATAACATCTAATGTTAAATTTTAATGCGATTCTTAAATGTGTCAAAGATGTTTCTGGAGAAGAAATTCATTTCATAGATTTCAGTTGGTGAGTTTTTATACTTTGAACCCAGATTCAGTTTACTGGTAACGATATTTGTCAGAAATCCACGAGATGTGGCATTGAACGATGAATCGAAGATTCTGAAAGTGTACCGTTTCTTTAAAAAACATTCAGAATTGTGCGTTTTTCCCGCATTCGTTTCGGGAGTTTCCCAGGCGCTGAGTTGGAAAAATGCCATTTTTTTCCGAAATCGAACCAACATTCAGTTTTGATGGATTTCGCGGCGAGGAATCGATTGGTGATATGATTTTGTATTTAATGTAGATAGAAACCCCCGAAAAGATGCGTTTTGTTGCACAAGTCCACGACTGTTCTAAATCAAACCAAATAATATCTCTCACCAATTGTGGTTAATCGACTACTTAGCCCCTCGGATATAATATTTTGGGTTATTTTGAACCTCCAAATCATTATCCTCCAGTAGCAGTCTACCACCTATTGAGATATTCGAATGGTTGGAACAAGTGTCTCTGTCTATCCGTTACCAATGTTCCTGAGTTTTTCATTCGTACTTGACAGTCCAGAAGATCCTGTAAAATTTTAGCTTCGTGAAGCCACCAGAAACGAATTTAACTCGCACAGATGAACAGGGAGGACCTGTGAATCTAATATCAGCTCAAATTTGAATTTTTTATAATGGGTTTGAATGTTTTTTCTACCGTAATGATGATGATTTTTCAAGTCTTGTAAGTAACAGTTTCCTTCAAGTTCTGTTGCAAAATTCGCTACTTTAGGTTTGAAAACTAAGTTAAGTCAAGTTTTATTGAATTTTGCCATTATAAATGAACCCGTTTTTTTTGAAAGGGGCTATGTGACATTTTCGGCCATTTTCACTTTTTTGTATTTTCTGGGTCTCCATACTTGGTTGCATCGATTGCGACTAAAATGAACCTCGTATCATTGACGCTTCCCATAGAAAAAACAGGTTGAAATTTCCGATGTCTTTTGAAAGGGGCTATGTGAGCCACATAACCCCTTTCAAAAGAAAACTTACTCACTCGCTATGTGGTCGACCTGGAGTTTCGAGACTCAAATAATAAACTGTCAGGTTGGTTTATAATAATTATTATGTCGTTAAAGGGAGGGGGGTTAAATTTTGTTTCTTGGTCAATTCCTAAGCTTTTTTATTGAAAATAATTAACCGAAATCACTTCCCTTTGAATCTCCACTTTGCCCTAACTAAGGCAACAATTTCAAGTGGGTGTGGCACGTAGCTTCCTCGTATCCATAACCCGACTAGGATATAGATGACCAGATGCATAGTAGTTACTCTCAAAATATCAATCTCTAAGTACCTTCCACTACCCTCACAGGGGACCATCTAGACGTCAACCCGCACAATATCTGAATATTGCTGCAAATGTAGAAGTTATAGCTGTTACAAGGATTTCACGTTTACGCATGCGCATAAGATACTTTAAATTTGGGGACCATGATTTTCATAGGGGACCATCATCATCCCAACTCGCATTATTCCTGAAAATTTTATCAAATCAGATGGGAAATATAGAAGTTATGGCCGTGGCGAGGATTTCACGTTTGCGCATGTGCAGCGGCTACAATCAGTCCGGGGGTAATGAATCTCATAGGGGACCATCTAAACCCCCACCCGCACAATCCCTGAAAATTTCATCAAAATAGGATGAGAAATGTAGAAGTTATGGCTGTGGTAAGGATTTCATGACAGACATACAGACAAACACGGAACCAAAATTGTTCAGGAAGGTCTAAAACGTAAAACGCCAGTGGAAATTTTGATTTTGGAGAACATTTTTTTCAATCTTGAAAAGTGAAAAGAAAGCGTGCGCTATCTTGGTAGACTCGGAAGCAAAATTTGACAAAAGCGAACAATTTTTCCATGTGAGAGGCATAGATTTCTCCCGTGCTATCGTGATTCCGCTCTCATCAAAATAAAAGTGCGCTTAGTAGATCGGCTACACATCTTTCACCCCAAAAATCGTCCCCAAAATTGTTATGACCTACAGCAATGCTCAATAGTCCATTCTGTTAATTGCCGGACTCCCATCAATTGAAATTTCCGTTGGCTGACCTAGAGAGGTTGAAGAATTACATTCCTGAAGAACATTTTTAGCATTTCATGTTGGCCAAATAATAAACTGATCATATACATATTTTATGTTATGATGTTTTATGTACATATTTTCATCAAAATGTGTTTCATTCAATGAATAAAGCTGTTTATTTAACTGATTTCAGTCCTGAAAAATCGATTTTTTTTTAAAGGGGGTATGTGAGAGCATTTCAAATTGCAATTTGATACACTTCCCCTTGCTGAAAAAATCTGAAAAATTCTGGAGGATTGTGTAGTAATTAGCTGTGTTGGAATATTTCAAAAAATGGGATGTTTTGATCGTTTTGACGACTTGGGACAGTTTTTTGCGTTTTCCCGAAAGTTTCACAAATGACACATAACCCCTTTAAAAAAAACGGGTTCAAATGAATCGCTGAGTGTAGAAACGGGACAAGTCCCTGAAACCTAATTTTACAGGAGACGAAAAAAAACTACCTACACACAGAAGAAACGAATTTAAAAATCTGGTAAATTTTCCACAGGACTCCCGAGGGATATCTCTCGGGAGTCCTGTGGAAAATTTACCAGATTTTTTAATACATTTCTTCTGTGTGTAGGTAGTTTTTTACGTCTCCTGTAAAATTAGGTTTCAGGGACTTGTCCCGTTTCTACACTCAGCGATTCAAATGGTGTTTGAGATTAAATGTAGATTTTTTTCGACGATCTAATCTATGGTTCAGATCCATCAAATGTCGTAGGTAAGCCAAAAATCTGGTTCTAAACTTTTTACGGTTTTCTCAAGATGTGGAAAAGTGGATATCGCTAGTTTTGAAACTCGGCGTCTAGTGGACAAATGGAGTCTAGTCTAGTCTCTATGACCCCGAGGAGTATTACTGTTCGTACTTGTGACATAATTATTTATAGTGACCGGTGCGTCTTCAACTGATGTTTCCATTCGCTTTTGTGTGCTAATCGCCGAACTGAAGAAGGTCAAGTGAAATAAATTAGACCACCGTGAGAACGGTTCGAGTAGCTTGAACTTTTGTTCAACATCAATGAATAAATGGGTTCCAGCACTGGTCATTTTCCTGAATAAATAAAATATATAAAAACGAAAATTTTCTATTTTGATTGACGGGGGTAGTTAGGTTTAACTTACTAGTTATTTTAGGTACGGGGAGTATTAAAGAATCGCTCTTCTAAAAGGATGGAGGAGACTACAGCTTTGTACGGAAACATAAAGGAGTGTTGCCTAGGAGGTGGGAATGACAAGGAGTAAAATCATAAGGAAACTAGCTTGTTAGGAGTCTTTAGGAATAGAAAAATAAGGTGATGAGATTTCCTGTCTGAGTTTTTCTTAAACGTGTATAATCAACACTGGATTATTGAAGCTCACTCGAGGAGCTGATCGAAATATTACTCCTTAGTCTGGGTATCAACAAGATTGATTGCTCCAGCAAGATGGAAGGTGAGAGAGTTCATGTCAGGAGAAAAGAAGATGAGCTCAACTTACCCCAGGCGACGGTTGCCCAGGAAGCGGAGGTGACCATCAGCCAAGCGCCGTACAAGGCAGCCATGTGGAGGTACACGAAGAGGAGGATGTTCCTCCAGACGAGCTGCCACTGGTAGCTGTCCTGGTTGCCGGGACGTACCGGCTCTGTCTTGATGTTTTCATCGATCTTCGTGGACGGCAGGTCCGTCACCGGAGCGGATGTCACGTTGGGGGCCATCGCTCTGTCAACATAACAAAGCGTGCTAATGAAAATTCCGTAATGCAAAGCAGATATAATGGTGTTTACACCACGTTAAAGTAAAGCTACTGAAATACAGGTGAAGTAAAGATACAGCTATAACGGGATTTAGCAAGATAAAGGGACACCTTAACTGGATACCAATTAAACGTTGTGAAAGTGTATGCACATACACCTATGGACATCCCTGACTCCCTTGCACCTATCCTATTTACCGAATGCAGAAAAATTCTTAAACTTACTGTCCAAACGGATCACTAACTGTGTCACTGGAATGTTCCAAACAAGAAAACCGCAACAACAGAAATCCAAATTTACACATCATGCAGATGAAATTATGTTAAATTTAAAAAAAACTAGGGTGTATGAAGGTAGAGTAGAAGTAGAGTCAGTTGTCAAGGTAACGCGGTTTCATGAAATATTATAAAAACAGAGTAAACGTCTACTCTATTAGACAAGTTGAAGTAAGTCATCTCATCAAAACATCTGAATGCCAAGTACCTAACCTGCAACTTTGTAACCTAAGTAGGTATTTGGGAATAAGAAAGTAGGTAAGTAGTTATTTGGAAATTATAAGGAACCTAAGTAAGAATACCGCTTACAAAACTTCAAGAATGTAAGAACCTACCAAGACAAAGTAGTACACAACAATTTAAACTATTCCCGCATCACGAGAGAACGTTTTTTGACAAAGGAACTTCGAAGAAAAAGAAGTCAAACTGAAAAGCGAATGAGGCACCGGTGGCCGACCCGATAACCCAGTCATGTAGCGTTCACAGGGGAGGAATCGATGCGTAGAGTCATTAGAATACCTACTTAATGGTACCCCAGTGGTACAGATAACTGGCAGGATGGAAGACGTCCTTCCTCCACATCGGGGAAAGCTGACGGTAGGACCGATCTGACGAGGTGAAAGCACCATTGAGAGGGAAATCCCGCCCTACCTACGTGGTTGTGAGTTTCGAAAATCGATAAGTTGAAAACTTACAATAACATGTTACGATCGAACCTTTGGGACGAAGATTTAGGTGTTACCATTCAACCCGTGGTCCCGTAGTCCTTTTGTCCCATGGAGGACTAAGTACTTCAGTAGGTATTTTTCTCGGAGCGAAAAGGTAGATATCTCTCTTTACTTTTTCCACAATAATTCTCTTTACTTTTTTTACAATTACAAATGATTTTTGCGATTGAAAGCTCAAAATACGGCCTTATCACTATGGAAAAAATTACCTCTTTCTGAATCGCTATATCTCTGTAATTATTCAACCTACAGAGCACAAGTTGTTCTGAATCTGTGGCAAACTTAACTTCCTTTAAGGTACAGTGCAAGAATTAATGAAATTATCATAAGTTTTAGAAATTATAATTTTAAAAAAGGTGAAAAGTGCAAACATTTTAGGGTTTTTAGCGCAGTAGCACATGTTTTCGGGGTTGCAAATTTGGGGCTAAACTCCTTGTAAGGGTCCTAACAACATATAATTTTTTTTTTATCGTAAAATTTACGATTTAAATTTAATACCACTCGCGTTTGCAATGTTTGGTCTGTTTTTTGTTTTTGTTTTTTCATATGAATTGACTGGGCTACCTATCAAAAATCGAAACAAAATGTTCTTGAACTAATTTGGATACAGCGATCAATGTATTCTCCAACCATAAAATTCTCATACCTCTTATCCATGGTAGGATTTGCGCTCGCTTTCATCGATGAATATCTCGAGAAAAATTTCAGAAAATACCAGCTTGTAATATTATTTTATATTACAATTATTATATTCCAATATTTTCCTTACCTACGAATATCGGATCAGTTTCTGACGCCTAATCACACTTTTGTGATCATTAAAAACTCTTCTCGTCATTATTGACCATTAACCTTTTTCAACAATAAACTCAACATGATTTTCAACGTGATTGCAATGATCATAACAATCCATAAAAGGTTATTATATTCTTACCTATTTAAAGCTTTTTCGAACAACTATTATTAATCCAACTTGTTTATTAAACATTAATTAATTCAAATCTTAACGTTAGGTTCTTTAGAAGTTAGATGAATTAATAACAGGTAATATTATAATGATGGCTAGTAGGGTATCTATATTGCTTCTTTAATACAACACCGGAAGAAGATTAACTGCTACCCAACTTGGCAGTATTCTTATTATTCCTCACAAACTCAGGACTAGAGATGACTCGGATCTTCCATGGTTAAGGGAAACAGATAATTTCACTTTCTAAATTTTCAGGCTCGAAACAACACTCTCGATGAATAATTCTTTCACCTTGAAGACGGACAGCGCAGCGCTGCGAATAATTTCCTGACTGTCGGCATAAACGATAGCTAGTTCGACGAACCGAGGAGTTCATTCCGGGTCAAGGCGTTCAGACAGTTACAAAACTAACGTAGAAAGGTAAAAGTATTCTCGAAAGGAAGGTATATCTTCAGATTAGATTCAATAAGTGTACAGTTAGGTAGTTACCTACCTATTTATCCAAAGGTCGTATTGGTACTTCTGTTTAAAACGTTTGTCGAATCAATTCAAATACTAAGAACTATATAAGTATGATAACAACGTCTATCAAGTTACCTTTTAACGTCAAACCTTGGACAACATGGACATTTAGAAAGAGTTTCTAATGCATACATAACACCATCTTGAAGGTTTATTCGAATAAAATCAACTATTGAGAAGTTGTTTCCAATTGTGTTGACAATGTTTCGCAATTTTGCAGCTGTCCCACTATGGCAGGGGGCCAATATCTCTCCCTGAGGGTAATAATCAATCAACGACTTAGGTGAGATGCGCAAATCGAAAGACAAGCTAAGATTACGGAAAACTTTCCGCGTCTGTAGTGAAGTCAGACATTTTTTGCCAATAATTATTCGAAGAATGTTATATTTTGCTCTAGTCCTGTCTTTGTTGAATAAATGGGACTAAGGGGGAGAAGTTGGTGGGGGGAGGGGGGTTGGCGAAGTGTATATTGATTCGATATTTGTCTCTCAAAAATGAATTATCGAAACATTACTCACGAAAAAATTATATGCTCTTAAACTGTTAGAAGATTTTAAAGTTTTAAAAATCAGTAAGCTCAACAATAAGATAGCTATAATTAGAATCATGGAGTAAATTAGCCTTGGGAAAATATGTGTTATGGAAAAAGGTGCAATCAGGTTTCATGATGTTCTTCGTGCTCCATTTCTGCTAACGACTTGTGGGCGGAAGATTTATGATTACAGAGGAGTAAAACTGTTTAATGTCCCACCACCTGCCTTGAAAATGTTTTAAGTTCGTACTGGGCATCTAAGCGTTAACTGGCGGGACGCTATGAGTTGCATTCTGTCCGTTCCAATTGAAAACACTTATGTTTGTGATTTTTCTTTTCTTTGCACGGCTTACCTTATTGGCTTTTATACTTTTACGTATTATTTTGGTATGATATGCTCCACGCATATGTTTTCTATTTTTGTTTAGGAGACAAATCTCCTGTAGAAATGATTATTTTTGTTCTATATGTGTACTACTAGTAGCAATTCAATCTAAGAACTCCTCCTCTTTGTATAGGTATAAAGTTTAAAGAGAAAAAATAGTTTTTTGATACATTTTTCTATTGGATCTGAGCATTTCGCATTGGAGAGCTTTTTAACAATTTCGCTTTAATCGTTTGTTTAGATCTGAATACAATGGCTATATGACTAAATGGGAAGAAGCTAACAACCCACCCCAAATGGCATGTTTAAAAAAATTATTATTACCTGAAGAAGTTGACATTTGTATTATTTATTGTTTGAAAACATATTCCTAAAACAGAATTTTGTGTACCCATTTGGAACCTCAGGTCGATGAGGGACATCAGATTTTCCCTATTGACATGCTAATCTACCTCCATTGGGGAGGGCAAAACAATCACCTTTTATTAGTAAACATTTTCCAGTGATGGTTGTGAACGAGACAGTTTGCTGAAGAGGTGCCCATGAGAAAAGTACACTGAATGGATACGGTTTGTTTGTATTTGCGTCTGTTCATTTAGTGGCAAACAATAAATGTTTTTAGGAGATGTAAATCCTCCGGTCACGTTTGACAAGCATGTCCGCTTCAAAACGGAAAGAAACTTCTGGATGAAAATGACGTTAACAATAAAAGATATCATCGAGTAAAGGTTTCATCTTTAAAACATCGTCAGATATTTGCAAACAGAAAGAAGTGTTTTATGGTACCAAGATAGTTTTTTATGTTTCGAAAAACAGCAGATAGTCATAAATCTTCCGAATAGCGAGGGTTATTACTTACAGAAGTCTTAAGCCATTCATTACCTCAATACCTTCTCAGTGGCCCGTTATCGGCAAAATCTGTCCAGTGGGAACAAAAGTTATCAATACATCGTTACCGAGCGTGGGTAAGTACCCACCAAATTAAAACCAATTGAGTCGAAAAACGCTGCAAATTATTTCACAAAGATTTTTTTTTCTGTACGTAAAGCACTCGTCTGAAAAGATCGCAACTTTGTTGTTTTCAGTATTTTTTATTTTATTTATTTATTTTTTTAACCATAGGTACCAACTACTTACCTACTACATACTACCTTCATAATCAAGTTTATTTGGGATAAATAAAACACACTCTTCACACTCGATTCGAAGAAATAGGGAATTGGGGTTCCTTCATAAAATTTATGAATTTTTGAATATTTAATATGGAAATTTGATAACAGGTTGCTAAGGACTCGTTTCTCCGAGTTGTTAGGGATGTTAGGTTCTTCAAAATGAATCGATTCAAATCAAATCGATCTTTTAGAAAAAATCTAAAAAAATCAATACGATTTTTTTAAATTAAAAAGTATCGATTTTTTCAAGAATTGATACTTTTCAAGCAAAAGTCATACTCAAGTAAAATTATCAAAGCTGGAGCTAACTTTTGATCACATGTTTACAAAGTTTACTGAAATTCTAATAATATGAAAGAAGCAGGTGGTAGGATTTGAAACTTTGTTTTTTTGACAATTTATGTCACGAACAAGGTGTAAACCTTTTCTTCATGATCTGGGGATAAGAGAATGACGTCACGAATTATCAGGTTAGGTTGAGGTGGTGTTTCTTAGTCTGTGATCATTTGGTTGTAATAAGCAGTGATATTCATAAATTGTCCTTCCCCATTGTGGTTGTGATGTTTGTTGACTATAATTTATTTCCCTTAATCAGCTAATGAAAAGAATCGGACCGATTCTCGAATTTTTTAATCAATTCTCCGATTCTTCAGGAAAAAAAAATCTAAAAATATTGGTGGTTTTTTTCAATTGATTTGTTAAAGAATCGATACTTTTTTGCCATCCCTACGAGTTTTATTCGTGCGATCGCATTTTTGTTAGAAGTTATTTATACCAAGGAATACCTACTAAATACTTTCTTTAATAAATTAAATTTGAAACTCAATTTTATTTTTTTCATTTTTTTGGGAGCTATTTTTTACGTTGATTTTGAATAATTATACAATTATCTGTTTGAGATGGTAATGTACACTGGAAACCTCAAGAACATGTTGAACAATATTTTTGGGGGAGTTTTCAAAGGTTTCCTACTTTCGATAAACACTGGACATAAGACTTGGATAGTCATAAAAACCATTTGAACAATATACTCGTACGATAGAGGCGATAATAACTGTACTCCCTTAGATCAACAAATTTGGGATTATTTTTGTGAATTCAAGAATAATTATAGCGAGGAGTTATTCGCTCATGAAGTTTCGTGCAAAATGTGGGAAATAAGTCATCCCATACCACACGAAAGACTTTGTGACCGACTTCAAAACTGCCTTTAGGCGCGAAGGAGTACTATTTTCGGGTCATTAGGTAACTCAGGTGGGTCTAAATGTCTCATTTCAAAGAAGAAGAAAAAAAACCTGTCACCGAATTGAAATAGGAATCTATTACTCGAAAAACTATGTATATTTCATTGATAAGTATCTCGGATAAATTAAGGTGTGCGCTGTTATCGGGTCATCCTGAAGAACTTGAAAGCATACTGAAGAACGGTTAAGAAAAGAGATCTCACGGTGTTTGTGGTTGGGGTAGATAAGTTACCCAGTAATGCGATAGAGGGAGCCGCGTTGAATCCCCCGACCTCCTCATTCCAGCTTCCGCGAGCCAATCAACTCCCGGCGACACTCATCAGAACAGGAAGTGAGTGATGTATGACCCTTTTCAACTGCAATATTGCTAAATCGAAGAACTCGAGGGTTTGAAATGAGTTTTCCCAAATCGATTTTATTTTCAACTATTTAATCTTTGCAGTTTGCAGGTATGTAATGAACCAAAAATCTTCTTAAAATGAACGTAACCTTGAATTGGTTCACCTACTGCTATTCACTGGAGTGACGGAATAAGAACCGAATATTGAATCATAATCCCAGTTTTGGGTAATGAATGAGATATGAGCAGAATAATGAATAAGTTGACGTATAAATTGACCAGACTGAGCAATAGGAATTGCAGAAAAGCAAATAAAGATAAATGAAAAAAAATTAATCATAAGCTTCAGTTAGGGAGATGCTTAAATTTTAGCCAAGCAGAATAATTACTACCCAATGTTTGATTTTTTGACATAAAGTTTTCAATTAACTTTCGCTTGCCTTTTATGTTTGACCAGCTTACCCTAATAGAGTTCACAACTATACGAATCGTAATTGCTGCACCGTATTATTGTTCAACATCGATATACTTAGGTGGTCCAACTCTCGGGCCGAGAGTGCCATCGGACGAGGTCATTGACCGGCGAGAGGATGGCTATCTTTCATGACAATGGGGAACGAACAGCGCAACTATTTGTAAGATCTCAATGAAGGCTTTCCAAAAAAGTTCGTGCTGATATCCGACGAGGGAAACTGACCTAAAATGGGTCGTGAAAATTTTAATCTCCAAACTGGCGTCACGGCGCTTCATCTGTAGATGGTTCACGCCAGGTTTTTTACCTAACCGATTGTAGTTTCGATCTTGGAATTGACTTCATTGGGTTTTCAGTGGTGCTAAATCAGGATTTGAGGTAAAAAATGCAACATTCCTACTCGTGCGAGTAGGTTATTATAAGGAACAGCTTATAAGAAGAAAAACGCTGCAAATTATTACACAATGGTTTATTATTTTTCTATATTGATCACCCGTCTGCAGAGCCACCAACCATCCAACATGAAGAAAAACATCGATCGCATTTCGGTCAGCTAAAATTTGAACGGAGATTGAACGGAGAGAACGCAAAAGAGGCCATTGCGATTCACACTCGTGTTTCTGATTTATCGTACGTCCAAAACTTAAATTCTCGTAGTGAGCGAACGGTTTGTCCTACAGAGCTCCGGGTGGTGTCAAAAAATTCTAAAAATTCTATAGAATCTTAAATTGAAGGAAAAACAATACCTTTATACCAAATTTTTTTGAGTTAGGGCGTTTTCAAAAGTTCAAAATTCATTTTTGAATCCTTAGAAGTGACCTACATCAACCAAAATCTTCGGGGCACAACTAGACCCCAAATGAAGCCTATATATCAAATTTCATCAAAATCGGTCAATGCTAAGTGGGGAAAGTGCCGCGAAAGGCGGACGGACGGCCAAATTTTTATTCGATTTTTGGATTCTACGCACCTTGAAACGTAAACCATCAAATTTTGAGGGGGTGTTAAAAAAAAATTTTTCTTGGTCGATTCCAAAGGTTCATTAGGTATTGAAAATAATAAACCAAAATTGGGCCAGAAATGTGCAAGTAGTAGAGAACTCTTTTTAATCCGCTGCCAGACTCGATTCGGAGACTTCCTGAGAAGCAGTTTGAAAGAAGAATAAAAAAGACACTTGTTGAGGCGGAAATATACAAAACCGAAGAGTTTTTTAAGCTGATCTGGTGATTGTTGGCGTTTAGATTTGTTACCTACTTATTATTTGTTGAACGTTATTTATTATTATCTGACGATTATTTTACCATTTTGTGGATTACAATAAAAAAAACCAAAAACTCAAGTTGGATTCAGGCTGTAATTTGTCATTGTCTCCAAAGACTCAGAACGACGGGTAGAAACGTTTATTTAGGCTGGCTTTGTGGTTTTATTCACCTAATGTTGCTTCAAAGGAACGTCCTACGCTGAAAACTCGTTCACCTGTTGATCGGTTAATGGCCAGAACACCCTCATCACCCAATAACGTTGAAGGTGCAGAGAATGTCAGACAATGACAAATTGACGATGTTATTTGAGATTGAGTTACATATAGGGAGTTACATAAATCCAAAATAACATCAATCCATAATAACATAAATATGCCATCAACAATAAATTGAAACAGAATGTCGAAAACTGCTCTTAAATTGTTCTTGAATAGGAACAATATCCCGAAGTTGGAGATATCGCTTTTAGAGGATTTCACGTGAAGAAACTTGGGGTTCCCAATTTTACAGATTGATTCACGACACATAGTTTAGAAATGTCATAACATTAAATCCTCAAACGTTTGCGCGTCAAGCAGTTGAGGTTTGATGCTCCAGTGGCGAAGGAGGGTCGAGGGAGTGTGAAACCGGTCCCGTTTCATCTTCCGGGCGTATATTCCTCACAAAGAGGTCTAATCTGGCATAATTTGATTTCTAGGGTAGCCGAGCCAAGGCCGCACTCCTCGGCATTTCTCCTGCCTCGATCTACCTCAACTCTCGCGTTTGAGAGTGAGAGCGTCCTTCCCAACATGCATAGACCACCGAGCTTGGAAGGTTATTCTGCTTGCTTGCAGCAGGTCAAACAATTTGGGACCTCAAAATATAAAATTAAAGCTCTAGTGGTTTTCGAACTGATTTGGTTTCGAAGAAAAATTAATTGTTTGGACAAAACCATCTTGTACGATATTGACGGATTTTTCAAATATGTGCTGGTTAGACCTCAGACAGACCCCAAGTTTTATTGCTGATGGACAAACAGTATCGTGTGCGGAAGCGTAAATTTGAATTTCACTGAAGTACGACATCTCATGTCCTAATAGTCTCAAATAACTCAAATTCGGATTTTTTTTCCGTTTGGGTTCAGGCTCCAGGGCGATACGAATACAAATAGAGAAGAACGTTGTCTATTTCCACGAATATACCTCCAAGACGATTGTCAATAAATGTATTGTATACAAAACTGAAGTGGTTAATGCCTCAGGAATGAGGGAAGAAAGTATAAACGATTGGAACTAGGTGCCTTCTAACTTTTCTTATTCTACATTCTGCTTTTTTTGGTAATTTTTTGTCGTTCTCAATGCAATTTTGAAGGAAGCAGTGCTGAATAGGGAGTTCTTATCTGATGAAGAAAAGGAGGCCTAATCAACGAAATCGTCCGATTCGTTCACGGCTCGGCTTCTCGGGTGCTACTCTTGCCAACAAAAAGGATAACGGAGAAAGGGACTCCCTTTCAGAACGACAGACTGAAGAACTCCCAACACCCCAATCCAACTGCAACGGTGCAACTAATAGACCACAGAACCAGATAAAGGATAGAAAACCTTGTAACGGCAAATTTAACCCATTTCAAGCCAAGGGTATATAAACTGAATAATGATGAGAGGGGGTAGAACTGTTTTGCAGAATTCTAGCCGAAATAAAGCATCATTCGCTCACCAATCGAGAGCAAAAATACTCGATATTTTATGAATTGTACTTTTTAATGGGACTTTAGAGGCCTGTTTTCCAGATCGATATGATTTATCCAGTTCATTGTTTTTGGTAAAGTAAAAGTCATGTAAAAGTCTATTTATGGACCGGAATCTGTTTCAACTCATGGCCCAGACTCGGCCAAAAGGCCTCCTTTTCAAAAAATTGTCAAAATCGCATTGAGCTCCCGAACGTCAAAGGGTTTGTTCGGTGAGGCAGTCCCGGGCAGTCCAGGGCTGACCACGCCCACTTTTGGCCGTTCGGAGAGGACCAGTGTAGTCCCGGACGAGAGATTTGCCGTTCGGAGAGGCAGTCCAGGGTAGTCCTGGGTCGTCCGAACTTACTCCAGATTTCAGCGAGAGTAGAGTCCGGCGCATGCGCATTGCACTTTTTTCTCCCGCTCCTCACCTCTCGGGTTCCTCCGCTCCTCCTCTCCGCTCCTCATCTTTCGAGAATTCAGAAGTTTTTTGATAATCCAATTATGATGTCGGCTGATTCTTCTGATTGCGAAAGTGACGTGATGAGTGTGGTTTATTTTTTTGGACGATGATGTCGAAGACATTTTCATTATCGAATTGATTTATCGGAGATTGAGGCTGAAGAACCAAAGCTACATTCAACAAGTTGTGTTGGAATTTGATGATCAACACTTCGTAGAGTAGCTGGTACGAACACTCCCTCGATTTTTCTGCTCAAGCAGGTTCGTCATCTTTCCTACTGTCGATACAACATACTTACATCAAACTATAAAAATATTCATTCTGTTCTTCATTATTTCATAATATTGTCCACTTATAGGTCCATACGGAAAGCTGAGTGCCCAACATCGGAGTTCTGATATTTTTGTGGCCTACCTACCTACTGTGGGCACCAAACTGCGTCGTTCTGGAATGTTGCTGACCGCTTCTACCTAAATATTTCTTAGCACACGTGGAATAAGAAAAGAGGAATTGAAAACTAGTATTGTAAAGTAACAGTAATTATATTAACCTCTATTCATAAAACAATTAAAGACCCGGAACTTTGAAATTGAGTATGAGTACCTAGCTTGGGAAATACGATTTTGGTAAAGAAGCATAAATCTGTATATACGTTCAATTTATTTCCGTAATTTCGTTACCATTGTTCTGTCTCTATTTGAAATTATACCCATCGGTCAAGTCGAAAGCGTTTTACTTTCATTTTTCTTTAAATACAAGCGTCTTGTCGAAAATGGCCTTCCCTTTTGTATGACTCTACCTGTACCTACCTACTCTTAAGAAAGCTTCACTTGGTAAAAAGGGTGGTTTAAGACACCTCTTCGAAGAATTGGTAGCAGTGGAATCATCTCATCAATTCACAGTAAGTAATTTTGTACTACTTGTGTGAAAATTCGTTAATTCGTAACCCATAACTTCAGCTCGTAACTTAACTTCAATTTAAAGTAGTTTTACGAAGCTCCAGTCGCAGTTTCCATTTGGGGGAATAGGAAACTTTAGAAATAGGCAAATTTGGAAATAGGCAGCTAACCTCATTTTAGAAGCATTTATTATTCCTATACAAAAAGGAGTAAAATCAAGTATTAATAAATACGTCTATAAATTAATAAATCTTAAAATAAAATCGCAATAAATTTCACATCTCTCTGGCATGGATATTTATACGTATGAAATATCCATGCTTCCAGTGCTGTCCCGTGTGCGTTCGGACAACACCGAATCTCGGACAGTCCAGGGCGACTCTGTGACGTCACGAGTCCTGGACTGCTCCAGTCCTGGACCGTCCAGGACTGCCTGACCGAACGAACCCAAAGAAAACTTTTTCTGAAAAGTTTAGGAACAGCATGAACGAGAAAAAATTCTCCTGCTAAGATTTTCCACTGTTTTCAATGTTTAAAAAAAATCATAAATATTACGATGCAAAAACGCATCAGTGGCCGGAAATGGGTTAACATATTTTGCTTGGAACTCTCTATTAGATACATAATTGTAATTCTCTTCAAGGGTTGAAACACCATTACTGTTTTCATTAAATTTCCGATAATAATCATCGTACTTACTGTCACGGAGTTACAGTGGTCAGTATTATCAACTTGGGTTTTTGGTGGGGTGGGTACAATATTTGAATCGAACGTGCCTTGTCACTAGATTGACATAACTGAGGTTATGAATCGGACAGGCGTAGAATTTCGAGTGCCCGGGTGGTGTGCACTGAGAAGTTATGCAAGACTTACTCCAGCTTCCCAATACCTTCCCCGAGTCCTAGCGGCAGCCCGTGTCATAAGCTCCACACACGAGGAAGTAAAATAAAGTTTTTTTTCACACCAAGCGACGACCGAAGAAAGCTACCAAGTCAATCAATTCACGCTTACATCGTTAATAATTTTTAAGCTGAATATTGTACTAATATGTTGTTCAATTGGGGCTAGAAATGCCTACAACCCTATAGGCATGCTCTGTGTGATAAAGGTAGGTAACCTGAATTATTGTACGAAAAATAGATTCCCTTTTCCTAGAGTTTTCCCTTTCCCTTATTAACCCACAAAAACCTTTTATTTTCCTCCTTACTCGATCTAAATGATAAATTGACATTTCAAACTTTCCCGTATCGTAGGAATTACAACAACTGGATGTATTTACAAAATTCTCAAACAAATTTTGTGTAAGTTCCTTGGATAGTATCGGACGTAGTTATCCTGATGTCACGTGATTCAAGGTGTGGGATGATAATGATAATTATTCCAACATCATACAATTCACAAACTTTGCAGCGAAACACCACACAATTGACTTCTAAGTACGAGTATACCCAGCTATAAACTTATAACGTGACAGCTAAACGAGTCGGCCATAATTATTGAGGGGTTTGAGTGATACTTATTCCATCTGTGGCGTGAATTTCGAGTAATTGAAAGAAAGTGCTTTTAATTGTCGCAAACTGTCTCAAGATTTGACCAACTTCTCCGACATCCGGGTTGTAGAATGATTACATTTTTAGGGCAAATCTTCAAGATACTAGCGTGTTTAGCGAATTTTTTTCTCACACGAATGAGACGAACAAGTTGTAATAATAGCTACAGTGCGGCCACAACTTGTTCGATTTTACAAGAAGCGGACTGACAGTATATAAAATAAATTCTTGGCAGTTCATGCCCTGAGTAGTGAGCCGGCTTATGAAGGCTATCGATTGCCCCCATTTCCTTCCCTCGAGGGAAAGATCTCAGCTGAGAAGCCATCTCATTCGGAAATTGATTCTGCGGCGACTGTCAGCGAAGACCTGTACGGATTTCCTCGATAAACGGCCGTATGAAAGGGAATTAGGCGAGTAGAGGGAGACAAGAGACCTTTGTTGGCGTTCAAGGCTCTTCGATCCGGCCTTTTCCATTCATGGAAAAACTAGGGAGGGTGAGAAGACGCGTCTGCTTTTCCTATGTTAGGTAAGTTTCACGTTTTACAGAATTTGAGCCCACAATACGTAGATTAAACCGGCGTCAACTTCAATTCTAGCCTTCACAGAAGAACGAAAACTATCAGAAAACCTTCGAAATTCGAGTTTGAAATGTTTATAGAAGTATCAAAACCACCTCTCAGAGTCCAAAACCAGCTAAATGCATGCGAAGGTTAGATAAGCAATAAAAAATTAACGTTGAAACAAATCGGGTGAATCAGGAATAAGAAGTAGTTTCCCTTAACTCCTCCCCGTTATCTGAGTATCCAGATTCATTACCAGTTCAGCACTATCAATCTGGGAGAATCTTCACCCTGAAGAAAAAACAGACAATTCGCTAGGCATTCACATATTGCATTGGGGAAAATAGCAATATAACCCACAAAGTAAGCAGAAACGACACCAAAGCCATCTTGCATTCCAGAATCTAGAATTTTTAATTTATCATCAAAAAACTAAACTCATCAAGTTCCTACATATCAAAAAGGATAGAATCTGGATATGTGGTACTCATTCATAAAACGGAGTGGTTATTTATTTTGATTAGTGCCTATTTGTGCCAACATGGTTAGAATTCATGTCAATTTAGTTATCAGCATGTAAGTTCATTTGGTGTCTTCATGTCTCCAGTACGTACACCAGGGATCTCAGTGTATTCTGAGGTGCGTAGGAACAACGATAGACCAAAATCCCTCATTAATAGCGCATTGAAGATATCTGGTGACTATAGGTTAAAAAAGAAACAGCTGAATGTGGGTCATATCAATCATGTAAGTCTCAGGTACTTGAGAGAAAGTCCAGACGTAATTTGAAAGCTCAACAAAGACATCTGATGGATCGTTTTATGCGGTTTTGAAAGTTCCTAACGGTCGATTCGAACCATCATACTAGACGGAAGTATAAAATGCATTACGTCACGTGATACGAAAGAAAACTGTCTATAAAACTCAGTAGACAAAACTAAGTTGCATTATTTGACAAGTGTCACATTCACAAATACGAATAAAATGAAACATGTTACCAAACTGCAAAGAAATTCATATTAAAATGTACCTTAGTCAGGTGGCAATATGGTCAGGAGATCAAATTTAAGGGGGGGGGGGGTATAATAAACCTAAACTGGTATGATGTATCTAACGAATCGTAACTGATATGTTATTATATTTGCAATAGTGCGACATTACCTCCTGCACTAGTGGGTGTAAATCTTCATGTCATAAAAAAGGTATAGAAAATCTTAACTTCCTGATTGACCACTAGCCTCCTACAGCAACAAAACCACTCATGGTGAGCGAAATATTACACCAATTACCGGATGAAAGGTAATTTTTTGTATCTTAAACTAGGACAAAAACATGAATTTTATGTCCAGCCCTGCCTTATCAACCACTCTTGAATGGACGAAATTTGGCGATGCTTAAAAATAATCAATGGGCAAAGCACACAGCCGTAAATAAGAACATGCCTCTCTCACAATTTGTAAGTCACATTTGTAAATGCGAATTCACCAACATCTACATACCTAACTAATTTTTCCAATAATGAAAGAAAAAATGCTGGCTTAGTTAAACAAGGCAATAAAATTAATGATGAACCTCCTACCTAGCAGTATGCAAATAAACAGCGGAGAATTATTGTGCTTTTCACAGAATCTTGGAAAATATGCGATATGGCGAGTTGGAAATGAAAGGAAATAAGTGCAAAGGGGAAAGAAAAGAGTGTGACGTCATTAAGAACTTTACGTAAGATTTTTCCCGTCACTCGCTCTTTAAAAACGACTCGAATGTGAAGCCCAACATTGGGATAAAGAATTTTTGAGGATGCTGATTAGATAATGACGTCAGAAACAGCAAAACCCGACCATCAATAATAATATATTTTCAACCGTTGAAACTAAGACTAGAAATGCCTACCTCAGAATAAAGGCGCAAGGTGATGCAGCCACAAACTGCCGTCTACAGTCATGGCCCTGTTCATATTGCGGAGAACCGAAAAAAAGGTTGATTAGAATCAACAGTCAAGCGAAGTACACCTCGTCAATTGTTTAGGGATTTTAATGCTCAATGAAATTTGACTATCATTTTAGTGAGCCCAGGACGTCGAGAAAAACTATTTATAAACCAGTCTCATAAAGCGATTGTGCTGATGTTTACCATCACTTCGTTTTTAGGACGTCCCACAGTAAGACTTGGGCGTCCTTATGCGATCGATCTGGGGTAAAGTTGGACAACACTCAACAGAAAAAAAAAATAACCACACAGTAATCCGTTTTAGACCATTCTGAATCCAAATCCGCGAAAAAAACCATAGGTGTATGTCTGTGTGTGTGTGTGTGTGTATGTGTGTGTGTATGTGTGTATGTGTGTGTGTAACAAAATCTTGTGTACTCTGCACAGGCCTTAGTTCTCAACCGATTTTCCTGGTTCTTTTTTTGTTCGTCGCGGAAAACTATCTAGTTGTGCACTACGTCGCCGGAATTTCGAATTTTGCCTTTTAAGGGGGGGAAAGGGGGGGTTAATGCTCGAAAAACGTGCATTTTTGGGCATAATCTTGTGTACTCTACCCAGGCCTTAGTTCTCAAACGATTTTCTTGGTTCTTTTTTCTTTTGACGCGAAATACTATCTAGTTGTGCACTACGGCGCCGGAATTTTGGATTTTGCTTTTAAAGAGGAGGAAAGGGGGGGTTAATGCTTAAAAAACGTGCGTTTGCGTGCACAATCTTGTAAACTCTGCCCAGGCCTGAATTTCCAACCGATTTGCGTGTTTCTTTTTTTGTTTGACTCAAATAACTTTCGAGTTGTACATAATTTCACCCGAGTACCAAAATTCGCAAGGGGAGGGGGTGAGTGGGGGGATAATATTCACAAAATATCCGATTTTTCAATATTTCGGTTCCTTTGCTGCTTATCTAAGCTTTGAAATTGAGGAAAAATTCTCATTATACCTTAGGATTTGCATGAATTACTCTCAGTACCACCATGGAAATAAAAGTGGTGCCACCATGGTGCCAGGGCACCATAAACCTCATATTTCTCGGTTTTTTTTTGTGTGTTTCACCTTGAATACGAATGTGAACCTTGACGGACTGCCTACTAAAACTAATAGATGAAAGTTCAATGTTATCACGTATTTCCGCTTTGTTGCCAGATTGGCACCATGGTGATGGGGGGGGGGGGGGGGGTGAACTCGAATTCGCATGTTGGGTGTCGTAGATCATGGATTTTAAATTGCTCTTCGAATTCGAGGCTCCCATGCCGCTAGAAATGTTATGGTGGATAAGAGTGAGGGGGGGGGGGGGGGTCAGTATTTCTTGCCTAAAGTAATAAATAAATTACATCGAGTGAAACAGTTTTATCACTTAACAACTGGTTAAACTGATCTAATGCTTATCCAATGGGACGTCCCCTGGAATGCATGCATTACTAAACAATATGTTTGTATCTTATTAACGCTCCATTTTTGACTTCCTAGAAGAATTGAAAATAACAAATAGATCAAGATATTTAGGTAGTTGTAAGCTCTCGCAATGTCTAATTTTGATGATTGGATGATATCAAAAATGATGTAGATGAACGCAATTTCTGTACGACTTCCAGAACCGATAGGAACTAAATCAATCACTAGTTACAAAGTTGTGGAAACCTATATTTCAAATGAAAAAAAAAATCAGTTAATAATAAACAAGAAATGAAGGTTCATTTCAGGAGGTACAGCTTATTCGGTCACATGTGAAAGATAAAAGTGAAAGGAAAATGTGAATCCCACTGTTCGAAAAACAATCAGAAGGATGAGAAAACAATACAAAGAGAACTTGGATTCTATTGGTCGACGAAGTGATGGACACACCCAGTCAGGTGAATGAGAGATAATAGTAAAAGGAGGACTTGAATCTGTAGCAGTTCCACGAACTGCTCCGTGAACTAGGCCTGTGGAGGAGTAGCTACTCTCCTAGACCAGGAACGAGCTCGGCAGCAGTCACTTACCAGGAGCAAGGCAGGAAAGTTGTCACTTATTGGCAAAGAGATGTGAAGGACGTACACTATCAGGTGAATAATAGTGAAAGGAGAACTTGGATTGGATCATAGAGATGAGAAAACGTGTCGGTGAATCCTATTGAATCAGAGAAGTTAAACCCTGACCTATCCGTGATCTATGTTTAATGTTAAAAAAATTAATCGCTCTTAGTTTTACAACAAACAAAAAATAATTGCATGATTATAGCACATCACGAAAACTCTCTACAATTGCGATTCAGAATTCTATTTATTGGCAATGCAATTGATTCAGTGAGAATGACAACAGTACATGTCCCCAATCAGCTTATCGAGATATCAGGTGTCAGGTGGTATAAGTCCATGGACTCCTACTGTTTTTTCCCTCAATCATTTTCATTTAGGCTCTGTTCAAGCTTACCGAGTGTGGTTAGCATACTGCTCTTGTGCTCAATGCGTAGTTCTACTGGTTACAACCTACAAAAAGCCATTTTTCAACAATCATCAAAAATGGACTTGTACTGTTTTTATTCTCATCGATTCAATTATTGGGTCAGCAACCTGAACCCGCGAAACCTTGACCAATAGAGTAGAATCGGAGAACGTACAAAAAGCTTTGGGAAAAAAGTGGTGGAGCGACCTGCTGGAGCTAATTGCTATTCAAACGAATTCATCGGGGTGCTTCCAATACGACGGAAATGCCTCTTGAAAAGCCCCGTTAGAGGATTGCACCATCCAAAACAGACGTGCAGAGTGAACTCAATGATTGTGCAATTTGCGGAAAGTTAGGGTCGGTCAGAAACGGAGTTTTTATAGTGTGCTGGAGGTGCAGTACCGAATCCAAGGAGCCGGATCTAGACAAGGAATTGCAACTGGAGGTCTTATGATTGGTCCTAAACCTCTTTTTCGTCCTTTCAATTCACTTCTTTGCCTCTGGTCAACACCATGGTTAATCGAACTGGTGTTCGATTTGAAATAAAATTACAGGCGATCATCGAAGAAAGATGATGCACTGCCTTCACAACTTGGGCGGAATCGGTTCATCAGGAACAAAGAAATTATTATACATAGGAAATACTCGTTTGTATGGAAGTTCACTCTACAATTACCGTGCACTGTCTAAAGGCGTTGGAATGGAATGGGGCCGTCACGATCTCTTCACAATTTCATCAAAATCTGACTATAAATTTCAGCAGTTGTTGTAAGTTACGGATGTAACAAGGAATATTGAACGCATACTGACGGATATGGAACACGATTATTTTGCAGAGCAACTTTTTTTGACCTTCCTGAACAATTTTCAAGCTTCAAAGAGGTGCTGAGCTCCTTGCATTTATACTAAACAAAGTAGGAAATCTTCAAGTCCCATCACAACTTTGTTTTCTACTCATAATTCCAGAGCATTCTATACAGATTTGTTCCTAGGTCTATCAGACCTAAGCAATCGTAGGACCGAATTTATGAAACCGTGGTTCGATTTTGAAGACGATTTCTGAGTCTGGGCGGGTTACCTCCTCGAATTTCATGAACATTGAACCAACTCTAGGGTGCGCTCATGTCGAGCCAATGATCGATGATGATGTTACTTTGTTTTGAAAATTCACAATCAAGTTGTCCACCATTTGCTACCAAGAATCTACAATATGATTCCGAGAGAAATTCAAAATAAGGTCTATTTCAATAGCCAATTTGGCATGATCCCAAAAAGGAAATCGAAGTCCACTTTTGGTAAACATCAAGTTCAGGTTACATAAATTCATTTCCCGACTGGATGTCCCCGTAGATAACACCTTGAAATAATAATGCAAGACCACAGACATGGTTAGTACATTTTGTTCAGGCGAAGAACGACTTAACGATTTTAATGATTTCGAAACTTAAACAATTGTCCTTACCTCGTTTCTACAAGAGTGTCACGTGGAAGTTAAACCTACTTGGAAGTCATTGCTGGTTCAATTATTAGTCGTATTAGATCGATAATCATAACCACCTATCTAAATTGATTAACTAACGCTCACAGGTCCCCAAAATGTCGATTGCCGTTAATTCCTTTTCATTAAATATTATTTCTTTATCAAGCCGAAAAACGTGTTGCGGTCATCACATGAATGAATTTTAGATTTGCCGAGAAATCAATGCCACAATTTGACAGACGGGTGGGGGATGTTATAACCATATGAGCGTATTTTCGATGTGAAAGTGAGATATTAATTTTCCAAAAATTTTTTGTGACTGTCACATAGCGACCGAATGCTTATGAGAGAACTTCCCATTGGCTGAAACGACTATTTTAGGATTTCTGAGGGAGGGGCTGGGGATTATTATGACGGTATTCAGGTTGTCCAAGTAATTACGCTCAACCCACTCATTATCTCTAATTGTGTGCAAAAATTGCAATCGCAACCTTGCGCATTGACTGATTGCTAATTGAAATTTGTTATTTCAGACGAGAACCCCCTTTTTTTATTGCAGATTCGGATTATACGTCAAATTTTATGAACATCTTACTTCGACAACTATTTTTTGAACGCACGCAAGCCGCTCAGCGAGCGCTCAAAGATGCGCAACCCAGATTTTCCGCGGAATTTTTTCCGAGTATCGTTTTCTTCAAAAATTATTTTGGCACAGTTTTATAAATTTTACGGTTTTTTGAAACACTTTATTTGGATTTCTTCATACCTCTTCATAAGAAAATCGATGATTTCCTCCTCAAAAAGTGACTTTTTCGGCTGTAAATGCGGTAAAATGAAATCAAATCAAGAAAGGGACGTCACCACGCGATTCACGTAGAAAAACAGTGCTAAGTGATGTGCCATACTTGAGGTGAAATGAAATGAAATGAAATGAAATTTATTACCTTCATCATCATACAATGAATAATATATAATAAATGTGGTATTAATCTCAAAACCAGTTACAGAATAATCTGGTTTCTTTTACCAGCTACATCTTGAAGGGTAAATGTATGCCTAAAAGCCTTGCTTGTGGCGGCATACATGAGCCTGTTTCCCATTCCCGTTTTCCTGTATGTAGACTAGACATATCGAGATCCCACAAATTACTTATACAATAAAAAATATGTAACGGTGTTCCAACTCACAAGATTATTATTATTAAAATTAATTATTCGGGCAAGTACCTACTTCGATTGCAATACCAGATTCTATTATTTAGTTTACTAGATTGCATACATTGGGTATCTTGACTTATTACTAGAAACAATCATGTTATCCATTTTTAGTACTTGTTCTTTAAAAATATTAACCAGTTTATACATTGGGTATAGGTTTTCATTGGCAAATAGAGGATGGATACTATTGAAGATACAATTGTAAACCACTATCATTCGATAAATAGGGCCTCGACCAGTAAAAGCTTTTTTTATTTTGGGAAGTTCCATTCTATACGGTTTATTTCTCAAATATCTAAAGTTCACATTGAACTCATTTTTGTTCTTCAGTAAGTATTTACCAATATTGAAAGTATACAATTGTTCCAGGCTCATGATTTTCAGTTCTTTAAATAAATCAATTGTGGGGTACCTTCTATGTTTAAGAAATCCGATTTTAAGCAATCTTTTCTGTAAGACAAACAGCGGTTCTAAGATAAATTTAAATGTACCACCCCATATCGTAATACCAAATTGAATAAGAGACTGCCCCAAGGCATAGTACACGACTCTTTTAATAGAATCACCCAGGAATTTTATTTTGCTCATAATGAATGCAACTTTCCTCAGTTTATTGGTAACATATTTAACATGATCATCCCATTTTAGCCTATAGTCCAGAACAACCCCCAAGTACCTAACAGATCTAACTATATTAAGTCTGTCACAGGTGCAAGGGATTTCATTCTGTAAACAGTCACCTGAGTGCATATACACTTGCAAGTCGTTTGGCCAATCTTTATCTTTAATGATCGCAGGTAGGATATTACATTTATTTACATTCAAATTAAGTTTATTCAAATTCATCCAAAGTTTAATATTGGCAAGATCTGATTCAAGTTTGTTTACTGCTTCTTCCCAATTTGAGCCATCAGTAATTAGAGCAATATCGTCAGCGAACAAGTACATATCGCTCAATAAATCTATGTTGACGATATCGTTCATGTACAGAATAAACAGGCTTGGACCCAAAGCTGTTCCCTGAGCAATTCCATAATCTCCCATGCTTAGGTCTACCTTCATCTCAATTGCTGCACAATCCCAAAGTTGCGCATCTTTGAACGCTCGCAGAGCGGGTTGCGCGCGTTAAAAAAAATTTCGAAGTAAAATGATCATAAAATTTGATGTAGAATCCGAATCTGCAATAAAAAATGGAGGTTATCATTTGGAAAAACAAAGTTGATCATGGTTAAGCATGGCTGCGCGATTGTGCACAGTGCAATTTTGTCATATCCGAATTCAAAGAAAAAAAAATTATGAAGAATAGAGTTGGTCAGGTTTTTTTTCGAACACAATTAGAGAGAGTAAGTGGGGGGGGGGGGGGAGAGTAGTTACTTGGACTGTATATGAGCGAATTTCTGGTATGAAAGTGGGTAGATGTCCACTGTGCATCACCATATGAGAACTTTCGAGGTGAAAGTACAAATCTGCTGTGAAGTATACGAATATATGAAATACGAGCAAATTTTCTGGATGAAGTCCCTACTCATGTACCGCGAATGAGCAGGTTTACGATACAAAAACACACACCATATAAACATATAAGCGAATTTTCTGGGACAAAACCCACTGAGCAGTAGGTAAGTATATTGAGCGAATTTTCGTTATAAAATGATCTTGAGAAGAAAGTAACAACATACTTTTCCAAAATTGTGATAGTTTCATGGTAACCATATACGACCGAATATTCGAGATAAAATTATCTACCGTACAGTTAAATAATGAGCGAAATTTTGAGAAGAAAGTGATACCATACTTTTCCTAAAATGTGATTGTTTTATGTTCACCATATATGGGCGAATTTTTTATTGTTGAGACATTATTGAAACAATTTGTCAGTCGTAGAGAATAATAGGTTATGGCCAAATGAGCGAATTTTCGAGATGAAAATCCAATGTGCAGTGCAAATTGTGAAAAGAAAGTAACTCCATACTTTTCTAAATGTCTTGGTTGTTCATGAGGGAAGTCATTATAACCTGAGCGAATTTTGGTACAAAATTAGATACCTATGAATAATGCAGCTCCACCATAATATACGTATATCACATGGGTATGTGTAACACATTGCTGTAAAGTATAAATATAAATTAGAAAACATTATCAGGTTCAAGTACAACCATCTACTGCGTTGTATGAGCTAATGAGCAAATTTACCATACGAAAGTACCTAACTATGCAGTTTGTCCATATTAGAGATTTTTGGGATAAAAACACCCTCCGAGCATTAAGAGCATTAGAGCGAATTTTTGGTACCTAATTTAAGGGGGTCGACGTTCGTTCCTTCCGGGTCAATATTTGGCCAAATCGAAGGGGCAAAAACTTGAAAATTTGTACTTAAATTGGAAATTTTAAAGGATTTAGAAAATTCATTAGTGCACGGCCCTGGGGAATTAAATACCTAACTGAAATATTACCGCTGGAATCATCAAAATCGAACAATAATTGCCAGAGAAATAAGGGGAAAACATGGAAAAACCCGTATATTACGTAGTTTTTTTCTTTGGCAATTATTGTTCGATTTTGATGATTCCAGCGGCAATATTTCAGTTATTCAATTCCCTAGGGTAGTAACAAATTTCTAAAACCCTTTAAAATTTAAAATTTAGGTACAATTTTGTAAATGTTTGACCCTTCAATTTCGCGAAATACTGAGAATGAATGATGAAATAGTAATTTCAATTACTTATGCAGTTTTCTATGGTTTTCATTTAGTGTAGATGTTTAACAAATATAGTGTATTTTAATGACAATTTGTAGAACAAATGGAACTGGTTGGTTTTTTCTCACCCGAATTTGATGGGTAGGACGAGGAAGTGGCGTCTTTGGAGGCCCGAGAGATACCGACGCGGTCGCGACCGTCGAAAACAGCGAGGAGGCGGCGAGCGAAGAGCCGGCGAGTGAAATGAACTCGCGAAACCCCCGCCGGAGTCCTCCGAGGTGGCGCGCTGTGACGTGGCGGCTCGTCATTGGCCGGCTCGACTCTCACCTCATACGATACCGGAGAGAGACGGCCGACTTGAACGGATCGGGGGACAACCGCGGGCCGGCGGCGTCGTTTGACTCGGTATGAGCCCACTTTGAAACCTTCCCGGGGGCGGAGGCGCGATGAGTTGGAAGGCGACGTGGCCCTGCACCGCGCTTTTGCTCCAGTCAACGCAATAGGGTAACCAGGGTTCTATTTTCTTAACAAAGTAGGTGATAACAAGCCACAACATACCGATAGCCAGTCCCATGGAAAACCGAAAAACATGGCCGTAGGAATCGTAACATTCTTACAGAGCACGAGAAATACAAATGAAAGTACTCGTGAATGAATATAATTTTAAAGAATCGCTCCCGAGTCTACCAAGGTAGCGGAAACATTGTTTTCATTTGCAAAGTTTAAAAAAACTTTCTAAAAAAAAAAAAAAAAAATTATATAAGTTTTGGACTTAATTGAACAATGGTCTCGTTTTGTGTGTCCAAAACCCATTACGAGGATTTTGGGAGTTTTGTCGAATTTTGATGACATTTTCAGAGATTATGCGGGTTGCTGTTTATATGGACCGATAGATGGTTGGTAGATGGTCCCCTAAGAAAATCATCGCCACTGCGCATGCGCTAACGTAAAACCCCTGTAACAGCCATAATTTCTACATTTTGACATTTTCATGTCTGCTTTGGCACATGAACTGAAAAATCGTCACGAAAACTTTGATGCTTGGGTTGAACTAAACAACCTTACTTCACTACCTTGTTGTGTAGTGGTTGACATGAAAATGTCCCAATGTGTTGCAGACTCATATGCAAGCATTTCTGAAGTTTTTTCATCCGAATTGGAAGGGATTTTCAGGGGATGTGAAATCTGGAAGGTTGGGGTGCGTACTTGGAGATTATCAGGTATGCATCAAATCATCTGTAAAACCGAGTATGGATACGATGAAGCTATGTGTCACAGACGTTTTATAGTGTAACACATTTTCGCTAGGAGAGACCTTTTTGGAATTTTTCTCACCGGAATTCCTGAAGATTAATCCAGCAAAATCTGCATAAAATAGGCAAGGACACATCATCTGATTGCCGAATTTTCTCTGATTCCGAAGAAACAATACTTCGTATATTACTGACGTGCCCAGCACTTGTAGAAGAAAGAAGACCCCTGCTACAGGTTTCCTCGCGTAAAATTCCTCCGCCTTTTTCTATGGATACCATCGTTTCGTGAATTTATTGAGGTTTTCGGGGTAAAATTCTATCTTGTGCTACATGGTAACTATATTAAGAAACATAGTAATACTGGACAGAAGAACAATTAGAGGAAACTTTTGAAACTTTTTACCAATAGATAAAATTCATACCAGTAGGTATGAAGTACCTATTTTGTGGAACTTTAGAAGGCTGAAGCTTTTCGAATAGATAATAAAAAAATGTGTTTAGCTATTTGACTGACATGGTAATTGCCTGTGATTTTTTGAATAAATAATGAATTTATTTGTAATGCTCGCTTATCACATTTTTACTCCTGAAAACCTCTCACTGTCGTTTGCTGTAACCTGGCAGGGTGAACTACAGTTCACATTTGGAAGTGAGGGTACCTCACCGGGGACCTTGCAATGTGAACTGCAGTTCACATTTTGAAGGAAGGGCACCTCACAGGGAACCGGGCAATGTGAACTACAGTACACATTTATTACAAAAGGCCATAAAATGTATAAAACTCACTCAGGTTAGGATTGGGAATGTCATTCCAGTATCAGTGCAGGTAGAATTCGAATTTTTTTGGAAATGTTTTCGAGAATTCCATTTAATTCTGTTTTTGCCAGGAAAAGGGATAAGAATATCTTCCTTATGAAGTGAAAAATATATTAATCGTCGTGTATCACTCACTCGGTCGCCGTTCGTTCTTAGTATTTCGCCAAATAGAAGACAAAAAAACTTAAAAAGTAGTATCTAAATTTGAATTTTTAAAGGATTTTAGAAATTCATTAGTGCACAGCCCTAGGGAATTGAAAATCTGAAATATTGCCGTCGGAATCATCAAAATCGAACAATAATTACTATTGTTATTAGTTATAGTTATTTGGCAATTATTGCCACAGAGAAATGGGAAAAACTACCAAAAAAGCAGTTTTCCCTTATTTCTCTGGCAATTATTGTTCAATTTTGATGATTCCAGCGGTAATCTTTCAGTTTTTCAATTCCCAAGGCCCATGCATTAATGAATTTCTAAAATCCTCGAAAATTTCAAGTTTAGCTTCATTTTGTGGGAAAAACATAACTGAATTAACGGTTTTTCCCATTTTTCTCTGGCAATTATTGTTCGATCTTGATGATTCCAGCGGCATTATTTCAGGTTTTCAATTCCCTCGAGCCGTGCACTAATGAATTTCTAAAATCCTTTAAAATTTCAAATTTAGGTACAACTTTTAAGTTTTTGCGCCTTCGATTTCGTGAAAAACTGACCCGGAACGAAGAACGAACGGCGATCTCCTTAACATGTCTCTCCTGGGGCACTCCTAGTTAGAAAAGTCAAGTGAGTTGAGGCTCCATTTTTTAAAATAAGATTTTGTTTCACTAGATGGCAGAATTTTAAAGTAGCAATTTAAATTGCTTCCCATACGGCAATGAAACGGCATTTTTGGGAACGGTTTGGACAGTCTTAGACTTACATAGTGTTTGACGATTGTTTCAAAAATTTTGAGAAACAGCAATTCAAATGGTTTAAATTAAAATTTTGGAAAACCCCAGAAGTAGGAAATTGAGGGAGGATATGCCAATTATTTCGTTTGGCTAGTTTTCTATTGAGAGTTGTAGTTCAGTGGGGGAGAAAAATAAAATTTATTTAATAGGATTTAATCCTACGGAATTCATCAGAATCATCTTGGGGAAATAATTTTGTCAATATTTCAAAATGTGGTGTTTTACATAAAAGTTGGATTTATTTCGTTCGAAATTGATTTTTTGGGTTTCATCGCTCGTAACTTAGCATTGACCACTGAGATCGACTTAGTCATCAGTACTTGTCCTGAATACCTACCTACTCGTACCTTTTACTTTCTTCGTTTCAATCCAAATGTGATTGTGATTCACCGCTTGACAGGCAGGAGTTGAAAAAAAATGAGACGGAATCGATGATTATTAAGGTTGTTTGAATATTGCATACATTAGGGCAGAAAGTGAGCATCACGACAAAAAAAAATAGCTCGCAGAAAAACAATGGCCTTTGTGAGATCACACCTGCGATGTAAATTTTAAACGTACTATTATTGCAAGTTAAGACTTCTTTACCCTGGGGTTTACGGGCTAATCGGCCATGGTGCGATTACTAAATTCTTCTCTGCCTTGAATAGCATCCGAACGTCAGGTTCGGGTATTACCAATATGATGAATCAATGGTGAGAAGGACCACGGTGTGGCAGCGAATTTTAACTCGAATGTAAACGATTGAGGCAATCTAACCATACTCATTGGAAAACTACAAAAAAATATAAAAAACGTCTGCCAAGTGGGTGTGGCACATAGCTTCCTCGTATCCATAACCCGATTATATAGATGATCCGATGCATAGTAGTTGATCTCAAAACACCAATCTCTAAGTACCTTTCACTACCCTCATAGGGGACCATCTACACGCTAATCTGGACAATCCTAGAAAGTTTCATCAAATTCGGATGAAAAATTGAGTGAGTAGATGTATGTGATTGGATCAAAAATATTCTTAGCCTCGACTGGGATTCGAACCCGCGATCCTTAGAGCACAAACAAGACTCAATCCTCTGCGCTATTGAAGCCTCGTCTCTCTCACAGGAGACCGTTCCTCTATGAATGAATCCATCTATGAAAAACAATTCTCTATGATTTTCATAGGGGACCATCTAAACACTACTCTGTGACATCCCTGAAAATTTCATTGAAATCGAATGGAAAATGTAGAAGTTATGGCAGTTACATGGAAATTCATGTTTGCGCATGCGCAGTGGGTACTATCAGTCCGAAGGAGGCGATTTTCATAGAGGACCATCTAAATACTTATCTGTAACATCCCTGAAAATTTCATTGAAATCGGATTGAAAATGTAGAAGTTATGGCCGTTACAAGGAATTCACGTTTGCGCATGCGCAGTCGCTTCTATGAGTCCGGGGATAATGATTTTCATAGGGGACCATCTACAACCTAATATGCAACATCCCTGAAAATTTCATTGAAATCGGGTGGAAAATGTGGAAGTTATGGCCGTTGCAAGGAAATTCACGTTTGCGCATGCGCAGTGACTACTTTCAGTGCGAAGGTGGTGATTTTCATAGGGGACCATCTAAATACTAATCTGTAACATCCCTGAAAATTTCATTGAAATCGGATAGAAAATGTAGAAGTTATGGCCGTTACAAGGAATTCACGTTTGCGCATGCGCAGTCGCTTCTATCAGTCCGGGGATGATGATTTTCATAGGGGACCGTCTACACACCAACCCGCACAATCCCTGAAAATTTCATCGAAATCGGACAATAACTTCATATAGTTATGCGCGTTACAAGGAATTGATGACAGACGGACAGACAGACAGACACACAGACAGACAGACAGACAGACACACAGACAGACAGACACGGAACCAAAAATGTTCAGAAAGGTCTAAAACGCAAAACGCGAGTAAAAATTTTGATTTTGGAGAATTTTTTTTTTTCGTCCTTGAAAAGTGAAAACAAAGCTTCCGCTACCTTGGTAGACTCGGAAGCAAAATGCAAATTCTGTCACACAGACTGTAATTTGAAGCTATTAGGTGTTTTATGAGCTCGCTGAAAGGTCGTTAATTTGTATTACATGGGAAAAATTCTGTAGAACCAAATTCTGCTTCCTCATTATCGAAGACGGGTAAGGTTTGTATTTTTTAGCTTCGAGACGGTCCTCTATGAATGTTATCAACATCGGACAAACAATAGGTAGTAGCGAGTGCGCACGCGCAGAAGTGATTTTTCTTAAACAGAAAAAAATCTCACGATTTGTAAGATCGATTCTGCCCAACATTGGTGGGTAGTTTGGGGCTGAGGTCGAAAATAACGCACGTTGAGGATCAGTGGGAGCCTCGGTAGATGAGAAAAACGCTGCAAATTATTACACAACGGTTTATTATTTTTATATAGATCACTCGTCTACAAAATCACCAACCATCTAATATGAAGAGAAAAATAAAAAAATTAAAATAAAATCAAAAAATAAAAAAATCAAAAAAAAATCGAAAAAATCAAAAAAAAAATCAAAATCACCAACCATCGATCGCATTTCGGTCAGCTCTAATTTGAACGGAGATTAGGCCTCTTTTGCGATTCACACTCGTGTTTTGATTTATATGTATATATTTCAATATAAACCCTTAAATTTTCGTAAGGAGTGAACGGTTTATCCTACAGAGCTCCGCGTGGTCTCAAAAAATTCTAAAAATTCTATAGAATCTTAATTTCAAGCAAAACAATACCTTTATATCGAAAGTTTATGAGTTACGGCATTTTCAAAATTTCAAAATTGATTTTGGAACCCTACATCAATCAAAAGCTTCGGGGCACAACTAGACCCCAAATGGAGCCTACATACCAAATTTCATCAAAATCGGTCAATGCTAAGTGGCAAAAGTGCCGCGTACGGCGTACGGCGGACGGACGGCCAAATTTTTATTCGATTTTTGGATTCTACGTACCTTGAAACGTAAACCATCAAATTTTGAGGGGGTGTTAAAATTTTTTTTTTCTTGGTCGATTCCAAAGGTTTATTATTGAAAATAATAAACCAAAATGGCAAATTCGTTAATATTATTTCCGAAATTGTGTTGACATGGAAAACAGGCAATAAGAATCAATTTCAACGGTCTGCTCAAATGTACAATCAAGCATTTTGGCACCGACTAATTCTGTATTACGTCCATATTATTCAATGTGGGGAAGTTAATTTCCTCACCCAACTTGGCTTACTCAGTTTTCCTTCACGAGAAATGTATCCCTGGTCTATCAAAAGTTGATGAGTCAAATTTTAGCGATTTTACAACAGAGCCCTTTGAAAAGTTTCCAGGCTTTCGAAAACACGTTACATATCCTAGCCGTACGAATCTCTTTGTTCATCAACTACTATTGTTTTTGTTTTTTGACAAAATTATTTTAAAAAGACTAATTTAATAATTTAAAAAAAAAAATCACATTGACACATTATAGTTTGGCAGACCATAGAATTTGGGGTTGATTGGACATATCGCTGAACAGAAACAGAAGAAAAGAAACAACCCAATTTAAAAAGTTCGAGAACTTTTAAATTTTTAATTAAAATTTCATTAGCAAAATGAGTTTCTGAATTCGAAGAGAAAACTAGTTAACACCGTGCTAATCAAAAAAATTAAAATTTGTATCAAAATCAGAAAGAACAATATTTTTATACCAACAGCAGTCTTATTAATTTTTCATGAAAATTGTAATTAATGTTTCAACGAATTCTTATGAGGTTTTCAAAGACGACCACATCATATATTATAGCATTTCCAAGTGAAACTAATCCTTTTCCAAACTAAATTAATCTTTTTCCAATCCAAAAGAATCTTTTTACAAAAAAATTAAAATTCTTCCAAACCAAATCAAACTTTTTCCAAATCAAATTAATCCTTTCGCGAAAATCAGACCAGTGAAAATGTTAGCGAATTGCAGGAGTTGTAGAAAAACGTGAGAAGTTTTTAGCTGCAGAATGGGAAGAATTTACGATTCTTCCGATTTCTTCGGAGGCTCCCTTTGATGAGGCTGATGAGTGTTCCTTCCTAATGCCATTTTTCTCTCATTGTCACTACCTACAGCTTTCTCCTTGAAAATTTACACGAATTTTAATTGAATTTCCAAAATGATGTTTTGATGATATAGTTGCTTTGTGAGATTAGGTACTTTATGGAAATACATCGTTATGTTGTATAAAAGGATTAATTAGAAACCGAGAAACCGAGGTCCCAGGAAATTCACGTTTGCGCATGCGCACTCGCTCCTATTGGTCCGAAGGTGCTGAAATTTATAGGGGACCGTCTAGGACCTAACCCGCACAATCCCTGAAAATTTCATCAAAATCGGACCACAGGTTAGTATAGTTTTGCCCGGGACAAGGATTGACCACAGACAGACCGACAGACAGACAGACCGACAGACAGACAGACACGGAACCAAAATTGTTCGGGAAGCTCTAAAACGCAAAAAGCAAGTGGAAATTTTGATTTTGGAGGACATTTTTTTTTTTCACTTCTTTCACGAATACAAAGCTTCTCTACCTTCGGTAGTGAGGAAGCAAAATAAGGAAGTAACACTGAATTAAATAGGAGAACTTCATCAATCGATTGCTTCCTGATATCGAAGCTATAAGTCCCGTTTGTGCAGCAGATCAAAGAAATTTGAGTCCTTCAAAACCGAAATTTCTACTCGCTAGATTTTTTTCTACAACTATGTTTTTGAGTACGTCTGTCTATCGTAAATTCTTATCAAGGGCACAGGAAATTGTCCCTAACTTCTCAAAATATTGATCCGATTTTGAAGACAATTTTAGGGTTTATGCAGGGTATTCCCCTATGAATTTCGGCAATTATAAACGCATTTCAAAATTATTTTACGGAAACATCAAGTTTTCACGATTTGAAAGATCAATTTTGCTTGACATTGGAGGGTGGTTTGGAGCTGGGCCCTCCAAAATATTCATTGCTGATTCAATCAGTAGGAGCCACCGAGCATATGAAAAAGTCAAATATCATCGCGTACGACTTCACAATCGTTTTGTTGTTTGTCAACTCGCAACACGAGCAGCATGATCGTAAGCAGGAATTTGTCAGTAGTACAGGTACATATTAGTCGTATAACATATTAGTCGGTACAAAAATGCTCAATTGTAATGCATTATAATGTAGAGCAGTAGACCTACTGCTCTACATTATAATGCATTACAATTGAGCATTTTTGTACCGACTAATATGTTAAGTCCATATTATTTAGTGTAGGAAGAATACCTTAACTCAACCAGGCAGACGTCACATGGTTTGAAACGGATTTCTGTGATGACAGCTTCCGAAAAATTTGCTAATTCAACATTTTGGACTCAATCTAAATGACAAGAAAGATTCTTTCGAAATGCACTCATCAAGCCATACTGCACGGATGAGGAGTATGTAAGTATCACTGAGAATTCTACTTACAGTAATTAATGAAAGCCCGAAGGTGAGTGATGTAGACGAGGGGAGTCCCGTGTCCACGCTATCTGAACGCCGCGACTGCCGGTAAGCAACTGACTGGTCGGATCGAGGAAGGAAAACAAGACTCGAAGCGCTGATCCTTGTTTCGCCCATCGATCTCTTCCTTTCGAACCCGATTTCGCCAGCTGCCCGAATTATACGGAAGGAAACCGTTTTTCGGACCCACCAAACGGAGAGAAAAGAGAAAGACAATAACAGACAGGTAGTAAAAAGATAGCTGATACCAAAACTGTTCGTAAATAACACAGATTACAAGAAAAATAAAAATTCAGAATGGATAATAAAAACAGTTTTTCTAGTGGTTTATTGGCGAGTTGAACCGATAGGTATTCAAACGTTGAATTTCCAAAGAAATTTCAAACTTCCGGGGTTTATGAGCTTCACGTAATCACTGGCTATTTAGACTCGACCTGTGAACTTCTCTCAATGTTTTTTGAACTATTTTAAGGTTAGAAGTCAGCATTTAATGTAAAAAATTTAAAAAATCGTATATTAAAGAAAAATATCAAATTACAAGAATTACAAGAACTACATAATTACAATAAACTATTCAACATGGTTTTTTTTAACCTCAAGTAACACAAAAATAGACATTTATGATTTTGGAAAAACTTCAGGGATCGTTTCAGAATGTTCCAAAACGGATTTCAGTGAAACATTTTTTTCAAAAAAGTCCATTCTAAAAATTTTATTTTTCTTGAAAATGGGCTAAAATGTTTAAATTAACATAAAAGAACTTCGGAATGAAAATCAAAAAATGAAAAGTCGGAATGAAAAGTCAAAAAAGAAATTCTTTTACCATCAGTGACCTACATAGCGCCACGCGTTTCTACGTACAACCACCACCTGCGACCAACCATCGCCATTTACCCATCCAGATCCAGCTAATGGTTTCAAAGAGGAAAAGAATCTTCGACAGAAGAGATGAAGGAGTCAAGGTATGCTGGAGGAAATTTGATTTTTACGATCATTTTGCTGGTTTCCTACGTCAACAAACAGAAACACGGTGATGTCGTTAACGGTTGTTGACGATTTATTTATCAGATTATGATGATATCGATGAGTATTCGTTCTCAGGCCAGCCTCAAATTTCCCTCTTAATTTGAGCAAAATCAAGCTTTTAAATCTTGAGAAACTGATTTAAAGCATTTAACCATTCATAGGGGACCACCCGAACCTCCGAATGAGGTTAGATGGTAACTAGTTTGTACATCATCGCCCAGCATCCCACACCTATAAGTTTTCAAAATGGAGGTTTCGATGATTTTTTATTAAAAATTTTGCACCAGATTCATTATTAGCAAACAAGCAGCTGCAAGGTATTAATGGACAAATTCAAGATTCAAACATATTGTTTAGTAATGCATGCATTCCAGGGGACGTCCCATTGGATAAGCATTAGATCAGTTTAACCAGTTGATAAGTGATGAAACTGTTTCACTCGATGTAATTTATTTATTACTTTAGGCAAGAAATACTGACCCCCCCCCCCCCCACCATTATCCACCTTAACATTTCTAGCGGCATGGGAGCCTCGAATCTGAAGAGCATTTTAAAATCCATGCTCTACGATACCCAACATGCGAATTCGAGTTCACCCCCCCCCCCCCCCCACCACCACCACCCCAACGCCAACAATGGTTCCAGTCTGGCACCAAAGCGGAAATACGTCGTAACATTGAACTTTCGTCTGTTAGTTTTGGTAGGCAGTCCGTCGAAGTTCACATCCGTATTCAAGGTGAAACACAAAAAAAAACACGAAATAAGCGGTTTATGGCATCATGGCACCATGGTGGCACCACTATTAGTTCCATGGTGGTACAGAGAATAATTCATGAAAATTCGGAGGTATAATGAGAATTTTTCCTCAATTTCAAAGCTTGGGTACAATTAGTAAGCAGTAAAGGAACCAAAATATTGAAAAATCGGATATTTTGTGAATATTATCCCCCCACTCACCCCCTCCCCTTGCGAATTTTGGTACTCTGGTAAAATCATGTACAACTCGGAAGTTATTTGAGTCAAACAAAAAAAGAAACACGCAAATCGGTTGAAAATTGAGGCCTGGGCAGAGTTTACAAGATTATGCACGCAAACGCACGTTTTTTAAGCATTAATCCCCCATTTCCCCCTCTTAAAAAGCAAAATCCAAAATTCCGGCGCCGTAGTGCACAACTAGATAGTATTTCGCGTCAAACGAAAAAAGAACCACGAAAATCGTTTGAGAACTAAGGCCTGGGCAGAGTACACAAGATTATGCCAAAAAACGCACGTTTTTCGAGCATTAACCCCCCCTTTTCCCCCCTTAAAAGGCAAAATTCGAAATTCCGGCGACGTAGTGCACAACTAGATAGTTTTCCGCGACGAACAAAAAAGGAACCAGGAAAATCGGTTGAGAACTAAGGCCTGTGCAGAGTACACAAGATTTTGTTACACACACACACACACACACACACACACACACACACACACACACAGACATACACCTATGGTTTTTTTTTTCGCGGATTTGTATTCAGAATGGTCTAAAACGGATCACTGTGTGGTTATTTTTTTTTTCTGTTGAGTGTTGTCCAACTTCACCCCAGATCGATCGCATAAGGACGCCCAAGTCTTACTGTGGGACGTCCTAAAAAGTTACTCAAGTGTCTTACCAATATTTCCCATAATTTCGTGTTGGTACTTGTTTCTATCGTAAATTTTAATGTGAATCTCATTTTAGTGTTATTTTTAGTGTTTATTTTTACTTAAAACAATAGACATAAACTACTCAAAACAACAAAATGTATTTAAAAGTCCAAAATGTACATGTGCGATACTGAAATTTTTGACTGACAAGTTCGTGCGTTAAATATTCTCACAAACTAGACCCTATTTAATGCATTTGTGTTAATTTCCATTATGCCAGCACAGCATGTACATTAATTTTTAAATCATTAAGCAAATTGTCAAGCCATTTTAAATTTTCATTGCAACGGAATGTATTGAGTCCGAAAGATGAGGAAAAATTAGAAAAACTCGTATAGCCTTGGTATAAATCAGTTGTTGTTGAATAATAGGCAATTCCTAGATGTGCAGCTATGCTGGTTCTCAATCGACGACATAGTGAACTTACCTCATCATTTTGACTGCGCGAAGCTTTTGATTTGTCCATAATTCTTTTCATCGAAGATGTCAGTTTACACTTTATTGAACATTGTTGAAGGAATAAAGGTGGACAAGGACACCAGTAGTTGTAAAAAACGTAATGGATTTGCCAAAAGTTCACATTGGTATGCCAAAAGTTTGCCAAAAACTCAAATTGATTTACGCCAAAGATGTCAGTTATTGAAACCCAGAGTACTTCGGGAATATTTTAGATTATTCTATGAGCATTTGAATTCTCCTGTAGAAAGAATTTCAATTCTGGTCAGAATCCTGAAAAAGTATGTTTTTGTTCCAAAAAAGCTGATAGTTCACACAGAGACATTTCATCAACTCTCTGGCAAATCTGCACTCTTTTCGATGAAGTGCAATTATTAGAATATTATGTTCAACTCAACTTACATAATTCAATAATGATTAACAGGAGGTTTTTCGAAAGTGTCATTTGAACAGTTTTTGTCGCAAAATAAACAATAAAAAAATTTTCGGTGAAAAAAAATGGCGCTAGATTAATCATTATTAAATGATCTGTAGAATCGTCGGTAGTTTTTTCGAGTTAAATCACGAGGAAAAAAGTTTGATCAAAAACAGATGAAGACTTCTATTCACAAGTCGAGATTTTGAGAGAGATTCCCTTAATCGTTCGCAGACTGAACGGTTCACCTACATAAATTATTATTGTTGTAACACTGATATCGATTAGTATCACTCAATTTACATAAGAATCGAGAACATCCGACGTTACTGTGTTTGATATTCTTCTACTGCAAGGTCAACCTTTCTTGCTCCAGTATAAATATATCATTTACTTGATATGTAAATCTATTATTGTCTGTTCCTAGGAATAGTCACGCCTATCGGTCGTGATGAGACGTGCTTATAGCAGGTGGCTCTTCGGAATATCCCGCCACATAAACAAAAATGATTATTGACGACAAAGATAATTCCTCTTGATAGCAAAACACGTGATATTTCGCGTCTCCGCCCGTTATCACTGAATATTTCTCTTTTTGTGTGTATTTTCGAGCTTATCTTCCCGGAAAGCCGATGAGGTAATTTCTCCTTCAATTGACCCTATAAAAAGATTCATAGTCCTTTTAGCTGATTCCCAGGAGTTTTTTTTCTTTATCTGAATTAGCCATACATTTTGCACGTTTCTCCCATCGATCCACAACAACCGTCACCACATCGAAAGATATCGGACGTCAGAAAGATTCTTTCTAACAGTACAGTTGGGGCGAAAGGTCAGATTTAAGACACTTATCAGCTCACTTTTATCGTAAATCAATCATTCATGTTTTCGTTCATTTTTCTCTCAGCGCCATTATAATAGCGATTTCGATTTATGGAAGGACGTCCTATAAGATTTGATAGATTTACAAGGTAAACAGCATGGTGCGCAAAAATCTGTATGGTTTTACCCTGCCTCCCTATGGGATTTTACGAGCGTAATACGGTTATGACGTTTTCGAGTATTTGCGTGTGCGCAATGTGCAAAAATGTATTCTGATTTATTGTTTCCGAATCTACCAAGGTTGCATTGTTTTCGCTTTTCATGATTAAAAAGTCTCCAAATTCAAAATGTCTACTAACGTTTTACGTTTTAGACCTCCCTGAACAGTTTAGGTTTTGAATGTGTCTGACAGTCGGTCTGTTCGTCCGCCAATCTTTGTGTACCAGGCAAAACCAGACGAAGTTACTGTCTGATTTTGATGCAATTTTCAGGGATTGTACGCGTTGGTGGGTGGAAAATCACCGCCCCCGGATTGACCCATTAACGCCCGAAACTTTTTTTTTCTCTATATATGTGAGGCGGAAAGCGAAAAGGGACCGCTTGTCGGCAAAGCTGATTTTGAGGAAAAGGCTAAAAACTGGAAGAAGGTCGAAAGTATCAATTTTTCACTTTCTATCGATTATTGATCCTTGGACCCTCTAGAACCGAAGTGTATAGGCCTGAATGATCGAATCGAATCGAAAGTAACCTAAATAAGAAAATATCGATTTAAGAATCTAAGAATTTAAGGTAGCATTTTGAAGTTAATGGTCGTTTTTCTCAAAATCCATTTTTCTATAATAAAACACTGAAATACTGCAGCTCTGTCATTTTTTGAGCTACAAAGATGCTTTTGGTCTTAAATTCTTCATAAATCTCTACAGATTGAGAAAATAGCAATAACTCCATTTCGACGAACGCTGACAAGAGGTCCCTTTTCGCTTTTCGCCTCACATATGTTGAAAATAAATCTGATATTCCGACTCCAAATAGTTTTAAGAACACGGAAAAATAATTTGCAAAATCTCCTGATCGAATTTTAAACATATAATTTCAAAAATCTTCTGATCGAATTTCAAATAAATTATTTCAAAAATCTCCTGATTGAATTTCATGCCATATCGCGACGCTGGGCGCCATAAGAACTGGTCTTTTTCTTTCAAAACTGAGATTTTAGTAGATCGTGGCGTGATCTCACCGGTTCTACTAGGGAGTCACTTGAAATATTGGATACGGAATACGTCCAATAAGTGAGTAATTCATCAACTAATTTTCACATACATAATTAGTCAAAATACCACTAAACGGAGCATTAGATAAAGTATCGTTGCCCTGATGATGACACATGGGTATACGGTCTTTCAACCTCTAGCTAGGCCAAGTACCCAATCAACTTGAAGATGACGCACCGTGTTTTGTGACCATCGAATGAACTATGTGCAACACCCACTTAGCACACTACTTCGAATAAACTACCGTTTATTTGGTGGGATAATCAGTAGTTCTGATGTCATCTAATCAGGCCATTTACCCATTGAATTCGTAGATGAAGCTCCGTGCTATGTGCAACACCTTCTTGGCTGGAGATGAAACATCATACATCACTATGATCAGATAGATCTGGAGAAATGGACCCCCAGGTTCCAGGTCTTCTCAATGACTCTGGAAGGTGCCCAGCAGCCAAAAGAAAGGGCTTCTTTGTTGCCATATGGCAACACTGGGCGTTAATAGGTTAATAGTAGCCTCTGCAGATGCGCAAACGTTAAACACTCATAACAACCAAATCTTCCAGTTTCCATTCGATTTTGGTGGGATTTTCAAGGGTTGTGCGGTTGATTCTCTGGATGGTTCCCTATAAATTTCATCGTCATGAGATTGGATTTTTGAGAAACCTAACCACTACTTAGGCATCCCATCATCTACCTATACAATCGGGTTATGGATACGAGGAGCTGCCCCACAGACTTAGCAGATTTTGTTTAAATTTACAACATAACTACTTTTTTTTAATCGAATTGCGCTTTGAGGATCTGTAGATGTTCAACGTTGAAGTATAAAATTGAGTCTTCATTGAGAGACCTAGAACGTAGAGCGTTTCTGATTGCGTAGAGCAGAGCCTACACCACGAGTCCTGAGAGAGCTAGAGTAGGGTCCGAAACCGCACTCAGAGGGAATAGTGAGAGCAGTGTTAAGTCTTTCTTCTACTGTCATCATCCATGGTTTTATCGAGACAAGCCAATGCTCGCAACAACGCAGAATTACGTGGGACAGTTTTTCAGAAAAAAAAGCATCAGAGATTAAATTTGTGCGCGTACTCTCAACATCACATTCAAATTTCACGGGGAAAAACCTGTTGGATGGCATTTATCCGAATTTTTTGTGTAATAATTAAAGTGCTGGTACATTAAATTTTTTCACCCTCTAAACGACAGATTAGCGCCCTGGAAAACCCCCTGAGAAAACAATCTGCAATAATTGGCTACTTAAAATTACCATGATAAGGAGTGATCTCTCAAGGGACATTGCGTTGTTGCATGAAGCCCACTTTATGCCCTAATGTATGCAATATTCAAACGATTGAATGAATCATCGATTCCTTTTCCGGCCTCAATATTTGTTCCACAAGCGGCGAATTTCAGTCACACATTGAAAACAGGGTTCCTGTTGGAAGGGGTCGTCTAAATTGGGGGGTCTAAATTTATCATATTAAATTCACCATTCCCATGTAAAATTCAAACATTCCCAATTTGATCTTATTTCTAAAAAATACTTAACCTGAAATTTTAAAATCGTCGTTAAAATTCAATACCTGGATTTTTTGATACCAAAAAATCAAAATCTCATAAAATGTATTAGATACATAGATGGTGAATTTTTTTAGGATATTTTTATTCAATCGGAACACGTTGAACTCTATTACAAGTGTGATACATTTAGTCTCACCTGTTATATTTTATTGTTAACAAAGATGATTTATATGAAACATTATTTGTTTATGAATACCATACGAAATTACTACCTATCTCTTTTCGAAATGGGTTTACAATTTTATTCTGTAGGTAGAGCAGTTTCACCTTAGGTAGTTCCAAAATCCAGTTATGTTATTGCCAGGAATTGAACTAGAATTAATAACCTGGAAAATTTACTTTGTTGTTTTCCACTCTCTTGTGACCACTGTCCAAGCTTGAAATTGGCAATATAAAATATAACTGTGCACTGGTAAAGACATGAAAACTCGTGATTGGAACATTCTCGTTAATGCCGGGTTAGTTTATGGTCGAGTTGTCAAAAAATGGTTAATACATTTTTAGTATAATTCAAACTATTTAAAATTTTGCTTCCTCACTACTGAGGGTAGGGAGAGGCTCATGCGGCAGGCCCGCTGTACTCAAACATTTCACTTGCTAAATTGCAAAATTTTACACCAATCCAATTCGTTCAAGAAGCTCTAAAACTCAAATGTTTCAGACAGGTTGCTTAGAGTTCTGTATGACTGATTTTGATTTAATTTTCATAGATTTAGCAGGTTGTCTTTTAAACAAGGACTTATAAGAAATGGTTTTCTCAACTAGTTGTGACGTGATTAGAAAATTCACGATCATGTTACAAATTTCTTCTACCACAGTAATTGGTGACAGAACTCCGAGTAAAGAGCGAATTCAGATCTGGTTCACCATTAATCCCATATAGGGGACAGGAAGGGCTCCACATCACAAGGTTACCTACTGTTCCGCTGGGATCGCCAGATTTAGGTTCATGACGGAACTCAGGCGGGCAACTTTGCCATCATTGTTCGTAATCAGTCATCAGTCAACTCTGATAATCATCTTCCCTTTTCATTCTTTTCGTGAATTCGCTTCATAGAGCGATAATCATCGAATTTCTAGGGTTACCGGATCCTGCTACAGTTCCGCCGAGGTAACAAGTTTGGTTCTATGTCACGGGAAATCCGACTCCTACATAGCTCAAATTGTATTTTGCAGTAAACATGTGGTCAGTCTGATACTCGAGTGAGAGGCTAAAAAATCTTTGTTGAGCATATAAACACAAACCTCTCTCTGTGATGTCAAACTCAGTCAAATCGAACACTTCGGAAAAATTAGCAACATAATCATTCCTCTGATGTCGCAGTTTTAAAACGCCTAACATCAAATCATATCGATTCAAAGGGATTTCGTTGAGTGCAGTTCCTTCATAATTACCTTTTCTCAAACTAAATTTCGCAAAACAAGTTATTATTTTACATTTTAAATCAGTACCTAACAAATTAAATTCTAAATTAGAATGGTTTGCTGGGTGAAGTATCGGTGGTGGATGTTTTTAGTGGGGTCAACAGATGAGAAATTAAAACCGAAAAAAGCCTTTAATATTAGTTACAAATTTTGACTCGTAAACACAATTTAACTGTAAAAAAACCCGTTGCCATTGGGGATGTCTAGCTGACAGTGGTTTTTGTTCATGATACATTATTCGGCTGGGGCCCCCAGGTCGTTAATGTTATGATCAAGGAACAAATCAATGAAACACACCATGTGTTTTTTTTTAGCATGGAACATGCTTTAGCCATCACCTTACTGGTCAAAAACGTGACGAAACCGTGGAACGAAAGTAGCACGGGATTTGGTAATGATTTTTACTCACAACCGACCCGTTTCTAGGGAAATGTATCGCCGTTATTTTTCATTCCACGAAAATCGTTCGCCACTCGACGAAAAGCCCTAAATTTATGCGTAAATTATATACTGCCAAAACAGCTGTAAATATGGACGAAGCTGAGATATACCTCTGATTTAAAAGAACTGTAAACAACATTCGCGGTAAAAACCAACATCGAGTGGATTTTATTCATGTTGGTTGGCTTGGATTTTACAAATGTAATCAAAGGATCTTCAAACCTAGGCGAGATTTTGTTATGAACTCGGGCTTCTAGTTGTGATGTGTTCTCCGACGCTCTAGATGTTTTCGATTTCTTAATAAAAGTATAGGTCATATCACAATAAGGTTGTGATTGAGACTGCTTTACAAAGTAGTGAGTCATCGTCTACTTCTACGGAAGAGCTAGTAAGGAAGCTGATTTGCAAAATTGTATTAGGTACACTGAGAACATTCGAGAAGCTTCGCCCGCTAAAGGCATGGCGAAAGGAACGGCTAAAGCATGTTCCATGTTTCTTGAATTTTAGCTAAAGACTCTAAGCAGTAAGCCCGAAGGGCCGAGTTTTCATGAAAAATACCTCGGTTTCGTTAGTCATTGTTATCGACTGTGGTAGGTACTTTTGCATCATTCCATTGGATAAATTATTCTCATCACCAAGGGATCTTATGACGCTTTTACGTAAAAGACACAAACCAAATAACCTCCGTAGAAACACATTCTGTGATAGAATTATTTATAAATGGGTAATTTTATGTATTTATAAAAAAAATTATTATTATATATGAGAAGTTAGGTATTTATAAGTAGGTTATTTATAAGAAATTTTGGTGGTGAGCTTCCAATACCATCACAGAAGAGAGTCTCACTGGATTTTCAGCGTTTAAAGCCACAAAACAATCAAGTTTTCTTATTCATGGGCGAATCGAGAACTTCATGGAACCACCGCACTAGTTAGCCACCAATTAGAGATATCCAGTTTCGCCTCTTTGTCTACACCGTTTTCAAATGTTCTGGTTTCTCTACTCCTATAAAATCGTGTCATGGTGATTTTGAAGCTATTCTCTTTCATGAAAATGGTTTTTAAAAAAAGGGGGAAAAAATCATGCGTAGACCCCTTTAAAAATTGGAAATGAGTGTCAAATAGAATATTGGTACAGCCACGGTGGGTCAAGGACCGAGAAAACCAAGCTGCACTATTGTATATTAAAGGTGGTCAGAGTTGTAAATTGAAGTATTATTGTAATTTTTGTGTCCTTTTGCTGCAGCTGGGTTTGTATCTACTTCTAAATCCTGGGATGAGGTAAAAAAGGATGTGCTATTTGATGCCTACCAAATTGGTTATCTATCTTATTTCGAAAGACCAATTTCCTCGGAAGCTTTATTTAATCAACGTTGCTCAGTACGGCCTCCTTCACGATGAAAGGAGTGAGTATTTGAAATTCTGGTCAAAATGGTGCAATCCACATCGAAATCAGTTCATAGGATAAAAATGAACATTGATTTTTATGTACAAGAATTAGTGAACAGTCAACGGTAAAGAAAGTAGAAACTCCGTGGAAGAAAAACTTCGTGCGTGTAAACGCTTACTGGTGGTTCAAGGACGGCATTGTTTTGGTGACCTGTCAGGTAATACTTGTTTGAAATAATTATACATCAACCCGCTCAAACATTGATTCGAAAATAAGTACGACCTGCTGATAAACGCCGTTGCTCTTGACTTTTTCATCGGACCATTGATCCCTCAGGGAGGACGAGGCGACGTGTTTGTCATGACCAAAAATTTCGCATGAATTAATCAACGTTCCGCGCCCTGAACGCCCGTCCGAGAAACAACATACGAAAAATTCTACCCATCAATTTGTAAGGTGTCGTTCCCTGGAAAAACGTTCGAATTGGACGTATTTAGGGTCATTCCCACGAATAAAGCTGTCGCATACGGAATAGGTGGATACGTGTACTCAACTTTTCCCAAAAAATCAATTATTTTTGTTATTTTACTTACTTCCTGAGGAAGCGCTCCTCAGCAACTACAGGTTTTTTTTTAAATCTCTAACGGTACGGCATTTCTGAATCAAATGGCATTAGAACTCGTAGTTGCATAAGTATTTTTTGAATTTTTTCTGTGAATCATTATTGAAGTATACATCTGTAAGTAAAACTCCCAGAAACGCTTCCTAAAAAATTAGTCTTTAAAAACGCTGCAAATTATTGCACAACGGTTTATTATTTTTCAGTAAAGATCCCTCGTCAGCGAAGAACCGGCTTTATCCGACCCTTTTAGGGACAGAGGGTAGGTGGAGGGAGGGTGTGCGAGCTCTCTTGGGCCACCTCACAGGCTAGCTAACAAGTAGAAGATGATATTCTGATAAATTTTACAATTACTCATTTAACTCTCTTCGGCCACCTCACAGGCTAGCTAACAAGTGGGAGTTGATATTCTGATAAATTTCACAATAATTACTCATTTAACTCTCTTGGGCCACCTCACAGGCTAGCTAACAAGTGGGAGTTGATATTCTGATAAATTTCACAATAATTACTCATTTAACTCTCTTGGGCCACCTCACAGGCTAGCTAACAAGTGGGAGTTGATATTCTGATAAATTTCACAACAATTACTCATTTAACTCTCTTGGGCCACCTCACAGGCTAGCTAACAAGTAGAAGATGATATTCTGATAAATTTCACAACAATTACTCATTTAACGATAGTTGATCGTCTGGGTGGTTTCATCAGTTTCTAAAAATTGAACACTTCCTTGAATGGGTGAAAAGAAGTCAAGGAACATTCATTAATTAGGTAATTAATTACCCTCATTAGCCAACGGTCGGACCTTCAGGGCTCTGGCTCTAGGACTTCAAAACGTTACCGTACAAAGGTTTTTTCGCATATAACTTTGAACACTGGAAGAGTTTTCGTTCAAACGGGCTTATATCCATTTTTTAAATTTTTTGTTTTTTTCACGGATTTTGAATCTTTAGGATAAGGGTATCACCTTACGAGTTGAATCCCTTTCGCTATCCCGCTTTGAAAGCTTGCTAATAACAAAATGGCTTATATCCATCCCATTGTTTTTAATTAACACTTTTAAAAAAATTTGGTTTTCGGATTTTACATACCTTGAAACGTAAACCATCAAATATTGAGGAGGGTTGGAATATTTTTCCTAGCTCGATTCAGAAGGTTCGTTATTGAAAATAATGGGTAAACCAATAAAGGAAAATGAAAAATGAGATGTTTATGGATAGAATTTTAAAAATATTTCTCGTATAGATGAAATATTTCATACTCAATGAATACCAGCTCAACAAGGTAGATGTTTTCACAAACCGATATGTGAATTCCTGAGCCTTGAATTGAGGATTTAAAAGAATACACCTAGCTAATTGAAAAATCTGAATTTGAAAATAGTGTTTGTACTCACATAAAGGTGGTAGGCTCTCTAAGAAGAGATGTTGGAGAAGTAGCCTCTCATACACAGTTGATCAGCACACGATACACACCAACTAATGGGGTTCTACGGGAGGACGCGGGTAGTTATAGAGTGCGTCACGTGAAATCACAGCTAGGAGATGGTGGGAGCTGTTCAGACTTTGCACTCGAGGCGCGAGTCGGAGGTCCACGAATTTCTGATTAGCTCAGTACGCTGTCTCATAATAATTATCTCCCCCGCGAGTCTTGCATACGGTGAAGACGTGATCTGAGTGTGGGTGGCTGGACTTGAGACCTGCAGGGTTAGCATACATAGATAGACTGTGATATACTTGGGATTTATTGATAACTAATTGTTTCCGATGGAAATCCCTTCTGAATAATTTCCTAAAGACGGTATATTTCCAGGCGGTATTTTCATGTCAATGACTCAATACGATAAGTATGTCAGCTTTTACAAACAAAGTCGCGGTCATTGGTTCCAGCTCAATTCTGTACGAATACCCGGTATCTTGATCTTGACGTATTTGTAATCAAACTGAAGCTCAAAAGCTAGTTTCCTAGGGAATCACATACTATCTTATCCTCTCCTATTGTAAAGCCGTTGGGCCCCAGGAGACCCTGTCCTTTCTTTCTACCACCTGCACGGGCTTCCAGTGAACACGAACCCATTTTAATTTTCTCCGGACTTGGAGTTCTAATTCTTAAGAGTAGCACAAGACACCGGACACCCATAGATGAACTGTCTTGAGACAGTTTATTTAAGGCCTAACGCTTAATTGATGAATCTCATCACCAAAACTAGAATAATGCTCTGTTAATTTGCTTGAAGAAACTGACGAGTAACTAGTTATCGAAGATGCAACAACATCGCATTGACCCTTATTTGGAATACCACCTAATCGAATTCTGAGCATGAGGAGAAGTGCTGGGATTGCGTCGAAGAGATTAAGATGCTTACATACAATCATAATGCATATTCATTGAATAAAGTTGATCACAGTTGAATACAGTTTGTAACTATATATTTCTAAAACTATATCAGGTCTCTAACCATCTTAATTTCTTTTTAGGACGTCCCACAGTAAAACTTGGGCGTCCTCATCTGAGGTAAAGTTGGACAACAATCAACATTAAAAAAAAACGACACAGTAATCCGTTTTAGACCATTCTGAATCCAAATCCGCGAAAAAACCATAAGTGGATGTCTGTGTGTGTGTGTGTGACAAAATATTGTGTCGTCTGCCCAGGCCTTAGTTTTCAACCGATTTTCGTAGTTCTTTTGGTTTATTATTAAATAATAAAAGTAATTATTAAATAAATTGAAAATTTTTCAACCGATTTTCGTGGTTCTTTTGGTTTATTATTAAATAATTATTATTATTATTAAATAAATTGAAAATTGTTCAATAATGAACCTTTGAATGAAAATTTTTTGAATGAATGATGAATTATTTTTGAATGAAAAATAATGAAAATTTTTTTTAACACCCCCTCAAAATTTGTTGGTTTACGTTTCAAGGTACGTAGAATCCAAAAATCGAATAGAAATTTGGCCGTCCGTCCGCCGTGCGGCACTTTCCGCACTTAGCATTGACAGATTTTGATGAAATTTGATATGTAAGCTCCATTTGGGGTCTAGTTGTGCCCCGAAGATTTTGGTTGATGTAGGTCACTTCTAAGGGTTGAAATTTTGAAAACGCCCTAACTCAAAAAGTTTGTATATAAAGGCACTGTTTTTCCATCAATTTAAGATAGTATACAAAGTTTAGAATTTTTTTAGACCACGCGGAGCCCTGTAGGAGAAACCGTTCGCTCCCTACGAGAATTTAAGGTTTGGACGTACGATAAATCAGAAACACGAGTGTGAATCGCGAAAGAGGCCTAATCTCCGTTCAAATTATAGCTGGCCGAAATGCAATCGATGTTTTCTTCATGTTGGATGATTGGTGGCTTTGCAGACGAGTGATCAATATAGAAAAATAATAAATCATTGTGTAATAATTTGCAGCGTTTTTTGCTCGGCTCAAAAATCATCCAAATTGCTCATTATTTCACCAGAGTATCAAAATTAGCATGGTGTGGGGGTGAGGGGGGGGGGGATAATATTCACAAAATATCCGATTTTTCAATATTTCGGTTCCTTTATAGCTTACCAGTTGTACCGAAGCTTTAAAATTGAGGACAAATTCTTATTATACCTCCGGATTTTCATGAATTATTCTCTGTACCACCATAGAATTATTAGTGGTGCCACCATGGTGCCACGGCACCATATACCTACCGCATATTTCGTGTTTTTTTTTTTTTTTTTTTTTTGTTTCACCTTGAATACAGATGTGAACCTCGACGGACCGTTTACCAAAGCTAATAGATGAAAGGTCAACGTTACAACGTATTTCCCCTCTGGGGGGGGGGGTGAACTCGAATTCGCATGTTGGGTATCGTAGACCATTCAAATTCGAGGATCCCATGCCGCTAGAAATGTCATGGTTGATAAGGGTTAGTGAGGGGGGGGGGGGGAGGTGGGCACTATTTCTTGCTTAAAGTACTAAATAAGTTACATCGAGTGAAACAGTTTTATCGCTTACCAACTGGTTTAAATCGAACTAATGATTATCCAATGGGATCCCCTGGAATGCATGCATTACTAAACAATGTTTCTCAATAACATCTCTTCACTTCATTCTCATCACTTCTTCCCATTACCTAATTAAGAGTTATGAGTTTTTGGCTCTACGCAACTTTAACTGATTTAAAAAACGTCTGCCAAGTGGGTGTGGCACATAGCTTCCTCGTATCCATAACCCGATTATATAGATGATCCGATGCATAGTAGTTAATCTGAAAACACCAATCTCTAAGTACCTTCCACTACCCTCATAAGGTACCATCTACACGCTAATCTGGACAATCCTAGAAAATTTCATCAAATTCGGACGAAAAATGTAAGTGCGGTAGTGATTGGAATCAAAAAAACGTCTGCCAAGTGGGTGTGGCACATAGCTTCCTCGTGTCCATAACCCGATTGTATAGATGATCCGATGCAAAGTAGTTAATCTCAAAACATCAAAACAAGTTAATCTGTAACATCCCTGAAAATTTCATTGAAATCGAATGGAAAATGTAGAAGTTATGGCCGTTTCAAGGAATTCACGTTTGCGCGTGCGCAGTGGCTACTCTCAGTCCGAAGGTGGTGATTTTCATAGGGGACCATCTAAATACTAATCTGTAACATCCCTGAAAATTTCATCGAAATCGGATTGAAAATGTAGAAATTATGGAAGTTACAAGGAAATTCACGTTTGCGCATGCGCAGTGGCTACTATCAGTCCGAAGGTGATGATTTTCATAGGGGACCGTCTACACACCAACCCGCATAATCCCTGAAAATTTCATTGAACTCGGATCGAAAATGTAGAAGTTATGGCCGTTACAAGGAATTTCACGTTTGCGCATGCGCAGTCGCTTCTATCAGTCCGGGGATGATGATTTTCATAGGGGACCGTCTACACACCAACCCGCACAATACCTGAGAATTTCATTGAACTCGGATCGAAAATGTAGAAGTTATGGCCGTTACAAGGAATTCACGTTTGCGCATGCGCAGTCGCTTCTATCAGTCCGGGGATGATTATTTTCATAGGGGACCGACTACACACCAACCCGCACAATCCCTGAAAATTTCATCGAAATCGGACAATAACTTCGTATAGTTATGCGCGTTACAAGGAATTCATGACAGACACACAGACAGACAGACAGACAGACACACAGACACACAGACACACAGACACACAGACACGGAACCAAAATTGTTCAGAAAGGTCTAAAACGCAAAACGCGAGTGAAAATTTTGATTTTGAAGAACTTTTTTTTTTCATCCTTGAAAAGTGAAAACAAAGCTTCCGCTACCTTGGTAGACTCGGAAGCAAAAAGTGGGAGTGGCACATAGCTTCCTCGTATCCATAACCCGATTATATAGATGGTCAGATGCATAGTAGTTATTCTCATAACACCAATCTCTAAGTACCTTCTACTACCCTCATAGGGGACCATCTACACGCTACTCTGGACAATCCTAGAAAATTTCATCAAATTCCGATGAAAAATTAAGTGAGTAGATGTATGTGATTGGATCAAAAAAATACTTGGCCTCGGCTGGGATTCGAACCCGTGACCTCTGGGAGACAGTTGAAGTTACGGCTGTTACAAGGAATTTACGTTTGCGCATGCGCAGTCGCTTCTATCAGTCCGGGGATGATGATTTTCATAGGGGACTATCTACAACCTAATCCACATAATCCCGGAAAATTTCATTGAAATCGGGTGGAAAATGTGGAAGTTATGGCCGTTACAAGGAATTCACGTTTGCGCATGCACAGTCGCTTCTATCCGTCCGGGGATGATGATTTTCATAGGGGACCGTCTACACACCAACCCGCACAATCCCTGAAAATTTCATAGAAATCGGACAATAACTTCGTATAGTTATGCGCGTTACAAGGAATTCATGACAGACACACAGACACACAGACAGATAGACAGACAGACAGACACGGAACCAAAATTGTTCAGAAAGGTCTAAAACGCAAAACGCGAGTGGAAATTTTGATTTTGGAGAACTTTTTTTTTCGTCCTTGAAAAGTGAAAACAAAGCTTCCGCTACCTTGGTAGACTCGGAAGCAAAACAGCTTTACCCCAGTACAAGGAGCAAGTACGAGGAACTTGTGCTGAACCCAACTTGTGCTGAGGAGACAATTACTGCTTGCAAGGCAAGAAAACAGCTTCCTCAGTATAAAAGGTTTTTTAGGTGTTTTTTTTTAAATGATGTTTTTATTTATTAAATATCAATAAAATAACAACTGAGCACATAAGGAGCACATCTAGTTAATTTACTTTCAAAATTTAACTAAACAGTTTGTAGAGTCAACAGCCTATGCTCTAAAGTACAGGTTACACAACACTGTTTCAATTTATCACTAGGTCCAAGGGTTAGGTCCTATCAAGCCGCCGAACGACGTTGGAGTTATTTTTATTGACGTTGTTATTTATATTACGACCTTTGTTATTTATATTACGCCGCTGGAGGATTTTTATGTGCATAAAGCCGAAGTTCGTGTTTAATCGCATGTAGCTTGATAACTTCACTGACAGTTTCTATTTTTAGGTCACAATGGAGATCGCCATTTCGGACGTACCAGAGAGCGTTAACAATGCTCCTTAGTACCTTATTTTGGAAGGTTTGGATAATCTTGACGTCCGATTCCTTCGTACCCCAGAGCTGAGTACCATATGTCCCGACAGGTTTCAATACTTGCTTGTATTTTAGAAGTTTGTTGTGTAAGGAGAGCTCAGAATGTCTACCGAGCAACCAGGACAATTTTCTAAATTTTATGTTCAGTTCCACTTTTTTCATTTTAACGTGCTCTTTCCACTTTAATTTTGTGTCTAGGGTCATTCCCAAATATTTCGCAGTGTTCGCTATCGGCATTGCTTGTCCATTAAGCATTAATTGTAAGCTGTTGATTCATTCGTATGTGATTTTAACTCGTTCAGATTAAGTCGCCATTTTTTGGTCCATTCACTAACATCGTTAACAGTATGCTGTAGCTTTGACGTTGCTGTTTCAATGGTATCACCCACTGCTAGCAAGGCAGAGTCATATGCAAATGTTGCAATAGTGGAGTCCTCGTTACTTGGGACACCATTTGTGTAGATTGTTTAGGGGTTTGAATCAGAGAGCAGGTTCAGACAGAAAATCCAGACTAGAATAGGTACCCAGTTTCAAGAAGCACCCCAAAAGTGGTGTTGAAGTAATTTCTCACTGAGTACCCGGGCACCTAGGCATTGCTGATCGATTGCTAAACATCCTTGTAACTACAGACATCAACATTTGTTTTGATAACGAATTTCAAACAAAATTTCAAAGGATTGGAATGCAAGTCTCTGACTGATTAGAGTGCCTTCCACATGTTGTATAAATCATACACCCTATTAAATGTCCAATTTCAGATGCATAAAGAAAAGTAAGTTTCTTCAAAATGAATTCGTCCAACAATTTATTCTGTTTACAGCAGTCCAAGAGTAGCTCCCTGTAAAATTTTAGCTTTGTGAGGCAACAATAGCGAATTGAGCTTACAGAAGACCAGGAAGCTGTTACCCGGCCGAAGCTGAAACCCGGTGCGTCTGGCGACAGGTCTTACAGCCCATTATTATCCTACTACAGAACTTTCTCTAGGTCAGTGGTAGACCACTTCTGGATTTCAAGGTCAACCATTGTGAGATCTTCGAGTGGTCTCATTCGATTTCAAAAGCTTAATGAAAAAATCCTAATAATAACTTAATTTTTTTAAAATTTATTTATGGTATTTTCGGTATTGTTTATTATATCTAGTCGCCCCAAAACATTTCACCCAAGTGAAAAACATTGCAATCTTCATTCTTGCATTATCTTCCAACTGTTTTACCGTTCTAGGTTCCAAAACAAATCGTCGTTTTATTTTATTGTTATACCGGCCAACGTCAACAGATCTGAGATAGCCTCTGATCGACGAAATCAACTTTTTCTGGTTGAAAATAAACGCAGATGTGTTTCGAATAACTCACACACCCTTCAACTGACCCCATAGTGGATACTGTTACTAAGGGGTTTTAAAACAGCTTATAGGTGTATCTATTGGATATATTCTTTAGAATGCTATCGCATTTTAAATGGTACGAAAGTTTACCTGGTGTTTCATAAAACCAGCCAAAAACCTGGTTTGCACAAGTTGAGAATGAGGCTGAGATTTAACATACATAACATAATATGTTAATACTTTACATGTTACATACATAATATTATTATGTATGTAACATGTAAAGTATTCACCCAACCTGTTTCACTCTTTGCATCATATATCAAGAAAACTAGTTCAAAAATGATTGTCTTCAAAAGCTTACTCTGAACGTAAACTTCCTTTTTTTGAATTTAAAGTATTTTGAAATAAATCATCGTGAAGTTAATATTGTGTCTTTACATAATATTGCAATACATTCCTACATCCCTCTTATTTGGAAAACTGCTATTCAATGAGTAGCTCGAGGGGAATAATGTTAATTTTTAATGGAGGAAAACTTTATTCCAAGTTGTATTATGAATACTTTGGATTGGAATTTTCTCATCTATTTTTTCTCGGTTTTTGACAAGAATAAAATATATTTGAGTAGGGAACATACGATAACCCTAATTAGCACTCAAAGAAAAGATATTATCATTATTTTGAAAGAGGAAAGCTCCCATACGGAGTAAATTATAAATAATATAGGGATAGGAAATTGATAGGAGAGTTTGAAAAAATTCGGCATCCGCTCATAATTTTGATCTGTTGAAGAAACAAACGTACCAACTGTATAACGTAACTCCCAAGACTTGTTTAAAAAGTAATTATGTAAGAATTTGTGAAATAAAAATGAAACGTGAAGAACGTTGGTAGGTATTGAAAAAGTATTATAAAAAAATTTTGGGTACATATTTATACACAAATTTTTGGGTACATAAATAACAACAAAAAAGAAAGCTTGCATTCGAGTCTGCAACACATTGGGACATTTTATGTCTTTTATATAATTTATGCATAGATTTAGGGCTTTTTAACGAATGGTGAACGATTTTTCTACGATCACGAATGACGAAGATTAAGTTCCGTAGCAACGACTTGGTTGTAAGTGGAAATCATTAAAAAACTAACTGTAACGCTTTTTCATGACCGATTTTGTGACCAATTTTGAGACGATTTTCGTTTAGTTTTTTTAAGTTCATGTGCCAAAGTCACCCATATCCCTCATTCATGGAAACATGCCCGGATAGTGATGATTGAAAAGCCTAATAAGCCACAGAAGAGCCCCAAGAGCTACCGCCCGATCAGTTTGCTTCCTCTGCTAGCAAAAGTCATGGAACGACTTCTCCTCCCAAGATTTATGAGATACCTTTCTGAGCTCATTCCTGACACTCAATTTGGATTTCGCAAAGCACACTCCTGTCCCCAGCAACTCCATAGGGTGATTGAACAAATCTTGGAAGCTTATGAAGAATGTAAGGTATGCCTGGGGGCGTTTTTAGATACGGAAATGGCTTTTGATAAGGTTTGGCATCCTGGATTGCTGGTAAAAGTAAAACCCTATCTTCCCGACACGTATTTTCGATTGCTCCAGACATATTTATCAGGACGAACTTTCTCGGTGAGCTGTAGGGGTGCTGTCTCGAACTCTGCAAGCGTAGGGTCATCCGTTCCTCAAGGAAGCATCTGGGGTCCTTTGCTGTACATACTGTACACTAGTGACTTCCCAACTTCTGAACATTAGACCATTGCGCTCTATGCTGACGATGTACCTAGCTGCATTGTGTAAGGCAAATGACACCGTACAAGCCGAACAATACATTCAAAGATTCATAGAACAAGTAGAAGATAACACGCTGGTCGGTAAGTTGAAGAATAGAATCCGTCAACTTAAAAAGTCTCCTACACACGAACTCCCCTCTAAGCCTACCTATCAACCGAACGCCTCCTATACTTGTCGTTGATACGCCCAATTTGGATGTATTCATGCGGTATAATATACCGCATAATATGCGGTATATTATACCTATAATATACCGCATAATATGCGGTATATTATACCTATAATATTATTATGGGGTTCCGCGGCTAATACACACATAAATCGCATGCAAACTATCCAGAACAGAGTCCTCAGAATAATCACGGGCGCACCAAGGTTTGTCCGTAATTCAACCCTGCATTCGGACCTTGATATCCCGGAGGTACGCGACACACTGATCGAGGCGTATATAAAACTTGATTCCGCAATGAGAAACCACCCTAACAGTAGGAAGACCTATGCTGGAAGACCTCACCAACAAACCACCGCCTCCTCGAAATCAGCGACGTCTGAAAAGAAAGAGGCCGCAAGACTTCCTTTCCGAGGATTAAATTGTTATAATCTATATTTTTCGTGTTTTGTTATATATATTAATACTGTCAAAATGTAGGACAATGGATGGATTGGTAACTACCTACAATCATGCTTCATGTTAATTAGGCATTTTTGCCTACTATATAAGATATTTATATCAATCTAAATTATAATGTTATATAATAACAATAAAGTTTTCATTAAATACAAAAAAAAATGTGCCAAAGTAAAGACATAAAATGTTCAAAGTGTCTTAGCGAAGTTCTTTTCCTCCTAATCAAGTTAGTGAGAAGTAACGCATTCAAAAGCGACGTGGAACTCTAATAGTAGCAACACTGTCAATTTGTCATTAGTAACTATTTATTATTTTGCTTCCCCACTATTGAAGATACGAAAGCTTGGTGTGCGTGCAGCAAGTCAAATAAACTTTGTGTCATCCAAAATCAAAATTTCCACTCGCATTCTGCGTTTCAGAGCATTTTGAACAACCTACAGAGCATAACTACTCGAACTCATGGTCCGTTTTTGATGGAATTAAAGTGAATAGTGTCAAATAATCAAGAAATCCACGAACGAATCCCCAATCGTGTTGCTGTTTGTTTTCATGGCGTTTTGAGTAACGGGTGAAAAATCACAGACTAAATACGATAGTTTCTAGTGTTCCCCTCAATAGTTTGAAATGTATAACAATATTTCTGAACAACAACTCAAGGGGGTTGAAATGTGTAACAACTCATTTCAATACTTACTACAACATACCTATTGTGAATTTGTACATGGTTAATATAAATTATATTTATCATGTTGTAGGTGTTATACCTATTTGAAAAGGTTATTCGGGTCTAGCACAACAATACCTACGTATAGTCTTACGATCATGGGTATTCCTATGTTTACCTAGACTCTTGATTTCGTCGGGACTTAGAAAGGGACGGTGAAACTACGTATTAATTAGGGATGGGCGGTATTTAACGTAACAGTAAAAAATAACCTATTACCGGGTTTTGTTAAATCCGCTTGGAACCTATTACCAAAATAATCCTGTTACTAAATAACGTTTTAGGGAAGGCTCCAAAATGTGTGGAGCCAGAACAATAGCTTGGGTTTTTTAATCAAAAAAAGAGTGAAAATACACTAACACGTATATTTTTCGGGAATAACTTGATAGAAACTCCAACTTAGGAAGGAAACGAAAACTAGAGATCAACGGAATGATACCTACTTAGTAATGGAATAACAATATAACATGATAAACAAACGAACATGGGTCGGGAACGAAATGTAGAAATCACAGAAACGATACCTTGGAATGGTATGTCGGAATGAGCTTTGAGAAGGTCCCTGAGATAACCTATTAATAAATAACAGGTTATTGGAACCTATTACCAACCCAGAGCGGTAACGGTGGAACCTAATACGCAAATGTAACCGTTTCGCCCATCTCTAGTATTAATCAATTAAAAATTTTATTGGAAAGAAATTCGGTACATGTGGCCCGTGGTTGGTTACTTAGATGGTCTACGTGGCCTGGCTCATGTCTACTACGTGTCTCCGGTTCTGAGTCAAGAAATCCGAACATACGAGATAGGGCTCAGATTCAGACAAGTGGTTTGCTTGGTCCCCACCAGATCATCAGGTGATCCACACATGCAGAACGTCCCACCAAGTTCCTGCCCAGCAAGTAATTCAAGGGTCTCTATCCGTTGGAAAACGGGCAATGGTACATCAAGAAGGAATTCGAGTACCTTCTCTGCGGACCGCGATAGTTGGAGATAACCGTATCAATGACTTAGCAACCAGATCAGGCTTTTTCTGGCTATTGGCCATTGAAATATCACCCCATTAAACCACAAGTCAAGTGTACGACAATTTCTCATGTTTAAATAATTGAGACCGAGCACTTTAAACTCGTGTGTGATAGGTCTATTTATTTTTCACAGGTACTTGATCATTGTTTGTACGGTGCTCCGATCCAATTGAAAGTCAAGAGATGATACACTCGTCTACCTGATCAAGAGCATGAGGTTATCACGCGACTGAAACGAGGAATATCATCTGTTCAAACTCGTAAATCTGTGTTCTCCAATGATTTCTCTAAAGGTAAATAAATATTATATCGTCAATATCAGTTTAGAGAAAATTTACTTCAGTCATTCGTCGTGACATCCAGCCATAAAAATATACATAAACATGACTCATAAGTGACTGGAAGCTGGATATCGTTTACATACCGTTCGTTGAATCCTTGAGATGAACCAAGTGACAAGTTCTTAGCATTTCTGAAATTGGGTACTCAGACGCCAAATCGCGACTCAGGATGACAAGCTTGGAAAGGACATTCATGTAAATCAGATGTTGAAACGTCCATCGATGTTTGAAGACCGACTAAATGGCAATCTGAATGTTATGATGTCCACTTTATTTGGATTACTGCCGTCGCTAGGACGCAAAACTGAGTGAAACTCGAAGAAACGAACTACGATCGTATTTGATCAGCTAAAATTTGAACGGAGCACAGAAAAACTCGTGTTTTTGATTTATCGTAAGTCCAACCCGTACGTTCCTTAGGGAGCGAACGGAAGGTATTACAGAGCTCTGGGTGGTCTCATTCGATTCTAAAAATTCAACACTATTATAAATTGAAGAAAGAACAATCCCTTTATATTAAATGTTTTTGAGCTAGGGCGTTTTGAGAATTTCAGCCCTTATTTTTCACCCCTTAGAAGTGACTGACCAAAAGCTTCGGATCACAACTATACTCCAAATGGGACCAAACAACAAATTTCATTGAACTCACTTACCCCTTACCCACTGAAATCGCTTACCACTCGTTGAAGAGCTATCGATTTATCCAACATTTTATTCCAACTCACGTAGCCAATTTTTCACCACTTACAATAAGGACAGAAAAATGCGCTTTGTTACCCGTCAACAAACAGTTATTGAGAAATCATATTATCATAGGTAGCGAAGTATTTGTTTTAGCGCATTTTAGATATTATGTTGCTAGGGATAATTTTTGTATCATCCAACCCACTGTATTTATTGATTGACTCAAGTATTTCTATACCAACCTACGACTATAGGTTGTGCACTAAATTTGGCTAAAATATGTTCCATGTGTTGCGGCTTATCTTCCCTCCACGCTCAAAAGGCAGAGTTAGTTCAGCACAAACCTTTTTTCGTGAACAACCAGGCCCGCGATTCTTCTGTGTCCTCTCTTCACTCTCCGAGTCAGTCTCCTCTCAGCTCTCGATGAAACACGTCTTTTTCTCGCTTTTTTGGTTTATTATTTTCAATAATGAACCTTTGGAATCGACCAAGAAAAATTGTTTTTTAACACCCCCTCAAAATTTGATGGTTTACGTTTCAAGGTACGTAGAATCCAAAAATCAAATAAAAATTTGGCCGTCCGTCCGCCGTACGCGGCACTTTTGCCACTTAGCATTGACCGATTTTGATGAAATTTGGTATGCAGGCTCCATTTTGGGTCTGGTTGTGCCCCGAAGATTTTGGTTGATGTAGGTCACTTCTAAGGGTTCCAAAATGAATTTTGAAATTTTGAAAACGCCCTAACTCAAAAAATTTTGATATAAAGGTATTGTTTTTCCTTCAATTTAAGATTCTATAGAATTTTTAGAATTTTTTGAGACCACCCGGAGCTCTGTAGAACAAACCGTTCGCTCACTAGGAGAATTTAAAGTTTGAACGTACGATAAATCAGAAACACGAGTGTGAATCGCAAAAGAGGCCTAATCTCCGTTCAAATGTTAGCTGACCGAAATGCGATCGATGTTTTTCTTCACGTTGGATGGTTGGTGGCTTTGCAGACGAGTGATCTATATAAAAATAATAAACCATTGTGTAATAATTTGCAACGTTTTTGACCTTAGTATAATTCTGGAAGCCTCCAGTGCAATTCTAGTGAAACTGAGGAAATATCACTGGCTCTCGGATCCCGAAGGACTACGGGAAAATTAATAATTGACATAAAAATTAAGCATAGGAGATACAGAAAAAAAGAGCTTTTAGTCTAACAAAGGGATCAAATAACAAGAGTGCACTTGCTTTGCAGACGAGTAATCTATATAGAAAAATAAGAAATAATAAACCATTGTGTAATAATTTGCAGCGTTTTTGACTTGATAAACAACAACACGGTTGTAAAGTATTCGCAATTATTTTGCCTATAATTATTTACTATTTTCAGCACCCAACTACCCTCTAAGTTTGAACAAACCCGGGCAGCCAGATCGTGAGAATAACATTTACTCGTATGTGAATGATCGCACACACTGCTATCTGTCCGATGATGATGAAATAAATTCATAGGGGGCCCTCCGGCAACAAACCTGAAAATTTCGAATAATTATTCGAAAGAAGTTCGAATAATTATGCCCGGTACAAGGACGGACCACAGACATTGTTTGATAAGGTGGAAATTAAGGAACAGTTAATGACACGGTATGCAATACAAGACTGATTCTTTATTCGAATAGACTCACGCCCGTCAGGAGCGTGACGTCACAACAATACGTCATCACAACAGACAGATGCGGAAACAAAGTTGTTCAAAAAGCTCTAAAATGAAAAATGTTAATGGAAAGTTTGATTTTATGGAAGCAACATTTTTTTGACCACACGAAAATTTAAATAAGAGGAACTTTCGTACAAATGAAATTTTTTGTCTGTTTATAGGCTTCAAAAACTTCAAATAAATACATCCAGCCAGCCATCGGTTTTGCATGAAAGAACCAAAACTGGTGGGTAATTCTTTACCCCCTCCTACCATCAGATATGTTCTCATAGATCTCAAGTTTTAAATAATCAAGTGGAGCGTGGAGCTGATATCTTTTCACTACGTGGCTGATATCTTCGTGGTGAATCACAAGGTCCCAACAGACTGTTTGCTCCCCTCCTAACTCGACTCTGAACATCAGATGATCCTTCTGCCCACGTGATCCGCTGTTGACTCTTCCGAGCGGCTCAAATTGCGAAAGTATTTCAATAATATTGAATGCAATGTTATATTCAATGAATATTGCTTCCGACTACGTTATGCATTGTTTTCACTTCTCAAGGTTGAAAAAAAAAACGCTGCAAATCATTGCTCAAAGGTTTATTATTTTCTGTATAGATCACCCTTCTGTATAGATCACTGGTTCTCCATCAATAGCACCTACCACCATCTGTATTCTCCCTTGACCTTCCCTCTCAAATTTCAGCTTCCTGCGTTCAATAGGATTGAAAATGGCTTCGGAGCTCACTCAGCTGATCAGTGCTCTTCCAGGCGTCTCCAGCACTCGAGAAGATCTTCTTCACTCTTCAGATCACTGATCAGCTGAGTGAGCTCCGAAGCCATTTTTAATCCTATTGAATGGAAGGCTTCGGAGCTCACTCAGCTGATCAGTGATCTGAAGAGTGAAGAAGCCTTTGAGCAATGATTTGCATCGTTTTTTACCCACCAACAGTTTTTTACCTACCAACTTTTTTTTACCTACCAGCTAGGTACTACCTACCACACCATACTGGCTTCACACCTTCACAATCAAGTTTATTAGAAAGAACTAAACGCTTCACACTCCATTGGAAAAATAGAGAGCTTCATACGGAAATTCGATTACTGGTTACGCAGAAGGCAAAACTGTATACAAATCGAAGAAATGAACAGCGATCGCACGCGATAAACTAAAATGCATTTTAGTCCGATAAAATTTGAATGGAGATTAGACCTCTTTTGCGATTCACACTCATGATTCTGTTTTATCGAAGGAAAACCTTTAAGTACTCGTAGGGACCGAACGGTTTGTCCTACAGAGCTCCGGGTGGTCTCAAAAATTTTTAAAAATTCAATACTATTTAAAATTGGTGAAAAAACGATACCTTTATTTCGAGAGTTTTCGAGCTAGGGCACTCTTGAAAATTCCAACCCTTAATTTTCACCCCTTAGAAGTGACCTACATCAACCAAAAGCTTCGCGGCACAACTAGACCCCAAATGGAGCCCATATACCAAATTTGAACCAAATCGGTCCAGTGTTGCTAAGAAAAGTGCCGCGTACAGCGTACGGCGGACGGACGGAAAATTTTTTATTCGATTTTCGTATTCTACGTACCTTGAAACGTAAAACATCAAATTTTGAGGGGGGTTAAAAATTTTTTTTCTTGCTCGATTCCGAAGGCTTATCATTGAAAATGATAAACCAAAATTCAATACTACCTTAAATTAAAGAAAACTCGGCGCTGTGCGCCTCGCAAGGGGGCAAGCCCCCTGGACCCCCGGATGCTTTTCACTTAGAGCCTACGGCTAAAATTCGAGAAACATGGAACTATGCTTTACGATGGATACGAACTGTGGTATTTTCTAACTTCCCTGGTAATGAACCAGGCTAGCGACACATAAGATTGTTTACTAACTATTTATAATATCGCATTATTGGATAAACACCTAACACATTAATATAACACTCAATATACAAATGCGACATAAATCAGGAGCTTTCCAACGAATGGTGAACGTTTACTGTGTGATTACAATTGCGGAAGTTCCATTTCCCTACCAACGGCTCGGTTGTACGTGAAAATCATAAGAAAATTTCGTCACCCATCCGCGTTACCCATTCCGCGTGACATATTCGTGTGACATATTCGTGTGACATTTTTCGGCAAGTGAGTCCAAGGCTAAAGCATAGTTCCATGCTAAAAGTCTGCCAAGTGTGTGTGGCACATAGCTTCCTCGTATATAAATATCCTCGTATATATAGATGATCCGATGCATAGTAGTTAATCTCAAAACACCAGTCTCTAAGTACCTTTCACTACCCTCATAGGGGACCATCTACACGCTAATCATCCTAGGAAATTTCATCAAATTCGGATGAAAAATGTAAGTGAGTAGTGATTGGGTCAAAAAATTTCTCAGTAAGGCCGAGAGTTGAACCCATGACTCCTGGGTGGGAGTCAAAAGCGCTACTTCTGAGCTATGGGTGTATTTGAGATTCTGACGTCACACGGGAGGGCGACAAAATTTGTCGTTGTTAATGCACGGCTGTTACAAGGATTTTACGTTCGCGCATGCGCATCGGCTACTGTCAGTCCGGGGGTGATGATTTTCATAGGGGACCATCCTAACACTAATCTGTAATATCCCTGAAAATTTCATTGAAATCGGATGGAAAATGTGTGTTGTGGGCGTTACAAGGAAATGCACGTTTACGCATGCACAGCGGCTACTATCAGTCTGAAGGTGGTGATTTTCATAGGGGACCGTCTACACACCAACCCGCACAATCCCTGAAAATTTCATAGAAATCGGACGATAACTTCGTGTAGTTATGCGCGTTACAAGGAATTCATGACAGACACACAGCCAGACAGACAGACACACAGACACGGAACCGAAATTGTTCAGAAAGGTCTGAAACGTAAAACGCGAGTGGAAATTTTGATTTTGGAGAACTTTTTTTTTCATCCTTGAAAAGTGAAAACAAAGCTTCCGCTACCTTGGTAGACTCGGAAGCAAAATACCACAATATCGGTATTTTGCTTCCGAGTCTACCAAGGTAGCGGAAGCTTTGTTTTCACTTTTCAAGGACGAAAAAAAGAGTTCTCCAAAATCAAAATTTCCACTCGCGTTTTGCGTTTTAGACATTTCTGAACAATTTTGGTTCCGTGTCTGTGTGTCTGTCTGTCTGTGTGTTTGTCTGTCTGTCATGAATTCCTTGTAACGCGCATAACTATACGAAGTTATTGTCCGATTTCTATGGAATTTTCAGGGATTGTGCGGGTTGGTGTGTAGACGGTCCCCTATGAAAATCATCATCCCGGGAGTGATAGAAGCGACTGCCCATGCGCAAACGTGAATTCCTTGTAACGGCCATAACTTCTACATTTTCCATCCGATTTCAATGAAATTTTCAGGGATGTTACAGAGTAGTGTTTAGATGGCCCCCTATGAAACTCATTACCTTCGGACTGATAGTAGCCACTGCGCATGCGCAAACGTGTATTTCCTTTCCTTTTTTTGGGTTGCTGGGGTAGGGTAATAGAGGGTGTTTTTATCTCCTTGGAGCCCTTCTTATCCCTACCCAAGTCAAGGTCATGCGTCCCCGTCGCGCAACCCGGGCCCCCTGGGATGGACAGAGGTGGTCCCATTAGGTTTCCCTGGTGAACCCCTCTTGAAATTCCAGGGGTGGCTGAATGACCCTCTGGCGAATAGGGAGGGAACCCCTGTCAACGGGTTCCCTGACCCTTCATTTTAAGCGCCCCCCCGTTATGGACCAAACCAACAACATGCCTCATAACCCCCGCCTGCCCATTGGCACGCGGGGTTCTAGGGGAGGCGCTCAGAGGCGCCCCAGGCAGGGGCGTCGGCCATCCTCTCCCTCCTCCTCTTCCTCATCATCCCAACCCTCTTCCTCATCCACTGCCTCTTTGAACCACCAGTGTGCCCATTGTGAGCGAGCTTTCACTACCAGGTCCGGCCTTGGTCTCCACGTCAGACGGAAGCATCCTGTTGCTGCTAATGCTGCTATTGATATTGAACGAGTACAGCACAGGTATGCTTCCGAGGAATTGCGCAGGATGGCGGCAGATGAGGTGGTGGCTGTGCGCGATGGGGTACGCAATATCAATGTCTATTTAAGTGAACGTTTTCCCATGCGCACAGTCATTGCCATCAAGAACATCCGCCTGAAGCCCCACTATAAGCAGCTTGTCCAGGAAGCGATCCTGGCAAATAGCAGTGGGGCTTCTCCCGCATCTCCTGTTGCTGACGTGGAGCAGCAGCCTGCCATTCAGTATCCCTCCCCCGGGACCTCCGGTCTTCTTGCCGATCTGAAGACCGAAGTCTTGAGGCTCGGGGGGGGCAGGTAGGTCTTATTGAAGGCTATGAAAGCACCTACCTGCAGGATCTGGCAAGGCGGGCTGCTGAAGGGCTGGATAACCTGGAAAATGAGGTTGCAGCCTATTTAGGGAGAATCTTCCCGCGGGTTGGGGACGCGACCGTGACGCAGCACCAGGGGGGACCTCCTCCTAGAGTGGTGTTGCGTGGAGGTCGCAGAGCAGCTAAGCAAGCAAGACGGCAGGAGTACCACCAGGTTCGGAGTTTGTGGAGGAAGCATCCGGCCCGTGTGGCTGCGGAGGAACTGGAAGAGCCTGGGGAAGATCAAGTTCAACCCCCTCTCCAGGAGTTTGTGGATTTCTGGGAGCCACTTCTGAGTGCTCCCAGTCACAACCCTGGAGAGCGTGTGGTTCCCCCAGTCTCTACCAGGGATTCCTTGCGCAGCATCATGTGTTCGCCGGTGCTGTCTGACGAGGCACATAAGTGCCGTGTCAAGAACTCCACATCCGCTGGACCTGATGGTATTTCTGCCCGTCGCTGGAATAAAGCACCTAAGACGATTAAGCTGCTCTTCCTCAACCTACTCCTCCTTGCGGGAAGACCCCCGAAAGCATTAACCCGAGCCCGAACGGTGTTCATCCCAAAGAAAAGGGGGAAGTGGGCCTGGAGGCTATCGACCGATCTCTGTGTCCTCGGTAGTCTTCCGCCACTTCCAGAAAGTACTGGCATCTCGCCTCCAGGTGGCTGGTATCATTGGTGACGTCCAGAGAGCGTTTTGGCCAGCGGATGGCACGGCGGAGAACCTTACAGTTCTCCAAACTGTCATCTCGCTGGCCCGTATGAAGCGCCGCCAACTCCATCTGGCTGCTCTGGACGTTGCTAAGGCCTTTGATACAGTCAGTCACCTTGCCCTGACCGATTGCCTTCGTGGTGTTGGGGCCCCATCTCGGTTAATCGAGTATGTGGCCTGTCTGTACCAGGAAGGCGTGACGGTCCTGGAGGCAGGAGGTGAGGTGTCAGGGGATGTACGGATCGGGCATGGGGTACGCCAGGGGGATCCCCTATCACCACTCCTCTTCAACCTGGTCGTGGATACGGCCTTGGGTAAGCTGCCCACAGAAGTAGGGTTTGATCTCGCCCCTGGGGTGCGAGTAGGAGCATTGGCTTTTGCCGATGATGTTATCCTACTCGCAGAAACCCGTGAGGGCTTGCAGATCGCCCTCAATGCATTTGCTAAGCAGCTAGCCAGGTGTGGACTTGTGGTTAACCCCGATAAGTGTGGGTCGGTCTCCTTGGTCCCGTCGGGTCGCCAACATAAGGTGAAAGTTGTGGATGGGGGTTTTGTGATAGGACAATCCCCCCTCCCATCTCGATCCGCGTTGGAGGTTTGGCGGTACCTTGGAGTCGACTTCATGGGGGTGGCCACCATTAGTGCCAGCCGTGTGGACCTTGGTAGAGCGCTAGCTCGCGTTACCAAGGCTCCATTGAAGCCACAGCAGAAGCTGCGCCTCCTCCGCACGTACTTACTGCCAAAGCTGACCTATGGGTTAGTCTTTGGCAGGCTTACGGCGGGGAGGCTGCAAGAGTTAGATCGACAAGTTCGCTCTGCTGTGCGCTCTTGGCTGAGGTTCCCACCTGGTGTCCCAAGTGCCTATGTTCACGCACCGGTCAAATCCGGTGGGCTTGGCATTGTGTCTCTCTCGGCATGTATCCCTTCATTGCGCCGCCAGCGCCTGCTAGCCCTTCAAGGGTCGAGCTGGGAGGTCGCCCGTGCGGCTGCTGATCTTGATTTTGTCAGGCAGCAGTTAGCATGGTGCGACCGAGCAACACCATCTGCTCCAAAACCCAGTTCGTCTGCTGAGTTCGCTGCTGCGCTGCATGAGTCAGTAGATGGTAAAGAACTCCGACAGTGCTCCGAAAGCCCTGTCTCTTCCCAATGGGTAGATTGGGCTTCGGAGGGCATTGGGGCCCGTGACTACCGACACTTCCACGCCATCCGCATGGCAACTCTGCCAACTGCGGTACGGTGTTCGAGGGGTAGTCGTGGGACAACTCTACCCCTTTGCCGCGCCTGTCGGAGTGGAAATGAACATCTGTATCATGTAGTGCAGCAGTGTCCTCGGACTCATGGGGGCCGCATTTTACGTCATGATGCGGTCGCCAAGCAGATAGCAGGTGCTTTGTCATCTAGCGGCTGGGATGTTGAGAGGGAGAGATTGTATCGCATGCCAAGTGACCAGGGTAAGAAGCCCGACATCGTTGCCATCAAGCCCGACCAGTCTTGCATTATCCTGGATGTCCAAGTTGTCAATGGCAGCTTGGACATGGAGCAGACTTGGCGGGCTAAGATAAGAAAGTATGATAGAAATGATTTACGGCAAGCGGTGTCGGAGCTAAAAGGAGTGGCACCCAACAACATCAGGGTGATGGCTGCAACCTTGTCATGGCGCGGGGTGTGGTGCGGGAAAAGTGCCACGGAGTTGCGTGAGTTGGGCATCTCAGTAGGCGTACTCCGTGGTATCACCACCCGTGTCCTGCTCGGCTCGTATTTGAACTGGTGGTCGTTCTATAGAGGCACTTCCCTTCATCCCTCTCTCCCACCCCCACCTTCCTCATCTTCCCTCATCCCTAGGGCCGGCGTCGGGTGAGTCCTGGGCGTCCTCCCCATTATTTAATTATTATTTTATTTATTTTTATTTTATGGCGTGCCCCCTCCGTCAAAAAAGACATTTTGTCTTTGAGGGGAGTTAGAAAAAAAAAATAAAAATAAAAAATAACGGCCATAACTTCCACATTTTCCACTCGATTTCGATGAAATTTTCAGGGATTATGTGGATTAGGTTTTAGATAGTCCCCTATGAAAATCATCATCCCCGGACTGATAGAAGCGACTGCGCATGCGCAAACTTGAATTACTTGTAACGGCCGTAACTTCAACTGTCCCCCAGGGGTCGCGGGTTCGAATCCCAGCCAAGGCTAAGTATTTTTTTGATCCAATCACATACATCTACTCACTTAATTTTTCATCCAAATTTGATGCAATTTTCTAGAATTGTCCAGATTACTGTGTAGATGGTCCCCTATGAGGGTGGTGGAAGGTACTTAGAGATTGGTGTTTTGAGATTAACTACTATGCATCGGATCATCTATATAATCGGGTTATGGATACGAGGAAGCTATGTGCCTCACCCACTTGGCAGAAGTTTTTGAGCTAGGGCGTTTTGAAAATTTAAGCCCTTATCTGGATTGGTGACGATCTTGATCCGATCAGTAGGAGCCGTGGTAAACAAGAATATTTTGAAAATCGTCAATAAATCGTGAATGACTTTGGAATCGTGTTGCTGTTTGTTGATTCAGAAAACCAGCAACACGATCGTTAAATTCACCACTTTTATAATGGTGCTACTCCATGATAATAATAATCTATATACATTAAACGCTAACCGTACGTACGTATGTCGCCCGAACGTGGGGGTCCCGGGTTCGATTCCAGGCCGCGACATCAAATTCTTTTTACATAATATGTAAAATTGTAGTTAATATCTATATATAATATAATAATATAAATATAAGATAATATTATTATCTACAATTTTTTTGCTTGCTTTTAGCAGGCTTTTCAGCTAGTAACATAATAATATAGCATCATATAAAATTATAATGTAATAAAATAATATTATTATGTAACATTTTTACTCCAACTAACCTTCTAGGTATGTTCTTGTTAGGCTATGTAAGGAATCTATATAGCCTACCCAGCATGGCAGACGTATTTGAATAAGATTAGACAATACCACTCGATCTTTGAAAATAACCGCAGTCTTGTACGATAATTAGTATTTTTACCTGTTACAAAAAAATTTGGCTAATACTGAAGTCATTGAACCCCTCATCACCGCCGCCCGGTGACGTTACAACCCAAAATTGTGAATATCATGCTAAATATTTCTTTTTTTTGTAGTCGACAAGTACCTGAATGTCAATTGCGTAATAAATGTGATAAGTAAATGTGAATTTCAGTCCCTGATTAACAACCTCGACTTTCATTTAAAAATATAGAAACGAACACGCAGACAATGAAAGACTCATTGAAAGTCAAGAGGCACATCTGGACGAGAGGCCTCAGGTTTTTATCACGCTACTGACAAAATTACAGGTTTATCGTGTAACTGTCAACCAAGTTAGGTGGGCAGTATGGTTTCCTCTTACAAAATAACTGGCAATGGCTGATGTAAAAATGATTAATGTATTGTTTGTTGTAGAACAAATCCAGTGATTAACTTTTAATTATTAACCCAATTTATTTCCCACTTGTTCAAAAAATTGTTTTTCAGATATTTTAAAAGATTTTGGTGTATTAGTTTTCAAGATTTTTTTATTTTTTTGTGTAGGTATCAACCTAATGGCATAGAATTGCTAGTTTTGACCGAGATGTATGTGAATTGAGACTCTATGGCCTTTCCAAGGCTTTCGATCTGGTTTCCCACAATCTCCTCTTACAGAAGCTGAAATTCTATGGTTTTGGTGAGGCGACGATCAGATTCTTTGAGAGCTATTTAAGAGTTGGGTCCAGGTGGTATCTTTTGATGGTATAAGTTCGGAGAAAGTGGCAATACCATGTGGAATAAAGCAAGGTTCAGTTCTGGACCCTGTCTGTTCATTTTGTCCATGAACGATCTCGCTTACCAGCCACTAGCTTATGGTCGCATGGTTTTGTTTGCCGATGACATTTCGTTGGTTTCTGCTGGTTCGACAAATGAGACACTCCAGAATAGTTTAGTACTCTCTGAATCAACTGTCAGGGAGTGGTGCTCGGCTAATGCTCTCCTCATGAATGCTGAAAAAACCCAATACCTAAAGTTCAAATTAAATGGTCGTCTCGAAAATTCGGTAAGCGTTCTGGGATTATTGGTCGATAACCAACTATCCTGGCAAGGCCACACTGAGATGCTGTCTTCTAAGCTGGCCAGCTGCAACTTTCTGCTTCGACGCTTGTTCATTCTGTTTCATCTGAGGTTTTGCTCATGGTATACCATGGCTTGTTTTGCCAGTCGATTGATGTACTGTGTGGTCTTATGGGGAAGCTCTTGTCATGCTAACAGCATATTCAAAATCCAAAAAAAAGCTGTTCGTACTATGCGAAAGCTGGGTTGGAGCGAGAGCTGTAAGGGGCATGTTCGCAAGCTCAAAATCCTGACGCTCCCTAGCCTGTACGTTTTCCAGTGCCTCATATTTGGGAAAACTAACTTAAATATCCTGCGCAGAGGTTTGGATAAGCATCAATATTATACAAAGAACCGAACCAATCTCTGTCCTTCTCAAGCCAGGTTGACTTCATCGCTTAATACGAGCCACAGAGTACCGGAGACAAGTTAATGATACGAGCCCATACCAAATTGGATGTCGTCTCTTCAACCACCTGAATCCAGCGACGAGAGAGCTGCCCTTAGCTCAATTCAAGACAGTCGTGAAACGTTCTTTGGTTGACAGAGAACTGTATAGAGTGGAACATTTTTTCGACATCAACCATCAATGATAGTTGATCTTATTATACCTATGTTCAAACTTAGTCTGTTTTTTGTTGACTCTCTATTTTTCTATCTTTTATTTTTTAAATGTTTTATTTAGTTTTATTGCTAATACAATTTAATAAAGTTTAATTTAATACCATAAAATACGTGACGTTTGTATTGCCTACGAAGGCTCTTTACAAATAAAAACTCTTTGATTTGATTTGAATGGGAGGTGTGGAAGGAGGATGGCTATCGTTATCATGGCGGGGGGGGGGGGGGGGCTCAATAAGACCTCCGTCTTCAGTAGTAGGTATATTAATGGAATATTGATGCAGTGGCTCCCAATATCGGTTTTGACTCAAGAGTGGCAGAACAGTGTTCAGAATGCTTAAAAAATCGGACTTCCGAAAAGATACTTCAGGACATTAAGGGTTAAACACGATTTTCAAGATTTTATGGATTTACGTAAAACATAATCGAGAAGTTTTCCCGATATTGTTGGTTTTTTCGTTGTTACGTTTGGGAAATTAATTTTTTGTGGGTAGATAAAATTTGTTTTCTAGAAAACAAGAATTAAGTTACGAAAAAACAGCATGATTCAAGTCATTTTTCGATTTTGGGGGGGGGGGGGGGGGCAATTTCCCGATCTTTCACTTGTAAACGCTGCCACAGAAAATAGCAATTCCACATTTTGTATTTAGGCGTACTGGCCCTTTTCCCTGCCGAGCGTCGATACAGGTATTGTTCTTTCACCATTTGAAAATAGTATTGAATTTCTAGAGTCGGATGATACCACTGAGAGCCATGTAGGATCAACCGATCACTTCCTACATAAGTCCTCGAAGTTGAGACGAATGATAAGCGAAACACGAGTGTGAATAGCAAATGAATGTTCATTGACAGAAACAGTTCAAATAAACGTTCAAAATTCGGCTGATCAGAAGCGGTAAATTTTCTTTCTTCGATACTTAGTTGTCCTTCTTCATCAACTACCTATGAACCAAATTTTGTTGTGAATGAGCGCCTCCACATCTCTCGGATAACGAGGTGGTAGGAGGTAACGGAAGAGCCGAGTTCTTCGCAGGCACCCGCCGTACAGATCAGCCGATTTAAACACAGAAAAAAAGTGAACCCACTAGTGAATAGTATGTGTGTATTGTCATCAAAATCCAGACATGTCCTACGTACTGAAACTCAACATTCATCTACCTGGAGTGAAATTCGGGTCGAGATGCAATGAAGTACCAAGATGGAGGATTTCATCTTGTAGATAGCAGATCTCACTATTTTCACTAACTTATCACAGATCACATTTTCCTTCATCAGAGACACTCCGACCGATATTCCCAGAACAGCCAACGGGGAAAATTAAACGGCGACCTTTACAGAGAAAATATGTACACCATTCAACTAAAAATTATAGGATAAACAATAAATCCAGAACCACGACGCGACCTAGGAAAGATAACTGACTGATTAGGGATGGGTATCGATACTCGATATTTCAAAATATCGATACTTTCGTACCGATACTCGATATTTTAGTATCGATATTGCACTAACCGAAATTTTTGGATATCGATACTTTGGATCCGATATTTCTAAACATCGAATATCGATACAGTTCTCGCGGAAATTTCAACATAATGGATAAAAAATGAAGAAGGTAGAGAGGCTTTTGGGTCATTACTCTTTGGTTGCACAAGTAACGATTATATTATGGAGAAAATCACTCTAGATTCTTAATAGAAGAAATGAGTAAATGTTGTTGAAAAAATTATTTTTCTTGAGATTGTTGGATGATATTGATAGTTTGTGGCATAAAGTATCGATACTCATGCCCAACGATATTTAAGATACAAAAAATCGATACTTTTATAACGATACCCATCCCTATGACTGATTTCCCCTCACCTGGCGGTGGGGACGACTTTGCGCATGCTTGAGCAATGCAGGTTTGCAAAGCAACAACAACAGAGCAACATTTTTCTAGGAAGGTTAGAGGCAGACTTAGAGGACTTCGGCCAACTGCCCTCCTGGAAAATCTCCTAGTAGAGTAGAGAATACGAGACAGGTCTCATATTATTCTACTACATTTTCACTCAAAATACTGATGAAACGCTGCAAATTATTTCACAAAGGTTTACTATTTTCCTGTATAGATTTTCGTCTGCAAAGATCACAGCTTTGCCATTGTCACTTTTATTTTACCTATCGACCTACCACACATTTACCTTCACAATCAAATTTATTTAGAAGAAACAAAACCTTCACGCTCGATTCGAAGAAATAGGGAATTCATTTGAGAAATTTGTTGGTTGCTAAGGAAGCAAAACTGAATACAACTCGAAGAAACGAACAGCGACCGCATTTTCGTCAGATAAAATTTGAACGGAGATTAGCCTCGGCTGGGATTCGAACCCGCGACCACTGGAGGACAGTTCTAGGCTCTACCCTCTGAGCAATTGAGGCCTAGTAATGCAATGAATAGGATTTGAGATTCTCACAGGAGACCATCCCTCTATGAAAAACCTTTCTCTATGATTTTCATAGGGGACCATCTAAACACTACTCTGTAACATCCCTGAAAATTTTATGAAATCGGAAGGAAAATGTAGAAATTATGGCTGTTACAAGGAAATTCACGTTTGCGCATGCGCAGTGACTACTATCAGTCCAAAGGTGGTGATTTTCATAGGGGACCATCTAAATACTAATCTGCAACATCCCTGAAAATTTCATTGAAATCGGGTTGAAAATGTGGAAGTTATGGCCGTTACAAGTAATTCACGTTTGCGCATGCGCAGTCGCTTCTATCAGTCCGGGGATGATGATTTTCATAGGGGACCATCTACAACCGAATCCACATAATCCCTGAAAATTTCATTGAAATCGGGTGGAAGTTATGGCCGTTACAAGGAAATTCACGTTTGCGCATGCGCAGTGGCTACTATCGGTCCAAAGGTGGTGATTTTCATAGGGGACCATCTACAACCTAATCCACATAATCCCTGAAAATTTCATTGAAATCGGGTGGAAGTTATGGCCGTTACAAGGAAATTCACGTTTGCGCATGCGCAGTGGCTACTATCGGTCCAAAGGTGGTGATTTTCATAGGGGACCATCTAAATACTAATCTGCAACATCCCTGAAAATTTCATTGAAATCGGGTTGAAAATGTGGAAGTTATGGCCGTTACAAGTAATTCACGTTTGCGCATGCGCAGTCGCTTCTATCAGTCCGGGGATGATGATTTTCATAGGGGACCATCTACAACCTAATCCACATAATCCCTGAAAATTTCATTGAAATCGGGTGGAAGTTATGGCCGTTACAAGGAAATTCACGTTTGCGCATGCGCAGTAGCTACTATCAGTCCGAAGGTGGTGATTTTCATAGGGGACCATTCAAATACTAATCTGTAACATTCCTGAAAATTTCATAGCAATCGGACAATAACTTCGTATAGTTATGCGCGTTACAAGGAATTCATGACAGACACACAGACAGACAGACACACAGACACGGAACCAAAATTGTTCAGAAAGGTCTAAATCGCAAAACGCGAGTGAAAATTTTGATTTTGGAGAACTTTTTTTTTCGTCCTTGAAAAGTGAAAACAAAGCTTCCGCTACCTTGGTAGACTCGGAAGCAAAATTTGTTACCCCCCCCCCCCCCCTTCAAAATTTGTTGGTTTACGTTTCAAGGTACGTAGAATCCGAAAATCGAATAAAAATTTTCCATCCGTCCGTCATAGGTACGCCGTCCGCGGCACTTTTGCCACTTAGCATTGACCGATTTTGATGAAATTTGGTATGTAGGCTCCATTTGGGGTCTAGTTGTGCCCGGAAGATTTTGGTTGATGTAGGTCACTTCTAAGGGTTGAAATTTTGAAAACGCCCTAACTCAAAAAGTTTGTGTATAAAGGTATTGTTTTTCCATCAATTTAAGCCAGTATAGAATTTTTTGAGACCACGCGGAGCTCTGCAGGACAAACTGTTCGCTCCCCAGGACAATTTAAGGGTTGGAAGTACGATAAATCAGAAACACGAGTGTGAATCGCAAAAGAGGCCTAATCTCCGTTCAAATTTTAGCTGACCGAAATGCAATCGAAATAGGTTGGTTAGGGGTCTCAGTCGGTCGCCGTTTATTCCTCGTTCCGGGTTAGTATTTCACGAAATCGAAGGCACAGAAACTTATAAAGTTGTACCTCAATTTTAAATTTCAAAGGATTTTAGGAATTCATTAGTGTGCGGCTCTAGGGAATTGAAAATCTGGAATATTGCCGCAGAATCATCAAAATCGAACTATAATTGCCAAAGAAAAATGGGAAAAACTACTGAATAAACGGGTTTTTCCATGTTTTTCCCATATTTCTCTGTCAATTATCGTTCGATCTTGATGATTCCAGCTACAATCTTTCAGTTTTTCTATTCCCTAAAACCGTGCACTAATGAATTTCTAAAATCCTTTAAAATTTCAAATTTAGGTACAACTTTTCAAGTTTTTGCGCCTTTGATTTCGTGAAATACTAACCCGGAACGAGGAACGAACGGCGACCGACTGAGACCCCCTTAGCAATGGCAAAGCCGTGTTCTTCGCAGACGAGTGATCTACATAGAAAAATAATGAACCTTTGTGTAATAATTTGCAACGTTTTTAATTCGATTTTCAGATTCTACGTACCTTAAAACGAAAACCAAAAAATTTTGAGGGGCGGGAGGGGGGGTTTCAATTATGACATAGATGTCTTTTGGCTGGGAGTCAAAAAATTTTTCGTGACATATTTTTTGCCACAAAAAATGCAACGCGATACCAGTAAACAAAATCATAGCTACGTACATATCAGTAGCTGTGAAGCAAGGTTCTTTAGAGTACTGCGAAATAATAATATTACCTATATAGAAATAATACATAGAAAATAAGAAAATATTATAAGAATATAAAATAAAGAAAAATAGAAATGAAATTTCTTTTAGAAAAAAAATTCTGGTTATTCATAGAAACAATGGACATATTCCATGATTTCATGGCGTTTCTTGAAATTTTTGTTGTTTGAAATTTCATGGCGTTTCTTGAAATGTTTATTGTTTGAAATTTCATGGCGTTTCTTGAAATTTTTCTTGCTTCATTCCAATGGTTCATTATTGAAAATAATAAACGAATACCTGCTGAATTCATTGGTAAAGTGACCAGAGGGTTTAATTTGGATGGGACAGCCCAGCTTTTGAAGGGTCTGACCCAGTACTCCTTCTTATCATAAATCGCACTTGTCGTGGAACACTCCTGTTGACTTCTATGTTAACCGAGTGACGTCACTCTTCGACTAATCGAACGGTTATTCGAATCTCGCTCAAAGGCGGCCATTTTGCTTTGCTTTGATAATAGTTGTAAACATGGACTTGGTATCCTAGGTCCATGGTTGTAAACAAGAGTGTATGGAAGCTTTTACGAGTATGTTATACCAATCTGTGCGGTTATCTGTGTGCGTCCCGGAAGCGGTATTTAATTTGTTGGTTTTCCAACAGTGATTACAAAATGTGGGGAAAGACAAGAGAACTTTCCGGAAAAACAAGAATGTCGGACTTTGGGCGTCGCTGCTTCCCGGCATTCCTGACAACCATGATTTTCGATAAACTGACTCTTTTATAACCAGCTTCAAACTATCTAGTAGGGGCGTCACGATACTTGGAAGTATTGATACTTCCTTCGATACGATATTTTTGTCAAAATATTTTCAACCCTGTTTTTGATGAAATTTTATGTGCAAGCTCCACTTGGGGTCTAGTTGCGCCCCGAAGATTTTGGGGGTTGATGTAGGTCACTTCTAAGGGTTGAAATTTTGAACACGCCACAACTCGAAACATTTTGATATAAAGGAATTGTTTTTCCATTAATTTAAGAGCATTAAATTTTCAAAAATTTTAGAGACCACGCGGAGCCCTGTAGGACAAACCGTTCGCTCCCTACGAGAACTTAAGGACTTACGATAAATCAGAAACACGAGTGTGAATCGCAAAAGACGTCTAATCTCCATTCAAATTTTGGCTGACAGAAATGCGATCGATGTTTTTCTTCATGTTGGTTGGTTGGTGGTAACAATAGCAAAGCCGTGTTCTTTGCAGACGAGTGATCTATTTAGAAAAATAATAAACCCTTGTGTAATAATTTGCAGCGTTTTTATTTTAACAACTTATTTCATAGGGAAGGTACTTCAATAACTTGCCATCGTCAATAATTTTGTTTCTATCTCCCGATCATGATTATGAGCTTAATTACTTCCATAATTGCACATTCTGAAGGTTTCAATTTTACCGGAACGATGATTGGGGTAATCTATTTTTCCTTATTCAATATTTAGTTGAGGATTGTATAACTGAATAATGACAGAATATGAGGTGATCGGGTGCTACAAAAAAAATTAAAAAAAAAACTCCTATTCATTGATTAGACCTACAAAAGTATAAATATGGCTAGTAACCATTCTACAAGGAGTTGGGGCCCTACCGATATTCTACGTGAGAAATAGAGTGTGATAATTAGTCCACGTAATACTGTTACATTCTCAGACAAACGATTATGAACCGTAAATAATCATTTTGCACCTTCGAAAACCATAAATATTTCATTGAAAATGAAGGCAAAGCTCCATTTATCTGGGCAATACACATCCTTACATTTACATATTATGCAGCATTCATTCTAATTTTATAAAATTATGTATGTTTGTCCGAAATTCTAAAGGATCAACCGATATTCACCAACAAAACTATGAAGAAGGCGAATAAGTATAAAACTTCAAAAAAATTGGCAAAATAAAGACGGTCAAGAGTGAGGACGTGTAATAATTAAGGTCAAGGATTCGAACAGCATGCACACGACCCATTGTGAGCCTATAATCACGCCTGTCACAACTGGCACGTTTACCACCAAGTTCAGTGATCCAAGTACACCCAATTGGAGAACGCCTGATACAAGCGGACAAGCTGGTATTCTGTAAATTCATTAAAATTCTATTAAGTTTTGTTCAGTTACGAAAGTACCAGTGAGGAGACATGAATATAAAGTCATTCATTTTATTTTGACGTTCAAGGCGGGTCCATATAATTATACCAATTTTGTCAAACATGTGTGTGCAGTGAGGGGAAAAAACAAGAGTTGCACGGAGGTCTAAAAAACTACTAATTAAAAATTAAACTCCCTGACAATCATTATCCTGAAGTTCCAAGCATGCTTGCAAAAAAGCTCAATTTGTGGCCTACCATCACCATTAAGATGCCTGATGGCTTCCTCATGAGATAGTGCTGGAAACTTTAATGCCGCTATTCTGAATTCGGCAAGCACGGGGTAATCGCAAAGAAAGTGGTAGGTATCCTCACGTTCATGCCTGCTACAAATAACTACTATTTGGTTTCAAGGAGAGCCGATCCAAACTGGTTTTTCTCAACGCCCTCCATCTGTAAGCAGATAGATGGAACCCCGAAAACCCTAGGAGGGTGATCGAGGGAGTGGAAGGAACTCACCACCCGAGAGCCCCAGGGGAGCTAGTCATGACTATCAGCTCTCCTAGGTACCTGTTTGTGTTAACACCACAGGTTAGGCCGAACCTTCTAGCTAAGGTTCTACCCATGCCTGCTACAGAGGGAACGCTCCTCGCATCTTTCCATTGCATAGGGTTTCCCATTCAGGTGCAACATCTCACCTCTGACCCTGAACAGCCATCTGTGTGTGTAGAGGTCAGTGTCAGACACATTCACCAAGCTGCATGGCTTTTTGTCGGTATCCAGCTCTCTGTAGAGTGTGAACCTTTCGGAAAACTCCGTCCTTTGCCGAGCCATGTTCAACTTTTCCTCCTTGAACTTTGCCAGCATCAGGCCCGCGTCAGACTTCAAACCTCCAGGATCCAAAGAGGCAAGATTGTTCGGGAGCCCGTACCTCAGCGTCATCAGTTCTCACTGCTTTGCCACGTAGACGTTCCTCGCGATCAGCTCCTTAGCAACAATTTTTGGAAGTCTTGTATCTAGCAGACCAGCTAACTTGATGATGTACTTAATGTGAAGTTCCAGGGAGAATGCCGCTATCGGATCCAGCTCAGTTTCCAGGAGCAAAATGCACTTGGACGCGAAACCAGGCAAGTGGAAAATTCTGCGAATAAACATCTGCATTATCCTCTCAGCCACTTCAAACTCCTGAAAACCCGAACACTGTGCTGAGTAACTAAGGATTGTGCGAACGGCGGCATTAAACACGTACATTTTGGCTTTCAATGGGATTGCTGGGTCACCAAACATTTTTCCCTATACGCTGATTAGAGCGAGTTTCAATGATTACCAACCTTTATAAAACATACAATAATATTCTGCTACAGAAATTCTTTGAACTTGGAAAACTAGAAGACTGCTTGATATCCTTCCTGACACCTGCTAGTATGTCCTGCCGACATCCCTATACACCCTACCAGTGCTTAATTTGCTGATGAAGCAGCTTTCCTTTGCAGGTCGACTAGAGGTGCGAGAGTCACCATTCCCTCCGAATGAATGGGTTTGGCGGTGGAGAAAATGCATAAAAAAATACACACTTCCATTTCCACGAAGACAAGTGTAACCTTCAACAATCACTTCAGTGCTCAGTAGGTGACATCACCGCCTTTGGAAACTTGAGCCTCTATTGAGGATTCAATCCCCACTATGACTGGACAAAAAGCCTTTGATTAACCTGACTTTATTAATACCGAATTGGGAGTATGGTAGTCTGGTGCGGGGGGGGGGGGGTCCTACTCCCAGGTGAAACCGTTGCAAGCGTTTCAAAACTGCGTTGTCACCCTGGAATGTGAGGAATTCGAACCTTCGCAAGGACATTGCTACAGTGCAAAAAGTCTTCATTCAGCAAGAGACTTTCTCCAAGCATATGTCTCCGAAACGACACGCTTACCCACACACTTCAACTCAAGTCAACAGCTATTAAAACTTTCAACCTATTAACAGCTACCTTTTCATACCCCACCAGCTAAAGTAGTCATAAACATTTTAGTGTCAAGAGAAATTTACTGGACTGGAACTCCCTCTCCCGTGCCATGTTACGTTCCCTTCAAAATATTATACACAACGATTTACCTGCTACAAAGTTCCCTGCTGAAATGAAAAGCTCTACACCAAGTAAAATCTACAAGCGATGTTTTAGAAATGAAAAATTTAACGAATCAACAAAGGTAATAACAGGTTGGAATAAAAACAAAAATAGTTGTACATCCTTTCAATTTATTTCAAAATTTTCGTTCAAATAACTATTCGTTTATTCAATTTTGGCCATTAAATTGGATTATTCAAGATCATTATCATTTCTTTAAATTCAAATTACTCTCTACCACGATGTCAAATTATGAGATCTGTACAAAATGGCGAAGAATTTGTTGCAAAAACGAATATAACTAAATTTTGATCTAAATTTTGATTAATAAATGATCATTTTATTTATGTATCATTAATTTGCAAAAGATCATAATTTATTGAATTAAAATAACAAAAACTACCTACCTATAGTTTTTTAAAATCTAGATCTACAATGTCGAAAATATAATTAGTTAATATATTAGGCTCATCTGTTGATGATATCACACTTACTCGTCATGATAACTCCCTTATGTATCGCCTTTCAATTTCCAAAATAGAGAAAGAAGGAATTTCTTTGAATCAAACGTAACTATACGACTTACTTGAAAAAAAGTCTCGAACCGATTCCAAACTTCTTGACACAGTTTACGGCAGGTGAGTCTCCCCTAATATATAGGAAACCACAGTTTCTCTTCAGTTCCGATAACAAAATGTCAAGTCCAAGTGTACCTATTGATTCTTGATTCTACAATTTATTGATATTACATACATTAAATAGATGTTTCGATAAATTATCGCCTACCTACTTTGTAGTATCAACCTATTTATACGGTGTACCTGACCTACAAATTTCAGAAATACCATGTCGTCGATATCAAAGCAACATGGGACAACTGTATTTGAGCTACTTTCCAGGAGAGACAAAAAACTCATTTGAAATGCTCATTGTGGATTACTTGAACATTTTTTTCATTCTTTTCATTCGTCGTTCCAATCTCCATAACGATGGCATCATATGATAACCTCGTATCTCAATTTTTGGCCAAAATGGTTTTTTTGGATTCTTTGAATGAAAACCTCGTATCTCACCCACCTGTAATTCAATTTTTAGCGGGAATTGCATTTTCTGCTCTCTAGCGCCCTAAATGATAAACTCCGTTTTGATCAAGAGGGCTGAGCGTCACTGATAACCATGGTTTCTTATCGCTAAAAATTGAATTACAGGTGGGTGAGATACGAGGTTATCATGTGATGCCATCGATAAGCTCTATCTCCAATCTTCAAGCTACCTACCTAAAATTATTGAATCCATCATTATATTGGGTACTTGTGCAAAGTTGTCTGAACATTCACAAACAATTGTGCCATGTTGATCTGACAGTGACGATATCGAACATCCTGTTCTGAAAGAAAAGCAATGTAGTGGATTTAAGATCAGTTGATACTCGTATTTTGTTTTGTGACTCCTGCCATCACCTGGAAAACTTTTAGAGCAGGACACGCGGAACAAAATATACGTATAATCAATCAACCAATGACTTCTCGAATTGGAAACCAATTAATTACATTTCAAAGTGAAGATCAGCTCCCCATATAGAATTGAGGAAGTTTTCACAGTAAAGAGTGAACGATCTCAACTTAAAACGAAAATTAAGTGCGTTACTTCAAGAACATGCAATGTGTTGGAATAAGAAACGATTACTCCAAATCTAAGCGAATGCAGTTTGGATTCCCACGTGTCCTGTTTGAAAAATTTTCTCGAGAAACTACAACTACCTGCTACTGAGGAAGCTACATAATACAACAGAGAACTCCCATAGGTCATATTCGTACGCTCTGGTCTCAGCATGCTTTGGCATGATCGGCGACCGGAGGTACCTCCTGGTGATGGTGGGCGCCTTCGGGGATGACCCAGGTCCCGTCGCCGTTCTTGAGGGCGGTTTTCATGACGAGCTCCTTGCTCGGCTCTTTGAGGTCGTATGCGAGTCCCAGGTAGGCGCAGATGTCCAGGAACAGAGTGGCGCCGTTGAAGAGGCCAGGACCCAGTTCTGCCGCTTTGTAGTCCCAAGGGAAGACGTGGTGGTAGTTGTGCCAGCCTTCGCCGAGAGAGAGGAAAGCCACCAGCTTGTTCTCTCCAGGGAAAATCCTCCTGTAATTTAGAAGTGACAAATAAATATCATGTGAGCCAAAATTAACTAGAATGGAAGAATGATTATTGTCCATCTGCCTGAAGGCTCAACCCACAATCAAACTAAACCTTGTCAATCATCAATCCACAATTCCTTCAATTTCAAATCACAATTTTGTGTAGCTATGTCAACTAATCAGTTAAAGTGAAAAGATAAGAACGAGACGAGCTTTGAATTATCCACAGCTAGAATGTATGCTACAACAACTGATTGAGAATGGGGTCAACTGGAATTCAACTCTTCTTTACCGGAAGCTCGGCAAAGTAGGAGTTGAATTCCAGTTGACCCAATTCCCAATAAGTTAACGTAGTGTGTTTTGTTGGGTCGGTCTGCAAATTTGCTGTGGAGAATGTATGCATGGAATCTTACTTAAATCTCTGGTCCTATGCCTCAATCTCGAACTGATTTTCGCTTGTACATTTACTGTGCCTCACTAGAATTTCGAAATTTTGCATTGAGAAATGCAGACACAAAAATTGAAACGCTCATGTCCAGGACCACCATGAATTGACATTGTGGCGCCTTATGACACCAGGGTGTGGCACCACTCGTATTTAGGGGAGAATGTGGGAATGGCAGCCACCTATCTTTGTGACGTTCCCTATTCCGGAAAAATGGGATACTTATCGATTTGATTTTTTCATGCTTGTTTCCCAAATTGAATGTTTTTTCAGAATTCAACAAAGTTTGTTTTAGCTATAATCAAGTTACAATGATGTGGAGATCCAAAACCCGAAAAATAGATACGGCTGGCATTCCCTAACACATTGGGTAATCCCGTCCACGTTGTTGGGGAATGTCAGCCATTTTCAGGAGAGCCCAAGATCTTCGAATAGAAGCAAATTTCAGGAATGGAAGCAACGAAGAAGAATGTACAAGAGAAATATAATTGTATAAAATGAGTCTTTAATCTCAAGTAGTAACACAAAATAAAACTTCACCAATAAAAAACATATTTTTTTAAACGATATTTTTACAATTTATTGTTCAGACTGGAATTACGAGGCTTTTCACTATCACAGTCACGAGATTGACAAGACATCCACCCTTGGATGACAAGAGAAAACGCTGCAAATCATTGCTCAAAGGTTTATTATTTTCTGTATAGATCACCCTTCTGTATAGATCACTGGTTCTCCATCAATAGCACCTACCACCATCTGTATTCTCCCTTGACCTTCCCTCTCAAATTTCAGCTTCCTGCGTTCAATAGGATTGAAAATGGCTTCGGAGCTCACTCAGCTGATCAGTGATCTGAAGAGTGAAGAAGATCTCGTCCAATGCTGAAGACGCCTGGAAGAGCACTTCCATTCAATAGGATTGAAAATGGCTTCGGAGCTCACTCAGCTGATCAGTGATCTGAGGAGTGAAGAAGATCTCCTCGAATGCTGGAGACGCCTGGAAGAGCACTCCCATTCAATAAGATTGAAAATGGCTTCGGAGCTCACTCAGCTGATCAGTGATCTGAAGAATGGAGAAGCTTTTGAGCAATGATTTGCAGCGTTTTTTACCTACCAACTTTTTTTTACCTACCAGCTAGGTACTACCTACCACACCACTGGCTTCACACCTTCACAATCAAGTTTATTAGAAAGAACTAAACGCTTCACACTCGATTGGAAAAATAGAAAGCTTCATATTGAAATTTGATTACTGGTTACGCAGAAGGCAAAACTGTATACAAATCGAAGAAATGAACAGCGATCGCATTTTAGTCTGATAAAATTTGAATGGAGATTAGACCTCTTTTGCGATTCACACTCATGATTCTGTTTTATCGAAGGAAAACCTTCAAGTACTCGTAGGGACCGAACGGTTTGTCCTACAGAGCTCCGGGTGGTCTCAAAAATTTTTAAAAATTCAATACTATTTAAAATTGGTGAAAAAACGATACCTTTATTTCGAGAGTTTTCGAGCTAGAGCACTCTTGAAAATTTCAACCCTTAATTTTCACCCCTTAGAAGTGACTGACATCAACCAAAAGCTTCGCGGCACAACTAGACCCCAAATGGAGCCCATATACCAAATTTGAACCAAATCGGTCCAGTGTTGCTAAGAAAAGTGCCGCGGACGGCGGACGGGGGACGGCGGACGGCGGACGGCGAACGGGGGACGGCGGACGGGGGACGGCGGACGGGGGACGGCGGACGGCGGACGGACATTGCAAATTTGGATTCTACGCACCTTGAAACGTAAAGTGACAAAGTTTGAGGGGGGGGGGGGGGGGTTATAAAAATTCTTTGCGATACGATCACATAGGCTTATTATTAGAAATAATAAACCAAAGATGTTGGGATGGTTCAGTTTTTGAAAAAAGTAAACATTTGGGTAATGCCAGCCAAAATTTTGAATAGTTACCAATCAACACTAGTTATAGCAAATTTTGCTATAACTAGTGTTGATTGGTAACTATTCAAAATTTTGGCTGGCATTACCCAAATGTTTACTTTTTTCAAAAACTGAACCATCCCAACATCTTCAAATTGACTTTTTCAACGACCAAGTTGTAGCGTAGCAACTGCAGTTGATGATACATTACAATGAAGTTTGGAATATAATTTTGGTTTATTATTTTCAATAAGCCTTTGGAATCGAGCAAGAAAAAAAAAATTTAACCCCCCCTCAAAATTTGGTGTTTTACGTTTCAAGGTACGTAGAATACGAAAATCGAATAAAAAATTTTCCGTCCGTCCGCCGTACGCGGCACTTTTCTTAGCAACACTGGACCGATTTGGTTCAAATTTGGTATATGGGCTCCATTTGGGGTCTAGTTGTGCCGCGAAGCTTTTGGTTGATGTCAGTCACTTCTAAGGGGTGAAAATTGAGTAATGAAATTTTCAAGAGTGCCCTAGCTCGAAAACTCTCGAAATAAAGGTATCGTTTTTTCATCAATTTTAAATAGTATTGAATTTAAAAAAATTTTTGAGACCACCCGGAGCTCTGTAGGACAAACCGCTCGGTCCCTACGAGTACTTAAGGGTTCTCCTTCGATAAAACAGAATCATGAGTGTGAATCGCAAAAGAGGTCTAATCTCCGTTCAAATTTTATCTGACTAAAATGCGACCGCTGTTCAGTTCTTCGATTTGTATACAGTTTTGCCTTCTGCGTAACCAGTAATCAAATTTCCATATGAAGCTTTCTATTTTTCGAATCGAGTGTGAAGCGTTTAGTTCTTTTTAATAAACTTGATTGTGAAGGCAGCATGGTGTGGTAGGTAGTACCTACTTGATTGTCAAAATAGCCACGGAAGCCTGCACACAGCTGCTCCTGAGGATGTATAATGCATGCCTTGGTGCTGGGGTCTTTAGCAAGCGATGGAAGGCTGCTCGCCTGGTCCTCTTAGATAAGGGTAAAGGGGACCCAAGCCTGCCGTCATCCTGGAGACCATTGTGTATGCTGGACACAGCTGGAAAGGGCTATGAGAAACTACTTCTGCTCCGGCTACTGCCTGCAATAGAGCAAGCGGGGGATCTATCCCCCAGACAGTATGGTTTCCGGAAGGGTCGTTCAACTGTCCATGCACTGACAGATGTGGTGGCTGCAGTAAGAAGATCACAGGAAGGCAGCCGGTACAACAGAAACCTTGCACTCCTGGTGACCCTTGATGTGAAAAATGCCTTCAACTCTGCAAGATGGTCGGATATGTTAAAAGCCCTTAGCATTGATTTCAGGGTTCCACCTTATCTACTGAATGTTATGGACAGCTACCTTAAGAACAGAACACTAACATATGAGACTGCTCAAGGGGTACGAACGAAGGATATCACATCAGGGGCTGCTCAGGGATCTGTACTAGGTCCTCAACTGTGGAATGCATCATACGACGGGGTCCTAAGATTGGAAATGCCTGAGGACTGTTTCCTTGTTGGATATGCTGATGATGTGGCAGCAGTAGTACTCGCAAGGACAATGGATTCAGCCCAAGCCAAGTTGGAGCAGATCATGACACGAGTAACGGAGTGGATGGAAGAACATAGCCTGGCACTAGCTACATCAAAAACAGAGGTAGTCATCTTCACCCGTAAGCGCATACCTACCATCATCCCAATGCGGATCGGAAACACTGAAATAACAACTAAACCAGCAGCCAGATATCTAGGAGTCATGTTGGACACAAAAATCACTTTTGGTGAACATTTAAAAAGGACTGCAGACAGGGCTGCACAAAAATCGGCAGCTCTTTGTCACCTTATGAGAAACATAAATGGCCCTAGACCATGCAAGAGACGCTTGATGATGACAGTGGTGGAGTCAATTCTCTTGTATGGAGCGGAGGTGTGGGCGGATGCACTGAGCGTGGCGTATCTCCGACAGAGACTGATAGCTGTACAGCGAAGAGGAGCTCTACGAATCGCCTGTGCATACCGAACAGTGTCAGAACCCGCTATCTTTGTGCTTACCAGTGTCATACCGATCCAGCTGATGGCCTCAGAGAGAAAACGAATTTTCGACAGAAGGAATGAAGGAGACAGGTCCCGCATAGCCAAGGAAGAAAGAGATTGCACGATGGTAAGCTGGCAAGAGATATGGACAAGAGAATATAGAGGACGGTGGACCGCACGGCTAGTGCCAAACATCCAGAAATGGACGGACAGGAAGCATGGAGAATTGAACTTTTTCCTCACACAATTCTTCACAGGACATGGACTGTTTTATGCCTATCTACATAAAATGGGAAAGGTAACTGTCCCAACATGTCCGCACTGTCAGAAGAGAGAAGATGATGATGCGCTGCACACCTTTTTCAAATGCACCAAATGGGCGGCTGAAAGAAGCCAGCTGCTGGCAGAGCTGGGATTAACTCCCCAAATTCCAACACCAGAAGCTGTCGTCAGCAAGATGCTGGAAGGTGAGAGGAGCTGGAGTCTTGTGGCAGCGTACACAGAGAGTATCCTGACAAGGAAGACATTGTTAGAACGAGAGAGACAGAGAAGGGAACACCTGGTCCGTCCCGCCATCCAGAACTGATGAAGTGCCCCAGGACTCAGCCTGAAGTAATGTGTTAAACAGTTCCAGGCTGATCATCCAACGTGGGAGAAAAGGAGGTGTTTTTTTAGTGGGTTTGAATCCCACATAACCTTGAAGTCGCGGATCCTTCAGGGTATCTTACGAGATCCAACTCCACCTGTGGATCTTAAAGATTTTCTCACCTACCTGCCGAAAAGAAAAAAAAATAAATAAATAAACTTGATTGTGAAGGTGTGAAGACAGTATGGTGTGGTAGGCAGTACCTACCAATAGTTGGTAGGTAAAAAAAAGTTTGTAGGTAAAAAAATTAGGTAAAAAAACGCTGCAAATCATTGGCCAAAGGTATATTATTTTCTGTATAGATCACCCTTCTGTATAGATCACTGGTTCTCCATCAATAGCACCTACCACCATCTGTATTCTCCCTTGACCTTCCCTCTCAAATTCCAGCTTCCTGCGTTCAATAGGATTGAAAATGGCTTCGGAGCTCACTCAGCTGATCAGTGCTATTCCAGCCGTCTCCAGCATTCGAGAAGATCTTCTTCACTCTTCAGATCACTGATCGGCTGAGTGAGCTCCAAAGCCATTTTCATTCCTATTGAACAGAAGTGTTCTTCCAGGCGTCTCCAGCATTCGAGAAGATCTTCTTCACTCTTCAGATCACTGATCAGCTGTGTGAGCTCCGAAGCCATTTTCAATCCTATTGAACGCAGGAAGCTGGAATTTGAGAGGGAAGGTCAAGGGAGAATACAGATGGTGGTAGGTGCTATTGATGGAGAACCAGTGATCTATACAGAAGGGTGATCTATACAGAAAATAATAAACCTTTGGGCAATAATTTGCAGCGTCTTAAAAACCACCTACCTCGATCATTGAAGGCTGAGTGGAAAATAAACATAACTGTCTTCAAATTCTTCTCACGAATAAACCAACTGCGGATGTAACCTCAGGGCATTATAACCTTATTCAGATAGTTCACAAAACTCTCAGGAAAGAGCATGATGATCAGCTTCTCGCTCAGTTGCGCCATTTTTTCAACATCTCCTTGGCCGGCATTAATGGCTGCCCCATTCTCCCCTACCTCGAGAAATTTTGGATATTGGTCTGTGATCAAAAAAATTTGGAATGTTACCGGGGTACTCCATGAACCGTTTCCGTAACTATCAAGTATTCTACGTTAGCTCAGTGGCTGAAAGTAACATTCCTGTTCCTCAACAAAAATAAGTAGGTACAAAACATATTGTTTAGTAATGCATGCATTCCGGGGGACGTACGTCCCATTGGATAAGAATTAATTCAATTTCAACTAGAGAACTTCAGGGAAGTAAGTGTTGTGGCCATTGAAATATAAAATTCGCAAAAACGAAAAACGTTTAAATTTTTATCCACTTAGTTTCGTTTGCATGCCTTCAAAAATACAGTAAGGTAAGTGAGGGGAGGCTACAGATGATCCCGTTGTATCATCTTGGAACGTACTTGTCGATAGGTCTGTTCCCGAAAAGGTGCGCGAAGCTGTTGACGCTCCAAGTAACGTTGAGAGCGAAGGCGAATCTGACCATCATTGTGTTGGCGGACACCCAGAAGCCCTCGTCCCACAGTATCATTGGCAAGAGTACCGGGATGATGTGACACGTAAATGACTTCAGTACGTAGAATACTCTGGAATAAAGTGAAACAACGGGGGTTATACATACATAGCTCGGTTGGTAACAAGTCGTTGGTCGATATGAAGTTGTAGGAAGCACATATTACAGTAACTGTAACTAATTAATTAGTAATTAGTAACTTTTAACTGTTAAAAAGAGAGTTATGTCTTTAGGAAGTGAAAAGTACCCCGCAAAACACCGAATAGTTCATGGTAAACATAGGTCATGAGTCATGACTCATGCCTTCCTCAACTTATCACACGACTTGCAGTAATTTGCTCGTCTTGGTCTCTTTAAGTCCAAGATTCATGCTTTTAAAAATACTTAATATTGTCACAACAAAATTTTGTGATTTGGGAAAACATCTGCCAAATGGGTTTAGCACATAGGTTCCTCGTACCTATAACCCGATTGTATAGATGATCCGATGAATTGTAGTTCATCTCAAAACATCAATCTCCAAGTACCTCACACTAACCTCATAGGGGACCATCTACACATCAACCCGCACAATCTCTGAAAATGTCATTGAATACGGGAGGAAAATGAAGAAGTTAGAGCTCTTAGAAGGATTTTACGTTTGCGCATAGGCCGAGGCTACTATCAATCCGAGGGCCATGATTTTCTTAGGGGACCATCCGCACGCCAATCTGAACAATCCCGTAGAATTCCATCAAATTCGGATGAATATTGTAAAGTTATGGCTGTTACTACGATTTTACGTTTACGCATGCGCAGATGCTACTATTGAACAACGGATGATGATTTTAATTTTTGACTGACTTCAAAACCACCGTAGTGATTCAGACAGAATGGCTGTGGTACGGGATAGTGGAGATCAATTTGAGTTTTGCCGCCCCTGGTGGAAAAATTTAGGCGAAGTTCCACTTCCTTTTCAAACCCTAAATAACTAATCCCCTCTGGCACAATAGGGTGTGCGCCTGGGTAGGAAAAACTGTTAACTGTTATTTTTAATCTAAGGTAGACCTCATTCTGAGATTTTTGGTACCAACCGCGACCTTCTAGCGTGTGTAAATCTTTTCCTATGAATTTTTAAAGTTTCGACCGTTTATGACTTCACAGTGGGCTGGGGGATCCCGCCCAGGCGAGAGGGGCGCGTGACGTCATAAACGGTCGAAACTTTGAAAAATCATAGAAACAGATCTACTCACGCTAGAAGGTCGCGGTTGGTGCTAAAATTCTTAGGATGTAGTCTACTTTCGATTAAAAATCTAAAAAAAAATCAAGGCGCACCCACCATTTGGAATATTTGGAATTTGGAATATTTACTATCTAAAATGGTCTCCTCTGATGGTAGGTATCAAAGAGAAGATTCTAAAGACGAATATTGTCATAAATTATTTCTCCTACAAGGGGAAAAGGAGAAATCCAAAATAACAAAATGTTGAACAGAATCAGCATCGTACGTCCAAAAATTGCCTACTTTTCAGTAGAGCAAAAAAAAAGTCTGCCAAACGCGTGTGGCACATAGCTTCCTCGCATCCATAACCGATTGTATAGATGATCCGATGCATAGTAGTTAATCTCAAAACATCAATCTCTAAGTACCTTCCACTACCCTCATAGGGGACCATCTACTCGCTAATCTATATCTAATAACAATTCTGAGTAATTTCGTCGAAATCGGATGGAAAATGTAGAAGTTACGGCTGTTACAAGGAATTCACGTTTGCGCATGCGCAGCAACTACTATTAGTCTGGGGGAGATGATTTTCAAAGAGGACCATCTACACGCCAATCTGAACAATCCTAGAAAATTTCATCAAATTCGGATGAAAAATGTAAGTGTTATGGCACGTTTGCGCATGCGCAGATTAAGCTGTTAATTTTAAGGCCTTGATTTTCATTGGAGACCATCTAAAACCTAATCCGCATAATCCCTGAAAATTTCATCGAAATCGGATAGAAAATTTGGAAGTAATGGTTGTTACAAGGAATTCACGTTCGCGCATGCGCAAAGGCTACTATCAGTCCGGGGGTGATGATTTTCATAGGGGGCCGTCTACAACCTGATCCGCATAATCCCTGAAAATTTCATCGAAATCGGATGTAAAATGTGATAGTAGAGATAGCACATAGCATACAGAATAGCACATACATAGCATACATCTCAAACTTGTAATGCTGATTTTAACACAGAATGTGTTTTTGCGATGACCTACCGAAAAAAAATCGTCACGAAAAAGCGACAGAAAAAACCGTTACGCGCCTTTTCTAATGATTTTCACGTGCAACCAAGCCGTTGGTAAGGAAATATAACTCCCGCAGTGTTCATTGCACAGAAATTGTTCACCATTCGTTGGAAAGCTCTCAATTTATATAGTATTTTTCTTGTAGTTACATATTTATTTATATAACATTTATAGGGTTTTAGACCAAATTAAATGTCTAACAATCATTTATTTTATTATTGCCAAAGACTCCACATTTATTATTGTTGTTTTTTATTTAACGGATGACTAGCATCGCAAAAACACATTCTGTGTTCCTATGATTTCATACAGAGTATGGAAAAAGAAATAAACCGGGGGTGCAGGGGGGTGGAGCCCCCCGCCGAGGCGCAAAGCGCCGAGTTTTAAATAAATTTTGTTATTTTAGAGTATTTTTATTGCTTTAGTAACCATCAGAACCCAAGAATGTGATTTACAAATACATTTACAGAGAAACAAGTGAAAACACGAAAATTATAAGACATTGGTAAGACACTTGTCTCACTTCTCGAACCGAGTGATTTCTCCGTTATGACAGCTTTGATTTGTGATTCTTGTGTGCGATGCTAACTAAATTACGATTTGCAACGCTCCTAGTGGCCTTAACGAAAAACCAACTTCACCAATAAATCGGATGTAAAAATTTCAACAACACCATAAAATCTCAATTATGAAAAAAATGTAGATGTGTGATGCTGGTTCTTGGAACAATATGAAGGTAGGTACCTAATTCTGTTTTCCACACCTAACTCGGCCGATTTGATGTAATTGGATTTTCCATGTGAAAATTCTAAACTCCAAGTTTATAATCATATAAGCAAAAGAAATAGGTACTTATTGGTTCTTCTTTAATCAATTAAATTGCAGAGTTAGAAAGGGGACTGTGGACCACACATTTTTGTGGTGACAAACGGTGGAAAACTTGAAATAAAATCAAATCAATAGTGATAATGTACAACAAAAAGTGCAGTCGTTGTTGTTTTCTTACTTGGTATGGATGGTAATAAAAGGATCGTCAGTGATGTCGGACATGTCGACGGTTTTTCCTCGCCTCATCACTTCCGGGTGCTTCCTCACGAGTAACCATCCGCAGTGCGAGAAGAACCAGCCCCTGTTGGCGTTGTGAGGGTCTGCGTCTGTCTCGGAGAATTTGTGATGAACTCTGTGGTCCCTGACCCAGTCATAAAGTGTGTTCTTTGGAAAATAAGATTATTAATCGAAGTTATTAATCAATAATATTACTGATATCATTAGATATAGTGTTCTCTATCGAATGCCAACCCGATAGGAGGTACAACTAACCTGACATGAGTAAAAGAGCCTGAATAATAAAGAGCCTGAGGTTGCATATTATGCAACTTCAGGATCAGATTCAGAGTAGTACGCTAAAATTTATCAAATTTCTATGGAGACAATCAAGTTCGTTAACCAGCAATTTTGGACAATCCAAAGTGGTCCAAAATTCAAAAAAAGTCCAAAAAATGGGGTTTTCCCGTTTTTTGTGGTTATTACCTTCAAAATCATGATAATATATGGTATATTTGGATTCAGCACAAAATTTCTGATATTACTGCTTTTTTCAAAAATGAAAATTGTCCAAATTAAGAAAAGTATGTAGCTATTTATATACAATATGAATACGTACAATACAACCCGATAGGAGGTACAACTAACCTGATATGAGTAAAAGAGCCTGAATAATATTCGCCTGAATAATAAAGAGCCTGAGGTTGCATATTATGCAACTTCAGGATCAGAATCAGAGTACGCTAAACTTTATCAAATTTCTATAGAGACAATACATAAAAATTAGGTCTGATACACATAAGGCTTCAAAAAGTCATCAAAATAGGAGCATTTCGTTGAATGGTTTTACCCTGGACAAAGATTTAAAAATTATCGATCAAACGAAGCTTATGTGGAACAATGGTTCTGGAGCCTGGAAGAAACCCGAATCCGAATTTGAGGAAACTAAAAATGTTCCACTTGAGTTGATATTGGATTTGAGATCTAGTACCTACGTAAAAACCAGGTAAAATTAGGTACCGTTTGGTTTTTCTTTTTTCTTTCCCAAACTTTATTTTCAGTTATATTGTACGAGAAGGCGAGAAGTGATACATGGACATCATTCTACAGGGAATTTTTGAGCTTTGACGTCTGGAACTTATAACTAAATTTTGCACCCTTATCAAAATAATGACAACGAATGGCTTTGATTTGTAAGTTTCCAGATATCAACTAATAATGAAACCCGACTGAGGGTAGTCGAAGGGCCTCATTTATTCAGTAAGATGATGAATATTAAGGGGACACATATGTCAATTCCGCGCTGTGGCAGCAATTTTGGTTCTTTTGCGATATTTTTTCACTGGTTCGTCCGATCTTGATGAAAATATCAGGGACTAACCCTCAAAATATTCTGGTTGTATTGTAAAAATCTGAACTTAGTACGACGAATCAAAAAAAAAAACGTCAGCCAAGTTGGGTGGGCAGTATAGCTTCCTCACTCATTGTAACATGGACGTACAGAATCAGTTGGCGAAAAAATTATGATTCAAAGAGTTATTGAATACCAAAATATTAGCGGTCCACCGTCTAGGACCTAACCCACACAATCCCTGAAAATTTCATCGAAATTGGTTGAATAGTTGCGGAGTTTTGGTTGTAACAATAAATTTAAAGTTCGCGCATGCGCAGCGGCTATTGCTTGACCAATTTGATTGAAACTTATAGGGTGTCTCTTAGAAGTTAGTACCTAACTAACCTCCAAATTTGAGCAAAATCGGTTCATTAGAAACCGAGAAACAGAGGTTCCAGGAAATTCACGTTTGCGCATGCGCACTCGCTCCTATTGGTCCAAAGGTGCTGAAATTTATAGGGGACCGTCTAGGACCTAACCCGCACAATCCCTGAAAATTTCATCAAAATCGGACCACAGGTTGGTATAGTTTTGCCCGGGACAAGGATTGACCACAGACAGACCGACAGACAGACAGACAGACAGACCGACAGACAGACAGACAGACACGGAACCAAAATTGTTCGGGAAGCTCTAAAACGCAAAAAGCAAGTGGAAATTTTGATTTTGGAGGACATTTTTTTTTTTTCACTTCTTTCACGAATACAAAGCTTCCCTACCTTCGGTAGTGAGGAAGCAAAAAAGTTGCGTCCCCAAACGTGAGCTGTTCTAAACCTCAATTTTTGATATAAATGTTCCTTTTTCTCCAAGAACACTCAAGCGACCGATCTGCAATTGTGACAGTGCCATCAGTTTACTTAGTGTACTAAATATGGCTAACAAAGTTTTTATGAAGTTCACAAAAAAAAGTTATGAGGTTTAAACAATTTTAGCGATATTTTGAATTTTCACGCACTCATATTTAAGCTCCATGGCGTTATTCCGCAAAACCCTCCATCACAATTAAAGGTACATACTAGAAGAACATCCTCTAAAAATTAGGTTCCAATCGGATGAGTAGTTCCTGAGAAAAAGGAACAAATAAGCTCGAAAACGTAATTTTATAGGAGAGCGGTTTGAATAAAAAACGCGCAGCCGAGTTAGAGCGGTCAGGTTTATCGAAATTTGAATGACTGTTCTTGGCTGTTTCCAACCAATGGTATCAACTCTCGATAGTTCAATATCGATATATGTCTAATAGAATACATCGTTTAGAATCGAAACCTCAAAGAATGATGGCCTGTGTGAAGGTTTACTTGGCTTTTGGTTTATTATTTTCAATAATGAACCTTTGGAATCGACCAAGAAAAAAAAAAATTCTAACACCCCCTCAAAATTTGATGGTTTACGTTTCAAGGTACGTAGAATCCAAAAATCGAATAAAAATTTGGCCGTCCGTCCGCCGTACGCCGTACGCCGTACGCGGCACTTTTGCCACTTAGCATTGACCGATTTTGATGAAATTTGGTATGTAGGCTCCATTTGGGGTCTAGTTGTGCCCCGAAGCTTTTGGTTGATGTAGGTCACTCCTAAGGGTTCCAAAATCAATTTTGAAATTTTGAAAACGCCCTAACTCAAAAAATTTCGATATGAAGGTATTATTTTTCCTTCAATTTATGATTCTATAGAATTTTTAGAATTTTTTGAGACCAAGCGGAGCTCTGTAGGACAAACCGTTCGCTCCCTACGAAAATTTAAGGGTTTATATTGAAATATATATATATATAAATCAAAACACGAGTGTGAATCGCAAAAGAGGCCTAATCTCCGTTCAAATTAGAGCTGACCGAAATGCGATCGATGGTTGGTGATTTTGATTTTTTGATTTTTTTTTTGATTTTTTTTTGATTTTTTTTTTTTTTTTTTGATTTTTTTTTTTTCCTCTCTTTATATTGGATGGTTGGTGATTTTGTAGACGAGTGATCTATATAAAAATAATTAACCGTTGTGTAATAATTTGCAGCGTTTTTAGCTCGTCGTGGTGAAGTTTTCAATCGAAAATGCCGAGATCTACGCGGATTTTCAAGAACAAAAAGAAATTCCGGTCTTTACTGAAATGTGTGATAATTTATACCGTCAAATAATTACTTATTATAATAAACGTTGTTATATCTCCTGTTTCCTCGCGCAAGTTAAGAGGTATTATAGTGCAAGTTTCTCATGACTAGAAAGTACTCACAAATACTCTCTACATGTTTGTAAACAACATAACCGTTGTAATTAATTTTTTTAAATTAATGTTTCTCTTATTGGGCTGTCTAGTCCGTGTTATACTAAATAAATAAATCTCCCAGCACTAGTGACTCCCTAGGTTGCAACCCAAATTTGGAGCTCCTCTACTCATCGGATTTAGTTTTTTTTTTAATTTCCAAAATTAAGTTTATTTACAAATTTTGGACAAAAAAATGTTGTGCGTCCAGACCAAAAATCGACATATATGTCCCCTTAATTCAACTATGAGGACCTGCCTACCTGACCAGCGAGGGAGTAGGCCCAAAGAAGGAAGAGATGAAGCGGGAGTCTGGCTTTGTAGGCCCGGTGGCAGTACAGTCTGTGAGCTCCAGCTGTCACACCTAAGCCAGCGATAATCAGTTCAACAAATCCTGAAAAATTATTCACCACATTTTACTCAATAGTCATTGACACATCTATCTACAAGGAAATTTCACGATAAGTACCAAGCTGTCCCAAGTTGAGGACCGCAAAACTTCAAGAGTCGTTTCTACAACTAATTTCAGTAAAAAAGTGTCCGATAACATTTTTTACTCCACAATTATCCGGGTTTTAAAACTGGTGGTTTTATTCACACTGGTGGGGAATTAATGAATTATGCAAGGGAAGACGTAATAGCCTCGATTTGGAAAACAAGTAGATTAGGTTGTATCAGTAGGTTTAACCGACGAAATGATCCTTTACGCAAAAATATTTCGCTCCAGAAATCCACCATTTATCGTTGAGGAAATTCCAATAAATATATCCGCCAAGTTGGGTGGCTGCATTATTTCCACACAGAAAGACTCAGTCGACAGAATAAGTCGATGGAAAGAAAATTAAACGTAAAATATGCAAAACCTTATATAATGTTCTAAAAATAAACATGTCCATCACTTGTTGGTACATTCCTGATGTTGTTTTCGTTTTATGTAGCTCACGAAATATTTGTCCTACTAATCGGATCTTGATAGAATCAAATACAAAACAACATTCATTGTAGTTTGTACAATAATACGTTATTATTTACGTTCTATAGGAGCGTGGTGAATGTTTATCGTTGAATGGAAGAATTACGAGAGCCTAAGGAGTAGGTGACTAATAGTAAAAATAAACCGAAATCGAAAACTTCCAAGACAATGTCAACATAAACTGTAATCTTATGAATCGCTGAATTATTTTGATTCGATAGTGAGGTTTTGACTGTTCAGTGTCAATTGACATTTTGGTTTATTATTTTCAATAATGAACCTTTGGAATCGACCAAGAAAAAAAAATTTTAAGACCCCCTCAAATTTTGACGGTTTACGTTTCAAGGTACGTAGAATCCAAAAATCGAATAAAAATTTGGCCGTCCGTCCGCCGTTCGCGGCACTTTTGCCACTTAGCATTGACCGATTTTGATGAAATTTGGTATGTTGGCTACATTTAGGGTCTAGTTGTGCCCCGAAGATTTTGGTTGATTGTAGGTCACTTCTAAGGGTTCCAAAATGAATTTTGAAAACGCCCTAACTCAAAAAATTTTGATATAAAGGTATTGTTTTTCTTCAATTTAAGATTATATAGAATTTTTAGAATTTTTGAGACCACCCGGAGCTCTGTAGGACAAACCGTTCGCTCCCTACGAGAATTCAAGGGTTTTACGTACGATAAATCAGAAACACGAGTGTGAATCGCAAAAGGGGCCTAATCGCCGTTCAAATTAAAGCTGACTGAAATGCGATCGATGTTTTTCTTCATGTTGGATGGTTGGTGGCTTTGCAGACGAGTGATCTATATAGAAATAATAAACCATTGAGTAATAATTTGCAGCGTTTTATCAAACATTTCAACAGAAGAGGGAAGTGTAATATTTGGAAGGTCAGACGGTAGGGTTAAGAATAGATAAATCATACTAGGTATCTAGATCACGTAATGGAATCGACCCACGTCACCAATAAAGTGAATTTATTTTGTTTACTCAACAGATCCAAAAATAGAAAATAATAATATAAGGATGTAATCTTTGCAGGCTCGTGTTTTTACATGAGAAGATCATCAACCTATCATCTAGGGTAAATGCGCCAGTAGTCGGATACCTAACTACATCGATGACTTTGACAGTTCATAAAAATTTAAACGTTCAGAAAACCTACTTTCTTTTTGCTCTACAACCTCATGACAGGGTTAAAGAATAAGAGCCATAAGTTAGAATCGTTAAAAATAAATTGAAAAAATGGTTTCAGTGAATTTTAGAAGAAAACCCCCAAACCCCAGTCGGCGGACACATTTTTCCTCATGCCGGACATTTGGGAGCCAGTAGACGGACAGTTCACTAGGAATTCAGGTTTTGTAAAAAACAGAGTGGCCATTCAAAAGAAATAGGTGTAATTATTTTTTTTTTAGTTCGGAAACCCCGAAAATTAAATCACAACCAACCTACAGAGGTGGGTATAACATCACAACAATATTCAGTTGGTAAGTAACTACCAAATGGATAACCAGTTAGTATCTGGAACCACCAAACAGAAGTGTCTAAAATCAATCTTTTTCAGACTTTCTCTTTTGTTCTCATCTTTTCTATACTTATTTATCAATAGATATCTTCAATGGACACTGTAATTATCACCAATTTTTCTCTTCTTTTGCACTGGTTTTGGTTTATCAGTTTCAATAATGAACCTTTGAAATCGACCAAGAGAAAAAATTGTTTAATACCCCCTCAAAATTTGTTGGTTTACGTTTCAAGGTACGTAGAATCCAAAAATCGAATAAAAATTTGGCCGTCCTTCCGCCGTCCGTGGCACTTTCCCCACTAAGCATTGACCGATTTTGATGAAATTTGGTATGAAGGCTCCATTCGGGGTCTAGTTGTGCCCCAAAGATTTTGGTTGATGTAAGTCACTTCCAAGGGTCCAAAAATGAATTTTGAAATTTTTGAAAACGCCCTAACTCAAAAAATTTTGATATAAACGTACTGTATTTCCTTCAATTCAAGATTCTAAAGAATTTTTATAATTTTTTGAGACCACGCGGTGCTCTGTAGAACAAACCATTCGCTCCCTACGATAATTTAAGGGTTGGACGTACGATAAATCAGAAACACGTTTAATTCAGAAAAAGACTGAACGTTACTAGGTCCATTACATAGGTAAATGAGGGTGTCCGTTAACTGGAATTTTCAAGTTTTTGGTTCATACCCAGTAGACGGACACTTTGTCCGCCTACTGAAAGTTGGGTGTTTTGCAGCTCCAGTAGACGGACAAGGCCATTTTCAAGTGATTATTTAAGAAATCGCCTGTTACACCAATTCCACGTCTTCAGGTGAATAACAACACACTAATGAAATGAGATTCATTGAATTGAAACGAAAAATGTGATTTCCATGCCTTATTTCCTCAGAGCACCTCCACAACCAAACAGATAACTCCATCACGGGCTTTCAGTACAAGCATTGTTGCACCACTTTTGTCAATTTCTCAACATTAACAGCCACGCTTTTTGGAGGTTGATAGACTTGTTCCTAGCAAAGAGAAGGTTTGTGAAGGAAAAGGACATAGGCACAATCGCCCCAAAAAACTCTGGACTTATTTACGAGGGGAAAACTGCACCAGTGTCCGTCTACTGGGCCTGTCCGTTAATATGCTCATCTACCCTACCAGTTTATAGACGTTGATAAGTGATTCTCTAATTACAGGTTTTAGCGTCCGGAGTGGATTATTCTCCCATTTGAAGGGCAAATCCCAATTGTTGGTCATCAGTTGCCAAGTAGAAAGTCGTTTTGCAAAAAAAAATGCACTAAAATCATCGAAATTCTTGAAAATTATAACGTTTTTGAATGGTTATAGTTATAAAATGTTATTACCGTACAATTTTCGTGTGTTGTTATACTGTTAAGATCCATGCGATAGGGTTTTATGATGCTTGAGGGTTTGTGAACACGTTTTTATAGTGACTTGCAACATTCGAACGGTATTTCAGAATTTGTAATATTTTAAGTAATGAAAAACGCTTGTCCATTCAAAAGAAGTTCATTACCATCGCAGAAATAAAAGTAGGCGCCAAACAAACAAAAACCAGATATTTCGAGGTATTAACCTCGTTTCTTATAAAAATCGCGGGAAAGAAGGCCCAAACTGACAGGCCCACTTGGTCTTGGCTTCTGCTGGAAAGGTAGGTAGATTTAGGTTCGTGCATTTCAACTCATCATTACCTAATAACTAATTATTAGTTTATTACAGTTTTTGAAAGCACAATCTCCGAGATTTTTGAGATTTATTTTGAAATCTGTTAGGAGTAACGAAACGCCATAGCAATTTTTATGTTCCTTTCAGGTCTAGAGACTAACTGAATGCTTGAAACCTCCTTTACTGAAATCCTGTCATTACCATTGCAATTGATTTTTGCTACAGTAATGACCTTTTCGGTAACGGTGATGACCCAATTAATTAGAAATCATTATTTGGTAGATAATTTTGTGCAATTTGGAGGGTGATGTACAAGGTGTTTTATTACCTTCATGAATTTTATTTGGTCGGTCTCAAATTATTTGAAGCCTCTGAATTTGAATCAAATGTTTATCAACACAAACAACACTAAACCTATTATTATTTGTTTGAGAATCATAAATATTGTTGTAAGGACGACCCACCGCTGGGTAGTAAACAGTCCATTCTATTTTTAGGTTGAAGGTGGCAAGACTTGAAAATACTTCAATGTTGCAGAAAGGAAGGAGAGCAAAAGACAGCGACTTGTTATGTGAAGCTAAGCCCGCATAACAGATCAACGTTGCATTTAGTGCCTTCTGATATAGCAGGGGCTGTGGGATACCTAGTTTCTATCTCACCCACCACTTGGTCACTCGAATTCCGCCCTAAAATTGGAATTCCCCTTTCTATTTTGAAGGTCAAATTAAACGTGTTAAACTGCCACATAAGTTTTCTAACACAACAAGGCAAGTTTCATCCAACTATTCTAATCGCAGTTTAACCCTGTACTTCGCAATGTTTAATATACAATAAGTGTTTTCTGAAGAGAAGTTTTATCAGTTTTATCATGTTATTGGAGGGCCAAGGGTTCACTGTAGAGGAATAATTAAAACAAATCCTCACAAGAAAAGTATCAAAATTTTTTATGATAAACTCGTTACTTCTTTGAATGAGACTGCTTAGTTGTATTGGTGTTCATTCACGTTTACTGCTAAATCTAATTGGGATGAGCGGCAATTGAGAGGGTATAATAAGTGTACCTAGTACACTTTGTACCTAATCATTCCTAGCTATTCTTCCATTATTTTATTTTATGGATTCTTTATTACCATTTGTTTTTTTCTTTGAATTTTATTCTGTTTGGAACATAACTAAATACATTTTATTCAATAACAATTCTCATTCATTGGCGTACGTTGTATAGGTACTTACTTTACCACAAGCGTTGAAAATCTGTTCAAATTTCAACATTTTAGAAGATTTTTCAATTTAACATGTTTTTGGAGGGGCTAAAGGGAGAAAATTTGAAGGAATCGCCATGGGGATACCCATAATATGAGAATCAGCAATGACAGAATCGCGGTTTTTTTCGGATATTATCCGAAATCTTCGAAATTCTTAGTCTTCGCCAGAAAGTGACGACTATTTTCAGTTACTTTCGAATTATTTTCAGTCAATTCGAAAAATAGCCTTAAGAGCTTCAACTCAATTCCAAATTAAAAACGACCAAAAATTGAGATGCTATATTATTCCACAGCGAGTCTTTCAATTTTGAAAGCCGTTGTTGTCTCGTGTTCCATGACTCGTAGCCCATGGTTTGGGTGTAGTTCGTTATCCGCCCCCATTTTGTTCTCTCTTTTGCAAGCACACCCGACCTCCTTTTTCAATTTTTGAGGAGTGTTCCGTAAACTAGATTTCATGTACTGTATGAATAATATACCGCACTTATGTTTTCAAATACTCCAAGCAATGAAACTAGACCTTGAAAAAAGTGGGGGGCGTATACCGAACTATTTCCCTAGAGAAAAAGTCCGATAACCGCCCCCACGACCGAATTGCATTGATTCGGCCTGGGACGTTTTCTTGGGAGAGATAACTGGTGAGGCAGAGAATAACTTTGATCGAAAGTTAAGTTAAGTTCATTCACACTTGTGCGAATTTTTGTGGAGGAGATGTGTGAAGTCAATGGGCATAGATCCATTCGAGCATTTTTTGGACTGCATCAAGAATTTGTATGACCCAACCATAGAATAATACAACACCACAATATGTGTCAGAAGTAATAATCATATTAATAAATGAATTATTTAAACCAAAAATGTTGTCAACTCATAAAGAAAATCATCGGAAACCCTCCAGCCCCAAGAAATGAAAGAAGGTTAAAAAGAAAGTGGCACTCGGATCTCGCTGGGAATGGAAACTGAAACTCTTTGCTAGTAGTCAACACACTGTGATAAATTTCCGTTAAATTATATATATTTTTGTTATTATTTATTGAACTAAGTGTTAAATGCATGTTTTAATATATAAAATCAATTTTGTTGTGGCCCACCACTGGGTGGATCCCACAGTTCATGTTCCACGTTAAGTTGTATATACATATCACTAGCACAACTGTAATGTACTAAGTAAGTACAATAAATTTATTTAAAAAAAAAAAATGTGTTTTCCATTATTAACTATGTGGGGGCGCATACTGAACTTTTTCACTAGAGAAATAGTTCGGTATTCGCCCCCACTTTTTTCAACACCTAATTTCCCAATCTTAACCAATCAAAAATTATAATTCGTCACGATTGTGCTCAAGAAGATGAAATCTAGTTTACGGAACACTCCTCAAAAATTGAAAAACGCTGCAAATTATTACACAATGGTTTATTATTTTTCTATATAATCGTCTATAAAGCCACCGACCATCCAACATGAAGAGAAACATCGATGGCATTTCGGTCAGCTTTAATTTGAACGGAGATTAGGCCTCTTTTGCGATTCACACTCGTGTTTCTGATTTATCGCACGATTATTATTTTTATGGTTTATTATTTTATTATTTATTATTATTATTTTAATGGTTTATTATTTTTCTATATAATCGTCTATAAAGCCACGGAGATTAGACCTCTTTTGCGATTCACACTCGTGTTTCTGATTTATCGTACGTTTATTATTTTTATGGTTTATTGGTTTTTAATGGTTTATTATTTTTCTATACAATCGTCTATAAAGCCACCAACCATCCAACATGAAGAAAAATACTTGGAAAATGTCACCCCACGCATATTTAAGCAAAAACCTCTTTTTTGGCCGGTTATTTGCCCATAACTTCTATACGAATTAAGCGATCGGAATAGTTCGACGTTAGGACCAACTAGACCCCAAATGGAGTCTATGTGCGAAAGATCGGGTTTTTTAGACCGATTCTAAGGCCTTTTATGGCCCGGACGGCGAACGGCGGACGGCGGACGGCGGACGGACATTTGGCAAATTTGGCAAATTTGGATTCTACGCACCTTGAAACGTAAAGTGACAAAGTTTGAGGGGGGGTTATAAAAATTTTTTGCGATACGATCACATAGGCTTATTATTAGAAATAATAAACCAAAAGGAGGTCGGGTGTGCTTGCAAAAGAGAGAACAAAATGGGGGCGGATAACGAACTACACCCCATGGTTTTCGATGAGAAGGTCGTTCGGCTTCCAAGAAGGGAGTCACGTATCTACGGATTTTGTCCTCCACACTTCTTTTCATAAGCAAATATTCCCAAGCAAATATTTTTTAAATAATAATAATAATAATATAAAAATGATTTTATTTATATTATTTTTACTCACTAAGTCCACACGTCTGCCACTTCATGTACGGGACGGAAACGAGTCCCAGCACCGCCCAAATGTGCACGAAAGACAACATGTAGACATGAGACCACTTGATTTCCCACTTGTAGTCGTAGAAGTCATCCTGCACGCCCAGCAAGTTGGCGCGGACTTTGACTCTGACGTCATCGTCGTCAGGCGGCACCGACGCCGCAGCGACGCCGTTGGTCTTCCCGTTGAGTTTGTCGCGAGGGAGAGCGCCGTTTGATTTCTCTAGGAATGCGTGACCGTTGCTTTTACCGTTCTGTATGTTCAGGCGATCGTCCATTCTAGTTCCAGTCTAAAAAAATAAAAGGGAAATTTATTACTAACTGCACAATTATTGATAGGTGTCGCAATTTTGTGATAGAGGCCTATGTAGTGTGAGTTTTTGCAGGATCTATTGACTGCAACAGTTTGGCTGGGTTGTTATGCCCGGAACTACCTTCTACAGGGTGTCTACACTTTCGATAACATAACTTCAGGGTTCGATTCTACAAGGTATTTCCTACAAAAAATATCTCTTAGCAATTTTCTTCTCAAAATTCTATTTTTTTCACTTTAAAGTTTTTCTTCGCGTTTTCGACCTTACGGCACTGATATGGTCATAACTCCCTTAAATCTCCTGAAAATTCAAATCTGACTACACCGTTAGAAAGAGCGTTGAATTACCAAGCTACCTAAAGCAAAATCAAAATTTTTTAGCAATAAAATAGTATCAAAAAATCAAGTCAAAAAGCGAACTTTAAAATTTTTTTTGAAACGACTTTCTTCGACCAATGTTTTCACTGTAAATCCCTGCCCATTTCGGTGGGCGCTCTTCGGAGAAAACATGCTCAAATTGTCACCTTTCCAAAATTCGCATCGTACATAAAGTAACACCTTTCTACCCAATAAAAACACCAAATTTCTAGCTGATTGAAGTTTTTGTTGAGTAGAAAGGTATTACTTTATGATATCTTCCATATCTACGAATAATGCGTATTGTATGTACGAAAAACGAAGGTTTTCTTCGAAAAATCCACTTTTTAGCAGTCGGAATCATTCGAAAGTATTACTATTGGATTCAGCGTAAATAATTACATAGAAAATGACACCAAAATCGTCAAGCCATTTTGTGATCGAGGGGGACCATAAACCGGCTTGAAACACTGGATTTGCTTGTAAAACACACGTTTTTTGACATTCAAACTTCTTTTACTCTTTCTTTTTGAATGTTGAACAGAAAAATTTATAGACCGTTCGAAAGCTGACAATTTGAGCATGTTTTCTCGAAAGAGCGCCCATCGAAATGGGCAGGGATTTACAGTGAAAACGTTAGTCGAAGAAAGTCAAGTTTCAAAAAAAATTTTAAAGTTCGCTTTTTGACTTGATTTTTTGATACTATTTTATTGCTAAAAAATTTTGATTTTGCTTTAGGTAGCTTGGTAATTCAACGCTCTTTCTAACGGTGTAATCAGATTTGAATTTTCAGGAGATTTAAGGGAGTTATGACCATATCAGTGCCGTAAGGTCGAAAACGCGGAGAAAAACTTTAAAGTGAAAAAAATAGAATTTTGAGTGGGTTAAAAGAAAATTGCTAGGAGACATTTTTTGTAGGAAATACCTTGTAGAATCGAACCCTGAAGTTATGCCCATCGAAAGTGTAGACACCCTGTATACTTGGGCTATACTTGAGCTTGCTTGTTTTGGAACATTCCAAAACATTGCAACGCTTAGAGCCACATGAGACCAATCGTAGCTCACACCAATGGAGTGACAAATTCCCGAAACAGCCATATTACGTGCTCCAGATTTGCTCATCCATGGTAAAACCAAGGTTTGCCCACCATAACTGTGTATTAGATGGCTATGCTCGTCGTGAGAGATGGTCAGTATGGCTTGAGCCGCACTTCAACCTATAATAACAAGGTCGTCGTCCTGATCTCTTGGTGCTAACACCCAGAAGAGCCTTACATTGGTGGGTATATGGAGTGACCATATTGATGAATTACGGGTTTTTCAAAGGTTTATTACCTCAAACGAAACATCGTCGCCTTCATCAGCCTTTGAACATCATTCTGAAGATATAACCTGTTGCATTTATGATTCTTCGTCTATTGTCATTCATGGAGGGCGCCCTCACTGGTTCTTCAACCCTTCTTGTTTTTTGTAATTGAGAGTAAGTAAGTAGTAGTGTAATTGAGATAACTAAACTGAGTTTAGTTATCTCAAACTATTAGACTGGTGATCCAGTAATTCACATTTTTCAATATTAGGTATGTAACTTTTATTCACCGATTATTCTACAACTGTTGTGGTACAACACTAGCGTGGCTAGTGGAGTGAAGGGAGTGGGCATGAGAAGAATATTCAAAAAAACAAGAAGGGTTGAAGAACCGGTGAGGGCGCCCTCCATTAATGATAATGGACGAAGAATCATAAATGCAACAGGTTATATCCCCAGAATGATGTTCAAAGGCTGATGAAGGCGACGATGTTTCGCCGAAACATGTACCTTTGAGGTAATAAACCCTTGAAAAAGAAGAGCCTTCATTATCGATGTTTCGTTGGTCTTTGTCTCGGGACATCAATGCTGCCAAAATTCAGAAATATGTTGTTGACACACTAAAAGTGGCTGCAGCAGCGCTTGCCATCAATCAGTAAAGTCAAATAAAGGTGATTGGGGCATCGATTACTTAGCGTGGGATAAGGCATAGCAGGTCAGCCAAGGATCTGGTGCGAGCGGACTACGTATTGTTCATCCTAGAGTGGATGACCACCCAAGTCCTGACAGAAGAAGATTTATCTGGACTGAATTTAAGGCAACGTCTACTCAAAGACGTGCCACTTCGGTTGATGACATAGCCAGAAGAGGCACAACTGGCGCCTTAGACTCTAGTCTTGTCCCTCTCTCCCATGTCCGGGGTTGAATCTCGGACCCTGAAACCAAGCTCCAGTTGGATAATACCTAGTCGCCGAGTGCAAAAAGTACTGATTTAGTTACTTTGAAGTATACATTTTAGAGCAGTCATGGGCAAAGTACGGCCCGCGGGCCAAGTGCGGCCCTCGGGCTAGTCTGATCCGGCCCGCGACACGATTTTGATTAACCCCTAAAATATATTGCGCATAGGAAGTGATAATTTTTTTTTTGTGCAGCTATAATAGTTAACGGGAGCCTTAGGTATGGTATTATCGCATCTAACACTGAGTTTGCATCGCGTGTTTTCTTTCCGTAGAAAATGTATGTAGGTATATCGGTAGTATGGCGATTTAGTGCGATGCGTGTGGCCTGTCCTGTAGGTCGTTCGGTGTTGCTCGGTCAAGTTCGGGATGAATCGGCGCTAGCAATATTGTTTTGTCCGTCATCTTAGGGGTTTCAAACTGCAGTTAAATCTATTTTCCAAACAACTACTCAAGAAAGACGTCACTCATTTTCCAAGGTTAAAATCCATTGCAGTTACAGAAGACAAAGTTAAGAGCTATGAGAAAAACGTAAAATGCCTTCATGAAGAATATGAACGAAGATTCCAAGACTTCAAAGTTATCGAACAGGACCTGGAGATTTTTGGCATGCTATTTAATTTGGATTGTGAATCAGTTAAACCAGAACTGCAGCTCGAACTAATTGAGTTGCAATGTAACACTGAATTGAAACAACTATTTCTCAATGTTTCGAAGATTGAGTTCTACAAGACCCTGTCAAAAACAACTTTTCCAGACCTGAAATCTCACGCTCAGAAGATAATTTCGATGTATTCCTCTTCTTACATCTGTGAACAGGTGTTTTCTACTATGAAGCTTCGCAAAAACAGTGTTAGAAACCGATTGACTGACCATAATTTAGCTTCACTACTGCGAATCAGCTCATCTCAGTTTCTACCAGATTATGATCAACTTTTAGAATCTCAGTCACAGTTTCATCTGTCTCATATTCCTTCATGCTCTTCTAAAGATTAATCATTTTTTGTGACTTGTTTGGAAGTTTTTACCATTTTAGTATATAAGTTGTGTATGATGTACAATTAAACAATAAAAAGGTTTAGGCCCATAACTTGTATTTTTTTTTTTTTTTTGGCCCGTCTCTAAATTTTTAAATTTCATCTGACCCTACTTTTTAAAAGTTTGCCCATCACTGTTTTAGAGCGATACGATAGATTGTACCTAATTGTGAAATATTTTTCCAAATATAAATTTTCGTTGGAAGAGGTCAACATAAATTGGGTTTTCCAAAATCAAAATTTCCACTATCACTTTTAAACTTCTTTGGCTCCTTGACTGTCTACCTGTGTCTTCAAGAACATTACTTCTATTACATAACTATTACATAACATTAGAACATTACCTAACTAATCAAAATCATCGTCCGATCTTGATTAAATTTTCTTGGTTTGTGAGTTTTGATATGGTCCAGAATGAATTTCATGGTCACGCTTTTTCTTATACACAAACTCTAAATCCTTGTAACAAGCATAACACAACTTTTTTTTTGTAAATGGGCCAGTGGAAAAGACGTGTTGTTTGAAGATGGGAAATTAACGTAATATACATTTACGATCTACCTTGTCGATTATTTGAAGCTCTTCATCAAACCTACACTTCAGAAAAATAAAGCATACATATTTATGTATATTCACGTCTGCTTCCCATTCGAAAATCCATTCAAAACTACCTATCTTGCTGGGATGTTGGCTTGCTGGAAACCATTCGATGACTGAACGCCGTTACGAAAATAAGACTAATAAAATTGCACAATGAAACTTTACGTAGCAATTTACATCTGCATTCAGAGGTCTGTCGAACTTTTAGAAACCTTAAAACTTTGATCTTAAAAAGCACTATATTCAGATACTCTTTTGACATATTACCGACGAATTGTACCATAACAGTTATCTATTAAAAATACAAACATTGAGCACAATGAACATTTTTTATTGGTACGTAGGTTTTATAGATTTTAAAAGTTTTAGAGATGCACTTTAACTGAGTTACCGAGATGAAATATGACATAACCGGGTTTTTCTTATAAATATGTATCCATTCATTCTTTCATCTCTTGCTTCATGAGAGCAATAAAGTAAGGCTGCAAATTACAACACAACGGGTTATCTATTCATTTTTCTTACGAATATTCAGGCATTACGTCTATCAGTCCCTAGATGGTCCCAAATAAATTTCATCATGTTCACACTACATTTTTTTCCAAACTCGTACACATAACAAAATTAATTTTTAGAACATAGATAACGATGAAATCACCCGAGTTTGTTCAAATTGTGAAGATGGATGGAAGTTGGTTCTAAACTAATGATAATTGCTGACGAATTTTAAGGTAATTCGATCATCAAAGCTACGCAAATATACTGAGAAATCGACATAAATGACAGTACACTGGAGGAACTTACATGAAAAAGAGTTCTGTACTCCAGAACGAACATATTGTAGAAATCATAAAGCCGGAATAACTATTCAGAAAAACGTCGAACTATTCTCGCACAACCGTGGCATAACCCGGAATGAGCCGTGAGGAAAGACGACATTTCCAGTGCGCAAGTGAAAGGGGCAATCGGAAAATAGACGGCTATCACACTTTCCATCAACGTTTCCAATAACCAGGGTCGGAAAACTTGACATGGTTGACCGCGACTAAAATATTGTTTTCATTGAAGAATCTCTGCCAATAACTTATGATTCAGAAAAAATGGCAACCCAACTTCATAGATTGGAGATATGACCAATAGGCAACTAAGGATCTCATTGTCAGAACTGTGTAATAAGAAGTAGGTACTATACATAAATATGTCCCGAATATGCAGAAACTGGTGAGTTAATAAACACTTCAAGTAGATTATGTCAGATTCATTTCAATTAGATGGAAACTTCAGTGGTTTACAACTTATCGGCAACTTATCCAATGTTTACACTCTTTAATTTGCGCTCCTGACATAATGAAACCTTGACGATCAATTACAACATGTGTGAGTAGGTGTCTTCTGGAGAGAACCTACATAAAAACTCTCTTCTAGGTTTCGTATCGGTCTGTCAGTGGTCTGTATGTTGGTTAAGGTGAAGCTGGTCCCCTATGAAATTCATTGATTATGCTGAAAACAATTGTATACTAAGCTATTTTATGCTAGAAAGTTACACTAAAGCAATGGGAACAGTTACGGAATGCAATGGGTAAAGCTGATGTCATGAGCGCACGTTTCAATTTATTGTATAAAGATTTGAGTCCCCCAACTTACAACAGTTGAATGTAGAATAGCATGTAGAACTAGGATGTGAAATGCTGAATCTGAATTGCAAAATATGGATTGAGGACAGTAATCATAATTGTGCACTATGTACGTAATTCTGGTGAAGACGAAGATGTAATCCATTGTTTGGCGAGGTGCCCTTGGTAATTTGAAGAAGAATTATTTTGGATCCAGATTACTTACTGTAGAAATAGCCTTGATGCTTCAATGGAAAAAACGTCTGCCAAGTTGGGTGGGCAGTACAGCTTCCTCACTCATTGTAACATGGACGTATAGAATCAGTTGGCGAAAAAATTATGATTCAAAGAGTTATTGAATACCAAAATATTGGCGATAATATGCGGGATAGGGTTGCAGGTATTTAGCGGTCCACCGTCTAGGACCTAACCCACACAATCCCTGAAAATTTCATCGAAATTGGTTGAATAGTTGCGGAGTTTTGGTTGTAACAATAAATTTAAAGTTCGCGCATGCGCAGCGGCTATTGCTTGACCAATTTGATTGAAACTTATAGGGTGTCTCTTAGAAGTTAGTCCCTAACTAACCTCCAAATTTGAGCAAAATCGGTTCATTAGAAACCGAGAAACCGAGGTTCCAGGAAATTCACGTTTGCGCATGCGCACTCGCTCCTATGGTCCGAAGGTGCTGAAATTGATAGGGGACCGTCTAGGACCTAACCCGCACAATCCCTGAAAATTTCATCAAAATCGGACCACAGGTTAGTATAGTTTTGCCCGGGACAAGGATTGACCACAGACAGACCGACAGACAGACAGACACGGAACCAAAATTGTTCGGGAAGCTCTAAAACGCAAAAAGCAAGTGGAAATTTTGATTTTGGAGGACATTTTTTTTTTCACTTCTTTCACGAATACAAAGCTTCCCTACCTTCGGTAGTGAGGAAGCAAAAATGGACCGTGTATAATATGATATATGATAAATTTATATAATTTATTTATGTTAAATAAATTAGGATACCTAATAATTATGTGATTATTTATGAAATAAATACTAAACTTGAATAATTATTGATTATTAATTATATAACTTACAAAATAAAGATTTAATTATAAAATTTCTATTCAATTGACTGAGGAGACTTGATAAATTGACTAAGGAGTTTAATTTTTAAATTAGGATGTGATGTTTTCTGATTAATTCACTGGCACTTGTTGAAATCGGTAGCTAAATCTAGACGTAGGTAGTTGATATTGTAATAGCTTAGGGGTTATACTGTACGAAAATTTATGTGATGGTTACCACTCTTCTGATTTTATAGGATTTATTTATATTGTTTGCTGTTATTGTAGGTTATTATCATGTTTAAAAATGAATAAAGTTGAGCATAAAAGACAATAAGCTAAGTTAATCAATCAAAGGAAGTGTTCTATTAGTTGAATAATGAATGTATTAGGTAATGTAATAAGACTTCTAATGAACCTTGATTGTTGAAAAAAAAACTGCGACACCGGCTTTTCACCACATCTACTTGGCAGTATTTCTTGCTGTTCTCTGAGAGGATATTGGTAAGAAGTTTCACTGTACAAATGTACTACCTACTATTAAAATAATTAATGTAATCGCGCGGTTGTTTCGTAGTTACGTATCTACATATCCTTGGGGGAGATTGTGAGTTCAAATCTCAGGTGCCGGGCGCTTTTTCGATTCGCTGATCCCTCGTCAAAACCCAATGAGGCAATGGGAAGCCATGAGCGAAATCATCAGAACGAATTCTGATCTTCCCTTTGGAAGACAGCTGATGACGTCCGCGACTCCAGGAATAGCAGTCGGACGAAAATTCAACTTGAAATGGTTGTTTACTTTACTTTACTTACTTTTACTTTATCTACATATTTCTCACAGGGGAAAAACGGTTTCCTAGTGTGTGTATTTTTCAATATGACGGTATTTCTGTTACCCATTCAAGGATTCTTTCAAAAATATCGGTGCAATCCTTTGACGTATTGTTATGTTATTCTAATAAGGAAAGCATCACACCGCTCGTAAAGAAGCTGTGAAACGTCTGAGGATATTGTTCGCACGGACGTTGTCAATAAATCTCAGATTAGCCGACGCGATGTGATTCATAATCGATATTACCAAAACCTCCCTACCGTTAGCTTTTACAGTATTCCTGATTTTTATCTCCGGATTTACCAATCCCAGGGAAACTTGCTGGTTATTATCCAATACTTTGAACGATAGGGACTGAATGGAAAACATCTAAAAAGTCTTAGAAGTTGAGACACGCGTAGGGTGGTCCAATTGTCGTCACATCAACAATTACATACATGCTGCGAGTTATAACGAAACTTGATACATACGGTTTCTAAGTGTTCTTAATTATAAGGTAGATAGGTTCCTACACATTTTCAGGATTAGATAACATCACTGTGATTCTAACCGATCCTTTTGAAATTTTCATCAAGCTGAGCAGAAACGAAAGGAGCGATTTCCTTTTGAATAGAATCTTTCTTAAAATGAATCAAACTCTTTGCCAACACAATATAAACCTTTTTACCAAATGAATTTAACTCTTTGACAAACGAATTGAATCTTCCAATGAAACCATTAAACCTCCACCATTCAAACGTAAAATTTCCTACAAATAGCAAAATACAATAAATTTTAAAGTAAAACACAGCAAGATTTTATCCTGTTGCTTTTGTCACAGGATCGCCTAATCGCCTTTTGCTTACATCGTCATCACTTTTGTACTTTTGCAACGTAATATGGTTCTTTCCTTACCCAATTGAGGTAGATACTTGAATTTTCCACGCAGAAATTTTCTTCACCGAAAACCCTCCTTGATAAATCCATTAAGAGAATTAATTTTCAATTGAAGCACACTCATTTTTTACGACTATGTTGAACATGATTTACTTGAGCTACTACATCTTCATCCAATCAAAACTAAAGTGGAAGTTGTGAACGCCAGAAAAACGTTTATTTGGATACTGAAGTTTCCAGTGGCTGTCGAAATTAGAAGTTGTTCATGGCACAGAGAAGTTATCATTACTTGATCTTATCAATCAGAAAGGACAAATAGAAACCTGCTTGACCATATAGGAGTTATTAGTACCTTTCGCACAGAGGAGTTATACCTATTTTGATCTTTTCGATAGCCATTCAGTAGGAATTGAATAGTAATAACCTGTTACTAGTAATAACATACGTTTATGACTCACTTCTTTGAGAATTTTGAGTATCCAACATTTCCAGCTCATCATAAACCGGTAACTAACTGAGAAATGACTAACATGAGAATAACTAACAAGAGAAGACGAACTTCCGCGGTGAACGCTCCGACTCAAGAATCCTGATTGAGAAGCCGCCGCAGAATAAGGCTGAGCTCGCGGTATCAACCAAAACATTTTCATTTAATGATGCAACTCCTGAAAAAACATCGGTTGTCCAGAACGGAAAGGCACAGCTCTAGCATCAGGTCACTGATTCCAAAAGCGGAGTACAAGGTCAGTTTTTGTCTCAGCAGACTATTCACCTTGGATGTTGGTCGAACTAAAATATTTAGCGCTTGAAAACTGATCATGGGCCGATGTCTCCAAGGATTTGTAGGCTGTTTTTCAACAGGAATTTAAAGTTTTTTACATTCTTCAACCAACTTATTTGTTACCAGACTAGTAAACAAGAAAAAAGTACGTTAGTCCCGATTGGAATGGTCAAAATACCGTCGAAAAATCGAATGATGTTTAGCTTTAGTTACGATTGAGCACAGTCAAAAATCGGATTTTGAGGCTCTGTAACATGCTTCAACATGTTACAAAAAATATATGAAAAGAGTAGACGACGGATGGAAGCTGGATGGATCCTTTGTGCTTTAAGGTATCGACGTTTTCTATGTAGTGTTAACTAGCTCATCTTCCCCTATTCACTGTGGAAATTGTTGACAAAGCAAGATTTATAGTTTTAATAAGTAAGTACGAACTATTTTCAATATCACCAGAAAAATATCTTACACAAATTGCTATTACAGAGCATGACAAATAAATCCCATGTCGAAACTTTGTATAATGATACTGTGATTCTACTTGTATGATTTAGGGGAGGAACTAAGCAAAATATGTGAGATACTCCCGGTTTAGCCCTTTTTTGGTATTCTCTCCTAAAAATCGTTTAAGGAAATCGTTGAAATCAGTATATTATATCCTAGCTTCTAATATTCTTCCAACAGGTAGGTAGGTACAAACAATTATCATGCTTCTTGTCTCCAGAAAAATATTAAATTTTTTCCTATTTTTGTTTCTGAATTTTTATGCATTGTCCATGCCTTCTGAATTCCAACCAATTCATTCGGTTCTTTTTCACTCGCACAAGTCATGTAGCAGAGAACTACGAACGCCGCAGGAATAGGTATACCTATTTACGACTTCCAGACCACAGAGAAGATTTTTCATACGATTTGAATGATTTTTTGAAAGGCAGTGATAAAAAAAAGATTGCATGTGAAACATAGCAGTAATTTTATTATAATCGGGGCTTTGGATTACATTTCAACTTTGTGTTGGTGAAGGCAGTATTGTGGATTACTTCAATCAATACACCAAAATCATGACCTCGTCATGATAGAATACAACATATTTTCGTGTTTACACAAATTTACCAGCAACTAGGCGGTATCATTAGTAACCACGAGCAATGTGCTACAGTTATTCCCCACCCAATTTCATGCCGAGTTTAGAACGAACCACTCAGTGAATCAAGCGAACTGTTTTTCGGGTTAAATTTCTAATTTCATACAATGTTTTTGAGTCAATGCATGACGATATCACTGAACCTTTGATAATGAAGGAGGAACGAGAGAAATCGGATAAGTCGGTAAATGAGGGGAAATATGGGTGGAGGCACGTCACTCCTCAGTGTTTGCAGTTTTTGAATAGACCAAAATGGGCTTTGGTCATCATATCTAGTGTGTCCATGAATCAAGGTGAGTATGAGTTTTATCAAGGTTCCATCAATGTCGCCTTTTAGTTGCCTTGAGTTGCCCTTTAGTAAGCTACACAAAAACTTTTTAAAAAATACTCTCGTGGGTGGGATAATAAGTGGGACCGTGTTGTGAGTTGGTTGATGGAGAGAATGTTAGAGTTTTAAAAAAAAGGGAGAGTGGAAGATATTTATAGTGAAGGGAAGAGCCGTGCTACCTTGGCTTTTCTCTCCATCTCCTCTCCTTTTTAATAATACAAGAACCAAGTAGAATGAACAACGCTTCAGGAATCGATTCTGCAACTATTATGATACAACTTTTCCCATTTGCAAATAACTTCACCAGAGTATTGAAATGTCCAAGGGGAGGGAGTGATTGGGGGGATAATATCACAAACTACACGCTTTTTCAGTATTTCTATTCCTAACAACTTTTCATAACGAATATTCATTATGAAAGTCATTAGGGTTCAACCGAGCGAGTTCCTGCATGTGTCTCTGGAGACGAGACTCGGACCGGTTGCGGGGCTGTGAGTTCGAGGCCGGCCTCGGGAGCACATTTTCGAGTAAGCCGGTCGCAGTTCCCCCTCGTCCCAACACAGGGCGGTGAGGCCGATGGGAAGCCATGAGCGAAATCAGAACAAATTCTGATCTTCCCTTAGGAAGACAGCTGATAACGTCCGCGACGCCAGGAATGGCAGTCGGACGAAAATCCAACCTGAAATGGCTGTTCATTTACTTTCATTATGAAAGTATTCATGATTTTTCATGAAAGATTCTTTGTGCCACCACAGAACAGATCAGTGGTGCCACCATGGAGCCAGTACAGCAGATTGATTGATTGATTGATTAAGCTTTTTATTTTACCACCAGGGATAGGATAGGGCCTTGAGGCCCTCTCTTACTCCTTCCCTGTCTACAAATAATTTACAAATTCCTCGCTAATCATTCTATAACATAATTCTTCACTTCATATAAATTCTACGTACATCACTTCACACATCCTTAATCAAAATGATAACAACAAAAACAAATCAAATCAATGTATATTTTCTTAGCCATTTTGTCTTAAATTCTTCTTTAAAATTTCTCACCGATTTACTACAATCGAATAGTTCTATGCTTTCATTGTAAATGCGTGTACCTTGAACTATAAACGATTTATTAAATAATGTAGTCTTATGTTTTGGTATTTGAAGCATTCTACTTGCGTTACGTGTGTCTCTTGACTGTACCGAATCCATCTTTTTAAATTTTTCAAAAAGGTATGAAGGGGTTTCGAATTTTAAAATTTTAAATACCATCGTGGCCAGTGCTAATTCCTTGTTGTCTCCAAACTTCAGTAAACCCAATTTTAAATAATATGGCGTTATATGTACATCGATTTTAAGCCTGAAAATAAACCTGATGGCAGCGTTTTGAGATTTTTCCATTGCACTCACTTGTTCAGCATTAAGGTCACAAAATGCCACTGTAGCATAATTTAGTATTGGAAATAACAGTGATTGCACGAGTTGCAGTCGCACATGTTGGGGGAAATCTACTGCCATTCTGCGCAATTGATAAATTCCACCATACATTTTGTTGCACATTGATGAAGTTTGCAAATCCCACGATAGGGAGTCTTCAATCCAGACACCTAGATTTTTAAGTTGGTGAGCATAGTTCAATGGCACTCCCTCAATTTCAATCTTCGGGACGTTGTCATAGTTTATTTTTAGTAACAATTGTTTATATCCTAATATCATCGCTTTACTTTTTTGTGGGTTGATTGCCATTCCATATCGTTTGCACCAATTCACTAATTGTTCAATATCAGAATTTAGTTTTGCTACGTTTTGATTGAGGTCTTTTAACTTTGAAGATAGATAAATTTATAAATCGTCGGCATAACTGATATGTTGGCAGAATACAAACGAACTAGGCAATCAGTTAATGTATGGAGTAAACAATGTCGATGACAGAATCGACCCTTGAGGAGTACCTATGTGCACACCTAGCCAAGAAGACAATTCACCTTTAGGGTCTTTAATACATTGTTCCCTCCCCAATAAATATGACCGGAACCACGACACCATTTGGTTATCAATACCTATCGATTCTAGCAGAGACCCCGTATTTCGTGGATTTTTGGGTGTTTCACCTAGAATACAGATGCGATCTTCTACGGTCTACTTACCAAAACCGCTGGTGCCAGACTGGTTGTTTGGTTGGGGTGGGGGTCCACTATTAATGACTCGAAATACTTATTACATTGAGTGAAACTATTTTCTATGAAATTCCCATCCTTATCCAATGGGATGTCCCCTGGAATGCATGCATTACGTAGCAATGTATTTAGGAGGTTGTAGGAGTTCTAGTCAGAGATAGAGCGTTCAGACTCAACTCTCCTACCAATATCCTTTCCCTTTCAATTCTCAAATAGCGTCATGTTATTTTCTTCGAGCAGTTTGATGAGAGAATGAGTGGAGGAGTTCCTAAAAAAGGGGATTTGGTAAGGGGAGGAGAATTTGGGTTTCCCCAGTTCTCCAGTGGAAAACTCAAAACTATGTTAAATAATAATACAAGTTTTAAAAATTATCTCTCAAGTGGCACCATCCCCCAATGTTTGAAGTTCTGTCCAACTACACTCTCTCCCTCCCTTCAAACGCTATTTCGAAAGTTCTGCAACCCAGAAGGCAACTAGATATGGGACGTATTATATTATAACTTCATCGAAATAGAACAAAAAAATTAATGTTTGTACTTGTTATCGGTGGCATAGCATCCACCGATTATCTGAACGCAACTTTACAGATCTGGTCTTTAACTTTATTTTTTCACATTTTGACACCTGAAATTTTGGAACATTGCAAAGTTTATTACATTGATCATTTTGATATGTTGAACATTTGGATTCGTCAGACATTTCGGTACGTTCTACATTTTGATACATTGGATATTTGTATTTATATTTTGACTAATTTTGTCCAGTGCTAAACTTGCTCTCTTTTCTTGTCATTTCTGGACTGTTCAATGGATTAGCTGCAATTTAATGGGCTTTTCATCGTCAGGAATTGTGATTAACGGCCTGCTTCATCTAATGGTGCCTCACATCGAGAGAAGGTTCGAGCTGAGCTCGACAGAAGCGAGCATCGTCATTAACGCCTACGACATCGGTTCACTCATTCTCCTGATGCCCATCACTTACCTGGGGAGTCGACATGGAGCCCACAGACCCCGTATCATCGGACACGGGGCCATCCTCCTGGGGACCGGCTCGCTCGTCTTCTCACTCCCCGCCTTCATCACTGGGCCCTACAACAGCGAGGTGATCACCAATCTGTGCCAAGCCAAGTCACCCTTTGTCGACAAAGTAAGTGCATGAAAGCGTACGTATAATAATATAATATACGTAAAGTACGTAAAGTAGTCCTTAGTACGTAAAGTAGTCCAGTAGTCAACTTTATTGGGATTTGGGTCCAACAGCAAAATCCTCATCCTCTGAGCCCTGATGAAGAAAATAAATTTTTCTAAAATTTGGTGAAAGAGGAGGATTTTGCTGTTGGACCCAAATCCCAATAAAGTTGACATAATTTACTTCGGGTCGATTGTCTTACACTACTGTAGTCCAGTAGTACGTAAAGTAGTCCTGTTACTATAAAAATAATAAATATTTTACACTTTTTGGTTTATTATTTTCAGTAATGAACCTTTGGAATCAAGTCTAGTTGTGCCCCAAAGCTTTTGGTTAGTGGCAGGCACTTCTAAAGAGTAAAAATTGGGGGAAAACATTTTCAAAACGCCCTGGCTCGAAAAGTTTTGAAATGCACCCGGAGCTCTGTACTAGGTACTAACTATTCGCTTAATTAGGATAATTAATTTCCTAATTAATGAATGTTCCTTGACTTTTTTTCATCAATTTAAGATAGTGTTAAACGAATGACCCCACCCAGACGATCAACAATTGTTGAATGCAAGTTTATTGTGAAATTTATCTGGACACGAGGATTTCTCTAGCCTTTCCTTAAGGAGCTAAACCCGACCCCTCCCTCCTACCACTGCCCACTGATCCCTAGAAGGTAGTTGAAGGGTAACTTTACAGAGAAATAATAAGCCGTTTTGTAATAATTTGCATCTTTTTAGATCGAATGAAACCACCCAACGATCAACTATCGTTAAATCAGCAATTATTGCGATATTTATTAGACCCACGTGTACTCATGAGCTAGCACTAGAGAACCCACTCACCCCTTCGGACCACAGTACGGAGGTTCTTGTCTCCATTGTTCCTTAGGTAGGACTAATGATGAATCAGAAACACTAGTGTTAACACTCGAATTCAGTGACGGAAGTGAGGCAAATTTCAGCTGATCGAAGGCGACCTTTCGCAGACGGATGATCTATACAGAAAAACTCGGCGCTTTGCGCCTCGGCGGGGGGCTCCGCCCCCCTGCACCCCCCGGTTTATTTCTTTTTCCATACTCTGTATGAAATCATAGGAACACAGAATGTGTTTTTGCGATGCTAGTCATCCGTTAAATAAAAAACAACAATAATAAATGTGGAGTCTTTGGCAATAATAAAATAAATAATTGTTAGACATTTAATTTGGTCTAAAACCCTATAAATGTTATATAAATAAATATGTAACTACAAGAAAAATACTATATAAATTGAGAGCTTTCCAACGAATGGTGAACAATTTCTGTGCAATGAACACTGCGGGAGTTCTATTTCCTTACCAACGGCTTGGTTGCACGTGAAAATCATTATAAAAGGCGCGTAACGGTTTTTTCTGTCGCTTTTTCGTGACGATTTTTTTCGGTAGGTCATCGCAAAAACACATTCTGTGTTAATAACAAACCGCTGTGTAATCATTTGCAGCGTTTTTACTTAAATTTGACCCTGTTGCAGCCTATTGTCCTACGAAAAACGCTGCAAATTATTACACAAAGGTTTATTATTTTTCTATACAGATTTGCCATTTGCACCATCTACCAACCATAGGTACTACCTACCTACCACATACCTATTTCACAAACAAGTTCATTTGGAAGAAATATAAGCTTCACACTCAGTTCGATGAAACAGGGAGTTGAGGAAATTTGATTACTGGTTGCTAAGGAAGCGAAACACCGAGTACAACTCGGAGAAACGAAGTTCGTTTAACGAACAACGATCGCATGTGATTCTGATTTATCGTAAGTCCTACCCTTAAGTTCTCGTAGGGAACGAACGATTTGTCCTGCAGACCTCCGGGTGGTCTCAAAAAATTCTAAAAATTTAATACTATTTAAAATTGGTGGAAAAACCATAAGTACCTTTATCGAGAATTTCGAGCTAGGTCTCTTTTGAAAATTTCAGCTCTTATAATTCACCCCTTAGAAGTGACTGACATTAACCAAAAGCTTCGCAGCACAACTAGACTAGGTAAGCGCAGATTAGAGGTGGGCCGTATCGCAAGAGGCGCATTTGTCCGAGAGATTAACCGCCTAGACAAATGCGCTCCGCCTCGACTACAGTGTGCGCACCTCAGTTTAAATCCCATTGAACGTATCCAGGCGGATTTTCACGATGCGATGCTGCCCACCTCTAGTCTGCGCTTACCTTTAATGAACCCCTTGTACCAAATCTCATCAAAATCGGTCCATGGTAACTTGGGAAAGTGCCGCGTACGGCGAACGGATGGACATTTTTTTATTCGATTTTCGGATTCTACGTTATACCTTGAAACGTAAACCAACAAATTTTGGGGGGAGGGGGGGATTAAAAAAATGTTCTTGGTCGTTATTGAAAATAATAAACCAAAACCGATGGGAAACGATCTAAGTGTACATAAAATTACCTTTAGGTATCTTACATGACTCATACATGAACGAATTTGTCACGAGTACTTACGAACTTAAATTTTTTGACGTTCACCTCAGATTTTTTTTCAATTTAAATATTTTCTAATACGTTTCTATTCATGGCAACAAAATACACAGACCCGTGATAGCTCAAAACTATTGTGCCCGCCCATTTTATTGGAATGATCAAACAGTTTCATAAATTTATCAATTTCAATCTTTGTCGATCACAGTGACAAAATAACCCAATAAAATCTTCCAGAGGCACCCACCCACCCAACGAGCTATAAAATGATAGATCAATCAGAATCCCTAATGGCATTTTGGGAAAAGTTGGCTAGTACACTGCCGTCAGAGGTTAAAACATTCCATCTCCACATTTATTGTGTAAAAACAAAGTAGGTATTTAGGTAAGTGATGGTTTTTACACCTTCCACCCATGACATTGGGCTGAAGCAGGAAAAGCTTTTCATGTCGCACAAACCGAATGTAAGAAGAAAATTAAGAAATTAATTGCAGAAAATGTTAAATAAATTTAATGTAACATTACACAACCAGTAACTTCTGATATATTTACTAATAAAAACACGATTTTCATAATCATTCTATGAACTGGCGCAATCATGACAGTACTATCTTGTTCCAAATCAGTTTGTTTGCTTTCACGGTTGCATTACAAGTTCCGGAGCTTCTACTGATCGGATCGCGATGTCATCGATGTGTAATGATCGTGTCCAGTAAAACTAACCTTCAAATTTTAGCAATATTTAGCATCAGATCGTGAGACATTGATGTTTGAGGATAATCATCTTGCTTTCGGTCCGGTATAAATTACATTGATAGGGGTCCATTGGAGGTCAAACACTCAAAGTTTCGGAATCAGAACATGATTTTCATACTCGTAGGATGAAGCTGATTTCATCCAGTCACGAGACCAAAATGGTTTAAACAGCTCTCTAACAGAAAATGATTGAAAAAAAAGAAAAGATTTTGGGGCACCCAAACGGTTGCATTACATGGCATGTTGCTCAAATATTAAAACATTAAAAAACAAATGGGTGTGGCATATTTCTTCCTCGTATACATAACCCGATTGTTATAGATGATCCGATGCATAGTAGTAAATCTCAAAACATCAATCTGTAAGTGCCCAATCTATGAATATTGTTGAAAAATGTAGAACTTAGGGCAGTTAAAGGGTTTCACATGTGCACATGGGCACAAAATACTTTCAATTTGGGGGCCATGATTTTCATAGAGGACCATCTCCATCCCAACTCGCCTAATTCCTGAAAATTGCATCGGAATCAGATGGAAAATGTATAAATTATGGCTGTAACAAGAAAAACACGTTTGCGCACGCTCAGCGGCTACTATCAGTCCGGGGCAATGATTTTCATAGGGGACCATCAACACGCCAATTTCAACGAAATCGGATGAGAAATGTAGAACTTATGGCTGCGGCAAGGATTTCATGACAGACAGACAGACCGACAGCCAGAGAGACACGGAACCAAAATTGTTCAGGAAGGTCTGAAACGTAAAACGCGAGTCGAAATTTTGATTCGGAGAACTTTTTTTTTCAACCTTGAAAAATGAAAACGAAGCTTCCGCTACCTTGGTAGACTCGGAAGCAAAACGGCATGGGCCAAACAGGGTGTTTCGTGTTTCCTATAGATGACCATCCTTTTTATCTCCGTTATTTGTGGATTTTACGTTGAATTTTATATACATTTTACTTCGACGAATTTAATTTTACTTACGCTCCTGGGTGAGTCTTGGAGCGCTCAAAGTTAGCCTTCGCGTGTTTGCGTGCAATTTCGATACGATGGAAAACCCTCTATGATTTTGGGCTGTTTTGGTTTATTATTTTCAACCTTTGGAATCGACCAAGAAAAAAAAAATTTAACACCCCCTCAAAATTTGATGGTTTACGTTTCAAGGTACGTAGAATCCAAAAATCGAATAAAAATTTGGCCGTCCGCCGTACGCGGCACTTTTGCCACTTAGCATTGACCGATTTTGATGAAATTTGGTATGTAGGCTCCATTTGGGGTCTAGTTGTGCCCCGAAGATTGTGGTTGATGTAGGTCACTTCTAAGGGTTCCAAAATCAATTTTGAAATTTTGAAAACGTCCTAACTCAAAAACTTTTGATATAAAGGTATTGTTTTTCCTATAATTTATGATTCTATAGAATTTTTAGAATTTTTTGAGACCACCCGGAGCTCTGTAGCACAAACCGTTCGCTCACTACGAGAATTTAAGTTTTGGACGTACGATAAATCAGAAACACGAGTGTGAATCGCAGAAGAGGCCTGATCTCCGTTCAAATTTTAGCTGACCGAAATGCGATAGATGTTTTTCTTCATGTTGGATGGTTGGTTGCTTTGCAGACGAGTGATTTATATAAAAATAATAAACCATTGTGTAATAATTTGCAGCGTTTTGCTTCCGAGTCTACCAAGGTAGCGGAAGCTTAGTTTTCACTTTTCAAGGCTGAAAAAAAAAGTTCTCCAAAATCGAAATTTCCACTCCCGTTTTGCGTTTTCGACCTTCCTGAACGATTTTGGTTCCGTGTCCATCAAACAACGTGATAAATAATGAACCCCACATTACTTTCATGATTGAGCCCTTTTCATGGTACTTTGGTTCGTCATTCAAAATTAAACATTAAAATACTCGATATGCATCGTTTTTGTTATATCCGACACGTAAGCAAAATGTTCGACTCACCTGAATAGCGAAATTGGCCCTGCAGATCTGGGGTTCATCCATATCGTCACCTTCTCCCATTATTACGGAATTCTCGACGTTCCTTCAACACAATTGGATCATAAATCTGAAAAAAAGTATCCAGGAGTCATAAAATTGTATTGTGCAAGCCAGAAAAACCAAAGCTCTCATGAAACTTTCCGGCGAAATCAGAGGTTTCTGACGATGACATGGCACCTGTATATGGAAACCGTAGTTTGTTTTTGAAATTTGATATATCGGTCGTAAAATGGGAATAAAAGTTTCACACCTACAGCCGCAGGTTGATGTGGACACTACTAATATTATCTTCTAGGTATCAGGGCTGAGCTAGATCGCGATGTCGATTGCTCACGATTGATATGTAAAAAAAGTCATCAATTTGATAGTTTTGATTTGTCAGTTCTGCTATATATAAATAAAAAAAAGCTCGTCATTCAATATTTTTTTAAACTCCATTTTTTCTGCAATTTTTGATACTATATTGATTTTGGAGACTAAAACGTTGGTTCTCCATTCGAAACATCAAAACTCTACATGGATTTGGGGTGAAAACAACTATAAATTAATTTAGGAATGGAAAAAATAGAACATGAATTTAGGAATAGTATACAATTGGAAGCATAATCAGGTAGCTGGAAGGAGGAGGTATTTTTATTACCGGAGAAAATGTTAACAAATCAGAGCGTTTAGTTGAATCCCACCCAAATACCAGGATGTAAATTCGTCAGATTTGGTTGGCACAACGTGGATACTACACTGTTTTAGCTCTACATTTTTAAAGGTATTCTTGTTTAACGTTTAAAGATGTGTTTTGACGCTCGTTGCTCAACTAGTTCACTCATCTCAATGCTTTGCAAGGATTAATAGGAGAGAAGCTTGTGTTATCACAGCCACAGCTGATCAGCCTCCCTGGCTTCTCCTTATCCGTTCCAGTAGTTCCCAAGCCTATATTTAAGTACCAAATTTTAGAGCTGAAGGATGAACATGAGAGGAGTAAGTTTCAACGCTAATACAACTGAACTGTCATCTGTGAAGTGCTCCGAATTACAAATAGTTGACCAAAATGATCAGATGGAACTGAAGCTTTTGGATGAACAGAAGATAAGTTATCGCTAAGTTAAATGCTCTTAAGTTACCGGTCACGGTATTCTTCTTATGAATGGAAGGCAACTCCAATCAATTTTTGTAGCAAAATGTAGAAATATGTAATGTTCAGATATAATATTATTATATCTCCAAATATTATATCTCCATATATTATTATATCTATGTATACCTAACTACGATTGAAAGTCCTACGAATTTTGAAAAATGTAAGAATCTATATGTTTGCAAATTAATGTTGTTTGTAGTTGAGGTTGAACCTAAACTAAACTTAGGGACTGGCCTAACGATTTAGAAAATACTCGAAAACTGAAAATACTTGACCACTTTTAATCTCATGAACTGTATTTCTCTGAAGAAAACATAGGCAATTGGCCTGGAACCCACAGTTCCTCTGCATTCCACCTCTAAGCACAGCGTTTTCTTCAAATTTTGCTTTCCAGCACTTCCACCAGAGAAAGATAATCTGAAAACTCAGAAGAAGTTGTATGATTGCCTGTAACTACCCTGCGGTATAAACTGACGGCCGGGCGTTGTTTGCCTTGCTCTCTTTCTCTCCTAAGTCCTTTCTCATCACTTGTAATGCGCAAAAAATCCTACTTTGAAGGGAGCTTCTCACTTCAGGCGTGTTTTCAAAAAAATTGGGCTTGAGTTGGTTGTTTCACATGAAGATCCATCTTCATTTCTAATAAATTGAAACCACAAACAAGAATTTTCTAAAACTGCTCATTTTTCGTTCTAGAAAATTTGGTTTACTATTTTCAATAGTGAACCTTTCGAATGGAGTAAGAAAAATACCTAAATTTAACTCCATTGGTGGTAAAAAGCACGAAGTCTCTTTTTGATAAGGGAAAGGACATTTTTCAAATTTTCAAAGAACTCTAGAATTATTGTAAGTTTTCCTGTAAGTAACCCAGTGTGTTATGTCAGTGTTTACACTCTAGTTGACACTTGAGTATACTTTTCCGGCTTTTGACTGGAAGTTGAAACGAAAGTGATTAGGAAAAGTTCAGGTAAGCTGTACAAATAGGTTTGAGCGATGAGGTAAACTTCTCGTTTCCATTCTAAAGCGCCAAAAGTTAGTACACGGGACCACAAAACGAGGAGTGACTGTGGGAGGGAATTGAATCTGTTTAATGTGTGCTAAAGCTAGGTATCAAATTACTAGAGCACTTTATTTGTGAGGTCACCCCTTGGTGATCGACAGACAACTTGTGTGAACATCTCTTCTGATTATCATCATGTTAACTTCTCCCCTAATCTTCCTTCAAAGCAGAAATTTGACTCGCAGACTTTTGGTTACCTCGGGAAGTAGAAGTTACTGCGGGAGAGCTCTGTAAATTGTGTGAACAATGAAGCTACGAGTAACTTTCCTCATGTGTATTGAACAGATTTTATAAACCTGTGGGTAGTTTTATTCAAGCAATCTGTGTTCTCTCCTATTCATCCCAAGACGAAAGTCTAAGCTTCTAAGCTCCTTCCAACACATGCCGCACGGATAACCAGTAATCTATAAAATTATCAATTAATCATCTAGAAACAGAACACAGCCACAACTCATGGAAACACTAACCCTCTACACAGCAAAGCGTTGCAGAGAGGTTTTCTGACGCTTTACAACTTGTGACCAAAACCAATAATAGCCACAAATGCCTACAAATTAATACCAACACATAACAAAAAACGTTAACAGATAAAAAAGTTAGCATTTTTATGCTGCTTCAGGAACCAATACCATACGGATGGCTTCTATATGGGCTGCTATTTTTCGGGAATTTCCTGCACGGTGTCGGCGCAGTCCCCCTGTCTACCCTATCACTGACCTACCTAGACGATGCGGTACCATCTTCAAAATCATCGCTCTACATAGGTGAGTCTGTTCAACATTTCGATATCGTTTCAAATGACGTGAATTCCGAGCACAATGACCTTTTGGAAACCGATTTTAAGGGAGAGTGCTGGGCCCGTTCTCATCTTTGAAGGGCTCCTGTTCCCACAAAAATGATGTAAATAACTTGAAATTTTGATACGGACATTTACTTTAGCATTGGTAGACAATCAGCATTCTTCTTCGATAATATTCGCCGATGAGGTTTAAGGAAATACGGACTGGAAGGGTTTGACCACATCCAAAAGCTACCACATTATTCAACTCAGTCATCTTATCACACATTCTCTTAACACACAGTTTTAGCAACAAAAAAATCACTGGAAGAAAGGACATGGGAGGGTGTTGGGTTAGCTGAGGTGTACGAAAACCAAGAGCCAAAGGTCCTACAACAACAGACTCATGTGCCAGAACTTATGTTCACGGGGCCTGGGCAGCTGTAAAGAGGGTAATAAATGAGAGCAGATATAATAAATATATGGATCTCGAAGAGGTCAAGTTATGCTCATTTGCGATTAAGATCTTCCTGAAAAGATTGCGGACCTTTTGAGTCTGTCTATGGTCAATTCATTGTCCTGGTCGTATGTACAAAATTTGTACATAATAACTAACTATTTAATAGTTAGTTCGATTCTGATGACATTTTCGGGGTTTGATGGTCCCCTATTAATTTGATCATCAAAACATCTTACGATTGATTTGCCCGGTTCTGCTCTCATTTTTTGGATGGTTTGGGACTGAGGCTGGGCCCATGATGATTGATTTCACCACAATCCGATCAGTAAAACATTTTTACACGACAGTTTATTATCTTGCTGTAGAGATAGCTAACCTGCAAAAAACACTGCTTCGCCATTGTCAGTACCTACCACCCATATTTTTACGGAAGCTTCACTATCAAGATTAGGTATTTTGAAACAGAAAGGGCGAACTAGCAAAACATTGTTATCCTAGAGTTAAGTGCACTCATTATATTTATATCGAAATGGTTGGTAGGTAGTGACAATTGCAAAGTTGTGGTCTTTGCAGAGGAGTGATCTGTACAGAAAAATAATAAGCCTTCGCGAAATAATCTGCAGCGCTTTCAGCCAAAAGCGTTTATTGAAAAAAATAAACCTTGAACGTTGTAAGTGTGTAAGACTAATTTGGAACAACCCTTATCCATGCTCCGCACTACCGGTTGCTATTCGGGGGTTGGTATCAGTAGAAGTAAATGTTTGGCTCATTTATCCATAGTCACATACATCATAAGCTTCCTGAGCTTTTGTCTCCCAACATCTGTAATGGTAGTAATTTTGGCCCCAGGTGAAGAGAGTATTTTTTCACATGAAATACGCACTTATCCAGAAATCCATATTTATGTGCAATTGTTTACAATGCATCATTACTTAGTAACATAGCCCCCCGTCCTTGTGAACCAAACGGTAGGTTTATCAAACTATTATATTTCAAGAACAAATTTACCTACTCAAGAAGAGCCACTTTTAACATGTCCACTTGTATTAAAATACAAAACTGTTACAGTTTTGTAACAGTTGGATACAGTATCCACCCGGGACAAAGCTGTAACGACCAGGAAAGCTCTGAAATAGTTATCACGCAGATGAAACTATAATAATACGAGTATATACCCAAGATCAGTATAGAAGTTACAAGTTAGTGAAGTAGTAGCATCAGAATCATCACCTAATTATGAATAAGACTGCCCAAGAAAAAGAAAAGAAATAAACATCTAGTATACATTTACAAAACGGTATGCTGAGAGCAATGCATAGGATCTGAGTTGACATTTTGGAATTTTTAGTTACCTACTAATGAATTACGCGTACGTTTTACAAGGAGGATTTAGGACGTGGTTCGATAGACTAATATCGCGGGCTTGACTAAATGCCTAATCAGTATTAATGAGTATTACTTGTACAGCAGGTATTGACAATGATGAATGGAGGAGGTCTATGAGAGGAATTATTCAAATTTGGTGTATTTAAACTCGGAATTTCCCCACACTCATTCGTAATAAGCGGAGTTTAAATGATTTTCCAATTGACTCCATCCCAGCTTTTCCCCATATGAGTGGTAGCGATTTTGGTTCATGATGACGTTCTACAGGCTCAAATAGTTATCCAATTTTCCTTTAATATGACTATTGAGAGACAAAATGTACCCATATTGCTTACGAGTCTACCAGGGTAGTAGAAGAATTGTTTCTACTTTTCAACGTTTCAACATTTCCACCCGCTTTTTACGTTTTGGGCCTTCTTGAAAAATTTTGGATCCGTGTCTGTCTGACTGTCTGTCATGAAATCCTTGTAACGGGCAAAACCATACGAAGTTATTGTCCGATTTCGATGAAATTTTCTGGGACTATGCCTATCGATATGATGATCCCTTTGTAACAGCCATAACTTCTGCATTTTCCATCCGAATTCGATGAAATTTTCGGAGATTGTGCGGAGTTACGAGTAAATGGTCCCCTATGAGGGTAGAGCAAAGTACTATGCATGGGATCATCCACACAACCTGGTTTTTTAAATACAAAATTGTTTGCATGCTTATGGAGGGCCTAGGCCTAGGGCCTTTAACTGTTTAATGGCTACGTACTCCTCATCAATCTAAATATAATTCTCTATTATATTACATTCACGTACATACTGTTTCTAGAAATAGCACAGCTCAACGAGTAACGTAATTGGTCTTTGCTGGTGAAAAATGTTTCGTTTTTGAGGCCTGGACATGTAAACCATTAAACTTTACAATAGTGAATTGTTGACGTAATTCAACAATCATAAAATTAGTATTCAATTACACATCGGCAGCTCGAGGGATCGATTTGGGTTACGATCTGAGATTGCAAGAAATTGTATAGGAAAAGTTGATTTATATAAATTGGTATTTTAGTGAAAACAGAGAGCCACTTCTACTTGTCACAGAGCATTTCAGATTAAAGGAATGTTCTCACTTTTCAATATCAATTCTCCCATCCAAAGTAGACTTACTGTGCTCCTTTGGGAGCCCCCATTTGTCCCTATTTTATAAACAGATATGAAATACAAGTAGATTAATGATAAATTCTCGGGCTTGACTCAACTTGTTGGATCTATTAAAATTTGCCTTCGAAATCTGAGTCAATCAATGTTATCTTCAATCACTGCTCAGCCATATTTATACGTTATGTTTCGCAAGTTAGCTCCAATATTGACACACTCGCTAATAAGTTCAGAAATAGCACAACTGGTGGTAGTTAGGAGATGATCCACCGTTAATTCTATCGCAATCGGATAATCAGTTTCCACAGTGCTTGTAAAAACGTGATGAAATTCAACGTCAGTTGTCACGTGAGTCACTCCACTAAGGAAAAATACCAATACTAAAAGGATGGTGAGTTTCACACCCTCTTGAAAGTAGTTCTTTGCATATTACATTCTTTTTTTCAGTTCTATCAAAATTATTTTGTTTTTCGATATACCGAAATACCTAAAATAACTAATCTCAACATTATAATGTCGTTTTAGGCTACTCCTCCCTCCAAGGTAGATTCTAACTAAGCAATGAATAAATAAGTTCCGGATGAGCACAATTTAAAGAAAAACAGTATTTTTCACCAATCTTCGTTTCTTCAATTGAGAATTTTCCGGCTCTTACGTAAATCGAAAATAATTTGAGGTCAAGACCTTGCATCTAGCTTGGTTCTATCCTGCTGAGATAACGTTTACAGGATGTTATGGGCTTCTGGGTATCCTCCAGATTGCGATTTGCTAATATCCAGCTGCCTGCAATAACTAAGACCCTGTCTGCCTGACGGTTAGTCTGTCCATCTGCGATCAATCCGTGTCCCGAGCATAACTGTACGTTTTGAATTTGGAAATATGTTGGGATTGCTTTGGATTTTAACAACTCTATGAAGCGCTTATTCCCTAACAAATTTTAGAAGGTTTTACTTACCAAAACATTTTTGAAATAAGTGATGTAAACTTATATCATAACCTTCCCTCAGGTTTTTCTAGGACGTGCCACAGTAAGATTTGGGCGTTCCGTATGCGATTAAACGGGGTGACGGAGGTCAACACCCAACGGAGTAAGAAAATAATCAAATACAAATCATTTTTAGACCATTCTGAATCCAAATCCATGAAAAAAACAATAGGTTTATGTCTGTGTGTATGTGACAAAGTCTTGTGTGTGTTTTTTAGTTCGACGCGGAAATCTATCAAGTTGTATACAACGCCACCGGAATTTTGAATTCTGCCTTTAGGAGGGGGAGGGAGTGAAGCTTTAAACAAATTTTGAATTTTCGATCATAATCGAGATTTTCTCAAGCTTCAATTTCCCACCGATTTGCTTGGTTCTTTTATTGTTCGACGCAGAAATCTATCTAGTTGTGCGCTACGTCGCCGAAATTCTCGTTTAACCCATTTCAAGCCGAGGGTAGAAATAACAGAGTAATGGAAGGAGGAGGATGAACTATTTTACAGAATGCCGGCCGAAATAAGGCATCATTTGCTGACCAATCGAGAGCAAAAATGCTCCAAATTTTATGAATTTAACATTTTATAGGATTTGAGAGGTCTCAGTTTTCGAAATCGATATGATTTAAACATTTCATCGTTAAAAATCTAAAAAAAATCTAGGTAAAATGTAAAAATCTATCTTATGAACTGGAATCCGTTTCGACTCGTGGCCCAGAACCCAGGACCGCATTTGAGCCACCATAATCACGCTTTCGGCCAAAAAGCCTCTTTCAAAAGAATTTTCCAAATCTCTTTGAGCTCCCGAATGTCGAAGAAATTTTTTTTTGAAAAGTTTAGGAACTGCATGAACGAGAAAAAAATCTTTTACCTACAAAGATTTTCCACTATTTCAATATTCAAAAAAATCATTATAAGGACGATGCAAAAATGCATCAGTGGGGAGGAACTATTTGGTGAAAATAAGGAGCATACTGAAAATACATTGTTCTCACTACCGACTCCTCAACTTTAAACTAATTTTCGTGTTTTTTTTCGACTCAGATAACTTTCGAGTTGCACATTATTTCACCGAGGATCAAAATTCGCAATGGGAAGGGGCGCGTGGGGGGATAATATTCACAAAATATAAATTGTCCAATATTTTGGTTCCTATTAAGGCTTATTAATGGTACCAAAGCTTTAAAATTGGGGGAACATTATCAATATACCTCTGGATTTTCATAAACCATGAAACATGGTGCCAGGACCCAAAAAACCGCGTATTTAGTGGGTTTTTGGATGTTTCAGCTTGAATTTAATCTCCTAAGGACTAACTAAAACTTACCGCTTTGGTGCCTTACTGGCAACGTTGATGGAGAGGGGGTGAACTCGAATCCAAATTGGAGGCTCGAATGCCGCTAGAAATGGTATAGTGACTTATGACGAAGGGAGGGGGATTCTCCTATTTCTGACTTAAAATACTAACTAAATTACATTGAGTGAATCAGTTTTGTCCACTAGAAAGATATTGAATAAAAATGTATTTTTTATCGCTTACTGGTTGAAATTGAACTAGGTAATCCTTATTGAATGGGACATCTCCTGGTTTCCATGTATTGTATTCCTAAACAATACAGTTTATGTCACGAATAACTCCCAAGAAAACCTGGTGATGAGCCAGTTTACTACGGATTTCTATGAACCAGTATGTAGGTTAATTATTTATGATTTTGTATTGTTTGTTATTTGTCAAAAGACAGATTATTTAATAAAATCACATACGTCTGAACTAAGAAAAGTCGGTGTACGGCGGACGGACGGCCAAACTTTTATTCAATTTTTGGATTCTACGTACCTTGAAACGTGAACCAACAAATTTTTAGGGGGGGGGGGGGTTAACATATTTTTTTCTTGGTCGATTCCAAAGGTTCATTATTGAAAATAATAAAACAAAAAAAGGGGATCTCGTTGAACCAACATGACAACATTTAGAGAAATTAGGTTCGGTAGTCTGCTGTAAACAAGTCTCGAAGTTTGGAATTCCTGAAGGTTGTAAACGATGAACCTGTCAACCCTCGACCTTGTCAAATTAAATTAGGACGTGTGACTTGTAGGAATACGGAAACATGCCATATAACTTCGTATTACTGTTGGTAGGGCCGACAAAATACATTCCGGGCCGAACAACAACCATTCTCTACTGCTAACTTGATTATTTTTAAGTCCTAATTATTTTAGAGAATACTAATGTTGAGAGAACGTAAATATTAAAACTATTAATAGTAGCAGTAGTTGTTCTTTGTTCTACACATGAGTTTAAATACGAACCCACCAATCCACCTATAATGAGAAGGTAGATATCACTTAGTTCAGCTACATTATAAAAATAAATAAATATAGGTAAATATGTTGTAAATATTCCGAAATATCACTGTTCCACTAAACTCTGGAGGACATACAATAATTGTCAATGCATTTATAGCTCCTAGATGTTTTGTATCGTCTATGGAAGTTTAAACACATGTAAGTCGATACATTGTACTCGTATACCACCTATCACGAGCAGTTACAGACCTTCATGCTAAGGTGGGGGTTACATTACAACATAATGAAGTGAGTACCTAGTGGGTCCCGGGATAGTGGCCAGAGTCTCATATAGTCTCAGATGTATAATGAAACACCGAAAATATTAGCAAATAACATAATAATAGACTTTCCTATCATGTTGATAGCAATTCGTTAGACACAGAATAAGAAACAAATTTTGGATATCCAAGCGTAAATCAGAGTCAGATGCTCTGGGCAGTACCTACCCTTCTAGTGGTATCGAACCTAGCTAGTAGTGGTTGATACCTTGATCATTGAAACTTATATACATCATTTTTTACCACTTAGGCCCAATGAATTTAAACTAAGCAATGGCTTCTTTAACTCTAAATAATTTCAACTCAGCGTTGTACTGTTTCTAGTTTATTATTTTCAATAACTAATCTTCGGAATGGAGCAAAAAAACATATATTTCACCCTGCCCCTCAAAATGTTTCAAGTTATGGATAGTTTTTTCATTAATTTAAAATAGTGACGAGTTTGAAGAATTCGTGTACACCACCCAGAGCTTTATAGGACTCACCGTACACTTAATGAGGGTAATTAAATATTTTATTAATGAATGTTCCAGGACGTTTTTTCATGAATTCAAGATAGTGTTCAATTTTAAGAAACGAATGATACATCACAGACGATCAATAATAAATTGTTAATTGTGCGTTTACGGTGGAATTCGGAACACGCTGGTCCCTCTAGCTTAGGACACCAAACCCAAAGGACCCAAATCCCCCCCCCCCCCCCACTTATTACCTCTTAGGAGTGACTGACATAACCGAAAACTTAGAGGACACACCTAAACCCCAAATGGAGTCAATTAACCGAATTCCGTAAGCGTTAACCGAAACCGTAAAGTGCAGCGTATGGCGTGAGGGAAATTTTTTATTAGATTTTCGGATCCTATATCTGTCATCTTGAAACGTAAACCATTAAATTTTGTGATGGCGTTTCATAATTTATTTTCTTACTCGATTATAAAGGTTTATTATCGAAAATAATAAATCAAAAGGATGCAATTTTCAAAATAACCGAGCTATACATCTTCAAAAGTTTTGGGAATGTTCTGTTTCTAAACAGTTTCAATATTTGGGACCGAACTAGACTTAACCAGAGCACCGAGCACTGTACGACATTTTGTATGTATAGGTAATTCTGATCTTCCCTTTGGAAGACAGCTGATGACGTCAGCGACGCCAGGAATGGCAGTCGGACGAAAATCCAACTTGAAATGGTTGTTTACTTTATTTACTACTTACTGTATAGGTAACTTGGCTCTTTCCGTTAATTTGCAAAAAAAAAAACATAAGAATACAGCAGAGATTATCGTGAAACCCAACTCTCAATTTGTTTTTTAAATACGAAATCGGTAACATAATGTTCGTATTTCATGTCCGTGATGTGTTCTCCTATAAGACTATTCATTGAAGTTCATTGTTCCGTTGTTCATTGAAGATCGTAAAGTCGGTCAAATTGTCAACAACATGAATTTAAGTGGTTTTTTTTGTATTAAACAATAATTATTATGGCTCAACCAACTAGCAACTATTCAAATGAGGGGAGGGGTTAATGCAAAATAATACAAAAGGAAGTAAACACATGTAATGAGGTGTTCTTAAAATTTTAAAAATTGGTGGAGATTCAAAAATTATTTTTTTTCTAATTGGAAATGTTACACATATTAATCATGTGTATAGGTTGGTAACGATTCCAATAGGCATAATTTATCAAAAATTGAAAAAAACTACTTTGAAATTTAGTTGAAACCTTACCTACATTGAAAAATTGCTCGTACTACTCATGCAGCTTGATGTTTTTCTATTATTCACACCAGTTTTCTAATAATTTACACTCTTCTGGATGCTTGAAACGAGAGTCTTGAGAATGCTTGAATTTTTTTTTTTTTATCAAAAAATTATGGCTCAACTACTATTCAAATGGGAAGAGGAGTTTATGAAAAATAATACTAAAAGAAGTTAACACATTTGAGCTAAATGTAATGAGGTGATCTTAAAATTTTAAAAATTGGAGAGGATTCAAAAACTGTGTGTTTTTGTAATAAAATGAAATTGTTGTGTAAATAGTAATAATTTTTATTGGTTGGTAACAATTGCCAAATACATGACTCATCAATAACTGAAAAAACTACTTTAAAATTTGGTTGAAACCTTACCTATATTGAAAAATTGCTCATACTACTCATGCAGCATGATGTTTTTTATTATTTACACCAATTTTCGAATAATTTACACCAACTCGGACTTACCATCTCTGGATGCTTGAAGTGAGAAGTAAAGCAGACAGGTCTAGACCAATATTTTAACCTCTACTTTTCCCTCTTTAGATTTGAATGACAACCACCAAAAGCTTTGAGACACCACAATTGTACTACTTTTCATAAATTTTAGATCCCGAATCTCTTGAAATAAAAAACAGCAAATTTTGAGGATGGTCAAACAATTTTTTTGCTGGATTCCAAATGTTCATTATTGAAAATAATAAACCACAATTGGGTTATTTCTACAAGGTTATCTGCATATGTGTATGTGGTTTGTAACTATTCCTACAAGCATGAGTCATTAAAAATTCAAAAAACTTGCTGACCTTTGGTTAAACCTTACCTATTTATTGGGAAATTACTCATCAACTCATGTAGATCAACTCGATTTTTTTTTATTACCTACACCAGTTTTGTAGATAATGTATACCCAACACGGACGTACCTTCTTCTGGACATGAACTAAGAAGTAAAGCAGGGAGGGAGTTGAGATGAGCGATGGCGAGTGGTGGACTGGTCTGCACCGAGCGGCTGCGTCTTCCTAAATAACTGAGCAACTCAGAGGAAAGACGCTCCCGTCTTCAGGAACAAGAAGAATCTCCCTCCATCGCACCGCAGAACCAAACCGCAGTTTTTGGCCAGAAGAGTGGAGGGAGAAAAGATCGAGCATCTCTGAGTTGACATGATTAGGGGGTAGACTCACCTGAATATTTTTTGCTTCCCCACTATCGAATATTGAGAAGCTTTGTACTCTTGCAGTAGGTCAAAAAAAAGTGGGTCCGCCAAAAACAAAATTTTCCACTGGATCTTGCGTGTTGGAACAACATGTCTTAGGTCAACCCATGTCCAAGGCTATTCGAAATCATGATCCATGAAATCCATCATGATGATGGCATTTTCAGCGTTGATGGAGGTTTGTTTCGAGACAGTCCCCTATGAGTTTCAAGCGTGATTTTGCATTAATTTCTCATAATTTTAAATCTCGATTTGAAGGGAATTTTTAGGCTGGTGAAAAAAAAAAAAAATTATCGAATAAATAATATTATGAAAAAATTATCGACTTACTCGGCAAAATGATCGTGAAATAAAATTTTGGTTTATTATTTTCAATAATGAACCTTTGGAATCGACAAAGAAAAAAAAAAGTTCAACCTTCCCTCAAAATTTTTGATTAACGCTTCAAGGTAGGTTTCTTACTACAATTTGAAAATCGAATAAAAAATTGGCGTCCGTCCGCTGTACGCGGCACTTTCCGTAGTTCTTTCCTACGCAAGAAATAGTGGTCTCCCCCCCCCCCCCCCCCCCCTCTCATCATTATCAACCATACCATTTCTAGGTCATGGGAGCCTCGAATTTGAAGAGCATTTTAAAATCCATGATCTAAGATACCCAAAATGCGAATTCGAGTCCCCCCCCCCCCCATATGATGCCAGTCTGGCTCCAAAGCGGAAGTACGTCGTAACGTTGAACTTTCATCTGTTAGTTTTGGTAGGCAGTCCGACGAAGTTCACATCCGTATTAAAGTGAAACACAAAATAAAAACACGAAATATGCAGTTTATGGTGCCCTGGCACCATGGTGGCACCACTATAAGTTCCATGGTGATACACAGAATCTTTCATGAAAGTCCGGAGGTATAATGAGAATTTTTCCTGAATTTCAAAGTTTGGGTACAATTAGTAAGCTGTAAAGGAACCGAAATACTGAAAAAGTCTGACAAGTGGGTGTGGCACATTGCTTCTTCGTATTCATAACCCGATTGTATAGATGATCGGATGCAATACGTCAATCTCTGAGTACCTTTCACTACCCTCATAGGGTACCATCTACTTTCCAATCTGAAAAATCCTGAGAAATTCGTCAAAAATTATGGAAAATGTGGAAGTTATGGTTAGTTAAGCTGTTATACAAGGAATTGACGTTTGCGCATATGCAGTGGCTATCATCAGTCTGGGGACAATGATTTTCATAGGGGACTGTCTGCACGCCTATCCGAACAATCCTAGAAAATTTCATCAAATTCGGATGAAAAATGTAAGTGTTATGGCTGTAACAAGGATTTTACGTTTGCGCACGCGCAGAGGCTACTGTCAATTTTGAGGCCATGGTTTTCGTTAGGGACCATGTACAACCTAATCCGCATAATTACTAAAAATCTCAACGAAATCGGATAGAATATGTGGCTTATGGCTGTTACAAGGAATTCACGTTTGAGCATGCGCAGCGGCTACTATCAGTCCGGAGGTGACGATTTTCTACTCTTTTTCTAGTCTACACGCCAAACCGCACAATCCCTGAAAATTTCATCGAAATCGGACAATAACTTTGTATAGTTATGCTCGTCTGTTAAGGATATCATGACAGACAGGCACACAGACAGACAGACACAGAACCAAAATCGTTCAGGAAGGTCTAAATCGTGAAACGCGAGTGGAAATTTCGATTTTGGAGAACTTTTTTTTTCAACCTTGAAAATTGAAAACAAAGCTTCCGCTACCTTGGTAGACTCGGAAGCAAAATCGGATATTTTGTGAATATTAACCCCCTCACTCGCCCCTCCTTATGCTAATTTTGATGCTCTGGTGAAATAGTGTGCAATTTGGAAGATTTTTGAGTCGAACACGAAAAGAAACACGCAAATCGGTTGGAAATTGAGTTCTGGGCAGAGTATACGAGAAACCCACAAACGCACGTTTTTGAGCATTAACCCCCCCCCCCTTTCCGAAATTCGAAATTCCGGCGACGTAGTGCAGAACTAGGTGGTTTTCCGCGTCGAACAAAAAAAGAACCACAAAAATTGGTTGAAAACTAAGGCCTAGGCAGACGACACTAGATTTTGTCACACAGACATTCACCTATGGTTTTACATTTTACCTATGGTTAATAAAAACGGATTAGTGTGTGGTTTTTTTCTGTTGAGTGTTGTTCAACTTTACCCCAGATCAATCGCGTAAGGACGCCCAAGTCTACTGTGGGACGTCCCAAAAAACAGAGAAATTATAATTATGAATGAGAGCTGTGGACAGATAAAACTGAGTTGTTAATATTCTTCGAAGGACGTGGCACCTCGCAAACACAAAATGAGAGGCTGAGGACAAAAGTTTCGTATTTTCCTTTTCGAATGTGATCGAAGTGAGCTGTGACGACGCTATTTCAATGGAAGACGTAGCTAAAACGATTGTCATGGTGCTTTGAAATGTAGAAGTGCGATGAGTTGTTGAATATTCGTCCCAGTAAGTAAATAAATTGTCGTACAGTCGTCCTTCAAAAACGAGGGTTGAGGACCTTAAAAACCTCGCATATCCATACCGAATTATCGGTAAGTAACAGAAGCTCCTAGAAGACGTCAAGGTGTTACCGAATGGTTGGCAAAAGAGTCAGACAATATAGGTGGGCGGTATAGCTTCATGGCGTAGGTACATAGAAACATAGACGTGAATACTTAGTTGTCTTTTTAATTTAATGGGTATTTTCATAATTTAGTGCTTGACGTGACATACTTGACTAGCATAAAATATGTGTTAGTTTGATAACTCTCGTAGGGTTCATAGCTTCTGAAGATTTCCTCAAACTTGGAGAGTAGATTACGGCTAATTCTTTTTTGTTATTCCCAAAATGGGCGCGCACTCCCTGATCATATGGACCGCTCTTCAACTACCCTCCAAATTAAAAGCAATTCCCCACAAGTTGGTAGGTGATTGTAAGAGAACAAGTTCGCTCTTGGGAAATGGAATTAACGACAACATCTAAGGCCATCTCCTAGGTCCCTTTAAATTTGCAAACCAGAAAATGCATCAAAATTGGTAAATAAGTTTGATTTTTGATAATTTCTAGGTCAGTGCAATGCTTTTAACGCAAGTTATAGCGTTGAATTGCTCGACTCTCTAATCATTCTAGTATTGATTTGTTACTCTCCACAACCAAACGAGTTCTTTGACTCACAACTGGTTTGTTTGTTCATTAGTACCTATAAGTGGATACTGCCTGTCCTAAAGGTAGATGGTGTCTTTAACTACCATAAGTCCGATTGATAATAAATTATTAGTTGATAGTTGACGATATGAAAAGTTGAAAAGATGGTTAGATTGTTAATCGTTTTAATAGGGTCCAATTTATTTCCCTCTGTTTCTCTCTGTAGACATTTTCAACTCTCCGCTCAAATTACTATAGACACGAACTAACTCTAATTAACGCAAACATGTTACTTTCACGATCTACTGATCCGATTCCATTTCAAATTGGAATTCAACGCAATGCAAAATGGCAACATAAAAGGAACAATTCATAAATTATTTCATACTATACCAAGCTAATCTTCGACGGGTTGTTTGATTGAAATTTCAACTTGATAGGGTGCCTATCAGGAGAGGATTCAGCACAATCAGCTAATAATTGTACTTTCTCCATGTCATGTAAATCTTGCTCGGAGATTCAAGCCCAAATAACAATTTTTTCAAAAATTTAATTAAATTTCAGAAAAAAAGTAGAGTTACCAAATTTGAAACATCGTACTTAATTAGGAAAGAAGACTCCTATTGGAGATCTGACGGAGAGCTTCGCTTGTCATTCGTTCTCAGTAGTCTCAGAAAATCTCCCTGTGAAAGTACAGCTTCGTAGGGGCACCTGTTCCATAACATTATAACCCAATCAAGGTAACCAATTACGACTGCCTCGAGGATGATCATCAGGAATCTATCTCGGTCTGACACAATTTGAGCTCGCGGACACAGAAACAATCAATCCTCTGTTTAATTAATACAAAATGCTAGTTCCTAAAATCGGAAAAACTGCGGGTATTTTGCGAAAATAGATATCTCTCCTTTACAGTGAAACTTCGTTATTTTGGGTGTAGATTCCTAAATTATCTTTTAATTATTACATACCGGTTCACATCTTCTGCATCGTCCAGGAAAGGATTCTTGGATCCTGATCAGAGACGAAGAGATTTGGGCGCCTTCATAAAGTAATCTGGTTCTTGTTCCTAAGGAAACACAACTGAGGGACATGAAACTCTATTCGAAAGACGCTGCAAATGATTATACAAAGGTTTATTATTTCTATATAGATCACTCGTCTGCAAAGAACACTTGCCATTGTCACTACCTACCTACTATACATACCTACTTCACAATAAAGTTTATTTGGAAGAAATAAACGCTTCGCACTCAATCCGAAGAAATGGGGAATTGTGGGTGCCTTCATTAGGAAGTGTGAATACTGGTGGCTATGGACGCAAAACTGAGTACAATTCGAAGAAACTAACAGCGATCCCATTATGGGGACCTCTTTTTCGATTCAACCTCACCATGGTCAACATCGAGCAGAACAAGAGTGAATGAAAATGGAACGATAACGCATTCAAGTAAAGAAGAGGTCATCTTGACAAGACTGCGGATTGGACACACACGACTGACAAATGGCTACCTCATGTCCAGGGTACGGATTCCTCCTCCAGTTTGCGATACCTGTGGATGTCAACTGACTGTTTCAATTCCTTCTTGATAGGTAACAATTTTTGAAAAACTAAAAAAAAAATCGCTTGTAGGTATGCAATTTAAATAATAACTGTTAACTTTTTTAATTCTGCGCCCATTTTAAAGCGATTCACACCCTTGATTCTGATTATCATAAGTCCAGCCATTAAGTTCTCGTAGAGAGCGAACGATTTGTCCTACGGAGCTCCGGGAGGTCTCATTCGATTCTAAAAATTCAATATTATTTTAAATTGATGAAAAAACATTACTTTTACATTAACATTTTTTGAGATAAGGTGTTTTTAAAATGTCAACCCTTTTTTCTCAAACCTTAGAAATGACTGACATTAAACAAAAGCTTAGTGGCACAACCCGACTCCAAATGGAGCCCATATACCAAATTTCATCAAAATCGGTCCATTGGAACTAAGAAAAGTGCCGCGTACGGCGGTTTGAACATGCCTTGAAACATAAACCAACAAATTTTTGAGGGGGTCAAAAACATTTTTTTCTTGGTCGATTCCAATTGTTCATTATTGAAAATAATAAACCAAAACCGAAAAAAGATCGCATTATTTGATCAGCAGACATTTGGACGGAGATCCAGCCTATTTCTTTCAGTGAAAATCCATTTGCGATCCACAATCGTGTTTCTGCTTCATCATTCCTACCAACAAGTTCAAGCCGCCATAGGGAGTGAACGGTTGGTTCTTCAGAACTCTGGGGGGTCTCGTTCGATTCTAAAAATTCGCTACTATTTTAAATTGATGAAAACTACTTTTATATCGAATGTTTTCTATCTAGGTCATTTTGAAAGTGTCGACCCATAATTTTCAACCTTATGTCTAAATGACAGTAACCAAAACCTTCGCGGCACATCTAGACCCCAAATCGAGCCCATTTAAATCAATTATTTTCCAAAATTGGTCCATGGTAACTAAGGAAAGTGCTACGTACGGCGGACGGGCCGAGAATTTTTTATTCGATTTTTGGATTCGACTTCCTACCTTGAATGCTTCCTACACAATGATCATTTTCACAACACCCTGAGACATTGCGCATGCGCAGAGGTTCATATTGAACAAATAGGGCTTACATTTACAAAAGACCATCTAAAGCCGATGCAATTCTCGAGAATGTTCATCGAAATCGATTAGAAGCCGCGGAAGTACAATAAAATATCCGATGAGTTCTTCTGAGAATTTTTTTTTAAATAGAACCACCACACCTATTTGTAGGATTAATCTGGATTAGGTAGGTATTTATTATACGAATAATTTAGGCAGTTCGTATAATACGAGTAGAGGAACGAGGTGGCAATCAAACGCCTTTTACGCCCTTCCAAAATCCTAACCGGTTTAGTATTTCGTCATATTATGCGCCCTAGCCCTTTTCAAGGTAACGCAACTTTGACCGATCGAAAGCGACGGATTCCTTAATAAAAAAAATCGTCCGCCAAGTTTGGTTGGAAGATTCCTTTTTTATTTAATTGGTGAGTTAGAACATAACTTCACTTCATGGATATTTTCGAAAAAAAAGAAGAATCCCTTTTCGAAAAAACATACAATTAATACCTAATAAATTAATAATTAATTGATTTATTCACAAAAAGTAATTTTTTTTTAGATAGTTATGTAGGTATGTATGGAGGTACTCGTTCAAAATTCCCAGTTAAAATAAATTAAAATGTACATGTCATGGCAGAAATGTTAAATCAATCATCACGATCAGTTCAGTGGTAGCCACTGCGCATGCGCCAACGTAACCATAACTTTTACCCATTCTATTTCGATGGGAATCTCAGATGTGGTGTGATTCAGACTCTGGAGGAAATGTCATCTATGGATTAATAGGAAGCTATGAGCCACACCCACTTGCAGGAGTTTTTAAAAATGGATAAAGTGAAGGTACTTATCAACCAGTTTTACGGTACCTTCGTGCACATTTGCGCATTCCTGGCTCATCTTGAAGCTATTCGGAAGTGGAACACAAGAGACCGTTCCACTGATTGCTCAGGTTGACCACAAACTGCGCCCATTAGATGTGGTGCAATGTACTCCCTGCTTCAAACGAGGCACCTATATGAAGACCTAGGAAGGTTATGGCCCGAGGAGCTAAGGTATTTTTACTTCGTTTTCTCCCTATAACGGCTCTTGAGTTTGTTTAGAAGAACTTGTGCAAGGAGCTCACCTGTGAATCTGAACCACCATTTCTCATTTTATTATAATTCTACATTCAATTATGCACCAATTTTTTGGACGTCATAAATGAGGTGCAGTTGGGTTAATCTTTATGTTTCAAATAATTGTCATAAAGCCCAACGAACATCCATGTAGGAATGTATAAGAATATGCAATCTATCTACTTACTGATATTGGCTTTACAGTATAATTTAGAATTTTGGATTCCAAAGAAAATCTATCAACTCAAAAAACATTTTTCAGGACCATACTTTGCTCTGTACTTGTTAGGTACCTACTTCATCACCAGCGATGTCATGAAAGCAACCACTAGGTGTAGCACGTACTTAGCTTCCATGTGTACTTTACACGATTGTATACATAATCAAAACTCCAATCTCCAAGTACCTGCCACTTCACTAAAAATTTGATGATCAAATGACGATGATATTTATAGGGAACCATCCAAAGTCTCAACCACACATACCTTGAAAATCCCTTCGAAATCAAACGGAATGGAGGGGACAATCTACACGCCAAATCGCAAAATCCCATGAAATAACCGCACAATTTCGTGAAAATAGGAGAGTAACTTCGTATAGTTTTGCCCATTACAAGGACACAAAGACCGTCTGAAAGACACGAAATCAAAATTTCATCGAATTCGGATGGAAAATGTAGAAGTTCGCTGTTATGAATTCACGTTTGCGGATGCGCAGTGGCTACTTTCAGCCCTGGGGCGATGTTTTCATAGGGGTCCATCTACACCCCAATCCAAATAATCACTGAAAATTTCATCGAAATCGGACTTTTTCAATAGTAAACCTTTGGAATCGAGCAAGAAAAAATAAGTTAACCTCCTCAAAATTAGATGGTTTGCGTTTCAAATTACCTATGTACTCGTAGAATCCGAAAAACCTTCCGTCCGCCGTACGCGGCACTTTCCTTAGTTCCCATGGAACCCCCTTAGTTCCCGATTTTGATGAAATTTGGTATATGAACTCCATTTGGGGTCTAGTTGTGCCCCGAAGCTTTTGGTTGATGTCAGTCACTTCTAAGGGGTGAAAATTAAGGGTTGAAATTTTCAAAATTCCCCTAGCTCGAAAACTCTCGAAAAAAAGGTATCGCTTTTTCGCCAGTTTGAAATAGTATTGCATTTTGGTTTATTATTTTCAATAATGAACCTTTGGAATCGACCATGAAAAAAATTCTTTAACACCCTAAAAATTTGATGGTTTATGTTTCAAGGTACGTAGAATCCAAAAATCGAATAAAAATTTGGCCGTCCGTCAGGCGTACGCGGCACTTTTGCCACTTAACATTGACCGATTTTGATGAAATTTGGTATGTAGGCTCCATTTGGGGTCTAGTTGTGCCCCGAAGATTTTGGTTGATGTAGGTCACTTCTAAGGGTTCCAAAATGAATTTTGAAAACCCCTAAACGCCCTAAAAATTTTGATATAAAGGTTCTTTTTCCTTCAATTTAATATTCTATAGAATTTTTAAAATTTTTTGAGACCACGCGGAGCCCTGTAGGACAAACCGTTCGCTCCCTACGAGAATTTAAGGGTTTCACGTAAATCAGAAACACGAGTGTGAATCGCAAAAGAGGCCGTAAATCTCCGTTCAAATTAAAGCTGACCGAAATGCGATCGATGTTTTTCTTCATGTTGGATGGTTGGTGGCTTTGTAGACGAGTGATCTATATAAAAAATAAAAATAAACCATTGTGTAATAATTTGCAGCGTTTTTGTTGTTAGGTGCATACTTTCTTGCTCGATTCCAAAGGATTATTATTGAAAATTATAATCCAAAAACGGGATTGAAAAAGAAATGATTCATCAAATTGGAAACAACTAGTTAGAAAAAAGCTTGACCGATGAGCAAAGTCGAGCAATTCCGTTTATGAATATTGGTGCAACATAGAGGTGTGTCGGTCAGGAGTGAACGTATTGAAAAGACCTTATCTTCAAAATGAACTTGTCAGATCTGAACGGGTTATAAAAATGAACACGGTCATTCGTTCATCAACCCACCAATCGAGTTTCCCGGTTAAATTACGAGAACAACTGCAGAAGGCCAACAAAATAAATTAATTGCCCGCAATATGATGTACAATGTATATTTATATACATGCATGTTTGTAAACGGATCATTAATGTGTGAAAATGACAAGGAAGTATCAACAAAAAGAAGAAGATGGAAGTGGTTTTCTAAGCAAAACCTTCCATCATCCAAGTGAAGAATAGACAAAGGACTAAAAAGACAAAACACACTCAAAGACTGATTCATACGATTCGAATCGATCTTTCATTTGTTTTTGTCTTTCAGCTCATTCGATTCATTCATACTATTCCGACTCGTTCGGTTTACAGACTCGCTCGTTTTTGTGACTTCTGACCGGTTGGTTGTGTCTTGTGAGTGAACGGATTCAAAAGACCTGGTCTCTGTAATGAGTGACCGTTTGGGATTCGAATCCGCCAAATGACCTTGTCTTACACACCTCTAGTGCAACAAAATGGGTCAATTTGAATGGGTAAAAATTTGAAACCTTGATTATAATGTACCTACCTAGCCAATAATTGGCGATACCCAAAAAGTTACGTCGTTTTCCAATTCTCATCAGAATGAAACCGTTTCTTTTTCGACGAGATTCTTAAAACTGTTATTTTCGTTAACGATAGGTAATTTATTATTCTGAAACATTTTTATGAATACCTAACTGAAACGCCCATCACTTGCGTTGTGCGGTATAAGGTGGTCTTGCGTTATTTGTGGTTATAAGGTTTTCAAGTTGATGTTTATGCTGGTAGGTATGACTTATTACTTATGACTTATTACTTACTACTTATTACTTATGACTGTTGTAAGGCGCGTTTCCAACTCGGCAAAGAAGCCTCTAGAACAAAACTATGTACCTGCTCATCTCGCGACACACTTCGTGAGCACCTGATAATGTGATTGTTGATACAATCTTATCTGGGTGGGAATCTAGTGATGTAGTTTTAAACAGGATCTTCCGCAATAAGAAAAACTACATAAATTGAGAAATTAGGAAGAACGGGAGGAGATAAAACATCATCTTGCAAACGGAATCTAACTATTACCTATTACCCAACATGAATGAAAAAAAAGAGAAAAAAACGATGCAATTTATTACACAAAGGTGTATTATTTTTCTGGGTATATCACTCGCGTTTACCATTGTCACTACCTACCAACCGTATTTTCGCTTCATCAAGTTTATTCTGAAGAAATGAACGCTTCACAGTCAATTCGAAGAAATGGAGAGTTGTGGTTGCATTAATTGGGAACTTTCATTACTGGTTGCTAAGGATGCAAAACTGAGTACAACTCGAAGAAACGAACAGCGATCGCATTTTGACCAGCTAAAATTTGAACCGAGAATAGGCCTTTTTACGATTCTCACTCGTGTTTCTGATTTATCTTAAGAACAACCCTTAAGATTTCATAGGGAGCGAACAGTCCTACAGAGCTCTGGATGGCATTTGACTCTAAAAATTCAATACTATTTTAAATTGAAGAAAAACTAATACCTGTATACGGAAAGTTTTTAGCTAGGGCTTTTTGAAGATTTCAGCCCTTATTTCCACGCTTTAGAAGCGACTGACATCAACCAAAAGCTTCGGGGCACAACTAGAACCCAAGTGGAGCCTATTTACCAAATTTCATCAAAATTGGTCCACGGAACTAAGAAATGTGCGGCGTAGGGCGTTAGATGAGTTCTAAAGTTTCTCAACTACAGTTCAGACGGAATTGGCCCAAGTTTTTGATAGGCTATGCAATCGCCCGGAGAAATACAGGGACTTCAGGAAGGTGTAGGTATCTCTGTATCTAGGGTTGATCCAATGATAATGTAGACCACCACATTTTGTATACGGTGGGAGAGAAAATGAAGAAATACGCAGGAATAATAATGCAAGAAGTTCAAGCAGGGAATAAGCATTCCACCCAATTTTACCCAATTTTATTTTTTGTTAGTTACCCAATTTTTTCATTCATTCGACAAAATTTACTGTTTTCAACATTTTTGACGGTTGTTTGGTTTTATATACCGTAAAACCGTCAAACTTTACCCCAAGATTTACTCCAAAACATTTCCAAATACAATTTCTCCCCAATCGAAATGGGTTAAATTGATTTTTTTTTAATAAGTGAATTGATCTTCAGGGCTTCCTGAACATTTTGAGAGGTCGAGCTCATTGATCAGATAATTGTAACCCCCCTATTTAAATGTTGGAGTGCAGTTACCTACGAGTGCGTCTATCTTTACTCCACTCTGAAAAACTCACAGTTATCGCTACAGAAACGGGCAGTGGTGCAATGTTACTAGTCGGGATTGAATTCATTACCCCAGAAATACTTGATAATATCAAGTATTTATAATATTATTATAAATATATTCTCAAAAATTGAACTTTTTAGCTTGAAAAATACAAGTTATGCCTAAGAAAAATATAAATTCCAATGATCATTTATTCGTCATTTATTTCAACGAATTTGCTTGAAATGCAATATTTCTGGTTAAGAGATCACAATTTCAGTCTTCCAGTATGGACAGACTTATGTAGGTATTCGAGCAAAACTTTCTACAACTAAGGACAATAAACGATAAAAAAATGACTTAACAAAATCAAAGAAAAAGTCTGTTTCACATTCGATAACTTTCGAATGAATTGCAATGGTAAATTTCAAAGTTAACCCACGAGTAAATAAAATTGTAAATCACAACTTATGAGACCAAAGCACGTTTATGTTCATGTCATAATGCAGCTGTTCAGTTGTAACGTTTCGGTAGGGGCGCGTACCAAGCTTTTTCTCATTTCTTCTCCCCATCTCTAACTTCTGACATGAGAAACACTAGAAACCTCACATTCAACACTGCAAAAATTATAAAACTCAAACATTTTTCGAGATTAAATAAGAAAAATATGAGTGAGGCTACCTTTATCCCAACCTTTATAATGGAGTAAAGATACCCGGTTTTTGGAGTAAAGTTACCATCAAATTTTTGGTCAACAAAGGCATAACTAAGAAACACTTTTTTGAGAATTTGATTAGTGTATTTTGTTCAGAATAAGATATTGAAAGTGATATGATGAGGGCTTGCCTGGTAAATCCGCTCCAAACACCTGATATGGAAGAAATTTTGGAGCACAAGAAAAAGGACAATCCCAGCTGAATAGGAAACTATGACTGATAACAGCTGAAAACGTGGATAAAGGAGCCATCACAAGCCACATAGATTCTCTGGGATGTGTGGAATAACGAAAACACAATAGCTAACTTTTATCTAAGTCCTACCACGTTTACGTCACAATTGAAGATTCTCACTTTTTGGGGTAAAGTTACCCCTAGTGGGGTAAAGTTTGACGGTTTTACGGAACTTCAATAAAATGTTGAAAAAACATCGCTCATGGCTGTGTGGGCCAATTTGGGCAGACCCCTTTACACCACCTTTTCGTAAGCCGAAATTTTCAATTTTATTTTTCTAGTGCTTCTAGACGTAATATGAGGCATCTTACCAAGCTTCATCAGAAATTTTAGAAAAAATAATTACGATCACTAAAGGGTTGACCTTGAAAAGTGAAAAAACTTCTGCCAAGTGGGTGTGGCACATAGCTTCCTCGTATCCATAACATGATTGTATAGATCAGTGGTTCCCAAACTGGGGGGCGTGGAGAAAGTCCAGGGGGGGGGGGGGGCGTGACACCCAAATGAAATAAATAAAAAAAATTACAAAAATAATTTCCTCAGATTTTTGAAATAAAGTATTTCTTAGTTTCACCTTCCTTAAATTGAAAATGTATCTGTGTTACAATGTGAAATTTTGTGTCAATAATTATATTCGTTTTTCTTGTAATACTTGTTTTAATTTTCACCATACGTACAATTGTTGAATCTTTCCATTCTGCGTTACCGCATTCAACAGTGATCGAAAACGCTGCAAATTATTACACAATGGTTTATTATTTTTATATAGATCACTCGTCTGCAAAGCCACCAACCATCAAACATGAAGAAAAACATTGATCGCATTTCGGTCGGCTAACACTTGAAAGGCGATTAGGCCACTTTTGCGATTCACACTCGTGTTTCTGATTTATCGTACGGCCAAACTTTAAATTCTCGTAGTGAGCGAACGGTTTGACCTACAAAGCTCCGCGTGGTCTCAAAAAATTCTAAAAATTCTACAGAATCTTAAATTGAAGGAAAAACAATACCTTTATATCAAAATTTTTGAGTTAGGGCGTTTTCAAAATTTCAAAATTCATTTTGGAACCCTTAGAAGTGACCTACATCAACCAAAATCTTCGGGGCACAACTAGGCCCCAAATGGAGCCTACATACCAAATTTCATCAAAATCGGTCAATGCTAAGGGGCAAAAGTGCCGCGTACGGCGTACGGCGGACGGCGTACGGCGGACGGCGGACGGACGGCCAAATTTTTATTCGATTTTTGGATTCTACATACCTTGAAACGTAAACCATCAAATTTTGAGGGGGTGTTAAAATTTTTTTTTTCTTGGTCGATTCCAAAGGTTCATTTTTGAAAATAATAAACCAAAATCTACCTACTCACCGTATCAATTAGACACATACCTGTACAAGTAGGAGTTGGTATGTACGGTAGGTACCGTGGAAATAGGGTATGCAAAATGGAAAGCTGATATGTGTAGGGGGGCGTGGGGGGTCTCCAAATAACCAGAGGGGGGCGTGGTACAAAAAAGTTTGGGAACCCCTGGTATAGATGATCCGAGGCATAGTAGTTGATCTCAAAACATCAATCTCTAAGTACCTTCCACTACCCTCATAGGGGACTTAACACGTCAACCCGCACAATCCCTGAAAATTGTTGGAAAATGTAGAAGTTATGGCTGTATACTTTTGTGCATGCGCAGTGGCTACTACCAGTCTGGGGGCGATGATTTTCATAGGGGACCGTCAACACGCCAACCCGCACAATTTCCTGAAAATTTCATCAAAATCGGATGAGAAATGTAGAAGTTACTGCTGTGGCAAGGATTTCATAACAGACAGACAGACAGACACGGAACCAAAATTGTTCAGGAAGGTCTAAAACGTAAAATGCGAGTGGAAATTTTGATTTTGGAGATTTTTTTTCCAACTTGTCGGTGTTGTTCCCGAAATATTTGAAAACAAATACCTGATATCGATGCTGCGTCCTTAACCGAAATCCCTTCATATGAATCTGAAGGAGAACAGACAGCAGGTCTGATGAACAGTTCATAAATTCATACACAGAAAGATAATAGGCAGGTTGTCACAAAATCGAAACTAGAATAGCGACACCACGAATGAGAAGAATTTCCGTTCAGCATGTAGTGGTAGGTATGGTGGACTAAATTCACAAGGCAGGTATAGATGACAGCTGTTTTCATTATCAAGGAGTTGAGCAGCATTCGAAGTAGTTGAGGGCACAGGGAAGTTTTATATATTCGTTCTTCTAACCTATCATTCAGAAGAGATTGACACGGTTAGGGCTCCGTACGTTCGATTAAGTGCGAAGAGTTGTTCACGGCTAGATATTAAATTTGTTGCTATATAAAATTGTATTCGTTCTACAACGCAAACAATCAAACTCACCTGTAGCAGTTTATACCGTACATTATTTTCGCTTTTGGTTCAATTATTTCCATAAAAACTTTATTCATTTCAGAAACAAGCTAACTTGATCTGGCAAAACTTTTGATAACATTTTTGCAAACAATTGATGTGGTTTTCCTGTGTGATGAAGAAGTTCAACCTAAATTTGAAAAACGCTGCTAGTTATTACACAACGGTTCATTTTCAACAAGGGACGTTTGGAATCGAGCAAGAAAAATTTGTAACCTACCTACCTCAAAATTGTTGGTTTACCTTTCAAGGGTACGTAGAATCCAAAATCTAACAACAAATTTTCTGACCGTCCGCAGCACTTTTCCCAGTTCCCATGGACCGATTTAGATGATATTTTTGGTATATCGGTCCGATGTGGAGTGGAGTTGTGCCCGAAGCTTAGGTTATTGTCAGTCAATGTGCGAAAAGTGGGGGAAGACAATGTCTGGGCCCTCAGGGGATCTAGCCTAGCAGGCAACCAAGTGGTCTGGTAAATGTCATTTTCAAAACGTCAAAGGTAGAAAACTTTCGTCACACAGGTACCTACCTATTGATTTTTCGTTAGTTTAAGAAATTTAATGACACTACTAAGTGCTCTATAGGACCAACTAATGAGGATAATTAATCACCTGATTGATGAATATTCATGACGATGAAGATAGTGTTCATATTCTCGAAACGAATAAAACCACCCAGACAAACAAAAATTGTTAAATGTTCGTTTATTGTGAGATTTACCAGACCACTTGGTTGCCTGCTAGGCTAGATCCCCTGAGGGCCCAAACCATCTTCCCCCATCCGCTGGTCATTAAATCGTTCAATAAAAACATCGATATGATTTATTGATTGAATCCCCAGTTACGGTTTATATTTTGTATTATTAGTATACCTATCAGGATATCCAGCTAATCCCCGAAGAAAAATTACCTGAGTTTCCCTATTAAAATATAAATAAACGTGATCATAATTTCTCAAAATTCAGGTTTTAAGGGAAATTTTGAAATAAAAAATCATCAGAAATCTGTACATCAAAACAACAATCTGTAAGTACCTATCAATAGGTACAGATTATTTACTTACAGATTGATGTTTTGAGACAAACTACCTATCTTTCTAATGATTTTTCATTTCAGAAGTCCCAAAAAACATGAATTTTGAGAAATTAAGATCACATTAATATATGTTTTAACAGGGAAACTCAGGGAATTTTTCTTCAGGGAATCAGACTGGAGCGATGATTTTAATCTCAAATCCGCAAATTCCCTAAAAATTTCATCAAAACAGGATGGAATCTGTAGAAATAGCTATCAGTCAGAGGATAATTATTTTCAACTCCTGCAACCCAATTCGCTCCTGAATATATAACCGAAATCAAGAATAACTTTAAATAATTTTACCCGTTACAAGGAGTTCATGATATACACAAATAAGACTTCGATTCTTGGATAAAATCGTAAATTAACATTAAATTCATCGAAACGTGTAAGTTTACTCGAGAGAAAAAACCACTTCAAATGCTTGTTTTCGCCTTCGATTGTTTCGAAAAGTCAATAATGAACGTTAAAATCATCGAAACTCGTTGGTTTTTCTCGAGAGAAACGACCACTTCAAACGCTTGTTTTCACCTTCGATTGTTTGAAAATGCCGAGAATGAACGTTAAAATCATCGAAAATTGTTGGTTTAGTCGAGAGAAACAAACTCTTCAAAGGCTTGTTTTCACCTTCGATTGTTTGAAAAAGTCGAGAATGAACGTTGAAATCGTCGAAACTTATTGGTTTAATCGAGAGAAACGACCTCTTCATAGGCTTGTTTTCACCTTCGATTGTTTGAAACTCGCTGGTTTCAAATGGTCCGGATAGTTAGTGCTTATAGCAGTGTGGTGCATTCGACTCAAAACTTCTTGGAAATTTTAAACTAATGAATCAACACCCGTATAATCGAAAATTTCGATTAAGGGCGGTTTGAATTTGATTTCCTCCACTATTACCCCTTGGACGTGACCGAGATTAATCAAAAACGTCGGGGCAAAACTAGACCCCAAATGAAACCGATACACCAAATTTTATCAAAAATCGGTCTCAAACACTTTAAGCGGCCTTTGCACAGTTATGCGCAGTACCTCGCACGGTGGAAACATTTTTAATCGATTTTTGGATTCTAGATACCTTAAATCGTAAACCATAAAATATTAGCAATACTGGCTTCCGAGAATACCAAAGTAGCGGAAGCATTGTTTTCAACTTTCAAGAATAGAAAGAAATGTCTGCCAAGTTGGGTGGGCAGTATAGCTTCCTCACTCATTGTAACATGGACGTATAGAATCAGTTGGCGAAAAAATTATGATTCAAAGAGTTATTGAATACCAAAATATTGGCGATAATATGCGGGATAGGGTTGCAGGTATTAATGTTTATAATAGTGTTGTAAATAGTTGTGGTAACCCACACAATCCCTGAAAATTTCATCGAAATTGGTTGAATAGTTGCGGAGTTTTGGTTGTAACAATAAATTTAAAGTTCGCGCATGCGCAGCGGCTATTGCCTGACCAATTTGATTGAAACTTATAGGGTGTCTCTTAGAAGTTAGTACCTAACTAACCTCCAAATTTGAGCAAAATCGGTTCATTAGAAACCGAGGTTCCAGGAAATTCACGTTTGCGCATGCGCACTCGCTGCTATTGGTCCGAAGGTACTGAAATTGATAGGGGACCGTCTAGGACCTAACCCGCACAATCCCTGAAAATTTCAACAAAATCGGACCACAGGTTAGTATAGTTTTGCCCGGGACAAAGATTGACCACAGACAGACCGACAGACAGACATGGAACCAAAATTGTTCGGGAAGCTCTAAAACGCAAAAAGCAAGTGAAAATTTTGATTTTGGAGGACTTTTTTTCACTTCTTTCACGAATACAAAGCTTCCCTACCTTCGGTAGTGAGGAAGCAAAAAACGCTGCAAATTATTGCTTCCTCACTACCGAAGGTAGGGAAGCTTTGTATTCGTGAAAGAAGTGAAAAAAAAAAATGTCCTCCAAAATCAAAATTTCCACTTGCTTTTTGCGTTTTAGAGCTTCCCGAACAATTTTGGTTCCGTGTCTGTCTGTCTGTCTGTCTGTCGGTCTGTCTGTCTGTCGGTCTGTCTGTGGTCAATCCTTGTCCCGGGCAAAACTATACCAACCTGTGGTCCGATTTTGATGAAATTTTCAGGGATTGTGCGGGTTAGGTCCTAGACGGTCCCCTATAAATTTTAGCACCTTCGGACCAATAGGAGCGAGTGCGCATGCGCAAACGTGAATTTCCTGGAACCTCGGTTTCTCGGTTTCTAATGAACCGATTTTGCTCAAATTTGGAGGTTAGTTAGGTACTAACTTCTAAGAGACACCCTATAAGTTTCAATCAAATTGGTCAAGCAATAGCCGCTGCGCATGCGCGAACTTTAAATTTATTGTTACAACCAAAACTCCGCAACTATTCAACCAATTTCGATGAAATTTTCAGGGATTGTGTGGGTTAGGTCCTAGACGGTGGACCGCTAATATTTTGGTATTCAATAACTCTTTGAATCATAATTTTTTCGCCAACTGATTCTGTACGTCCATGTTACAATGAGTGAGGAAGCTATACTGCCCACCCAACTTGGCAGACGTTTTAGACAATGGTTTGTTATTTTTATATAGATCACTCGTCTGCAAAGCCACCAACCATCCAACATGAAGAAAAACATCGATCGTATTTCGGTCAGCTAAAATTTGAACTGAGATTAGGCCTCTTTTGCGATTCAGACTCGTGTTTCTGATTTTCGTACGTAAAACCCTTAAATTCTCGTAGCGAGCGAACGGTTTGTCCTACAGAGCTCCGGGTTGTCTCAAAAAATTCTAAAAATTCTATAGAATCTTAAATTGAAGGAAAAAAAACCTTTATATCAACATTTTTTGAGTTAGGGCGTTTTCAAAATTTCAAACTTGATTTTGGAACCCTTAGATGTGACCTACCTCAACCAAAATCTTCGGGGCACAACTAGACCCCAAATGGAGCCTACATACTACCAAATTTCATCAAAATCGGTCAATGCTAAGTGGCAAAAGTGCCGCGTACGGCGGTCGGACGGCCAAATTTTTATTCGATTTTTGCATTCTACGTACCTACCTTGAAACGTAAACAATCAAATTTTGAGGGGGTGTTACAAAAATTTTTTTCTTGGTCGATTCCAAAGGTTCATTATTGAAAATAATAAACCAAAATGTTCTCCAAAATCAAAATTTCCACTCGGGTTTTGCGTTTTAGGACTTCCCGAACATTTTTTTGTTCCGTGTCTGCCTGTCCGTGAGCTTCACGAAATCCTTGTACCGGGGAAAACTATACGAAATTATTGTCCAATTTCGATGAAATTTTCAGGGATTGTGCGGTCCTTTATGAATATCAACGTCCCCAGACTGATAGTAGCCACTGCGTATTAGAGATGGGCGGTATTTAACGTAACAGTTAAAAATAACCTATTACTGGGTTTTGTTAAATCCGCTTGGAACCTATTATCAAAATAACCCTGTTATTAAATAACGTTACAGGGAAGGCTCCGAAATGTGTGGAGCCAGAACAATAGCTTGGTTTTTTTCTCTAAAAAGAGTGAAAAGACACCAACATGTAAATGTGTCGGAAATTACTTGATAGAAATCCCAACTTAGTTAGGAAACGAAAACTAGATAACAACGGAATGATACTTCGGAATGGAATAACAATATAACATGATAAACAATCGAACGTAGGTCGGGAACGGAAAATAGAAAACGATACCTTGGAATGGTATGTCGGAATGAGCTTGTGAGAAGGTCCCTGAGATAACATAACAATAAATAATATGTTATTGGAACCTATTACCCACCCAGAGCGGTAACGGTGGAACCTAATACGCAAATGTAACCGTTTCGCCCATCTCTACTGTGTATGGGTAATTCTCAGAAAAAGCTCAATTTTCAAGGCTCAAACTTTGAGAAAGTGAACCGTCTCCAAAAAATTTGAAAAAATTCATGAAGTTTCCTGGGAACGTTAAGAAGAATTTGTAATGAAAGACAGAGCTCAATTCACAGTTTTTAGTCTCAAATTTAAATTTTGAAAATTTATAGTGCGGCGGTAATGAGAACTTGATTTTTTTTAAGTCGTTGGTGTTGAGAATAACGTATTAGTTTCACAATTCTGTGTGAAAAAAAATTCATCAAGTTTCCTGCGAACTTAAAGAAGAATGTGTAACGCAAGATAGATCTAAATTCACAGTTTTTAGTCTCAAATTTCAATTTTGAAAATTTTTAGTGCGGCGGTAATGAGAACTAATTTTTTTTTAAGTGATGGTAATGAGGAGCGCAGTTGGTATTAAGAATATGGTATTAGTTTCACAATTCTGTTTCTACCTTTCAAGCAATGAGCTTGTCCAGTTGGTTGGATAAGATGATTATATTGAAAAATCTCTCTCTTTTCTCGTTACCACACGCTTATTATCATTACCACTGAACTTTATTAAGTTAGTGGTAATGAGATGGTTTGATGTGTGGTAATGAGAATTCAAAATTTGAGAGCTTGCCATTTTCGTTCTGTGCATACTATATTCCTCATTCTACGCCGTTTGAGAAGGCAATTAGTGGGCTACAGAAAAATGCGATCTAAAAAAATTAGTCACCAACATTGAAAGAGAATCGTTGAACTGTGGTAATGATGACAATAAATGTACGCACCTGACACGTGACCTTTAACAACCACCCCTGCTTACCAACTTACGAGGGAAATGGCGGAGGCGAGTTCCCTAGCGCTCTGCAGTATTGCCACTACGATTCTCGTCGAAAGTTCGCCAAAATGTCCTGTTGGTCGCTGTGGGAGGGAAAATCTTGATTCTTGTGCGGTAATGAGACTTTTCACCATTACACTTTTTGAAATAAGTTATTGGCATCACCAAATAGATTTAAAAATCACACCACTCTGTTTTTGATGAGATCTACATGTAGACTTTCAGTTTCATTCGTTTTTTCACGCAATAAATATTTTCCAAGGCCTAGGAGAAGACTTTTGTAGGCAAAAATTAAATCATTACAGGTGGTGGTAATGAGAATTGAGCCTTTCAAGACAAAAGAAAAGGTATTAATTTCGGATAAAAGTAAATTTTTCAAGAGGTTCTAGTAGGCAGAGGCGGGAACAAACCCAATGAAAAAATTAGAAAAAACAACTAGGACGCACATTTGGAGAAACCCTTCCATAACACTATTATTGAGCTTTTTCTGAGAATCACCCGTATGCGTATGGTGCACCTTCTACATTCGCCATCTATTTTCGATGAAATTTTCAGGGATAATGCTATGCGGATTGGAGTGTAGATTATCTCCTACGAAAATCATCGCCCTCGGATTGACAGTAGGTAAAAATCAACGTAACAGCCATAATTTCCATATTCTCCAATCGATTTGATGAAATTTTCAGGAATTGTGCTGGTTGACGTGTAGATGGTTTCCTAGGAGGGCAGTGCAAGGTACTTAGATATTGATATTTTGAGATTAGCTACAACGCATCGGATCATCTACAGGGTGTCACCCTTACGGGCGCACCACCGGGCAGGGTTCGATTCTACAACTAATTTGCAACAAAAAATATCTCTTAGCAATTTTTTCTTAGAGGCTCCGTTTTCGAGTTATTCCACTTTTAAGATTTTTTTCGTGTTTTCGACCTTACATCACTAAAATGGCTGTAACTCCCTTAATTGATGAAGTAAATTCAAATTTGATTATATCATTGGATAGAGCGTCAAATTTCCTATCTACCTGATGGAGTTTTAGAAAATTATAAGTACAATGAACGGGTGTAAAATAAGTCAGAAGTAAAAAATTGGTTAAGTTTCGAAAATTTTCACTTTTTTCAAACTTTGATTCTCTAAACGTCGTGAACGGAAATTTCTATGCTGTAAGCCTAAAAGTTGCATTTGAATCCCAGCTTTCTGACGGCGTAGTCATTTTTTTAAAACACCACTTATTCAGTTAGAAAACGACGTTTTTAGGGCAGAAAACGTTCATTTTCGGGTGTAAATCGGCGTTTTTCACCAGAAATGCTTTCCAACTTAATAAATCATTTGACATGAAATTTTACGTTCTTTTCGACGCTGAATCGAATGGTAACATTTTCCGATGTCCTCGACAAACAAATAGTACTTTTCAAGCCCTTTCCGTTGGGCGAAGGGCTCAATCTCGTTGTTCGTTTTATCCAAAATTGTCATTAAGGAAGGTTTGGGTTATTACCCCACTCTTCCACTTTGTTGACTTACCCAATTTTTGCTCTCTGTCTTGAAAATATCGTCTCGATCATTTGCGGAAAGCTTTATCTTTTAGATAGATAACAAGTTGGGGGTCGAGGACTCAGTTGTACCCTGTTTAACCCAGAAAGGGCTTGAAAAGTACGTTTTGTTTGTCGAGGAGATCGGAAAGTGTTACCATTCGATTCAGCGTCAAAAAATACGTAAAAGTTAATTAATTTTCAAAAAAAATTAAGTTGGAAAGCATTTCTGGTGAAAAACACCGATTTACACCCGAAAATGAACGTTTTCTGCCCTAAAAACGTCGTTTTCTAACTGAATAAGTGGTGTTTAAAAAAAATGACTACGCCGTTAGAAAGCTGGGATTCACATGCAACTTTTAGGCTTACAGCATGGAAATTTTCGTTCACGACGTTTCGAGAATCAAACTTTGAAAAAAGTGAAGATTTTCGAAACTTTACCAATTTTTTACTTTTGACTTATTTTACACCCGTTCGTTTCATCTGAAATTTTCCAAAACCCCATCAGGTAGATAGGAAATTTGACGCTCTTTCCAATGATATAATCAAATTTCAATTTACTTCATCAATTAATGAGTTACAGCCACTTTAGTGATGTACGGTCGAAAACACGAAAAAAATCTTAAAAGTGGAATAACTCGAAAACGAAGCCTCTAAGAAAAAATTGCTAAGAGACATTTTTTGTTGCAAATTAGTAGTAGAATCGAACCCTGCCCGGTGGTGCGTTCGTAAGGGTGACACCCTGTATACAATCGGGTTATGGATACGAGGAAACTATGTGCCACACCCACTTGGCAGAGGTTTTTATTGCTCAATTCCAAAGGATCATGAATGAAAATAATGAGCCAAAATGACGCGAGACACCTAAAATAGAGTTTTCAAAGGTAAAGAAAACGTCCATGCAATTTTTCAGTACCGTCAAACTCTTGAAGGCTTTTTTATTAGTACAAATACCTAAGTTATAACTTCGATGTGCGACCGTAGTCAGCATTTGACGGTGCCCACACTTTTGTTGAGCATTCAACTGATTTATATTGAAAAAAAAACAAACATTGCAGTCACTAAGAATCATTATGCGAATCGTAAAGTAGGTATAAACTTAATAGGCAACAAAATCGACTAAATTCACAAAAGTCAGCATTAAAGTCTATTTAACAAGCCCGATATTATTACAATTTTCTATCTTTTCTCTAAATACTAGTTCAAACCTAAGTAGGAGGTCCTACTCAAACACCTGAGAGGGGTTCAACGGTACACCCCAACACTTGAAATTTGTAAAAAAAAAAAAAAAAAAAGTGTTTGATTAAAATCGACGAAATAATTAACTATCGTTGAAAAAATCGACTTTCATTAAAACAGTTTGGAAAGGAATTTGTTAACAAATACAAATTATACGAAGTATCTACATAATTAATTCGGCAATATCACATTTCAGAAACATCGGATGAACTCGCTTAACTGCGAAGGTACTGACAAAATTCTAAATACCAACTCTCAGCTTATTTCACAAAAAGTGAAGGCGACGAAATTTTAAGGATTTGAATAACAATTACGATTTTTTATGACACATATTATAACCAACAGTAACAAACTATATATTTATGTAAATAAATAATCAATTGATACCTAAGACAACCACTACATAAAATAGACGAAGAAGGATGTCAGGAACCCAAGAGATCAAGAAGAGTTTATTCACAATAAATTCGTCGACTTGTGTACTTGAATATTATTATATTGAATCACCACTTTGAAGTCTTACATGTAAAGCAAAGGTAAATGTTGGTGATTGGAGAAACTTTTAAACACGTAAAATGAAAGTGATTCGTCATTACGCTGGTAGGCAGAGTTGGGAAAAAATCAAACTCACGAATATGATTAAGATTTTTAATCACAGGAACACGTTTCTGTGATTATGATTAAGATTAAATTATTATTCACACACTAAGAGTATGACTAAAATCACAGGAATAATAGGATTATATTTTATTCACGCACTATGATTAAAGTCATAATCACAGGAAAAATGTGATTAATCCGAGGAAACCAGTGATTTTGACTTTAATCATCTCATAGTGAGAGAATACAACTTTAATTCTACTATTCTTGTGATTAATCACAGATTTCCCGTGATTAATCACTGTTTTTCTTTGATTAATCATAAGTTTCCGGTAATTATGACTTTAATGGGGGGGGGGTAACGCCTGATTTTGACATTTTATGTCTTTACTATGGCACATAAATGAAAAATCGTCACGCGGGGATCGTCACGCGGGGAGCGTTATGAGGGGAGCGTTACGCGGAAATTTCTGATGATTTTCACGTACAACCAATCGTTCCTAGGGAAAACTAACTTCCTCATTTTCCACCCCACAAAAATCATTCACCACTCATTGGAAAGCTCTCAATTTATTAAACATAAGACATAAAATGTCTCTCGTGGTTGCGTACTTTTACGAAAGCTGTATCCACCGTTTTTTTTTTAAAGATTTTTAATCGAAAGTAGACCTCATCTCGAGAATTTTAACACCAGCCGTTCTCTTTTTGGATGAGTAGATCTTTTTCTATGATTTTTCAAAGTTTCGAATGTTTATGACGTCACGCTCCCCTCCCGCCTGGGCGGGACCCCCCAGCCCACTGTGACGTCATTAACTTTCGAAACTTTGAAAAATCATTAAAAAAGGTCTTCTCACTCTAGAAGGTCGTGGTTAGTGTCAAATGTTTTAGAATGAGGTCTAGTTTAGATTTTAAAAAGTCTGCCAAGTGGGTGTGGCACATAGCTTCCTCGTATCCATAACCCGATTGTATAGATAAATCTCTAAGTGCCTTCCACTACCCTCATAGGGGACCATCTAAACACTAAACTGTAACATCCCTGAAATTTTCATTAAAATCGGATGGAAAATGTAGAAGTTATGGCCGTTACAAGGAAACTCACGTTTGCGCATGCGCAGTGGCTACTATCAGTCCGAAGGTGGTGATTTTCGTAGGGGACCATCTAAATACTAGTCTGTAACATCCCTGAGAATTTCATTGAAATTGGACAATAGCTTCGTATAGTTATGCCCGCTACAAGGATTTCATGACACACAGACAGACAGACACACTGACACGGAACCAAAATTGTTCAGAAAGGTCTAAAACGCAAAACCCGAGTGAAAATTTTGATTTTGGAGAACTTTTTTTTCCATCCTTGAAAAGTGAAAAGAAAGCTTCCGCTACCTTGGTAGACTCGGAAGCAATAACAATAAACAGTTTTTCGGACCCATGCGCACACCCCATTATACTCATTGTGCGTGAATAAAATTTAATCCTATAATTCGTGTGATTAATCACAGATTTCCTGTGATTAACAATGTACTACTCTTAACCCTAATTGGACCATGGTTTCACTAGTGACACCAAATTTCGACGATTTTTCATGAAGGCTAAGTAAGGATATGGACCTTTGCCGCTCGACACACACCAAACGGCAACTTTAGTATTTTCGAATTTGAATTTCTTATAACCTCCAGCGAAACATTAAAGTTTAAATTTCTTCCTTTGATTTATTATTCTTTGAATAAAACCTTTGTAATCGTTTCATTTTTTAGAACGTTGGAAAACATTGCTGTGAAATGTGCATCAAAGTCTATTCGTCTGTGATTGAAAGACACATTTTTGTTCTCAATATCTTGATTCTTGAACTTAATTAATTTATAAAAACATTGGATAGTACTAATTTATTTGTACAACTATGGTGCCATTGGTGACACCAAATCAATACGGCAAATGATTCAACTAAAAATTCCTTAGAAATTCCACAGCTGTCCCAAGCTGTCACCTGAGTACCTAAATTTAGATAGCAATTTTAAATTTAATGGATAGAGTTGAACTTTTTGTTTAAAAATAAAATTATTACCAAAATATCCCCGGAAATCCATGAAAAATGTTGTTGGTCCAATTAGGCTTAATCAGATTCCGTGATTATGATTTTAATCATGCTCTTGGTGTGTGAATACGAATTTAATCTTATTTATAATCACAGAAACGTATTCCTGTGATTAAAAATGTCAATCATATTCATCAATATTGCCCAACTCTGCTGGTAGGTATTATTCATCAGGCCCTGCGATTGAAGATAAAACTGCCAAGTTGGGTGGGCAGTGTAGCTTCCTCATGTAAAATAACTCGGATTTCGTCATAATAAACATGATCATAGTTTTTTGAACGAGAATCTATCTAATCACAAACAGACCATCGCTATTACCGACTTCCATTCCATCCAGTTAGCCATAAAATATGAAGTTTTGATTACTTTTGTACTCTCTGTCCATAAAACCTCAACTGACACCTACAGTAAATGTAAATAAACCTACCTATATATTTTATAGGGCAGGGAGGCACCTGACTAGGTACAATATTGAAGTCAATCTGATTGGCCCGATACATCGTTTTGCGACCCATAATCAAGCCCTGCTGACCGAATATTTTCTATTAATATTTGTTTATTGCACTTTTTACGCCGATTAGGCTAAAACACTAGGTAGGTACCTATCAAGGTAATTCATTCACATCCAAATCCCATTTAGCTTCTTTTTGGACAACTATGAAAATTCTCAAATAATTTGTTCATTTGGCAGTTCCATTTTAGCGAAATCTTTCAGTGTAACAAAATATTTCCCTGTGACGAGTAGGAACAAAAAAATTTTAGTGTCAAAACGAAAAATTAAAAATAGCTGAATACGAGGGTCGTTCCAAAAGCATCCTAATTTTCTTGTACTGGGATCAAAAGGTAGAAAACTGCGGAAGGCTGCTCTAACTTTTCATTTGGGTGTAGTAGTGTTATTTCAGGTCGCTAGGTTGCACTTATTTTCTGATTCTAGTGAAATTATGGCTGTAAAATTCTGACTATTCGTTAAATAAAGTTTCTATGGGAAATTTAAAAATTTTATTTTTGAATAGTAATCGATTGTTGACTGAAAGTGAATTTAGGTGAGGAATTTGACGAGTGACAAATTTGGCCTCTGGTCTATAAAAACTGGATTGCCAAAGTTTATGGTGATAGTTTCTGCTCTGAATGTAAACCAGGTTACCACAGGAAGTGCCTCTGGTCTATGTAAAAACCAACTTAGCAGGCTTTGGAATAGTTTCTGGTCTGAGTAGAAACCAGGTTACTATAGGTAAGGAAAGTACTACCTAGTTGTGTTACCGAGTGGTGAGAGGTTTGAGTTTAAATGGGAACGCTAGCTAGCCTCCCTACCCGACTATCCGATACTCGTCTGGGAGAATAGTTTGGAAGCTGGTCGTAAGTTCGACCGTTGGAAAACGGTTACCTGGGTAGACTGACCTCATGTTTATTAGAAAATCTTAAGGTTTAGGCCATCCGGAGCTGCGTTGTTTGTAACCTGTTCGGAGTAAGTATGGCAACCTATCTCGAGAGCCACTACTTTTTTTCTTACCTGGGAAGGTGTTACAAACGTCCAAATTCGTAGAATTTCTCTACCTATCTCGTCTTGTCAATACCTGCAGACCAATCATCATCCTTACTGTGGGCTATGGATGTAAGTCAAGAAGCCTGTTTAGGTGCAAAAAATGAGATCATTGTCTAAATCCCTGTCAGTTTCTTGGGACAAAACTTCCCATTCTTTTACCTTTTCTTTACAAGCATCATAGGAACTCCTAACAACTTCAAACAACAACAATATAATCTTGTAAACGCCCTTCATCCACAAATAGCAGTAAAGCAAGAGAAGTGCAAAACGTGTATTTCAACTAAAAAAGGAGATACCAACAATACTACAAATGAATTACCTACCTATTAATTTAAAATAAATGAAAACTAAATCGTTAAATGCTCAATTAGGATTGATAAATCTTCATCATCTTGAAACACGCGTGTGAGTGGCAGTCATTCTGTTGAAGAATGTAGATGAAATACGGAAGAAATAATTTAGACGTTTGTAGACTATAAAGTCAAACACAGACTAGCTACCATCAACACCAATTAATAAAGTTGTGGCTAATAAAATGGAAATGACATCAAATTATTTTATTATCAGTATGGTTTTCCTTTCCTGAAAGAAAAACAAATTCATGAAAATAAATAGTCCATTGGGATTCTCGGTCGAAATTAATTTTGTTTTTTGGCACTTGAAGATAAATAGGGGCGAAATATAAGTATGAAATCTTTGAAGGAATAAAGGATCCTTCAGGTCAGTTGACGACGTCGTTAAACTTAACGAAAGCCACTTTACCAATGCCGTAAGCTTCCATTAGGCGGAGAAGTTCTTTAGCGTAGTTAACAGCAGATTCAAGAACGGTTTTGTTGTTGACGTTGGTCCTCCTGAGGATGGCTTCTCGGAGTAGGTCAGCCACGACTTCCCGCTGACTTGGCTCGAGCTGCCACCCAACTGGGCTAGAGTGAGGGTCGGCGTAGGCAATGAGGCTGAAGGCATCTCTCACCATGTCTCTATTAGGGATAGAATTGAGAAATCAGGATAGTCCTGGTAAGTTCCAAGGTTATTGGTGGTTCTATAGTCTCGTAAATAATCTATTACTATGAGAAGTAAAAGCGATAAGGCACTGATAAGCGAGTGTCGGCCATCATTGACCAGTCTCTTAACACATGCAGGCAAGAAATATACTACGTTTAGCCCTTGTTTAGGTTACCTGCTGCCTCGGAAAAAAATATTGGAGAATACAATGAAATAAGGACAATGGGATATTTCAGTCAATTTTTTAAAAAAAATTTTCAAAAGAGTATGGCTCAGGAATAACGGTAATCGGGTCTGTTCGTCGAGAAAATATTTTTTAAAAATCAGAGAAGCTAAGGAAAGTTGAAGATTTGAATGGTGCGACATAGCTAGCCAATTGTGACGAAGCTAGTCAAAACTGTCTTTGAAAAAAGTATCCACGCACAGAGAAGAGATTGGAATTTCTCACTTGTAGCAAGTTCAAATTGAGGCTAAAGAACGTTGATCTTCCTCTTCTTTTCTGTCAAATTTAAAACAAAAGAAAGAAAAGAAATCGTGGGTGATACACAAGCTGAAAATTTGATAAGTCGAAACCACAAACGAAGAGAACAGAAAACAACTGATTACAGACGGCAGACGTAGGTAATGCTAACGATACTAACGGGCCTCTTGGATACTACAAAATACTACTCACACACGCGCACGGTGTGTGTGCATTTATGGCCGCCCACCTTTATTTCAAACGTGTGATCTCTTTAATTAATTTTTCTACCACATGTTATAGTATCATTGGGCTAAAAGTTGGAGTACAAAGGTTTTCAAGAGTGCTGAATCCAAATTTCAGGTCAAAAACCTGAATTTCCGACCCACCGAAATACCCCATTAGCCATAAAACTGCTGAGAGGAGTGGTCTGCCTGTCTCCCAGGGAGACAGGCAGATTCGATAGTTTGAAGCATATGGACAGTCTGTGACGTCACGAGATGACCACCAATTGATGAGTAAAGGCTGTTGAGTTACGGTGATTTGGTTGTATGTGGGGACATCACATCATCCCTGTCACGCAAGTGGGATTATAACTCAGCTCTACTTTCCGGAACGCGACCTCATCCCTCCGCATTGTGGAAAATTACAGATCTAACAAGCTTTCTCGTTGCCTCTTTTCCCAGACCTTTCATTGTATTAGATCGTATGTAGTGATCTTCGCAATTTTTGAGTGGAGTGGAAAATTTGTGGAGTGCTTTAGATCATGTAGATCTTCGAAATTTTGTCTCGGCATGCGGAAATATATTTTAAAAATTATTTCCTATGAGTGCAGCTCTTAACACAGAAGGTGGATTTCGCCTAGGCTTCTCTCCTTTTATTGAACTACACTCGGCTTTCCACTGTACAAAACGTCTGCCAAGTGGGTGTGGCACATAGCTTCCTCGTATCCATAACCCGATTATATAGAAGATCCGATGCATAGTAGTTAATCTCAAAACACCAATCTCTAAGTACCTTCCACTACCCTCATAGGGGACCATCTACACGCTAATCTGGACAATCCTAGAAAATTTTATCAAATTCGGATCAAAAATGTAAGTTTTGTGGCTGTTACAAGGGCTTTACGTTTGCGCATGCGCAGAGGCTTCTGTAAATTTTAAGGCCTTGATTTTCATAGGGAAACTTCTAAGTGCTAATCTGTAACATCCCTGAAAATGTTATTGAAATCGGATGGAAAATCTGGAAGTTATGGCTGTTACAAGGAATTCACGTCTGCGCATGCGCAGCGGCTACTATCAGTCCGGGGGTGATGATCTTCATTGGGGACTATCTACAACCTAATCCGCATAATACCTGAAAATTTCATCAAAATCGGGTAGAAAATGTGGAATCTATGGCTGTTACAAGGAAATTTACGTTTGCCCATACGCAGCGGCTACTATCAGTCCGAAGGTGGTGATTTTCATAGGAGACCATCTTAATACTAATCTGTAACATCCCTGAAATTTTCATTGAAATCGGATGAAAAATGTAGAAGTTATGGCCGTTACAAGGAAATTCACGTTTGCGCATGCGCAGTCGTTTCTATCAATCAAGAGGATGATGATTTTCATAGGGGACTGTCTACACACCAACCCGCACAATCCCTGAAAATTTCATAGAAATCGGACTATAACTTCGTATAGTTATGCGCGTTACAAGGAATTCATGACAGACAGACAGACAGACAGACACACAAGACACACACACACGGAAACAAAATTGTTCAGAAAGGTCTAAAACGCAAAACGCGAGTGAAAATTTCGATTTTGGAGAACTTTTTTTTTCGTCCTTGAAAAGTGAAAACAAAGCTTCCGCTACCTTGGTAGACTCGGAAGCAAAAACACACAAGTACTCAAAACAAGGATGATGCGCGTTCCCTGAGCGCCGCGTTATAACGCGTGCTGTGTGGTGGAGCCTGACCAGTGAGATAGGCTCACTAGATCAAGGGGACATCTCCAAAATGAAATAATAATAACTATGAAAGTTTCATTCGTAATGACATTTTACTTATGCTTTCTTGTAGGGAAATACATGTCCTTGTTAATCAAGTCGACGAATTGGCGTCCATCTTGTAAAGTTGATCAAAGAAGTTCTAGTCTATGCGCTGCAGCAAGTCTCCTTCAGTGAATGCAACCTCTTGTGAAAGTAACTTTAAAAGCGCCCAACAAAGCGTTTGATGCCTGAACACTTGATGCCTGGACTTGAAGTATCCCCAATGAAAAAAAATCACAAGTTGTCTGGTGACCAAGGGGGCCACAACAGTGAGAGGTCAAGGAACATCCTTCGTACCAGGGCCACCATGCTGGTGTGACCAGTGGCCCACTCAAAGATACCTTTTCGGTTGATGATGAATTTGGTCAACGTGATTTTTAAGAAGGATGACATGTATTTCCCGGGCTGTGGCCAAGCGAGCTACAGCATGTGTCTCTGGAGACGAGACTCGGACCGATTGCAGGGGCTGTGAGTTCGGGACTCGCCTCGGGAGTATATTTCCCGGCAAGTAGGTCGCAGTTCCCCCTTGTCCCAACCCAGGGCGATGAGGCCAATGGGAAGCCATGAGCGAAATCATCAGAACAAATTCTGATCTTCCCTTTGGAAGACAGCTGATGACGTCCGTGACGCCAGGAATGGCAATCGGACGAAAATCCAAACTGAAATGGTTGTTTACTTTACTTTTACATGTATTTCCCGAGAAAGCATAAATAAAATGATTTTGAGGAAGTACCTATGCACTGCCCTCAATTAAAGCATTAACATTGCATAAAGGCTACGTGTGAGAAATTTTTTTTAACCCATCAAGAAATGGTCGTAGTAATTACGTACAAAGATTCTCTGACTAGTAAACACTATGTAACCAAGAAAAGTTTGTAAGTGTAATTAAATACAAGTGATATAAAAACTTAATGTTTGAAATGTTGGCAGTGAAGTTCCCTCGTCATCACAAAAGTTTGACACGACAATATTCCTTCAAAAGGTTCCCTCAGGCGTTCCACCATTCACTGCATGGGTCTGCCTCAACCAATCAGAGTATGGTCTGAATTATTAAAAAACTTAATGTTTGAAATGTTGGCAGTGAAGTTCCTCCGTCATCACAAAAGTTTGACACGACAATATTCCTTCAAAAGGTTCCCTCAGGCGTTCCACCATTCACTGCATGGGTCTGCCTCTACCAATCAGAGAACCCCATTTGTCTGAATGGCTAGCCCGTCTTATTCCCAAATTTTCTAGTTTCTTTTGTCCATAAAAATAGGAAAAGCGCGTAAATACGAAATAGCCACGTTGTGATCCTTTTGAAGCGATTCTTTTTCAATAAAAACTGTAAGGAAAAACCATACGCAGAACCCCTTTGGAGTGACAAAAGGATTCATACAGCTTTTTTGGTTATTGACAACAAATCCAATGAGTTCTGATCTTGTAGACGAGCGATTTTAGATCGCTTCATGACACGTTCAAGTTCTAACCTGAAAGTTGGATTGTCCGAAACTATTCGATCTAGGGACACCACCATTGCTGAGAGATTTCAGTTTAGATTCAAAAGGATTCTATTGGGTCAAGTTAACAATGAGGAATTTCAACGAATTCTGTTTGCATTTTTCCTGAATAGTTAATGGTGTGGGATAGATGAAAATCGGGCTGATTCCGGAAAATAAGTCACCTGTTATTTTTGGGAGACAATCAAAATTTTTGATTTCAAAACTAACCGGGAAAACGGACGTGCAGCGGGAACGCTCGCTGATTGGGCTGTTCAGATCGCCGTCTCCTCCCAGTGTTGCCCATTGGGACGACGAAATCGTGTTTTCTAAGAGAAAAGTTATCAAACAAAAACAGGGGAAACCTAATTTTCCCCATCTTGCTTTTTGTATTTTTTTCTTCAGTTTTTCGATTTCAAACTTACTGTTTCGTGAAATTTTGCATCTGGGGACTATAATTTCTCGATCTCAGCGCTTCAAGCGGCCATAAATGAACTATTCCAGGATGACGTCATTTTCCCGGTTTTTTCAAACATTCGTATTTTCTACACTGTTTTGTTTATTCGTAAATTAGGAAGTTCGGGCTGAAAGTTTGAATTAGGGGGTTTTTCGAGGTGCTGAATCCGATTTTGGGGTCAAAAATAGGAAATTCCGACATGGTGAAATTCCTCATTTGATTCATTGAGGGTCGGTTTATCAGTCACCAAAGTTAACGGGGGTTTACGTATCCCCCTGTTAACATTAACGGTGGGATAAGTTATGGATACTATAAAGGTGCTGTTTATCAGTGCGAAATTAACCCACTGGTAACTATTAACTGGCTGGTAAAATTAACTGTCTGTTAGGCCGAATAATCGATTATGCATGGAAGAAATACTTCTTCCATGTAATAAAATCGAGCTTCCTCCACATAAAAAAATCGTTTTTGCACTGTGTTTTGCATCAGAAAAAAGAATAAATTAGAAGAGGATGAAGCAATGTTCTTTGTTTTGGTGTTTTCTTTTCTAGATCTCGGTACTTATTTCCTTCTTGGTACGGCAGTAACTATTGTTCTTTGTTGAAAATTGTCTGTTCATGACAAGATCCCCGGCCACCGAGCCAATATGTCAAGAATTTTCAAATTTGCAGACGAAATAGTTCGTACGTTAATAAAGAAGTAGGTACCCTTTTCTATTTCGAAAATTTTCGGCGTGTGACCCTCCTGGCGAATGAATTTTTACATGTGTGCAGTCCATAGCACCTACAGCTCCAAGAAACCTGGCTTTTTTGTTTTTTAAATAAAATTCCATCCGAGATTGAAATAATACCTAAGTACTTCCTTGGTTGCTGGTAGGTATTCTGATAAATTGGGCGGATAGCCTGGCAGTTCCCAGGGACACCTGCTTGACAATTTTACAGGCAGAGCTTTTACTGATGCCACTAAAGTCGCCGACAGACACCAACATGGTTTTTTATACTTTTATCCAATCAAAATCTCATCAAAAAATCGCAATCGTCCCACTTCTCCAAATGGTCAATCAATGATCAAACTATGTTGCCGCCTTTCTTCCTTCCGCCTTCTTCCCCACTGCAGGAATTCGACCATAAACACACATCTACACGCTGCTGTCTGAAAAAGAACCCCACACATCCATTTTCGATTGTAGCATAATTGACTAACAATCAACAACGCAATTTGCAAAAACGAACGTTCTGGGAAACAAAAACACGAGAAGTGACTCTCTTTGAGGTTAAAACGCCTTGCATAAATCGAGTTACCCCCCCCCCCCCCCCCCCGTAACTTTTTATCCAGTCCTCGGACGACCAGTTAACTTTAAACTACGGATAACGGCTATCTGGGGACTGATAAACGCGAGCGATTGAGTTACCCGATGACCGTCGGATAAATCTGCTTTACCGGGTGGTAAAAAGTGACTGATAAACCGGCCCTGAAAATTGAATCATGACTTTAAAAAACCTTTGTTATAAACCGACTCCGTTGGACCAGTGCAAGGGCTGATTTCATGAACTCGAGAATGATTGTACCCAGAAACCTACTAGAGAATTTTGTGTCAACCATTATTAACAAGTTTAAATAGTAATTAACAATGAATCTTGACGTTCACAGGTAGAATTTATCGCAAGTTAAGCATTCAAACTTACCGATATTGATCACAGATAGTGTTTTCAGTAGCTAGGCGCGCATGCCATGAGTGGAGCTTCCTGCCACAGTCCAAGATTCTTTCCAACGTGCTGCCTCGGAGTTCGTCCTGTTGGATGGCATCAACCTTGTTATGTCCATTCGTCAATCCATTAGAAAAATCACCGCAGTCGGTTTCCATGGCTTCGCCCATAATTACGCTTCTTCTAGGGGGTTCTGGCAGCTCAGAGTCTTCACAATGGTATTTGGAGTCAGCTCCACTCACAACTTCAACAAACTGTCTCACCCTCAGTACTAAATGGAGGTTTGGTTGATCATCCAGCAGTCCAGGATAGTAGAGCTCAGTGAGCTCCATCGCTTGGCTGATTTGTCCCTCCATCACCAGACTCAGAACCTACCGACAGAGAAAAGAGTTAATATTTGTGTCTCATCAAAGAAAGGCATGATTAAATTTCGACTACTACTCAATATCAAATTTTAACATGAAAATTTCGCCCTGAATATAGAGAATGTTAGAGAACAGGCAATGTCTTGGGAGATCCTAGAGAGAGCAACGTGAGATGCTAACTATGCAAACTGATGCTGGTGGTTACATCTGGCAAAGGTACCATCATCCCATGGGACTTGTGGCTCAGGTTCTCACCTTTGCACGCCAAATGACGCTGCCTGAAGTCATTGATAATTATTAGAGCCCTAGACAGTGATAATAACAGTCTCCTTGAAATCGACTTCATTCGACATGCAACGTGAGAACCAAACCACAGGCTCTGTGAGGTGTATAATAATCCTCACTAAATATAACCACTTTCAAATAAGTAAGTTTTTTTTGCCATCTTTCGTATTTTCAAACTTCTAAACATTTTTGCCAAATTCAAAGTGCGCATCTTTTTCGAACTTTCCTCAATAATAACTACCAAATTATCGTTCTTTTTCATCATCATTTTAATCATTTACAATCGCTCATTTTGCACACAATTTTTTAATTTATAATCGTTCTTATTAGTATCGAATCATTCATTTCTTTTTTTCATCAACGTTTTAACCATTCATTATCTTCGTTTATTACATTTTTGAAGAAAATATAACTATTGCAATGACCTCAAAATTCACAGTTTTTTTTAATACTATTTTTGAACATTCTAATAAGTTCTGCATTCTAAATAAAACACCACAGTAAATGTTCATTGGCCAACAATTTTAAGTTATTCTAAAGGTTCGTTCGGAGAAGCAGTCCTGAACTGTTCGGAGGAGCCTGGAGGAGTTCGAAGGAATCCAGGCGCCTCTATCCCCTCTCCTTTTCAGTTCCAATTCGGTTCTGAACTGATTTCGGACTGCTCTTCCGAACAGACCATAAGTGATCCAATTTTCATAAAGTAGGGTTTAATAACGTAGGTCAGAGGGTCTTACTCACCTAAACATATTAATAAAAGGTAAATATTCGAAACTCCGAACAATTTCCTACGATAGTATCATATAAAAAAAAGTTTTGTGCCATTTGAGGAAATTGATTAGTTTTGTGAGCTGCTACAATGCAACAAATTGCTTGTACAATGGAACTCCTTACTTACTCCTTGCTACTACAAGTGAGTTAGGTTAACTGCCTCGATCGAGGCATCCCCACTAACCCCTTGTACCAGACCTCTCTGGTGCAAATGAATCATTTCTGAAGTGATTTCCATCAAAACGAAACTATGGTCACGAAAAAAACGATGATCAACGAAAATTTTGAACTGTTGGAGTGGCGCTTGACATGACTAAGTTTGAAGTGAAAAGAGGGAGTCCCCACCAATTAAGGTTTACATCTCACGTTGTTCGCCTTAGGAGAATCTCACGAGTGACGTGAAGTTAACAATTTCCACGCGGGTCCCATAACGGCGATTTCATCACCAACACGGATCCCAAACAGGGTGGTCTTCCCGACAGCGCAGGGTGCCTACTGGGAGGCACTTTTTCGCCGCTCTACTGCCATCTGTTCCTTCTTTGTTGAACCAGTTGGAAATTGTTTTCAACAGGATTTCTCCATGTGATTTCGTTTAGTAATACCCGTTCTCCACTAGGTTGCGTTCTGGGTACAAAACGGGTTGTAATTTCGCCCAAAATTAGTAGTTCATACAACGTATAGAAAGCGCTCGAAATGTCAGCCGCTCAGGGGGTGGGATTTTGTTTGCCTACCGGTAGGCAATCCGCGCTGGCGAGAGAATTACTTTTGCCTGCCAGTAGGCAATCCGCGAGGAACGTGTTAAAAAGTAAAGTAAGCAACCCTCTCACGATGAATTTTCGTCCAACTGCCATTCCTGGCGTCGCGGATGTCATCAGCTGTCTTCCAAAGGGAAGATCAGAATTTGTTCTGATGATTTCGCTCATTGCTACTTATTGCTTCACCCACTTAATTAGAGAAGGGTTCACCAACGGCCCAACCCGAAAAATTATCAAGACCAGGGATACCACCCTCGAGCAGTCACCAATCCAGATAATCTCCCAGGTCAACTGGCATTAACTTCGGTGATCTCACGGGAGCTGGTTCATTAAACCAGCTAACAGCCGTTGGTGGATGGTGTGAAGTTACTGGTCCCATTACCCTTTCTGACTCAAAACGTATGTGAACCGGAATGACCAGAATACACACTAATTTCTACAGCAAGCTCTACTTTTAAAAAAACAGGCATCCATATACCTACTTTTATTCTATTTGAATAACAAATGAGGAATAAGAACCTGTTGTCGTCGATTCACTACATCGACTTCTCCGGTGACATCTTGACCAGTGGCAGAAGCAAATGCTGACGCTGTGCCGCAGTATCCATTGTGAAGGAGATACGTCATCACCACTTTTTCCATGTCGAAGCAAATATCTGGGTTATTCGTACTCATGTCTGGCAATGGCACTTGATCAATCACGTTACGCATGACCATACCTAGAACCAAACAGTATAAAATATTAACTTCGGTGTACATGAAATAGGGAATAACAAAAAACCCAATCTACATCAGAGGAAAGCTGTACCATCATCACACTACTCAACTGGTTCGTGGAAACCTAACATAATACAAATTACACTCCTGCTCAAAATTAAAGCACCACCATCCATTTTTCCTTTGTCTCTTTCCTTCTTTCCTCATAAATTTTTTATCCTGGACTGGCCACCAAGGAGCCCAGACATGAATCCGATAGAGCATGTTTGGGACATGCTGAAAAGAAGATTCGAGCCAGAGATCCACCATCAGACAATCTTCCGCAGCTGGAAACAGCAGCGAAAGAGGAGTGGGACAAAATCACCCAGGAGGATATCCAAAATTGATTAGAGGCATCGGTCGAAGGCTCCAAGCCCTCATTCGAGCCAGAGGAGGTAATACCAAGTAATAAAAAGCTAAACGGGCATAATTCAAACCTTTTTTTCAAATTTCAAATTTTTATGATTTTACCCCAAGAGGTACATATACATTTTTCTTTAATTTATTAAAAACATCTTTTATTCTCGAATTTTTGCATTTTTTTGGATAACTCTTTCCTTCTGTGTTTGCAAAAAATGTGTGCAAATGGATGAAAACTTGATAAGGGGAAAAAGAAGGGGGCAAACGAAGAAATAGATGGTGGTGCTCTAATTTTGAGCAGGAGTATATTATGAGTAATAATAAAATTTTGACTACCTCAATAATCAACGAGCAACAAGGTTATTGGGCTCAGCTAGACAACTTTACTTCTACGCTTGGTAATTATATAAAACCGTTCTAAATTTAACATTCATCAACCAATCCACCCACCTAATTCCTTTTTCATGTCCTCAACATCGAACATGAAAGGGTGTTGTCCAAAATTGGCGTCTATCATCCCACCGACTGACTGCAGGCCGACCGTAGGGTACAGTTCCCATCCTCTGGGCAGGTCAGAGAAGGCGACCCCCAGATGATGACCGTTCTTGGTGAAGAAACAGCTGTTGTCTGTGAAGTTCAAACCCACACCGATGACGTCCCCTGTGGTGAAGGAGGGCCCGTAGGCTTTGCCTTGTCCAGGCTCGTTGTTGTGGTACTTGAAACCATCCGTTCCGTGATAACCATAAGAATTCTGCTCGGTACCCGGTAGCTGGTCCAAACATGCGAATTGTGTCGATAAACCCACAGCTACACCGCCTTCTCTACCTTTGCTCACGATTTTAACTTCAAAATAAAACAACCCACATGCTGGCGGTATAGGATGTGTAGCTCTCACAGAGGCCCCTTCTTTATGTCCTTCGTTTTGCCCCTTGAAGTGTACTCTGAGGTTCTCTTTGGACACACTAATGTACGAAAATCGGTCACTCATTGACCACCCTTTGGGCACTATGGCTTCGAAGCCGCGGAACAGCGTATCTCCCAAGCATTGGATGGTTCCATTACTCAATTTCTCTTCATCTCCCATGGTTGATACACAAAATTACTTACGTCTCCGCCGAGGCAAAACAAAAAAACACACAAAGGACACTCGGGCTATCCAGTTCCAATCATTTTAGGCACCAGCTATTTCCACACTTACAAACTATGTCACGAAATTACAATCCAGCAACAAAGCCTTGAGCGAAAATGAAATTACTTGATTAGGATTGATTACTAGGAAATTACTACAGCAGCTAATTCGAACTTGACTCTTGACAAATGAAAGCAAAACCCAAACTTGACGTCGACGTATACCTTCTGGTTGGGCCTTGAAATCAGCTGAGAGGTTTTGTTATCAATTGAGTCCTATTACTTCTCAATGGAGAGCGCGAAGGGTGGGTTGACGCGGTAACCACGGCAACTTAAAAATCGTTACTCGGCTTGTGACTAGTTTACTTTTCTTTCGATGACATCATGATTGGACTAGAATTTTAGGATTCAAACTGAAGTTTAGTTTCAACTTTAGTTTACATGTCACCGGTAGGTACTCTGTGCACATAGGTCGCCCTACTTGAAGGTGGGTACCTACCTACAAACGAGTAGACAACTAATTTATATTGTTCTCTTCCTTACAAGAGTGTTACAAAATTCATATTTTAGCCGGCTTGACGATTTTATTTATTTTTTGAGAAAAAAAAATCTGAATTTGGGAGCAAAGATCCCAAACCTTCTTGGGTTTCGAGGTTTGGGAATCGTAACATTCACCCAATTGCTCGGAAGAGAACAAAATAACAATCACTAAAATTGTTACTTTTGTGGGAATCAGCAAAACGATTACTATTAGTAAAAATTGTATCTATATATATTTGAAATCAGCTCAAAATTTCCTGTTAAAATAATGTTTATCAGAAGTGAAAAATTGTTAACAAAAAAAAAAAATCAGTTGAAGAAACTCCTGGCTTGTTGTTTGGGTGGTATCACACTCAGTTCAATTATGTGCACATGAATTATAGAATTTGAGTCAACCAACAACAAGTTTTTATTATTAGGGATACTTGACAAAATTCAGTAGGTACCTATCTCTAATTCGAAAAAGCCAGTCAAAAAATGTTGTAAGAAATAATCTTTAACCTACTTGAACGTAAGTACCTAAGTAAGACCCAAATAGCATGAAAGTAGATGGGTTCCCACCAGGTACCTACCACTTTTGGCTGAGATAGATGGAACTGAGTGGCGGTGTGGAGGTTAATACTATATACTGTACTTACCTAGTTCGTTAGTAACTATGGTAGCTTCTTACCAATCTCAGATTTGGCGACGATTATAAATTAATCTAGGATGGTAAGACGACAGTGTAGGTAAGTTATTCACGTTCTATCAGGCGAAACTTGCAGAATCACTAACGCACAGCGTCAAAGAAACTCAGCTAGGTACCTATGATATATATGAGAGGAAAATAATACGATGGAAAGAGAGGAAAATAATTTTAATCGGCAATTCAATGTGACAACCAGCTGTCATATTTTAAAAAATGTGTCTTCAACAGACTGTAGGTACCCACCTGACTTATCAATTACTGACTCCTCTTGAAAAAATAGTTTCAAATTTCTCTTAAAGGACGGCAAACAGGTCATAATTCCGACATCCGTAAGCACTTAATTTTCATTGCCAAATCGTTTAATCTTTTTTTTAATGTGCTTGCATAAGCACTAAGTTTTCATTGCCAAATTTAATTATTTTTCAGGGGTGTTTTATGGAATGGCCATCTTGGGACCCGCGATCGGGGCGGGAGTTGGAGGTCTCTTCAGCCACTACCTTGACGCAGATTTCCTAAGACGCATTACGATACCGGAGGAGTAAGTAAGTAGGCAAGTTAAGTCAGACAGCTTCATAACTTGGTTTTAAAAAAAAGTGTATTTCATACACAAAGATTCGCACTACTACTGAGCGGGTAAGAAGGAACTAACTCGAGAGGATCTCGGGAGTTGTATTAATCCTTCTGCTTGTGAAGCTGCGTTCAGCTAGCAATTTACTATTAAGTAACTGGCATAATCAATTTACTACATTCATAATTACATTATTTTTCATGGTAGGTTTCCTCATTATGAACAATATTCAATTTGGAGTCGCAATAAATGATGGGAGTGCCTATGACGACCGGGAACAATCTGATAGGAAAGAACTAATACCTACTAGAGATGAGCGGTATTTAACGTAACTGTTAAAAATAACCTATTACCGGGTTTCGTTAATTCCGCTTGGAACCTATTATCAAAATAACCCTGTTATTAAATGATGTTACAGAGACAGCTCCACAATGTGCAACCTTTACCGGAACAATAGCTTGGTAAAAAGAGTGAAAATACGCTGAAACGTAATTATGTCAGGAATAACGTGATAGAAGAACCAATTTAGGTAGGAAACGAAAACTAGAAATCAACGAAATTATACTTTGGATTAAAATAACATGATAAACAAACGAACGCACGTAGGGAACGGAAAGTAGAAACGATATCTTGGAATGACCAGTTGAGAAGGTCCCTGAGATAACCTATTAATAAATAACAGGTTATTGGAACCTATTACCGACCCGGAGCAGTAACAGTGGAACCTAATACGCAAATGTAACTGTTTCTCCCATCTCTGATACCTACTTATGAATTGATTGAGTAAATATCAGCAGCAGGCGATGAAAGAATTGAGCTGTTTAGAAATCCACGGAAGAAGACAGGTTCATTTGAGAGCGCAGCAACCCAACATTTTTACTGAAACGAGTTCAACAAACTAATTGACTGCTATCTTGGGGAAAGTAGAAGGTATAGGATGCATCCAAAATTTGGATTTAAATGAAAAGACATTCATAAAATCGATAGTAAAAAAATTGTATTTTAGTTCATAACAGTCTCTGATGCAACACATACCATCAGGTACATACGTACACTTTCTGAGCCCAACATTTGAAGGATTATTGCACAGTCTTTTACGGTTTCGTACATAATGTGTATCAAATATAAAAATCAAAATTAGGGTACTAGTTCAATAATTCATCAACAAATTATGGCTAGATAATATAAACAAGGAAAATACACTGCATTACGCGGAATTCTCATTTTGAGGGTTGATATTTAATATGCGGCACTTGGATATTATGTTAACCCACATTGGATTTGCGGCTAGAGTGTTTCTGTGGCCGATGATAACATTGAGCAGTCGGGCTCTGCTAAGAGCGACGTTGATGCGCTGTCCGTCTGTCACGAATGGAGACACTTTCTTTGAGATGCCGTAGTTGTTTCTTACAAGAGACATGATGATGACGTCACGCTCCTGTCCTTGGAACTCTTCAACGCTCGCCACTTTGGGGGAGACAATCTTCATTGAGTCGAGAACCTCGTAGATCTTTCGAACTTGAAGAGAGTACGGTGTGATGACGCCTATATCGTCTGGCGAAATGCCTTTATCATACAGACTGTTGAGTACAGTCAGTACCTGCATGACTTCACCACTGTTGTAATAAGAAAAGTTTCCATCAATTTGCTCTTCCTTGCAATCTACATTTAAGAATATCAAAGAAGGCATAGTTTTACTCAAATTATAACCATGGATTTCTAGTTTCTTGAGGACTTCGGCTTCGCGGCTTTCGTTCGCAGAAATGACTGGTAAAAGATCACCATCGTAGAATAAGCCTCCAACGAGGTCCACGATTTTGGGCAACGATCTGTAGTTGTACACTAATCTTGTGATAAGACGAGGATTGAAACCGTATGTCAACTCAAAAGCATCGACTTTCTTTTTGTAGAGGAATGTAGAAGTCAAGCGGTCGAGGAACGAACGACCGAATTGGTACTGCTGAGCCAAGCGAGACGTGATAGTTGGTCCAAGTTGCATAGGGTCACCAGCCAGAACTAACTGAGTGACACCAGGATCTACCAAAGCGATAGGAAGTAGAGTTTCAGGCTCGTGACATTGACCAGCTTCATCTACTATTATATGAGTGAAGAACCCTTTTCCCAAACCAGCTGAATTAAGAATCGAAAGAGTTGTTAACGTACCTAAGGTAATTCGGTGATTCCCCAGATCATTCATGTATATCGTCGGAGGTTGATCCCTATCATCTGGAACAAGACAGTCGGAGGTTGGATCCCCCAAATGAGGGACAAACGCAATGTCCATCAACTGTGTGGCAATGGAACCTTGGCTATACGCATTATAACTGCTAAGTCTCACCATATGCTCTTTTTTAAGGACTCCAAACTCCAACAGTCGAGATCCCAAAGTATCTACAGCACTGTTAGTTGGAGCTCCAACCAAAATACGACACTTAGGGTCACTCACATATAACTGGAGAATGAGCTCTAATACCGTCATGGTTTTACCAGTTCCTGGAGGTCCATAAATTATGTAAGGGTAAGGCAAGTTTTTCTTGGCGATGATATTTCGCACTGCACTCTTCTGTTCGTTGTTGAGTCGGGAATTGATCAATCGAATTGGTTCGAGTTCTAAATCAGCTACTTGTGTTTCTGGTTCCTCGTCCAATGACACAGAAGGAAATAGCCAATCAATCCCGACATTTTTCAAAACGAGATCAATAGCTTGATGCCGTTTTCTGTAGGGATTACGATTCATTTTGAACGATAGACTGTAAATAGCGCCTTGCTTCATCGTTTCTTCAAATTCAGAATTGAATTTGCAAAATATTTGAGAAGGTGATATTTCCCAAATCTTACCTTCGTAGGCTCTGGATGGTTCCCAAGGCTTGGAAACAATCATGCTGTCACCACAAACTATTTTGGTGTACTCACTTTCAGCAGGAAAACTAAAAACCACGTACCCCCTGAGTCGGAAGAGATGAGCTTTTGTCGCGAGCTTCTTATAACATTGTTCTTCAGCGAGCTCTTCAAGAAACAAGAGTGTGTGCATCCAATCGTCGTAACTCTTTGAACTCAAGCCTTCTGCTAGCAGCGGTTTCTGTCGTTGTAAAGCTATCTGCCATTCAATTATTCCATTATAATTGCCCTCACCTTCAACAACATCACGGATAACGTCTGGTACGATATAATCCTTCATGGGTACTTTTCGGAAAATTGGTTTCCTCACTTTGGATTGACCAGGAATGAACATCCGCGGTTGGACGAGTTCCTTGGCGACGTTCTCAACGTCAGAATTCCCCAAGTTTTGTTCCACAGTTTCGAAAGACAAACTAGAGTTGAATGTGTAAGATTTTCGATTACAGTTCAGTTGCCACTTGAACTTAACAACGTTTGATCCTAACCTGTCTCCAGTAATATTGACCGGCCATGTTATACTGCTGTTACGAGGTAAAATCACACTTTCTGCAACTGAAGGAGAACTTTGACCTCTACCATAGAAAGTTTGGACGCCCATCACAGTACAAACAAAGTTACCCTGATTGGAGAGGCAGAGCTCAACAATTTTCGTCTCGCCGAGAACTACTTTGAACTTGGGAACGTTAGCAACAACGAAGAAATGTCGTGAACTCGACTCTCTCTGATGATTGAGTGACATACATTCCGCACGCCACCTGAAATTCCCATCATATTTCCCTTCAATGGCGTTACAGACAACGTGATCGCCCGCTTTTGGTACGAACTTCTCACACACGTTTTGATGGAAAACCACATCTCGCCCGATGACTCCGGTCCGTGTTTCTGGGTTGAAAAATTGTATAACACCCGTGACCAATTTAGTTGTGCTGGGAATGACTCGGTTTACCTTGAAAAATGTATAATCTAAATCAAAAGCTTCGGGATCATCTTTGTCTTTGGGATAATCCCCTTCCAGGAGTACATGATCGTTTAAATTAGGGAGAAATTCTGATCGTATTTTGGAAAGATCGAATTTAACGCCTTTGCTTATCTCAAACAAGTTGCCATCAACCTTGTTAATCGTACCAGAAACTGTTTTTACAACAAAATGTTCCTTTTCAATCAACAGCATCACGTCTTTTACTACGGGACTGTTAAGGGATTTATACACTTTGTACGACACTCTATCGCCAACAGAAAACCTGTCGTTGATCCCAAGTTGGTACTCCCACCTGTGGTCGAGTTGGATAGCGTTATTGCTCAACTGAGTGACGAACCCTTTATGTTCTTTAAAAACAGCCACTTCGTCCTTCAGTTTCACTTGAAGCCGTCGAACTACTTCCAGCTCTTCTTCGGTCATCTCCGGACTGGATACCATCCCAGCATACTCCAACAACCCCCAAACCAAGGAAGTAACTGAGGTCAACATCTTGTAATCTGAAACAAAAATACGAGGTTAGGGAAAGTGTTTAGTTTAAGCTGCGGGATGAGTTTGGTTCATCATTATTCTTAAATCCACCATAACATCACAGGACCGAACAAAGGGGAAATGTGGTAATAGATACATTTGTGATTTATGTAGAAAACGAATAAATCATTTCGTAATCATCTACAAATTCGGTAGGCATTTTGTTTTCTACTATGGGGCTGGTTCAAAAAAGAATTTAACCCCAAGGTTGAAGTTTACATAACCCTGGTACGGAAAATTGCGTTCAAAAAACTTAAAGAATCGATTATTTTTCGAGACAATCGATTGAAAAGTAAATAATAAGAATGTGAAATCGTATTTACAACCAAGGTAAAGTCGAACACGGGATACCGACTACTCAAAATCTTCCAAAGACCTCTGACTACACTCCCGAACTTCACACGCGACCTTTCATTCCCGTTAATAAAGAATTAAAATAATCACGTTGTTTTTCGACATTCGAATTACATTTCAACGAACCAAATTCCAAAAGCGTAGAACCCGGACAATTTGTTAATATTTTGCAACACAAGCTAAATGCGCTTTTTCGGGAAAAATTAGCGACAGTGTAGCCCAAAAGTTGTAATTTTTAGGACGTCCCACAGTAAGACTTGGGCGTCCTTATGCGATCGATCTGGGGTGAAGGAGGACAACACTCAACAGAAAAAAAATAACCACACAGTAATCCGTTTTAGACCATTCTGAATCCAAATCCGCGAAAAAACCATAGGTGTATGTCTGTGTGTGTGTGTAACAAAATCTTGTGTACTCTGCACAGGCCGTAGTTCTCAACCGATTTCCCTGGTTCTTTTTTTGTTCGTCGCGGAAAACTATCTAGTTGTGCACTACGTCGCCGGAATTTCGAATTTTGCCTTTTGGGGGGGAACTAACTAACTAACTAATTGGCACTACAGCCCAGGGTGAGCCTTGGCCTCCACTAAGACACCTCTCCAGCTTGTCCGATCCTGCGCCGTTGTCATCCATTCATAGCACCCAAGCCGTGCCGTGTCCTCCTCCAAGTTGTCACTCCATCTCTGCCTCGGTCTTCCTCTCCTTCTTGTACCATTTGGTCTGGAGAGCAGCAGCTGTTTGCATGGGTCGACGTCATCCATTCGGAGAACATGTCCAGCCCATCTCAACCATCCCAGCTTCACGAACTTTACTACATCGTAATCTTCGTACAGCTGGTACAGTTCTTCATTTTTTCTGCGTCTCCATTGTCCATGGTCAAACAGTGGGCCCAGGATTCTCCGAAGGATCTTCCTCTCAAAAACCCTGAGCACACTCTCAGACTGCTTTGTCATCACCCACGTTTCTGACCCATAGGTCAGTACAGGGCGAAGCAGTACTTTGTACAGCGTTATTTTAGTTTTTCTGGAGAGGGCTCGAGACTTGAGGAGTGGCAACAGTCCAAAGTAGCACCGGTTGGCAGAAAGAATTCTAGCATTGATTTCGGTTGGGCAATTATTGCATTCATGTACAGTGGAGCCAAGGTAAGTGAAAGTTTCCACCCTTTCAAATTGGTACGGTCCAATGAGAATGTTTGGTGTCCGAATTTCATTCAAGTTTCCATTGGAAACCATATACTTTGTCTTTCCTTGGTTTACGGTGAGCCCCATATTTGCTGCTGCCAACATAAGTGAGCTGAAAGCACTTTCCAAATCCCTAACAGTTCTGGTCATTAAATTTATATCATCTGCATATGCCAAAAGCTGTACGGGTCTATGGAAAATGGACCCACTGGTATCTATCTGGGCATCGCGCACTACCTTTTCCAGGGCTATGCTAAACAGCAAGCAAGCCAGAGCATCATCTTGCCTTAATCCAACTTTAGTTTCCAACTTTTCAGACAAACTCCCTTGGACCCGTACCTGACAGACTTGTGACCCATTGTCAGCTTTACCATCTTGCATAGTTGCATCCCGAACTCTCTCATGGCAGCATACAGTCGTTCTCTGATGATGGTATCATATGCTGAAATAAAGTCAATGAATAGGTGGTGGATAGTAATTTGAAATTCGATACTCTTTTCAAGCACCTGTCTTGAGGAGAAAATCTGATCTACAGTGGATTTTCCCTGCATAAAACCTCTCTGGTAACTCCCAACTATACGCTGGGCGTGGGGTAGGAGTCGTTCAAACAGGACATTAGACAGAACTTTATATGCGATGTTGAGCAGGGTAATTCCTCTGTGATTTCTACACTCAAAAGGGTCTCCTTTTTTGTGAATAACACAAATTACACCTTTTGGGGGGAAAGGGGGGGTTAATGCTCGAAAAACGTGCGTTTTTGGGCATAATCTTGTGTACTCTGCCCAGGCCTTAGTTCTCAAACGATTTTGGTGGTTCTTTTTTCGTTTGACGCGGAATACTATCTAGTTGTGCACTACGGCGCCGGAATTTTGGATTTTGCTTTTTAAGAGGGGGAAAGGGGGGTTAATTCTTTAAAAACGTGCATTTGCGTGCATAATCTTGTAAACACTGCCCAGGCCTCAATTTCCAACCGATTTGCGTGTTTCTTTTTTTGTTTGACTCAAATAACTTCCGAGTTGTACATGATTTTACCAGAGTACCAAAATTCGCAAGGGGAGGGGCGAGTGGGGGGATAATATTCACAAAATATCCGATTTTTCAATATTTCGGTTCCTTTACTGCTTACTAATTGTACCCAAGCTTTGAAATTGAGGAATAATCCTCATTATACCTCCGGATTTTCATGAATAATTCTCTGTACCACCATGGAACTAATAGTGGTGCCACCATGGTGCCAGGACATGGTGCCATGATGCCATAAACCGCATATTTCGTGTTTTTTTTTGTTGTGTTTCACCTTGAATACGGATGTGAATTTGACGGACTGCCTACCAAAACTAACAGATGAAAGTTCAATATTACGACGTATTTCCGCTTTGGTGCCAGACTGGCACCATTGTTGGCGTTGGGGTTGTGGTTGGGGGGGGGGGGGGGGGATGAACTCGAATTCGCATGTTGGGTATCGTAGATCATGAATTTTAAAATGCTCTTCAGATTCGAGGCTCCCATGCCGCTAGAAATGTTAAGGTGGATAATGGTGGGGGGGGGGGGGTCAGTATTTCTTGCCTAAAGTATGTAATAAATAAATTACATCGAGTGAAACAGTTTTATCACTTAACAACTGGTTAAACTGATCTAATGCTTATCCAATGGGACGTCCCCTGTAATGCATGCATTACTAAACAATATGTTTAGGTGTAAAATGTAGTTGAACACCGTTGAAATGTCTGATTTTCAACTCTCCATGAGCGAGATGGATGTGAAATGCTAATCAAGGGGCTGTCAAGGTACTAAGTTGGAGAAGTTGAGATGCTACCTCAAGAAGAGTGATTATTATTGGTAATTTTGTAGTCATTATTAGTAACACTGTGTGGAAATATTTTAGGGTACTGTAGGTAATGATTTAAAAGGTATGTTTTATCGCTTACTAGTTAGAAGTAAACGTTCTATTTCCCATCCAAAGAAACTATCCCTAGTATGTGAGCATTACCACAAAATTGGTAACTTTTCAAGCATATTCCTCCTGTAGAACGACGCTTTCATGATAATAGACCGAGGGAGTAGTCACCATCGATCTATCCAAAGTATTGTTGAAAATGGAGGAGGGATCCATAAGTTCTGACATACCAATTTTGTGGCCCACGGGCTTTGCAATTCTTCGACTTAATTTATCTCCATTCAGTAATTTCACTCACTTTCTATGCTGACGGGTTTTCAGGGTTCAACAGAGGCATCGCGACTCGAAACTTTGATTTGGCGCAGGCGTGATTTCTAACAACCTGAACAAAAAATGCAATGACGATAAAGGAGACACATTATATAATTGACAAAAAAAAAAGTCTGCCAAGTGGGCGTGGCACATAATTTCCTCGTATCCATAACCCGATTGTATAGAAGATCCGATGCATAGCAGCAGAAAATGTAGAGTGTTGCTGTTAAAGGATTTCATGTTTGCGCATGCGCACAAAATACTTCCAATTTGAGGGCCATCTCCATCCCAACTCGCATAATGGGGTATTTCAGTCAATTTTTTTTATTATTTTTTTTTCAAAAGAGTAAGGCTCAGGAATAACGGTAATCGGGTATGTTCGTCGAGAAAATGTTTTATAAAAATCAGAGAAGCTAAGGAAAATTGAAGATTTGAATGGTGTGACGTAGCTAGCCAATCGTGACGTAGCTAGCCAACTGTCTTTGAAAAAAGTATCCATGCACAGAAGTCAGCCTCTTGGATACTACAAAATACTACTCACACACGCCCATGGCGTAGTCCTTGCCCAGTGTGTGTGCATTTATGGCGGCCCGCCTTTTTCAAACGTGTGATCTCTTTAATTAATTTTTCTACCACATGTTATAGTATCATTGGGCTTAAAGTTGTAGTATATAGGTTTTCAAGGGTGCTGAATCCAAATTTGAGGTCAAAAACCTGAATTTTCGACCCACCGAAATACCCCATTCCTGAAAAGGTCATCGAAATCAGATGGGAAATGTAGAAGTTATGGCTGTAAAAGAGAAATATACGCTTGAGAATGCGCAGCGGCTACTATCAGTCCGGGGGTAATGATTTTCACAGGGGACCATCAGCACACCAACCCGCACAATCCCTGAAATTTTCATCGAAATCAAATGAGAATTGTAGAAGTTAGGTATGGCTGAGGCATGGATTTCATGACAGACACGGAACCAAAACTGTTCAAGAAGGTCTGAAACGTAAAACGCGAGAGGAAATTTTGATTTTGGAGAAATTTTCAACCTTGAAAAGTTAAAACAAAGCTTCCGCTACCTTGGTAGACTCGGAAGCATAACTATTTGAGAAAATAGGTACATATAGTGCATCTACAGTGACACCCATAATGAAGGTACTCTCTCTCTCTCTCTTAGAAATCGTAGCAGAGAAACAAATAATGGGGAATTTGCCTCAATTTTAGATTCTGGAATTTCAAGGCAAATCCTATTATAGGGCCCTAGAATAACGTTTAACACTAGGAATAACCAACGGAAAAAAATTACCGTAGGAGAAAATGACTAAACAAGTGAACCTCTGTTACAAAACACCGCGAAAATCGAGGAGTATTGTTGACGTCATACGAAAAAAGAAAAAAAAAACGACGCGAAAGCAACGACAACAGACAGAGTTCTAGCACGCCACACAAAACGATCCAGTGAAATGGCTACTCGAATAATGTGATTCAAATCTTGAAACTAAATAAGAGAAGATGAAGAATAATAATGCTTGATAAACTAGTAGATAGATTCGTATTGTAAAAAAGTGAGTAATACTGTTTCTTTTGGTCAATTTAGTGTCTGGGTTCTTCCTGCCCGTTCGTGGCGCACTCTTGTGCGCACTACTCGGAAGGTAAACGTTCGCGTATGTTCCGCTTCTGTGGTAAGCGCCACAGAACCTCCTTTGAAGTCAGATTGGTAGAATATCCGTCACGTTTCAAACATGGCTGCCTCTTACACATTGCCACCACATTTAAAATTTCCATCTTCCTTAAATTCTCTAAATTTTTTGGATGCATTTTCGAGCAGCTCACTATGGTTTTATTCCATAAAAATAAACCCTCATTCGAAAAAAAAAAAAAAAAAAAGTGAGGCAAATTCCCCATTCGTCTCTCTGCTACGATTTCTAAGAAAGAGAATTGAATTGAACTGAAAACGTCTTTATTTATAGTTCTGGCGAGATTAGGTCGTACTCGACCTCTCTTACACCTAACCAGAAATTAGTAAGTACCATTCAACAATGAGAAAAGGGGAAGAGGGAGAGAGAGAGAGAGAGAGAGAACCTGTAGATGCACAATACTAATTATTAAACAGTATTAATTATTAATAGGTCACTGTCATTGTCATTACACTGCATTCTCGTTGAGTGCAGAAACCGAAAGGAAGCGGGTTATTGGTTTCATATCCTGACGATCTTCGAGTAATCTCGCAATACTAATACTTGATTATGGTGAGTTTATGAAGAAATAGGTTTGTAAACTCACCCCTTTTAGTACCTATACAATTAAATTTAAAGTAAACTAGATGGCTAAATAAGAATTGCAATTTTAAGATAAGAAATTAACATGAAAATGATAAGATAAAAAGTGGAAAGAGATGACTGAAGATGACATGAAAGGAAGGAAATGAGTGTAGGGAACTACTGACATCTGACATGCCCCATAGCAGCTTAAGTCTAGAGTGAAGCTAGGATCTTGAATACATTCAAAGGTAAGGGGTCCCACAACTTCGCACCTGCGACCTTTGGGAGATCCGAAACTGAAGAATTGACATCCATGTCTATGACACCTGAAGAGCGTAGGTGTTATACCTACCAATAAAATTGGTATCTTGAAGAAACTTCATTTCTCCCAATTCCTGTTTTAACAGGGTTTTCACATGTTTGTAATATTATTTTCTTTATTATCTTGAAGAAACTTCAGTTCTCCCAATTCCTGTTTTAACAGGGTTTTCACATGTTTGTAATATTATTTTCTTTATATCATCCAAAAGATTGTTGCCAAAATGGATAATGTTCATAAACGTAGCCACGTCAGAAAATACTCCACACCCTACAACAAAATCATGTGGTTTGGGGGAAGGAGTTTGAGGTGAGATAGACAAAAATGCATCCTAATAGGTGCAATGAAATATACATACATAATCGAACCGCTTATACCTCGGATAAGATAAATATCTACAGCACGAAAAATCCCATTCGATGCCCACCATGAAGCAGACCGTGGACCCACAATAAAATTAATTATGCCAAATATAAAATGGATATTCGTGCCAATGAGTTGCTTCCAGGCCCACTGAGACCATCTATCCCGCAAAAATGGCGAAAGAAAATGAAAGTTAACACGAACTTAAAACTTACCGTCATCTTCCATTCCGCCGGAATACTTGTGTCAAAAATCTGAGTAGGATAATTGAAAGAAAAGTTGAATTCACTCTAGCAACTAACAGGGTCAGCAATAAAATACACAACGGAAAACAGGGTCAGTAATAAAATACACAACAGAACTCGGGAGACGCTGAGCGAGTTTGCAAACAGACGCATGTTTCATGATAACAGTGATAAGATGGAAGTAGGACCACCATTGATCATGGATGACTATGGACGTGTCAATAAGGGCTAAGAATCCTCCTTCCGTGGTCACCCGAAGCTGTCTCCAAGACCATGGACCTTGTATCCCAAAAATAGGTTCATAGGGTCCCATAAATAGGTCCATGAAGAGCAGTTGATACATCCACAACGCTATGAGTTTCAACATGGAAGATCTATCTTCTTCCATGCTGACCTTTGATCATGGAAGATGGAATAAAGAGAATTGTCTAGGTAGGTCGGAGTTCCATGCCAGGTAGGTAGGTGTTATTTATTTACCATTCTTTACTCTTTGATCATCTTCCTCGTACCTAACGTGGCTCAAATTCAAATCCGTACTTTATTTTGTAATGTTTTCTAATAGTTTTGGAACAATTACCTATACCTACTTGTGCTTAATTGGAATCTGTATCTTCGAGAATCTTGCTTTTTTCATTCTTTCGTATTTTGACTAGTTACAGTGATCTTACCGGTTGGAGATGATGAGATGGTCAACCCATTTTGATGAAGTTTATGTTTTGTCTGAACAAACGTAAAGCACTGCCGTTTCGTAGATAGGTATTTCATTCCTAGTTGAGTATCTACTCACAATGCGAGCAGTTTATTTCGTATGCCTTGATGAAATTTTAAAAATGTTGCAGTGAGGTGCTGACACCCGATAATCCAAGATGGGTCGGCTGTTGGTGGTTGGGCTTCGTAATTTTCGGACTAGTGTTTTATCCTCTGGGAGCACTCGTTTTAGGCTACCCCAAAGTTTTACCAGGTAAGCCGTCCTTTGTTTTTTCGTTCTCGTTAAAATTAATTACCAACTGATGTAGAATTATGTTGGGGTTTTCGACCTCTGGTAGTCTTTAGTTGCGAATGATGGGTCAGAATGAAAATACCACTAGGCCGACGTTTCGATGAATTTTTTTTTTACATCATCTTCAGGGCGTTGTAGATTCAACTGGTTGAATCCTCAGAGTCCCAGATGCTGAGAGACCCAGGACTTCCCAGGTTGCTACAATTGGTGGTGTTGGAAAACATTGCACGATGAGATAGGTAGTCAAAGGTAATTATGAAGTCTTTAATATTGCCAGTAGACCGCAAAACTTTGTAACAGCACTTGATACTGAGATAAGTGAAGTGAGAAATATCTGTAGTACGACATGGATGGATTTAAGTTGAATGAACCAAGTTTTGAAACCTAATGGCAACAAAAAAAGACTACTTATAGCTAGCCTATCAAACCCCGTCATTGCCAATGGAAATTCCCACAACGCCACCCATTGTAGCAACAGCAGACCCGAGGTCTCCGTATATTTCCATGAGGTCTTGACCAGTCAAGCCTACTAACCCCTGAGGATGATGTTCAAATACATCGAAACGTCGACCTAGTGAAGTATTTTCATTCTGACCATCCCTCAAGAACCTACCAATTACTAGTGTAGTCCCTAATCTTATCGGTGTGATATACGAGTACTAAATAATAGTTTCCTACTTCTCGCCATGGTCAAGTCTAGGTGGTATAATAATATTATACATATATTATATACATATATTATATTAGTCATATATTATATGACTCGCCATGACTTCCAACAGCCACCCGTAGGTCCTAAGGTTTTACCTTGGTGTGACCTCAAACATACAAAATGAACGTTTCTTTAGAAACGATCGCATTTCGACTCAGTAAACTGATTTTTCAAAATAAAATCTCCATTTCCAAGTGTTTTCAGATTTTAATTATCATTTCACAGTTGAAATTGATCATTATCTCAATCCGGTTCAAATCTTCAAGTATGAGGATATTAACACAAAAAGAATCTTTTGGCACCTATCTATTTTCGGTGCGGGTTAAGTACCCAAATGAATTGAATGTTGATCTGCTCTCAGTAATACATGTTACCCTTCAGCGGCACCCTAATAGCAGTAGTCAACGAAGATATGGTCCAACTATGATGAAAATGTCAAGGTTTATTCGGGTAAGAGTATTATAATCCCCTGCGAATTTCATTTGAACAGATATGTTGGAGCAATGATGAGTGTAATTTCGATTGGTAAATATGTAGGACATTTTTTAAAGTTAAGTAGTTTGATGTGCCTTTTCAAGCCAAGTCGCAATTATCACTCCGAGTATAGATTAAATGTAGGAATTTATGTTCTAGTAGCTTTATAATCATAATCATTTCCTCACCTTGTTTTTTTTAGAATCTTTCTGGATAACATTTGTCGATAAGGCCATTTTAGTGAGTGTTTTTGATATTGTAGGAACCAAAGACCTGATTGAACTGAAGAAAATCAAATCGAGGGAAGATTATACAGCTGCCGGAACAATTCAAGTTCCAGAGATCAAGAGTTTCAGCAGTCTTCCAAACCTCCTGTGGTTCGTTGTGCAGAACATCCGGTTCGACCTCATCACCGTTGCCGGCACCTGCGAGTTGTTCCTCCTACAGTCATTGGGAACGCACTTCCCCAAGCTGCTGCAGCAGCAGTTCAACCTGGAGCCATTGATGGTGTCTATTTGCCTAGGTAAAGTACCTATGACATCACTTTCATGTTAACTACATTTTCTGAGCCTTGTAATGTATTCAGAGTTTTTCAACTATTTGTATGTCATGCAACAACATCTCTTCTCTTCTATCGTTTGGTTGCTTCTGGCTTCTCTAAATTAATTGAGTGCATCAATCACTCATAATTATGAAAAGAGGTGCGACCTCCAGTAACTGACACCTAAACGAGTCTGAGGATCTGATGATCCTCAGTAACAAACAGGTTAAACAGAAGGGAAACGAAAAGCACTTTTCAAACGTTAGAAAAACACCTTCAGATTGCCCTCATGAATCCTGTATTGGAAAGTCACTCCTATGGCGAAATTCCCAATCATAACTCTGAGTGCTTCCTCAAATGCGTAGGGGAGTGGGGGGCACATTTGACATAGGGGCACATTTGACAATGGCTGTTTGTCACACAAAATTTGAATTTTTCCGCGATTTCGTGTTTTTGTATTGTGAAGAAGAAGAAGAAGAACCATTCCAGGTGAAAACCGTGCAAGTTACAAATCATCTAGTCGGCTCATGGCGGTTTGAGTGTTTGGACCCCTCAAAAGTAAGTTTTTTTCATTTTGTTTTTCGTTGATTACCGAGTGGATTCAGTTTTTTTTCAAATGTAGCTCATCCAGTTTGTCAGTCGTATATGTCTCCATGCAAGTGTTTTCCTTGGATTCTTCAAAACAATTCATCATTCGAGGCTGGCTTGGGTCTTACTGTAATGGCTACCCTCGGGGTAGTTTTGACAGTTTTGCTAGGGGAACATTTGACATATATTTTGACATATATTTTTATATACCTATGAAGTTTGTCAATGCTATGTTGATGTAGGATTTTGAATACCTACTCGACCTGACGTTTTTCAATAAACATCTTTGTTTTGATCATTATTTTTTGTTACTTCAATTCCTACATCCATAAAACTTGGTGTTCCTTTGAGAAAGAAGAGTGGGTACTCATCTAATTGAAATTGTGTTGGTAGTGTTGATTGTTACAGGCTGCAGGGTCTATAGTTGTTCTGTCTGACTCAACATTATTGCCAGATAATGATTTGCCGGACGTTCCATGGTTTTTTGGTAAGATTAGTTTAGAATTATGGTACTTTATGTGAACTGTCAAAAGTGCCCCTTTCTCATGCCAATTGTGCCCCACCGGTGGGGCACAATTGTCACTTCCTAAGCATTTTGAAAATTTACAAAAAAAAATACTTGGCAAGCAGATTGAAAAAGGAACGAGATGTATGTGGGTAGCAAAAATACCCTAGTTAACGATAGAAGAAAGAAATTCAAACCTCTCGTTCTTTCAACCTTGTAGGATGGAAAATGCGAAAAAGTGTCAAATGTGCCCCCCACTCCCCTAAATAAGGGTTGGTGAGCACTCGACGAGCAGATAGTAGGATAAGAGTGCACTCTACAATATTCCTAAACCAAACTCAGTGTTGAGTTGAGGCTTGCCCTTTCAAATCCTGAGTGGGGAATTTGCCTCAATTTTAGATTCTGGAATTTCAAGTCAAATCCTATAATAGGGCCCTAGAATAACGTTTAACACTAGGAATAACCAAGGGGAAAAAATTACCGTAGGAGAAAATGCCTAAACAAGTGAACCTCTGTTACAAAGCACCGCAAAAATCGAGGAATATTGTTGACGTCATACGAAAAAAACGACGCGAAAACAACTCTGACAACTGACAGAGTTCTAGCACTGCCACACAAAACGATCCAGTGAAATGGCTACTCGAATAATGTGATTCAAATCTTGAAACTAAATAAGAGAAGATGAAGACTAATAATGCTTGATAAACTAGAGGTAGATTCGTGTTGTAAAAAAGTGAGTTGTTTCTTTTGGTCAATTTGTGTCTGGGATCTTCCTGCCAGTTTGCGGCGCACTCTTGTGCGCACCACTCAGAAGCTAAAAGTTAGTGTAGGGTAAAAGCACCAATTGTTGACACTATTCCTAATGTTGACACTTCAATTTTAAAATGTAAAAATAAGCTATTGGGTCACTGTAGGTACTCGAAATTAGCGTCATTCTGTTGATAAGAATGTAGTTATTGATGTTGGCCGGCTCCACTAGTCATAATATCCGATATAACTTGGCTGGCTGAAATTGAAGCTGATGAGAGCTGTATCAGTAACTCCAGCGACGCCATCCTTCTGCCGCAAGTTAGTGAGGTAGGTCAACAAATTTAGTCTTTTGAAGTAAAATTTTGTGAGTAAAATTACCATTTCACGTCGTCTGCTTCATGTATAACATAAGGAAGAATGTGTAAGCATTAAAACCCCAAATTTCAATAGGAAAACATGGTTAAATTCGGTGTCATCATTAGGGTCTCATGAAATAGTTTGTGTCCTAATGTTGACACCTGTGTCAACATTAGGGGAAACTGTTGATTTGGTTACTAAGGTGATATTTGGATTTGAATAATTGTGTAGTGTATCAAGACTATCGACTTTTTCAATTTAACGTGGCGGAACCTTAAGTTGACACCGTCTGATCCCAATGTTGACATTCAGTTCCTAATGTTGACATCAACTTTTTTTTCTACTTGCAAAGAAAACTATATTTTATCAAATACACCAAAAGAAGACATGAAGCACCAGAAAGAAGAAATGAAGAAGAAGAAAGAAGAGCTGAAAGTTAAGAAGTCGCGACCGATGAAGAAAAGTAGAAGGAGCGTAGGTTCCTAACAGAGAGTTCAAGTGAATCAGAGGAGTGGGCCCCATCGATTGCCACCGAGGACGACATAGATGTATTTGAGATTTTTAGGGACATAGATGAAGACAGCGATGTTGCCCAGCAGAATACCGTAATTGGAGGAAGGGAAGAGGAATTGTCAAATGAAGTGGAGCCAGTGGAGGAATCGCTGAAAGAAGATGAGCCGATATCCTTACCAGCAGGGGACAGCAAACAAAGTGGACCTTCAAACAGTGAAGTCGACCAGGCAAAACTAAGTCCACAACGCTGTGTTGCTGAGAAAACCACCACCGTGGAAGAAGTAGGACGTTGTGCCATGTCGAGGAAGAAGTTGGACGAATAAATGAAGGAGACACGGTTGTGGCTGTGTTGCGTAACAAAAAACGTGAGACGGAATGCGTTTGCCTGGTTGTCAACGTTGATTCTGAAGGTGCTGCGGAAGTAACACCACTTCTTCCCTGCAACAGACTGAGGATGTTTTTAAGCGTTCGTGCGACGGGAATCATCTCCAACCGGTCAATAACGTCAAATACAAACTGCCCAAGCCCAAATCTTATGGGGCCAATCCCAATAAATTCGTGTTCCCTGTTTCCGTTCTTGTAGCTCTTCAATTAAGTATGTTCTTGTTCCTAGGTAATTAGGTATCTTCTTGAAATATATTGTAACCTATTTCGAATCTCTCTTGTTCATTTACCTTGAGCAATAACTTCAGGAAAGCGATGGGTCAATATTTAAATTGGTGTCAACATTAGGAACTGCAGATGTCAACAAATGGAATTTTCGAAGACAAATGTGTCAACATTGGGGGCAAAAAACCATGTTAGAAAAAATTTGTTTATGATAATATAAAAAAATATTTTAGTAAGTCTAATATGTGCAAACTGTTCACAAGGAACTCATAATTCATAATAACTACTTGAAAATTTCATTTTCTTGAACCCTTTTGTGGAACGCAGAATTGAATGATTTTTCTTTCTAATAGTGTCAACAATTGGTGCTTTTACCCTATGTTCCGCTTCTGTGGTAAGCTCCTTTGAAGTCAGATTGGTAGAATATCCGTTACGTTTCAAACATGGCTGCCTCTTACACATTGCCACCACATTTAAAATTTCCATCTTCCTTAAATTCTCTAAATTTTTTGGATGCGTTTTCGAGCAGCTCACTATGGTTTTATTCCATGAAAATAAACCCTCATTCGAAAAAAAAAAAAATGTGAGGCAAATTCCCCGTTCTGGCAGGAGTTCCCTTTATTGCCCCTCAATATCAGTTGTTACCACATTTTCCCACTGAAAATTGTAGAAATTAAATTCAAGTTTCGAATCACAAAAATAACAATAATAATGATCCTCTCGTCATTCTTAATGAGGAATTTCACCGATTTCTGTTTGCATTTTTCCTGAATAGTTGATGGTGTGGGATAGATGAAAATCGGGCTGATTTCGGAAAATAAGTCTCCTGTTATTTTTGGGAGACTGTCAAAATTTTTAATTTCAAAACTAACCGGGAAAACAGACGTGCAGCGGGAACGCTCGCTGATTGGGCTGTTCAGATCGCCGTCTCCTCCCAGTGTTGCCCATTGGGACGACGAAATCGTGTTTTCTAAGAGAAAAGTTGTCAAACAAAAACAGAGGAAACCTAATTTTCCCCATCTCGCTTTTTCTATTTTTTTCTTCAGTTTTTCGATTTCGAACTTTCCTGTTTCATGAAATTTTGCATCTGGGGACTATGGATTTCTCGATCTCAGCGCTTCAAGCGGCCATAAATGAACTATTCCAGCATGACGTCATTTTCCCGGTTTTTTTAAACATTCGTATTTTCTACACTGTTTTGTTTATTCGTAAATTAGGAAGTTCGGGCTGAAAGTTTGCCTTAGGGGGTTTTTAGAGGTGCTGAATCCGATTTTGGGGTCAAAAATAGGAAATTCCGACATGGTGAAATTCCTCATTGTAGAGACTTCAATTTGATAGATTCGCCACTGCTAACAAATTACTCAAAATGCATCGTTACTTGTAGGAAATCGGACAAAATAACCACACAAAAATTGCATGCATATTCACAAAAACGTAGATACAATAAGAAACCTTTTATTAACTATTGTAGAAGCTAACGATCAGTACAGAATACGAGAGGGAAGCTACCCCCTCCTTTTCACCCCTAAACGCGGTCGGATGTATATAAAATATCCACGAATCGGGTAAATATCATCAATGCCACCAACTAAAGGTGAAAATGAGTGGAGTAGCCCCTGAGTGGACCCTTGGGCTGAGTGTGCTCTCAATCATCGGACCACCACTCAAAAGTGGGCCATGCAAATGGACTGTTGAGTGGAGGGAGACCCTCAACTCGAGCTTGGTCTGTGAACTCCACCCCTACTATAACCAGCTTGCAGCAGCATCATAATACAACTTCTCATCTTTAGGTGGTACCTTGAAAAACCAAATTAAGTGAGGAAAGTTAACTCCACTCCTACTGTTAATGTCTAATATTTTGTGCTAAGTTCCTAAGCTTTTCTAATGAGTGATTTATTTTCATAATCCAGTGTAATACCTTACATTAAACCCCTCGAAAGCTTTCTCAATCACTTTTTTATTGATTTAAAATTTGCTTGATTTTAAAAAAGTACAAAATTTCGTCTTCCTCGATGGATACTTACCTACCTACTCATGGAAACTATTAAATAATAGTGTAACCTAATTTCTTTTAATTTTGTAGCGTAAATCAAGAGTTTTCAACTCCCAAGTCCGAAGTATCGCTTCCTTTGGGACTGATGGGACGTAGTTGAAGGTTTCGAAAACCCTAAATTAGTTTGAAAAATGAACAGTAAAAAGAATTTATGACTCAAATTACTTCAAATATTTTTAAAATAGTGGAGTTATTCACTTACGTGAAAAAAAAGTGTCCAATGAATTCCAATATATCCTTCAATGAATCATTTCAGGCGGTTCCCGATCGTTAGAAGAACCATTTCACTTAAAAATTTAAAATTTCTTTGATAAAAATTGAATTATTAACCTATGAATTAGGTATTTTCTAGGACCAAAAAATAAATTTTAAACGTTTTTTTGTGGTTATAGATAAAGTATGTAACTACTCAATCAGTGAATAGGAATGTAAATACCCACGTTGCCCTCTGGCGTGTACCTTCGTCTCCTTGAAGATTTTGATGTGACTTTCATCTAGAAGGTATCCGATTTAATATTCGACGTGGTTCAGGTACTGTTACCGTGCCACCATGCCTCATAGGGCTGAGTGTGGGAGGCTACATCATGCGAGCGTACCAGCTAGAGCTCAAAGCTAGCCTGTTCTTCTGCGCCTGTCTGGGAGCCATCGGCACCGTAATTCTCTCTGGATTGATGCTGCATTGCCCCAACAAGGATTTTGACGGATTTCGAAGTGAACAACGATCAGATGAGCCAGATTCGTGAGTAATAAAGCAGTAGGTACCTATGCTATTGACGATATGAGTCATCTAAGGATACCTCCCTATTAAAACCTTTGCCTATTTATGGATTAGTCACTCCAACACAGATCAAGGAGGAGATTCGGTATTATAAATCGAGTGACATAGGAGTCTATTTTATATTTTTTCATGACGAGACGAGGGAAAAGCTGATGAAGAGAAATACAGAAACGTTTATTTTTTGAACATTATAACATTGTTCCAAAGTTTAAAGATGTCTGGAATTATTGAAAAGTATCCAAAGATTTAGAATACCATTTCCCAACAATCCTCGATGGCTTCAAACTTAGGAAAAATCAAACTTCAAAATTGACGTGCATACATGTGCTTACACTCACCCACTCGTCAATTTTGGTATACTAGGTATTTTTCCTCAATTTCAAAGCTGTAAAGGAGCCGAAATATTTAAAAATTTGATATTTGTGAATACTATCCCCCACTCGCCCCCTCCCCATGCTAATTTTGATACTCTGGTGAAATAGTGTGCTATTTGGAAGATTATTGAGTTGAACAAAAAAATCACGCAAATCGGTAGGAAATAGGGCCCGCAAACGCACGATTTTTAATCATTAACCCCCCCCCCCCTTCTCCACTTTAAAAGGTAAAATTCGAAATTCCGGCGACGTAGTGCACAACTAGATAGTTTTCCGCGGCGAATAAAAAAAGAACCACGAAAATCGCTTGAAAACTAAGGCCTGTACTGACGACTCAGGATTTTGTCACACACATACGGATATACACCTATGGTTTTTTTCGCGGATTTGGATTCAGAATGGTCTAAAACGGATTAGTGTGTGGTCATATATATTTTTTTCGGTTGAGTGTTGTCCAACTTTACCCCAGATCGATCGCACGTGGGACGTCCTAAAAATAGGCCAAAAATCAAAACGTCTGCCAAGTGGGTGTGGCACATAGCTTCCTCGTTTCCATAACCCGATTGTATAGATGATCCGATGCATAGTAGTTAATCTCAACATCAATCTCTAAGCAACTTCCACTACCCTCATAGGGGACCATCTAAATACTAATCTGTAACATCCCTGAAAATTTCATTGAAATCGGATGGAAATTGTAGAAGTTATGGCCGTTACAAGGAAATTCACGTTTGCGCATGCGCAGTGGCTACTATCAGTCCGGAGGTGATGATTTTCATAGGGGACCGTCTACACACCAACCCGCACAATCCCTGAAAATTTCATAGAAATCAGACAATAACTTCGTATAGTTATGCGCGTTACAAGGAATTCATGACTGACAGACAGACACACAGACACGGAACCAAAATTGTTCAGAAAGGTCTAAAACGCAAAACGCGAGTGAAAATTTCGATTTTGGAGAAATTTTTTTTTGTTCCTTGAAAAGTGAAAACAAAGCTTCCGCTACCTTGGTAGACTCGGAAGCAAAATTTGTTTCAATCGTTTGCTAGCCCAACTGAATGTACGGTTTTTTGCTTCCGAGTCTACCAAGGTAGCGGAAGCTTTGTTTTCACTTTTCAAGGACGGAAAAAAATTTCTCCAAAATCGAAATTTTCACTCGCGTTTTGCGTTTTAGACCTTTCTGAACAATTTTGGTTCCGTGTCTGTGTGTCTGTCTGTCTGTCTGTCAGTCATGAATTCCTTGTAACGCGCATAACTATACGAAGTTATTGTCCAATTTCTGTGAAATTTTCAGGGATTGTGCGGGTTGGTGTGTAGACGGTCCCCTATGAAAATCATCATCCTCGGACTGGTAGAAGCGACTGCGCATGCGCAAAAGTGAATTCCTTGTAACGGCCATGACTTCTACATTTTCCTTCCAATTTCAATGAAATTTTCAGGGATGTTACTGATTAGTATTTAGATGGTCCCCCAACAAAATCATTACCTTCGGACTGATAGTAGCCACTGCGCATGCGCAAACGTGAATTCCTTGTAACGGCCATAACTTCCACATTTTCTACCAGATTTCGATGAAATTTTCAGGGATTACGCGGATTAGGTTGTAGATGGTCCCCAATGAAAATCAAGGCCTTAAAATTTACAGAAGCCTCTGCGCATGCGCATACGTAAAATCCTTGTAATAGCCATAACATTAAATGTTATCCTAGAAAATTTCATCAAATTGGGATGAAAAATGTAAATTTTACATTTTTCATCCGAATTTGATGAAATTTTCTAGGATTATCCAGATTAGCGTGTAGATGGTCGTCCCCCAATGAGGGTAGTGAAAGGTACTTAGAGATTGGTGTTTTGAGATTAACTACTATGCATCGGATCATCTATTTAATCGGGTTATGGATACGAGGAAGCTATGTGCCACACCCACTTGGCAGACGTTTTTTCCTAAAAGTTGGAAGAAAAGCTCACCTTTTCAACGGTGCATTCAGATTTTTTTTTAAATGCTTATGTTTTTTAAAAATTTGTTTCTGAGAGAAAAAGCGTGAAATTTTTATGGAATTCGTGGGTTCAGCATGACGTAGTGACTGTTTCATCACTTGCGGGGTGAATGAAGTTTGGGGCGGTTTTCCAAGTGATTTTCCTCGCTGATTCGAATAGTGCCACTCACAAGGCTGTGTGAGTATCTAAAACAAAAGATCGAGGTAGGGCGATAACGACGTGGAAGTAAAAAGAATGGATGCCCTAGTTCTCCTAATTCGGGTTCCTGTGGTGAAGTTTCAGTAGTTCGTATGGTTCGGATTGTTGTTGTCTTTTTACTTCCACGATTCCATTTTCAATCATTTACAATTTTTTTGTTTTTGGGCCTAGTTTTTTACTTTTAAATCTCTACAAATAATTGAACTCGCACTATTGAGACAGGAAATTAAATGCTCTCTCCAATGGTATAATAAAATTTCTAATAAAGCTATGACAGTTTTAGTGATCAAGGTCGAAAACACGAAAAAAATCTTAAAATTGAAATAGATCGGAAACGAAGTCTCTAAAAAAAATTGCTAAGAGACATTTTTTGTTGGAAATTAGTTGTAGAATCGATCCCTAGCCGATGGTGCGCCCTTAACGTTTACACCCTGTAGAAAACATTCTTTATCGAAAATTTGTGTACAGTTACCTGATGTCGTTAGTACGTCATAATGACGTATGAGTGGCTTTTTAGGGTCAAAATAAAAGTTTGTCACGTCGACGACATCGTAAGCTCGCAGTTTAGAAAACCCAACAGCTCCTCTGGATCATTTTAGTTTTTTTCCCCCATCAAGCCAAAACCAGTTTTTGTTGACTGCTGACACTTTATCAGGTACCTTGACAAAGAATGCAACAAGGACTGCCACTGCGACAAAACTCTGTTCAACCCTGTTTGTGGTTTTGACAACATGACCTACTACTCAGCGTGCTTCGCTGGATGTGAAACGGAAAAAATCTACGATAACAAGAAAGTATGTTTAACGTTTCTACCAGCAATAAGTAGGTATCAGAAAGAATCAAATCGCACAGCGAGTTCTCATGGGGCGCTTTTGGGTACAAGGGGCGCTTATCAAAGTTTTAAAATTACGAGTAAAACACGCTTGAAGATTTTATTTTTTTCCCAACTCAATTGTGTCACTGCTATTTTAGCTAGATTTTTAATTTTTTTTTTTCGCATTCTGTTGAGAATTTAGTGTACTATCGATGGAACTAAGAACTGAATCGGATTCAACCAATAATATAGGGAGAAAGACGTAAAATCATCAAAAAAACGTTAGAATTTGTAAAAGCGCCCCTTTTGTTTTCTTGCTTTATCAAGTTGAGCCCATTCACGTTAGACCTTTTGAGAAAAAAGTTGTATATTTTTTATTGAGAAGAAGGCGTTTCACAGGAAACTCAGGGCACAAGGGGCGCTTTTTGTAAAACGCCTATTGGCCTCCTACCCGAACATGACATCACATTGTGATGCGCTACCGACCAAGTTAGGGTCTCATCAAGCGCCCCTTGGTTATGAACTTTTTCCTTTGTTGCTCTAAATTCCATAAGGGCTTATAGTGCTCTCTTTTGGTAACGGATGGAGGTATCAAAAAGCCAGTAGTGCCAACGTGTAGATCTTGGTTTTGCGGTTCCGACAGTGTAATGAGGAATTTCACCATGTCGGAATTTCCTATTTTTGACCCCAAAATCGGATTCAGCTACTCGAAAAACCTCCTAAGGCAAACTTTCAGCCCGAACTTCCTAATTTACGAATAAACAAAACAGTGTAGAAAATACGAATGTTTAAAAAAACCGGGAAAGTGACGTCATCCTGGAATAGTTCATTTATGGCCGCTTGGAGCGCTGAGATCGAGAAATCTATAGTCCCCAGATGCAAAATTTCACGAAAAAGTAAAGTTCAAAATCGAAAAACTGAAGAAAAAAATAGAAAAAGCAAGATGGGGAAAATTTTGATAAATTTTCTCTTAGAAAACACGATTTCGTCGTCCCAATGGGCAACACTGGGAGGAGACGGCGATCCGAACAGCCCAATCAGCGAGCGTTCCCGCTTCACATCCGTTTTCCCGGTTAGTTTTGAAATCGAAAATTTTGATTGTCTCCCAAAAATAACAGGAGACTTATTTTCCGAAGTCTCGTTAACTATTCAGGAAAAATGCAAACAGAATTCGGTGAAATTCCTCATTTCAAAAAATGAGGTACAAGGGGCGCTTTTTGTAAAACGCCCCTTGTGAACTCGCAGTTCGAAATATGCACAAGGTCCAAAATGTCTAGTTGTACCGCAAAGCTTTTGGTTATTGTCTATCACTTCTAAAGGGTGAAAATTAGGGGTTGTAATTTTCAAATCGCCCTAGTTCGAAAATTCCCGATATAACAGTATTGTTTTTTGAACAATTTTTTTTTTATTGGGACGGGGCAAGCCTTTAGTCACTTGGACCATAAGTTTGATCTATTGTGACAGGATTCCCTTTTCACTTAAGTGCCCGTTTGAAAACCTACCCTTACCGAAATGCCAGAATCTGGTAGATGATACTGCAGGACACTCACAGAGGATGTGTTCTGCTGTTTCGACTCCTTCGCAGCGGAGCCGACATTCCACTGTCCTGGCCTTGCCCATCTTGTTGAGATGGTATCTCAGGGGGCAATGGCCAGTCAGGAGACCCACAATGGTACGAAGGTCCTTCCTCCTTAGCGACAGCAGAGCTTTTGCTCTTTTTTTTGGAGATGGTGATTAGCTGCTTGGCTTGCCTCTGCTTTGGAGTGTTGCGCCAGTATGCAGCTCTCTTGCTGTCCTCCCATTTTTGGACCTGTTGAGTAATGAAGCTTTTAGTAACCCCGAGTAGGGGTTCAGGACCAAAACATGGGGCTTCCGATCCCTGCTTAGCGAGTCGATCGGCTTCTTCATTGCCATCTACTCCTTCATGGCCAGGGACCCAGAGCAAACTTAGCTTATTGCCCCGAGCCGCAGCCTTCAGGGAGTCCAGACAGTCCCAGGTTAGCCTTGATGTTATTGAGTAGGCTGCAATGGCCTTTAGGGCTGCCTGGCTATCAGACATTGTGTAAATTCTCGCACCTTGAGTCGTATTTAAAATAGAATCGAATTTTTGGAATTGAATAAGACAACACAGTGCTCTGCAAGACAAACCGTTCGTTCCCAAAAAAATTTAAGGGTTGAGTTTAAAATAAATCAGAAAAACGAGTGTGATTCGCAAAAGATTGTTCACTGTCGGAAATAGACCTGTTCGAAGGTACTGACAATGGCAAAGATGTGTTTTTTGCTGGCGAGTGATCTATACAGAAAAATAATCAACCTTTGTGTGACCCGTGCAGGTCGAGAGCAACTTCTTACTGTGGTGAATACAAGCAGAGCTACCCAATGATGGTCTACCAAATCCTAGTTCTTACCTACTTTTACGTTTTTTAAGCGTTCCATAAACGGCAATTTTGTTGCTCATTTACGTTCTCTATGTCCAAGGTTTATTACAACTGCCGCTGCATCGATGTGAATAACACAGACAGCAGGGGATTCCAAGCTAAATATGGACCCTGCCCCAAGGAGTGCAAACTACTATACGTGATGCTGGCCGGGATTTTCATGTATCAAGTCATCTCATTCATGGCTGGAGTGCCGGCTATCACCGCTTCTCTTCGGTAAGTAGGCTATGAAAGCGGGATTGAGGTTCCATGGCTCCAATCTCGTTCATATTTTTCACTCCCAATCAGTGGCAGCTCCTGCCCCGAAACTTAGGAGGTGCACAGAGATCAGGACAGGCTATCGAGAAGGGACAGAATAGGTGCTTTTCTCTACCAAATAGAAATTTCAACGATATGCAAATGGGATAAATCTTGGTAACTTTTTCATCTTAAAATTGCAAACGGTAGGTACTAAAAACGTAGGTGCAATAGACACGAAACATGTTCTCTAGTGGTTAACAGAGATTCTGAAATACTTAATCATCAAAGGTCGAAACCCAAGAAATTCATCCATCTAATTGCAATAGCTGAAATTACGATTCAAAACATCGTCCAATTCGGAAGAAAAATTAACGAGCCCCTTGAAAACTCCGAGATTCGAAGAATCTTCCCTCTCATCATGCTTACGCACAGCTAGCTCAAAAACACCACGGAACTTGATACAATCAATGATTTGGGATAAAAAATGTACCTATTGTTTTATTTAACCATTTATTTTTTTTATTTTTTATGTATCAGATTATGACGATGTGTACTGTCGAGTTGTTGCATTATATTTTGACGACCCAATATACGCAAATCTACCAGAGCATTCTTATGGAAGACAGCCTAAGCGTTTTTCAATTTTTCGGCTAAATGGGAGATCACTCATGCCGTCTTTTACTCAAACCTCATTTCGGTTGGTAGAACAAAGTAGGCAAGCTAAGCAAAAATATTAGTTCCACTTTTTCCACTATTAGCACTTCACACCCACAAAGCCAATCTACCTTCTTATAATAATCGACATTAAAACTTACGGTACGAATCTGCACGGTTTTTAAATTTCAACATCTGCTGGTGTCTAAGGAGAGACGGGAATGGGGCGGCCAGTTTCACGAATTTCGCACTTTTCCACAATCGACAAACGCAAATAGTTTACTTTACTTTAATGTGAACTACTCATCGTACCTACAGCACTCCTGAATAATCACAATACTTTGAACAAAACGGTGTGTACCTACTGAAACGGTAGTAAACCGAAAACGTAAAACGGAATTCCCTTACCTATCTGGTTTGTTTGTTTACTTATTTCTCTATAAGGAAATCTGGATTGCAGAGCTCTCTGATGGGGGAGCAACGAACCAATTCTGCTCAAGACGACAAAATGTCCTGCTCTCTGGTTGGTCAATCTTACGTGCCTGCCTCCCTCGAAACTAGTCCCCATGACGTCACCCTCCCTAGAAACGGTGCAGATCCAAACGGGTGTGATTGGTCAGAAAAGAGGGAGCTCCCGCCACAGTTTTCGCGCGTAGATTCAACTAACACAGTACCTACGATTGAGTCTTCTGTCCTAGCCAACTTACTCTTCAAACGAAGAGGAACGAACTTAGAATTTTTTTATTTTCTTTATTGGCTGGGGGTGCACATGCGCCTATGCTCCTATCAGTAGCCGCCCCTGCTCCCAATACTATTTACTATAGGAACTCTATCGTTTGGTTTTCTCTGAGCCCAGAAAATGTATAGATCTTGTACGTTTAAAATTACGCAAAACCTACGTGGAGTCGGAAAAGCCATGTAGCAGAAAATATTCCAAATTCAGCTTTAGTAATAACAGAAATATAATGCGCCTCTTCTTACATTGTACCGGGACAGATTTGCCCAAAATTACCTAACAGGAAAAACGGTAAATTACCAAACATGAAATAGACAATACCTCGCTAAGTAAATAAATAAATCGTATTTAAGCCGGACAAATAATTTTGTCAGAAAAGTGGTTATTAAATATTAAAACCTACGAGGAAGAAACACAAGAAGAATAAATTGTGTCCTGACAAATTTGGTAGGTCATTAGGGCAAGAGAAATTTGGCAATGCAAATGCTGTGTTCAATGAACTCATTCCTTTACGTAATTCCAAAAACGCTGCTAATTATTACATATCGCTTTATTATTTTTCTGTGAAGAGCATTGGTCTGCAAAGAACACGGTTTTTCGTTCATCAGTACCAACCTACCATATTTAGGACGTCCCACAGTAAGACTTGGGCGTCCTTATGCAATCGATCTGGGGTGAAGTTGGACAACACTCAACAGAAAAAAAAAATAACCACACAGTAATCCGTTTTAGACCATTCTGAATCCAAATCCGCGAAAAAAAAACCATAGGTGTATGTCTGTGTGTGTGTGTGTGTAACAAAATCTTGTGTACTCTGCCCAGGCCTTAGTTCTCAACCGATTTTCCTGGTTCTTTTTTTGTTCGGCGCGGAAAACTATCTAGTTGTGCACTACGTCGCCGGAATTTCGAATTTTGCCTTTTAAGGGGAGGAAAGGGGGGGTTAATGCTCGAAAAACGTGCGTTTTTGGGCAAAATCTTGTGTACTCTGCCCAGGCCTTAGTTCTCAAACGATTTTCGTGGTTCTTTTTTCGTTTGACGCGAAATACTATCTAGTTGTGCACTACGGCGCCGGAATTTTGGATTTTGCTTTTTAAGAGGGGGAAAGGGGGGGTTAATGCTTAAAAAACGTGCGTTTGCGTGCATAATCTTGTAAACTCTGCCCAGGCCTCAATTTCCAACCGATTTGCGTGTTTCTTTTTTTGTTTGACTCAAATAACTTCCGAGTTGTACATGATTTTACCAGAGTACCAAAATTCGCAAGGGGAGGGGGTGAGTGGGGAATAATATTCACAAAATATCCGATTTTTCAATATTTCGGTTCCTTTACTGCTTACTAATTGTACCCAAGCTTTGAAATTGAGGAAAAATTCTCATTATACCTCCGGATTTTCATGAATTATTCTCTGTACCACCATGGAACTAATAGTGGTGCCACCATGGTGCCAGGACATGATGCCATAAACCGCTTATTTCGTGTTTTTTTTTTGTGTTTCACCTTGAATACGGATGTGAACTTCGACGGACTGCCTACCAAACCTAACAGATGAAAGTTCAATGTTACGACGTATTTCCGCTTTGGTGCCAGACTGGCACCATTGTTGGCGTTGGGGATGTGGTGGGGGGGGGGGTGGACTCGAATCCGCATGTTGGGTATTGTAGAGCATGGATTTTAAAATGCTCTTCAGATTCGAGGCTCCCATGCCGCTAGAAATGTTAAGGTGGATAATGGTGGGGGGGGGGGGGTCAGTATTTCTTGCCTAAAGTAATAGATAAATTACATCGAGTGAAACAGTTTTATCACTTAACAACTGGTTGAACTGATCTAATGCTTATCCAATGGGACGTCCCTTGGAATGCATGCATTACTAAACAATATGTTTTCACTATCAAGTTCATTTTGACAGAAAGTACCTTCGTGCAAAACATTACCAGAACATCGAATTTAAAAAAATCTGTCTAACAGCTGAATGAGGTTTATGACGTTTATGAGCTTTCGATAATATAACGGCACTATTTGAGGTTTGGTGTGGACTGAAGCTTTTTGTTTTGTTTTCCGACTTTATTACTGAAATGATGGATTGTAAAAGATCCAATTCTTACAGTTGTTGTTTAGTAGAAGATCTATTACTTCAGTTCGGTTTGGCTTCTCTAAACTGCGACAGACTACGGATTGGTCCGCCCAGTTTCCACGAACTTAGTGTCAAGGGATTTTACATTACCTTGGTCAGTCAGAAGGCCGGCCGCCATGACGGACCAGTTCTGTCCAATTGGGTCCCAAAGCATTTGGTAATTATCAGCCACTTCTAATGGGTAAAAAGTGGGGAAAATATAAAATGTCCTAGCTCGAAAACTTTTGATAGGTGTCCGGGTATCGTATTTTGATTAGTTTGAAATAATCACGATTTTCAAGAATTTTTTGACACCCCCTAGAGCGAGTTTTAAGGTGCGGCGACACTGCGACCTGACGAGTACCGGAGCTGACCCCTCCTGTGTATTTAAATAGAGGTGGCAATACTGAGACCTGAGCCTACCAGAGCAGCAGACCTAACTCTGTTGGGAATACTTCGGGTCAGGACCTGAGTCAGGTCCCCCCTCACGTATCGAGCCCCTCCCACCTACCCCAGTATGCACCAGTGTCACCTTTCTATCAATCAATTAATTTGTCGTAACAATGAATTGCAATGACAATAGTCAATTACATATGTCAAAAATAAACAAATTGCTGGAGTGTGAGGGGAACCTACCTCTTGCATGCTGGCTGGGTGCCACCCAACCGGCCCGGGCCCCACCCACCATGGCGGTGTCCCAGGACCAGCAATCTAGTAGGAAAAGAGGTGTCAAAGACACCCCCCACGGGACACCGAGCCTGATCCAAACACGCCAATGGGGGCCACTGCCCAAGTCTAGCTAGACCAGCATCACCCAGCCAAAACACTAAGGGACAAAACTTTACAATCATACTACAACACACAACAAAAAAAACCATAATTTTGAATTTTGATACTCTTCTGTTCTAGTCAATCGAAAAGTGTCCTAAATTCCCCACATTGTGATCTATCACTAACTTATGGGGACAACCATAGCTCTTTGACGCTAAATCTAAATTGTACTCTGATTCCGATTCAAGGAGAAGTAATTCGTTTGAGATGGATCCTCTCCCTTTTGTGGCACAACTGGAGAGTCCAGTTAGGTGGCAGTGTTGCATTTTCCTCTGGTTGGTCCAGAATGGGTCCAGCTAGGTCAGGTCTGGTTGTAGTGTGTCCCCCCCCCCCCATTCCATTCTCTTTTAGGTCCCCTGTTGGCCATGCTGATTTGACTCGCCTAGGTATGTCTGGTAGGTACCTACATGGTAAAACTGGGCCGAAAATGCGATCTTTCTCTTAGAATTTTAAGTCACTCAGTTGTGCTTCCAACCAAAAACCTTCAAATTTTGTAATGAAGGCACCGCAACATTGGGGTGTTTAGCTGGTAAGTACTTTCTGACAACTGGTCCCACATCATGATCTCGATATTCTTACATGCGACATCAGTACAAATAGAGACGTATCGAGGAAACATCCTGCATTATCTAAGCCAAACTGAACCTACTGTAGGTCTACCAGAGAAACTTTGCATCCCTTTGGCGCATTCTGCTGGAGAACATAGATGTGCATGAGCGTATTTATCCCCTCAAAAGTGACATGATTTCCCTCCTACTGCAGATTGAAATTCGTGCATTTCGGAATCTGTTTTGAAGCTTAATTCCACTATAATTTATTAACAGGTAGGTACCTAAACGAATAATTCGCATTGTCTATAATAAAATGATTAATTACTCAAGGATCCATAAAAATACTGTAGGCACTCTCATTCGATTCGGAAAATGAAAAACTGTTAAAAATTGGAAATTAATAATAGAAGTAACTCCACTCTCGTATTATCCCTGTGTGTGTATGAAGATTTCTGCACGATTTTCTTGATGCATAATTCGATAAAATTCAAATTTTGTTTAAAACTGATTCTACGTATCTATTTTTTGATTGCCGAATACTACCCATTGCAAAGCAAAAATATCTGAGAACGAAAAAGGTAGGTACATATAATTTATTACCTATTAGATAAAATTCAAATTTTGTTTAAAATTGATTCAACGTATTTATTTTTTGATTGATGAATACTGCCCATCACAAAGCAAAAATATCTGAGAATGAAAAAATTAATGAAAAAAAGTTACCTATAATTTATTACCTATTAGATTTAATTCAAATTTTGTTCTAAATTGATTCTACTATTGACTTATCTGCTACACATATCATGTATGGCTGATTAACTACCAGGAAAGAATAAGAAATAAAAACAGGCAACAGGTATAAACAATAACAGACTAACGGCGACAAGGAGTCGCCCTCTCATTCACAGTGCAGCCACTACACGAACTTCAAATTTCTCACCACGCAATTTCCCTGTCAAGTTTTCACCATCGAAGGTTGACTCGATCGTTAGTTCGCTAGGGGGCGCCACACGGATGCAAAGTTTCTGTGGTAGACCTATAGGAACTCCATTAAACCATGCATTATTATTCATGTAATACTGTACAATCATTTTTCTGCAATAACATTTTTTTATTGTTTGACTATTCTTTGTTTTAATAAACTAACTAATTAACAAATAACACGAGTGGTTCTTTGAGCAGTCTGTCGAATGATATGTAGGTCAATATGTATCACCAGGTGCAACGACCAAGAATTTCGCTCTTTGGCGCTGGCCGTGCAGTGGATGTGTTTCCGCCTCTTCGGCGCCATACCTGGTCCCATCGTGCTCGGAAGTGCTGTTGACGCCAGTTGCATTCACTGGAACTTTGCTAAAGGAGTGCGAGGAAGCTGTTTGGTCTACGATCATTGGAAACTAGGATGGTGAGTAACGTTTATAAAAGGCTACATCTTCATCAGGCAGATAAGTACTAAAGACACTTTAGACGGTGCGGGCATGGAAGAAGTATTAGGAAGTGTCACTCAAGGTTAAAAAGTGTGCCGGAAAAATCCCCCTCTACTGCTGCGATCTGGTGAAGCATAAGAGAAGTTCTCAGCTAGTAGTAGAGGACGCCGATAGATAGAGTTGTAGACGCCCTCATGACCGAAAATTCAAATAAATGCGGACAACGGTTCGACTTTCCAAAAATTCTAGGAGGGCATGGATGCGAACCCTAGACCCGGCATTACCAAACTACCTTACAAGGTAAAGCAACAACGCTTTAGCTCGCTCGGACATCCATCACTACTGTGATGATTGGCCCAACAACAATGATCTTCAAAAAAAAAAAAAAAAGAGTTACATCAACAGTGAAATCACGTCAAATTCTCAATAATCTTGATGTACGAGTAGATGAATTTATATTCGGTTCTTACAAAAAACATTGTATTACTTTAATTGGCCAAAATATAGTTAAGCTTTTTTTTTAAATTCGCTCGTTGGGAAATGCAAGGTATCAAACTGGAACTATTTCTGACTACAGGTAGTCACCTACTTTGTTGAAAATGTCGGTTTTTTTTCATGAAAAAAATGACCCATGGGGGTAGGTACCTACGAAACTTGAACCAAACAATCAGATCATATTGACTAAGAAGCTAAAATTATTGTTCGTTACTATCAATTACAAAATCGGAAGAAGGGGGAAGGTATGAACACAGGAAAAACATTGTGGCAAATAATAATACTTAATAGCTTCTTTAAGCTTCTTTAAATAATAATACTTAATAAGTTTTAATAGCTTCTTTAACGTTATTTTTCTTTCACAGTTTGGATCGGCCACAGCATTGTTCATAATTCGAAAGGCCCCAAATATTCTACATTTAATATATAAATACACAAACTTCTTTTCCTGTTCCATTGAGCACAATGACAAATTTATCCTCATATTCAATATTGATTTCACGATGCACTTAGCAATTCCCACCTTATGGCACCTGGGTGAAAACGCCTGATGGACGTGACTTGATAGTTTACTGCATTGTTACGTAGAAAATAGAAACTAGATAAAGATATTAACAAAAATTAACGAAACTGACTAAAAAGAACGAAAAATCGTATGGTAAAAAAAAGGCTGAGATGATTCGCAAGAAGGTAAGGATGCTATAGAAATGGCATCTTTTGGTCACTTTCGCGATTGTGTTCTACTCTCTCTCCCAATTCACACACTCTTGCGATCGGCCACCTAAGCTGAGAGTTCATTTACGCTTCCAAAGGTGGCGCCACTGCAGTAAGCGTCACAGATTCCCCTATGGAGTGATTCTTCCTAATATTCTTCCATGGTGCGGGTAGCAGGTGACTACAATCCGTGCAAGTGTAAACACCACGAGTCATCATTTTCTACTTGTCTCTCTGTTACAGGCTCACTGCTCTAACTTGCGTGACAGTGAAATTCATTGAGACTGTCGCCTTCACTGGAGCTTTCTTTCTCGAGAAAAAACGCCTCAACAGAATCTCCGTCATCAAGCTGTCCACTTCTGCTTCCCATTTGTCATCCCAACCCAGTCACCCAACTTCCTAATCCAAGCTATCGCATTAGAGATTATGATCAGTTTATTTTTTAATTAATAAAACAAATTCGTACTAAATCACGATTTCCATGCGATTATCAAATAAAAATTATATTTTAAATTGTGATTTGTAATATGAATTCTCCACTGTTGTGAATTCATCACGCTATCTTCTGTGATGTGAATTGAATAGTGAACATTAGGGTCAAAACCAGTGAACTATTACTTAGTCAATAATTAGTGAATATTGAATAAAGAGTTTAGAACTGAGAAGTTTACCATGTCTTTCTGACTGACCTAAGTTGAATTGAATTATTAGAGAGTTTGCTGCAAATGATGGCCGCTAGGTCGTTGACGGGCCAAGGGCTTCTTACGAAGGAACGTGCTAACTGCGTATGTGCGCAGATACCTCGGAAATGACCTAACCAGCCCATGACGTAGGATCTCGCCAGCTCACATTTACGAGCTAAGACTAGCTCTTTACAGCCTTAACCTTTTCCCCCCAGATGGACTCCTAAGTAGACCATTCACCTGGCTACCAAAACTGCCTGACTCTGCCAAATGGCGGACCTTGCTACCAACCACCGCTTGCTCAGATGACTGGAGTGAGGAAAACGGTAGGGCTACATGCTGTTCTGGTGGGGGTGCGACCGGGCGTCGGCCTCACTTCAACCATTCACAGGGCTGCCGAGGATTAACCTGGCCGCAATTTTCGGGCATGTTCGATTACCTGCCGAGTGGCGGACGACCGCCAGACCTCAAGATTTTGTAGACCACTCACGGGTAGTTTTCCCCTATGACGGCGGCGGCGACTCCGGGCATACACTTGAATGGGGCCCTTAAAGGCGTGTGAGGATAAACGTTTTGAGATCCCTACAGATGTCTTTTAGGCGTCTGCCTCCAGTTGTGTCCTGGTCCCTACAGACGCCTTTTGGCGTTTCGTAGTTTTTCGACCTTCTGATGCGATCTGTGTGCTTATTTCTTAACTAATAACTTCCATTTGTTACCGTTATGTTGAGGAACAGTATACCTTTCATTTTCACCCTCTTCCAACAGATTTCAGGGCAGTGGCGATATTGTGAGAGGTGAGAAAAATGCAACAGCGTGGACTTTCTGCCTTCTACCTATTCATTCTCGGTAAGCGTCTTTTACTCACCATTGAATGAGGATTTTTTTAACCAGGTACATGTCTGGAGTGTGTTTAGTCCAGTCAGAGGGAGGGGGTGGATGGAGGGGGGTTCTACATTCAGCCAAATTATTTTGGTATAGTGGAATGCAATATATTTCTTTATAGAAAATATGTAAATCTTACTCGGTATTGAAAACATATTCATAAGTCGTGGACAGTATGGTAATAAGTATCAAACACAAAAATCATTCAGTTGAGAGATAATTTTGAGTGAAAATGGGCAAAAATGAAAGATGAAGACAATGAGAGTGAGCAGGTGGCAGCTGTGAATTCCTTTGGTAGGGGGTTGACAACTAGGTAGCTCAAGCACCGGAAGGGTAGGGGTTGCAGCAGGCGGCCACCCAGTGGGCAGAAATTTGGTAGGCTTATGGAGGGGAGGCTGCAGGAATTAGATCGAGAAGTCCGCTCTGCTGTGCGCTCTTGGCTGAGGTTCCCACCTGGTGTCCCAAGTGCCTATATCCATGCACCAGTCAAATCCGGTGGGCTTGGCATTGTGTCTCTCTCCGCATGTATCCCTTCTCTGCGCCTGCTAGCCCTTCAGGGGTCGAGATGGGAGGTCACCCGTGTTGCTGCTGGTCTTGATTTTGTCAGGCAGCAGTTAGCATGGTGCGACTGAACAACACCATCTGCTCCAAAATCCAGTTCATCTGCTGAGTTCGCTGCTGCGCTGCATGAGTCAGTAGATGGTAAAGAGCTCCGACAGTACTCCAAAAGCTTTATCTCATCCCAATGGGTGGATTGGGCTTCGGAGGGCATTGGGGCCCGTGACTACTGGAACTTCCACGCTTTCCGTGTGGCAACACTGCCAACAGTGGTACGGTGTTCAAGGGATAGTCGTGGGATGACAGATACCCTTTGCCGTGCCTGTCAGAGTGGATATGAACACCTGTATCATGTAGTGCAGCAGTGTCCACGAACTCATGAGGGCTGTATCCTACGTCATGATGTGGTTGCCAAGCAGATAGCAGTTGCCTTGTGATCTAGCGGCTGGGATAGTTTATACCACATGCCAAGTGACCAGGGTAAGAAGCCCGATATTGTTGCCATCAAGCCCGGTCAGGTCTTGCAGTATCCTGGATGTCCAAGTTGTCAATGGCAGCTTGGACATGGAGCAGACTTGGCGGGCTAAGATAAGAAAGTATGATAGAGATGATTTACGGCAAGCGGTGTCGGAGCTAAAAGGAGTGGCACCCAACAACATCAGGGTGATGGCTGCAACCTTGTCGTGGCGCGGGGTGTGACGCGGGAAAAGTGCCACGGAGTTGGGCATATCAGTAGGTGTACTCCGTGGTGTCACCCCAGTGGTGTGCAGCCCCCAGGCTTCAGGGATTTGATATTCAGCTTCTTACCCTGTCTCTTGGCATGCTTGACACTATATTGAAGCGTGAACCTGATCAATCTATTTAAGGTACCTCAGGCAGGCATTTACAGCTTAAAGTATTCAGGGAAATTGTGAACACCATTGATTTTATAACCGTATTTATTGAGTCGATACAATTTTTTGGAATAATTGTACTACCCAACAATATTTCATACGTAAACATGTTGCGACTTAAAACCGCATATAAATAAATTAGCGCTAGTATAAGGATGACAAAAGTCTTCGTATTAGTGTTTCGTTTGCAGTAGTACCTTTGTCTTTTCACTCATTCGAGAATAAAAACAAATACCTCGAGTATTTTACAAAGACCCACGTATCTTTCGAAAAAGGCATATCAAATCACGACTGTAGGCGCGTAGGTACCTACTTACGTAATGGTTCTAAAATTTGAGGGATGGATAATTAATTTGATAATGACTATATATCTACACTATGAATGTACATATGTAAGCGAACACCGATTTCCCGTTGACGATTTAATTGAAATCTAGTGAATATCCCGATTCCGACCATTTTAATGGTAGTTTACAGAAGATTGTATTTAATTTACTTAGAGCTATTCATCAATATCCAGGGCTTAATGTAGGTACTTACGAATAGATCGGGTTACCCAGTAGGGAGCACAGAGAAGGTAACTCTCGAGTCACCTCCCACTTTAGTTCTGCTGGATAAACTTATCGTGGTTTTTAGAAATTGAGGTTGCTTGGAATAACATCATAACGCTATCTCCGTAAAACTCAGAAAAAAGTAACCAGGCTTCAATCTCTAAACACGTTCTGGAGTACTAGTGCCCATTCAATGACGACAAAATGATCAAGAGTCTGTGCATGGAGGTTTTTTACAATATTTTTTGTAAGTAAGTGAAGGAAGTGAAACTTTTTTGAAGAAAACTTCAAATTTATCGCAAGACTGTTTCTTTGCAATGAAACGGTTATGAGGTGCGATGTAACTTGCATCTCGCCACCGAAAGACGAGCAGCCAGTGCTGCGGTCTAGCGGCATTTGTGAAAAGTACCTGTACCTCGTTTTTACCGCTCATTCCAACATTATTATTCATTTAAAAATTTGACGGTTCTACTTACCTGCCTTATTAAATTGATTGTAGGGAGAAGAAAACTGTTATTGAATTTCTGTGGTGACGAATCAAGCAGAATGAATAATTATCGTGGAGATGACCGCCTGCGGAACTTTTTTATGAACATATTGCTAGAAACATTTCGCCCAGAACGGTTGCAATTTTTTGATTCACTTCTTGGGCAAATTTTTACTGTAAAAAGAACACACAAAAAAACCCAGAAACAGCCGGATAGGGATAAAAATATGAATTTTTCATTCTCGTGAAAATTCCAAGTACAGGAATATAGTTTGTCTATTAAAACGCTGCAAATTATTACACAATGGTTTATTATTTTTCTATGTACATCACTCGTCTGCAAAGAACACGGCTTTGTCTCTACCAACCAACATGAAGAAAAACATCGATCGCATTTCTGTCAGCTAAAACTTGAACGGAGATTAGGCCTCTTTTGCGATTCACACTCGTGTTTCTGATTTATCGTACGTCCAACACTTAAATTCTAGTAGGGAGCGAACGGTTTCTCCTACAGAGCTCCGCGTGGTCTCAAAAAAGTCTATAGAATCTTAAATTGAAGGAAAAACAATACCTTCATATCAAAATTCTTTGAGTTAGGGCGTTTTCAAAATTTCAAAATTCATTTTTGAACCCTTAAAAGTGACCTACATCAACCAAAATCTTCGGGCACAACTAGACCGTAAATGGAGCCTACATACCAAATTTCATAAAAATCGGCCAATACTAAGTGGCAAAAATGCCGCGTACGGCGGACGGACGGCCAAATTTTTATTCGATTTTTGGATTCTACGTACCTTGAAACGTAAACCATCAAATTTTGAGGGGGTGTTGAAAAAAAAATTCTTGGTCTATTCCAAAGGTTTATTATAGAAAATAATAAACCAACATTATAGAAAATAATAAATCAAAAAGTTGGGATTAACATCAGAGAGAAAGGAAATTTAGTTAGGTAGGTACTTATAATAGAATCGTGAAGGTTTGATATTTGTGCGAATCAAATAATTTACGGCCGTCTAGAGCGAAATTTTCCAACAATACGTTCGTAAAAAGTTCCGCAGGCGGTAATCTTTACTATAATAATCCATTCTGCTTGATTCGTTGCTCCAAAACACAAAAATTCAATTACAAGTTTCTTCTCCTCACAATTTAATGAGGCAGGAAAGTAAAACTGTCAAATTTTTAAATTAGCGGTAAAAACGAGGTACAGCGTACTTTTCAAAAATGCCGCTAGACCGCAACAACAGCTGCTCGTCTTTTGGCGGCGAGACGCAAGTTGCGATGTATGTCCCATTAATTAGCGCTATCTATCACCTTTCTGATAACTAGTTTTGGTTTGGATTAAGCCGCGGCCACACATGCGGTGTTCGGCGAACACCGAGCAAAAGTTCGCCAAACCCTGAATGTCTGGCCAGGGGACTCGGTATTCGCCCAACACCGAAGATTCGCCTAACGGATGCTCCCCTCAGAGGCGGTTTCTTTCACACATCAAAGGGGACGAGTGTTCGCCAAACACTGAGCAATTCCCCAGCCACTCATGCAGGGCGAATGTTTGCCGAATCTGGTAGTAGTATTGCAGGGTCGAACGAGAAAGAGGATGAATTCTGTGATTCACATTCACTGTTCCTACCTAGTGATGCTTCGATATTTCCGTTTATTCGATAAATGGTATCGAATTATTATTGGAAGCTAGATACTGATGTTGAAAGAATATCGAATAAAAAAAAAATCGTTCGATATTTCAATAATTTGACAGCTTAATCATTAATTTTTTTTGTTCTTGATCCCACTTGAAAGCTGGATTCACATGGGGCGGAAACGGAAAAGACGGAAAGAAATATCACAATCTGATTGGCTGATTTTCCCTGGTTGAGAATGGTGGCCGCCATCTTGCCGGAAGGAATTTTTATACCGTCAGCTGTCTTCCGCTCTTTCCATGCGCCTGTGCAGTGGTCAGGAATGACAACCACGAGTGGAGGTTGCACTAGGGGTGGCCAACTGTCGATTGTTTTGATACAATCGACCTGATTGATGCGTTGAGGAGTTGAGATAATGTATTCCCAGAATTATTGCAGAATCCAAACTGTGAATTTTCCAGAAACATTGTTCAGCTGGCATTCGTAAAAATAAATGAGCATGCGGGCAAATGCAAAATACCAAGAGCAATATTACCCCTTTGTTGAAAAAACCCATCAAAACTATCGATTGTTGCAATCAACAATCAGGGACCCCGAGGTTCCACACTCGCGCTTCATTTGTTTGTTGCGCTGTCCTTTTCTTGCTCTTTTTTTCTTCTTTTTTTTAATGCAAAACTAATTTCAACGAGGAATTGAACGTCAAATTCAAAACACAGGAAACAGAGGTTACAGATAAGAGTTATCATTCCGTCCATCATCCATGTGAACCTTTTGCCGACTCCGGCTACCCCCTCCGCTGGTTTTCTCGTCTTTCCGTCTTTTCCATTTCTGCCCTCTTCCGTCCCATGTGAATCCAGCTTCATTTGTGTCTACTGGAAAAAACAACGTTGACTCCGAACTAAATGCTGCTTGTTTATTCTTTCACTTACTCTAGTGTGCTTCCCTCCCAATACCACAAATGAGGCTGTCGCCACAACTTCCTGATCACTATGACGCTTAACACCTTGCACGCGGGAAAAAAAACGCGTTGGTCCCCTGTGGCGGAGAAATTTTTTTTCTCGACGAAACGCTATAGCAGCAACATATATTAAAAAGTACATTTTTCCAAACATTTTGACATAAAAAAAAGTTGAGAATTTATTCTCGGCGTCAACGTGACGCGGCCAGCAGTGGTGTCAAGTTGCTCCAGTTTGAATGGGAAATAAACCCCTATGTGAGTGGGTTGGCTCAGGCCGCCTGTCCACTGGACGCGAATTCTGGCGGCCTTTGCAAGGGAGATAGGTTGATGGTGCATAGAATGTGTAGGAATCAATCATGTACGACAATATAATACCTAGTTATTCCATACCTGGAAAGAGAATAAGTCTTCTCTTTTTTGGGAGCTTTGTAGAGTACTCTGGCAAAGATTCAAAACAGAAAAACCGAGTGAAACACAAAAAAATCGGAGTCGAACCACTGTGTCTTTTTCACGATAACGAACTGAAAGTATGAAACTTATGAGAGGATTGAGCTGATTATTGACCCAACCAACAATTAAACAATGTCGATCAACCTTAAAAAGAGTGAATTATTCCGTAAAAATGGATGAAAAATGTGAAAACATAAAAAATTACCGGAGGAGCACACAAAGATAAGGTGTCACTTTGATAACTGCTCAATTACCTTTCAACCTCGACCGATTCAGCTCCGGATTGAACCGTTCAACTCATAATATGTTCATCTATCACGAAAAAATGCTAGAAAAGAGTGGAAACTGAGAACGAAAGAACAGGAGCAGATATTCTTGAACCTGTTTTGCGAGAGGTGTTTGCGTGACATAGACGCGGCCAGCCACACAGACCCCGGGATTTGCGTGACATAGACGCGATCCGCGTTCAACGTGTTAAAACTGAACAGACTAAAATCTTTGGCAAATATTTGTGAGTGCTGAATAAATGGCAAATACCAAATGTGTGGCCAGGGTGCTTTTTCATCGCAAGCAGAATGCCGAATGTTCGGTGTTTGGCGAATTGTGTGGCTGCGGCTTTACAGCTTGTGATCATCCAGATTCGTACCCTACATGAAAGCGGTAGGGTAAAGTCAGAAATTAGCCTTCATCCGATCGCGTGGGTGGTAAACGGCTGCGATGAATGTTGCGTACCAAAAAATAACTGGCACGCAAGAGACTGGGAAGATGCAGTTGAATTCTCTAGTTAGACACTTTTCCTCAAGATGCTACGAAGAACAATTTGATTTATTGAAGATAATGTGATAGCTTAGTCAGTAGGCAGTAAGCTCAGGAAGAATATTATGACGTCATTTTTTTTACCAGTTTATAAATATTTTTAGTAAAAGTTATTGCATGGTTCCTTCTAATATGTGATTATATATCTTCTGCTATGAAGATCAATCTGATTTATTAAACAGAATGTGATGGTTTAGTCGTTAGGCAGTGAGCCCAGGAAGAATATTTTTGTGACGTTATTATTTTTTTTACCAAAGTTTATAATTATTTTTTACTAAAAGTTTTTCATCCTAAATAATGTGTATGAACTCACTTACAAGATGACCAATCCAAGTTATCGAGTTGAAGTACCAAAAAAACCATTGGAACAGGGAAAAATATGCGATTGCTAGACTCAAGAGCGCGAGCGGATGAAGGTTAACTACATTATAAAGTTGCTCGTTCGTCATGACCTCTAGCAGTACCTGATCCAACTAAGTCCACCTAAAAGGTGTGTTCCTCATATTTGAAAACAGTAACGCCAAAGATAAATATCGGAGTTAGCTGATCAAGACTTGATCACTTAGTGATTCATCTCTTTGCAAATGGAAACTTATGACCCGCAGAAATGAATCATGTTTTGCATGAAATAAATCAGCATAACTTACTTGAGAACATAACATAATGGGGTATTTCAGTCAATTTTTTTAATTTTTTTTTTCAAAGGAGTATGGCTCAGGAATAACAGTAATCGGGTCTGTTCATCGAGAAAATGTTTTTAAAAAATCAGAGAAGCTAAGGAAAGTTGAAGATTTGAACGGTGTAACGTAGCTAGCCAATCGTGACGTAGCTAGCCAACTGTCTTTGAAAAAAGTATCCATGCACAGAGAAGCAATGAAACCCTTGGATGATCTCTTGGATACTACAAAATACTACTCACACACACGCGCGGCATAAGTCTGTGTGCGCGTTAAGGGAGGCCCGCCTTTTGCTTCCTCACTACCGAAGGTAGGGAAGCTTTGTATTCGTGAAAGAAGTGAAAAAAAAAATGTCCTCCAAAATCAAAATTTCCACTTGCTTTTTGCGTTTTAGAGCTTCCCGAACAATTTTGGTTCCGTGTCTGTCTGTCGGTCTGTCTGTCTGTCTGTGGTCAATCCTTGTCCCGGGCAAAACTATACTAACCTGTGGTCCGATTTTGATGAAATTTTCAGGGATTGTGCGGGTTAGGTCCTTGACGGTCCCCTATAAATTTCAGCACCTTCGGATCAGCTGAGTGAGCTCCAAGGCCATTTTCTCGCCTGTTGAACGCAGGAAGCTGAAATTTGAGAGGCAGGGTCAATGGAGAATGCTGAAGGTGCCTGAGTGGTCACTGATCAGCTGAGTGAGCTCCAAGGCCATTTCCTCTCCTGTTTTTCGCCAACTGATTCTATACGTCCATGTTACAATGAGTGAGGAAGCTATACTGCCCACCCAACTTGGCAGACGTTTTTTTCAAATGCGTGATCTCTAATTAACGTCTGCCTTATTATTAACGTCTGAATTATACAGTTTTGCCTTCTGCGTAACCAGTAATCAAATTTCAATATGAAGCTTTCTATTTTCCGAATCGAGTGTGAAGCGTTTAGTTCTTTCTAATAAACTTGATTGTGAAGGTGTGAAGCCAGTATGGTGTGGTAGGTAGTACCTAGCTGGTAGGTAATAGCTCCCTCACTACCGAAGGTAGGGAAGCTTTGTATTCGTGAAAGAAGTGAAAAAAAAAAATGTCCTCCAAAATCAAAATTTCAACTTGCTTTTTGCGTTTTAGAGCTTCCCGAACAATTTTGGTTCCGTGTCTGTCTGTCGGTCTGTCTGTCTGTCTGTGGTCAATCCTTGTCCCGGGCAAAACTATACTAACCTGTGGTCCGATTTTGATGAAATTTTCAGGGATTGTGCGGGTTAGGTCCTAGACGGTCCCCTATAAATTTCAGCACCTTCGGATCAGCTGAGTGAGCTCCAAGGCCATTTTCTCTCCTGTTGAACGCAGGAAGCTGAAATTTGAGAGGCAGGGTCAATGGAAAATGCTGAAGGTGCCTGAGTGGTCACTGATCAGCTGAGTGAGCTCCAAGGCCATTTCCTCTCCTGTTTTTCGCCAACTGATTCTATACGTCCATGTTACAATGAGTGAGGAAGCTATACTGCCCACCAAATGCGTGATCTCTAATTAATTTTTCAACCACATGTTATAGTATCATTGGGCTTAAAGTTGGAGAATATAGGTTTTCAAGGGTGCTGAATCCAAATTTGAGATCAAAAACCTGAATTTCCGACCCACCGAAATACCCCATTATGAACTATAGAATACAAAACCTTTAACGTAGATATTAGTCATCCCTCACACAGAAGTTCGAGCTCCATAAGTTCAAAATATATCCCTTCGGGCACATTGGGACATTACATAGTAGTAGAGTTTAGGATTAGGCATCATTTCTCGAGATGTCAAAGAATAGGTAGGAAGGTACCAATCCTTTCGACGATACAGCATGAACTTCATTCGAATAATAATCAAACTATCTTGAAATGACAACGTCTGGACGAATGACGTTTAAGCGAAAATTAGGTTTTCGACAGTAATTAACCCCTCAAGTAGATCAAACTAATGGACTACGTTTTCTTAATCCAATGGGTGGTACCTATCTACAACTTCAAAGCGGAAATATTGGTTTGTTTTAACAGAGCAAAACAGTAAGTAATAATATTCTATTTTATAAGTACAAACTGTAGGTTTGTTTCAACGGAGCAGACCTTTCGTAATATTATTCTACACAATAAGTACTTTCATTTCACATAATTGATAAGGAATAGATTATTATTCGCAATAGATAAGGAATGCTAGTCATCAATAATTCCGTAAAAATTGATGAGGATTAATACAGAATATTTCTGTAAAATTATTACCCTACACAGAATATTTGGTAGGAATGGAAAAAGATCGAGCTGGTAGTCGAAGGTTCCTTGGAAGAGGCAATTTGATAGGAAGGTACCAATAAGGTTTCCTTTGGTATTCATTAACTTGCCAGAACGTGACTAAAACGACTTAAATGCTGTCTAGGAAACATGTACTCCATCTATATCAAACATTCCTCCAAGTTAATTGGTTTATGATTGATGAACGGTTTAGAAAGGCTCAAGACCATTCACTTTTATTTATACAGATAATTTGACTAGGCCTTCTTGTAGGGTTAGGAATATTCGTGATTCGATTTAGTTGGAATGGAATTGCATCTATTATCGATCCAACCACAGTAGGAACAGAAAATATTACATCTTCTTCTTCTTCTTCCATGGCACTACAATCCACGAGGGATCAGGGCCTCCTGAAGTGACGTCCGCCAGTCATCTCTACTATCTGCTGCTGCTCTCCAGTTCCGAACTCCCAGGATGGAACGCGCATCTCCCGCCACACCGTCAGCCCAGCGCAACTTCGGTCGACCCCGTCTCCTTTTGTTATGGATGGTTTCGTCCAGAAGCTTCCGAGGAATCTCTTCTGGACTCATTCTGGCTACGTGCCCGGCCCAACGGAGTCTTCCAACCTTCATGAATCTGACGACATCACAATCACCGTACAGGCTCATAACTTCGGCGTTTGTTCGATGTCTCCAGGCGAGCTCCTCTGGGTCGAACACGGCCCCCAGAATCCTACGGAGAACCTTCCTCTCAAACCGGCGCAGTTCTTCCTCAACTACTTTTGTCAGCGTCCAGGTTTCAGAGCCGTAGGTCAAAACTGGTCTTCTGAGGGTCTTATAGAGGCGAAGTTTTGTAGCCCGTGATATGACTCTGCTTTTTAATTGTTGAAGGAGTCCGAAATAGCATCGGTTAGCTGACTGTATCCTTCTATTTACTTCGGCTCTCATATCGTTCTCAGCAGTCATTAGTGAGCCGAGATACACAAATTCAGCAACAGCTTCGAAGGTGCAGCCATTCACCTGGACTGTATCAGGCACGGGTCTGGAGGGGTTCGCAGCCATGTACTTGGTCTTAGACTCGTTAACTTCAAGGCCAAAGCGTGATGCTGCCGCCTGAAACTTGGTGAATGCTTCACACATTGAGTCAAATGTTCGGCCAACAATATCAATATCGTCAGCATAACCCAAAAGTTGTACTGAACGATTAAAGATAGTCCCTCCGACCTGCATGTCTGTAGCCCTCATAGCGGATTCTAGAGCGAAATTGAACAGCAGACTTGGATTGGACTTGGACAGATTGGAATAATATTCAAAACATTGGAGTTATTATACTTCCCGGATATCTCTTCTAGTAGTTACGACAGTGTTTTCGAACCATGGAATTCTTGCCAATATGAGAAAAGCCTTTCTGTAAAAGAGAAAGAGCTTTTGTTTTCTGTGAACAGATTCTCATTGCCGGAATTCAAATGCTGCGCTCTCAATGGTCTGTCATGAACCTAGCGTCATGTTTCCTCAACGAAAAAACCCTCATGGAAAGATAAGCCAAACGACAAAACACCGTGGAAAGGTTAACATTGGCGCTTTCTCCCTTTAGCCACTTGCTTCCATAAAGCGAAATAAGAGAACAAAAATACTGCTAGAGTTGAACTAGAGTTCGTTAAGCTGGGTTCACATAGGTCCATAATCCGTAATGAGCGAAAAGAGAAGTGGGGGTGGTCCGTAAAGCGTAAAAGAGCGTTCACATGGCCAAATGATTACGCAGAAGCGCGCAGTAGGTTCTGCGTAGAATCGTTTTCCTGCTCGCCTTTTTTCCCGCGTTCAGCTGTTTTGCTGTTTCGCCCTCTTATTAATTATTAAATTCGAAAAAAATGATTTTCATTGTCTTCTTGGTGATTTGCCTAGTTGTAGGCCCGGTAAATGGTATACCCATTTCGGAAAACGAGGTAAGTACCTTTGAAGTAAAAAATAATGTTACTTATTGAATTGTTGTGAAGAATCGCAATGTTCAAAAGGACCAAATTCTCTCAAAAATGTCTTTTAGCCCAGGTTTTCGGAAGTTGAATCAATTGAAAAATAGGTTTTCGGAAGTTGAATCAATTTCCACATAATACGCAGACTTCTTTCATGCGGTTATTGGAGAATGATTTGATTTCTGAGGATTTATTGACATAATTTGATCGGACGAGATCAATGAGGCTCTCATTAAAATCACTTAAATTCATATCCAGCAAAGCACAATGCAAAAACGAAAATGAAAACCAAATAACAACACGGAATTGGCAATCGGATTATTTGGTCAATAAACCAAAAACGAGACCGAGTCAACGACGAACAGCTGAACGATGAACAGACAACGAGAGCTTTCACGAAGTTTGCCGAAATTTATCGAAGTTCATCCGTAATGCGTAAAATATCTAATTTATCAAAACGATACACTCCGCTCCAAAAGTCTTCGTCCGCAAAGATTGCTCCTGCCCCCTCGATTGGCTCCAGCCAATAGCATCGAATAACGCACTATGGATTATGGACATTACGCACCTATGTGAACCAAGCTTTACATATTTCAAATTAACTCAGCGATACGCGCCATCTATCGGGACAATAGTTTTACTACCTCAGAAGGCTTTGAAGAATCTTTCCCCCAAGTTTATTGCAATCAGATGGAAGGTTTACGAAGACGTAGGTAACAAGTTCAGCCAGGGTCTATTCTCACCCACCAGCCTCTGGACAGGGACACGTTTTTCGCACTCGGGCTCGCCATGGAAGAAGGTACAGAATTATTGAAAAAATACCATCTTACAGCTCTCTCAATTCTCCCGTGTAAACGTGCAATGGGTCGATTTTTGTCAGGATTCGACATCAACGTCACCCGGCTGGTAGTGAGGACTTAGCATATTAGTCATATCGACTGAACATTTTAAGAGACACACAAACATTCGTTTTTATTTATGAAGATAATTTGCTAGGCTTTCTTAACCTACCGGCGGGCGCGTGGCCACACTGTGTGTGGCAAGCGCGGTTTTTTAAATTTTGCGAGGGAATGCGATGAGCGAAATGCTCGCAGAGGTCAGGTAATCCTAGTTCATCATATTGATGGCACTGATGAACTGTTTCCCCTCCCATTAGTCCTAGTCGAGCAACGAAAGTGAGCGGTCCTCAAAAGCCGCACTGAGTGAAGCACGCGCCTGGTCCCGCAATGATGAAGTAGATGCTGTCGGGAGTGAGGATGGAGACTAAAATGAGAAAAACGAGTTTTCAACTGAACTGCTTAGGTACTTATTTGTATTTGTCAGTTGGAACTTCATGTTACCCACATGATTTTCAATACCAATTTCTTCTTTTTGTGAATTTTTTTATTTTTCCAAATAATCTCAAGTAGTTTTTTGTTAGCTTTTCTTCCATCAACGGATGATACTAGTAAATGATGGACTTATTTCCTTGTTCCTTATTTTTGTGATTTGTATTTACTAAAAAAAAGTACCTGGTAAAGTTAATTCGTGCACTTTTACATTGTTTTCTTATTTTTAAATTTGCATTGACTAAAAAAAAGTACCTGGTAGGGTTAATTCGTGTAGTTCTACTTTGAAAGAGATTCCGTCCAAAACAATTATGTCATATTCCTTCATTTTAGGTAGAGGTGTGTCGGTACAGCTGTACCGGGACTGTGGAACCGAGTATCAGGTTGGAACGGTTCCACGCAGTGACAAAAACTCGACCCTTACCGGTCCAGTTCCACGGGCTGATAAGATATCTTGAAATGGCTCTGGACCGGGAAGAGAATCTTTTCTACCGGTCCAGTTCCATTCTCACCAATCAGAATGATCTGATCAATCATCTTATCAATCTGATCATTCTGATTGGTGCGGATGGAACTGGACCGGTAAGGATAGAACCGGACCGATAAGATATCATAGAGAATGGTTCAATGGCTCTGGACCGGTAAGCATGGATCTTGTTCTCAATTCTGTTCCATGTTGTACCTGGAAGCGCCATTACTACTTCCATGGACTGAGAATGGTTCATGGAATGGCTCTTGAGCGGAAAGTTATATTCTGGACAGGTTAGCATGGAAGTTGTCTCCAGTATTATTAATTTATTATTGTCAAGTTAAGTTCTTAACCCATTCGACACGGCGCTCTTGGAGAAGTCGACCCCGCCAGCCGAGCAACACTGGCAACACCTCGAGTGCTCTGTTATCAGCTATGTAGACAAAGTTGAAAATGGCCGAACCCCAAACGAACAATATCTCCCGGTACCTTGAAAGTTATTGAACGAATTCACCAGACAAAGGACCTCCAGCCCTTTTCCAGCCCGGACAACGTGTTTGAATCAAGTGAGGAAGGGAGAACGCCATGGCTTCTTAACCCATTCGATGCGGGAAAAAAAGAGCGACGTTACGCCCCAGCCGGAAAATTTTCACTTCGATAAAAAATTTCATTTTTCATGTTTGATATTCTCATGTTTGATGTTTGACTCGCAGATTGTTTCTGATGGACTTGCAATTACGCGAGACAGGTCATAACGGACAACCCAACGGTCGGAATAATTTGAAGGGGGGCGCTCTTATTGTTAGGCATGGCATCATATGATGCCATCCGCACAGCACGAAAACCACCATGGCATCATATGATGCCATCCGCACTGAATGGGTTAAGAGGTCTGCCGGCCGGGCGAAACTCCGCCTTGGCCTCTTAAGAGGTCATCCGTGTTGAATGGGTTAAACTGCAACGTCATTATTCTTTCCTTGAATTGTTTGGTAACTATTATTTATAATAAATTGCCTCTTTTGTAACACTTGTTCAAATTCCTTCCTTTTAGCGAATTGTCAAGGAAAATGATGCTATTGTATTGCAAGTTGAGATCATAAGCATGGAAGAAGGACGATAGGGATTTGACTGCCTCCTTCATCCATGCCATGTGAGTGGGATTTGATCGCCTGTACCAGTAATGGAACTGTACCGGTAATTTGGAACGGTTACATCTTTGTCACCGTAACTGTTGGAACTGTTCCAGGGAAATACCTGGACCGACACACCCCTAATTTTAGGTACCATTTTGTATTGCAAGTTACATTTTATGGTTGTTGAAATATAAAATTTAAAACAAAATAAGTTTATCCTTCTGTGATAATCTTTTTTTTTCTATTCAAGACCAATATTTTCAAGAAAAATTGTTTTTTTTGACATGCTGCACGCGCCTGGTCGTGTGACTCCCCTGGACGCGCCCGCCGGTAGGTTAACCGTCGATTTCGAGAAGATTAGGGATGTGCAGAGTACTAGGAGGGGGCTCAAGATGGGCGAAGATAGGAAAGCGATCCTATTGGCACTCAAAGTCTGGTCAAGGTCACGAGCCCCAATGCTCTGTGAGGAGGTTCCACAGGCCAGTTAGTGGCTTGCGAAAATTCTCTATTACATAATTTGGAATAAAATTCAAAACATTACGTAGTACTGCTCAGTTGGAACACGCCTTAGGACCCCAGCACGTGAGCGCCCTCAGTTCTTTCAAGATTCATCGTAAATAATTATAATACAACACATTATTGCGTTGGTTATATCTTGTCTCCAATCCGTATTTGTAAGGTATTCGAAGTTACAGTGAACAAAAATGTATTGTTAGGCCGTAAGCTGCACACTTTTCATAAGTCTACAGTAGAATATTGAAGATGATCAACACACGTATAATTTACTCCTTCTAAAGATTGACCCTTAGAAAATATCATTATAACAAAGCAACGAAATTTCGGATTTACCGCAATATCTATTTCATTCATTCCTTGCATACTGATTACTTGAGTAAATAGCGGAATACAATTATTGACTCATTTCAAGATTACATTCTCTCGTTTTGCTCTGTTCGATGAGTTCGAACTACGAACCGCTGCCTGTCATGTCACAGCCCGCTGACAATCCACGTAATCCATGAACAATAAGTCACTAACGGGTTTCGGGTCCCCAATCATAGATCACAGCTAGGAAAAGTTCATTTTGAAATCGCTCTTGCAAGAATTCAAATTAAAAAATAAAACACGGGAAAATAGTAAACGCGAGACAATGCACAGAAGAACCCATTTAACCGCTGTGGGTTCAGTTACATATTATTCATAGAAAATGTCATTATTTTTAATATAAACTATATCGTCGTTTAAACCACATCATCCCTCAAAACAATATGTTTCCTCAATCATCTATATAATCTCAATGCTAGGAAGCAAGGGAAGAAACACCAGTAGGTATCGAAAATCAGTACGCATAAGTGAAGATTCCAAGGACTCGATTAAACTTATATAATATGCTTGATAGGATAATATAGTACAATCGTAAAAAACAAGTTATCAACTACACTTTGTACATTTTACGTAAACTTTGTACAACTGGGTTTGTAATTCCCCCAACTCCTTCGACACAGAGCTACCTACCCTTTTGCCATTATCGTAGGCAAAGATGGTCGAGATTTCACCCGTTTTGAAGGATTCGGTCAAGTTTTGATCTGCTGTCAACTGAGGAAGTCAGGGCGAGCGGGTAGGTAGGACTTAGCACGAAGGGGAGGCTGACTTTCACATCACGAACGAAGGATAATTTCGTTGAAGGGTTTTGGAAAGGGAACGGCCGTTGTCCAGAGATCAGGGGCGGGACCCTCCCTTGATGGGCCGATAATGGAGGACGAGGTCCGCGGAGTTGTTCTTCCATATGAAGGCTTTCACGGTTCGCAAGTCCATGTTGGAGTCGAGAGGCTGAAATGAACGGAGATTGTGATAAATTAATTAGAATCGATATCCATACCAGTAACCCCAGGACACCAAGGGATAACATTGGGAGAGATGCAACTATAGGTCTACCACAGAAACTCTGCACCCCTTTGGCGCATATGTACTTCTGGAGAAGATAGAACTACTTAAGGGGGTCTCAGTCGGTCGCCGGTCGTTTTTAGTATATCGCCAAATCGAAGGGGCAAAAAGTTGAAAGTTGTACATAAATAGGAAATTTTAAAGGATTTTATATATTTATTAGTGCTCAGCCCTTGGGAATTGAAAACCTGAAATATTGCCGTCGGAATCATCAAAATCGAACAATAATTGCCAGAGAAAACGCTGCAAATTATTACACAATGGTTTATTATTTTTCTATAGATCACTCGTCTTCAAATCCACCAACCATCCAACTTGAAGAAAAACATCGATCGTATTTCGGTCAGCTATAATTTGAAAGGAGATTAGGCCTCTTTTGCGATTCACACTCGTGTTTCTGATTTATCGTACGTAAAACACTTAAATTCTCGTAGCGAGCGAACGGTTTCTCCTACAGAGCTCCGCGTGGTCTAAAAATTCTATAGAATCCTAAATTGAAGGAAAAACAATACCTTTATATCGAAATTTTTCGAGTTGGGCGTTTTCAAAATTTCAAAATTGATTTTGGAACCCTTAGAAGTGACCTAAATCAGCCAAAATCTTCGGGGCACAACTAGACCCCAAATGGAGCCTACATACCAAATTTCATCAAAATCGGTCAATGCTAAATGGGGAAAGTGCCGCGGACGGACGGCCAAATTTTTATTCGATTTTTGGATTCTACGTACCTTGAAACGTAAACCATCAAATTTTGAGGGGGTGTTAAAAAAAAATTTTCTTGGTCGATTCCAAAGGTTCATTATTGAAAATAATAAACCAAAATGGGAAAAAGTACTGAATAAACGGTTATTCCCATATTTATCTGGCAATCAGGAATTTCACCGATTTCTGTTTGCATTTTTCCTGAATAGTTAATGGTGTGGGATGGATGAAAATTGGGCTGATTTCGGAAAATAAGTCTCCTGTTATTTTTGGGAGACAATCAAAATTTTTAATTTCAAAACTAACCGGGAAAACAGACGTCCAGCGGGAACGCTCGCTGATTGGGCTGTTCGGATCGCCGTCTCCTCCCAGTGTTGCCCATTGGGACGACGAAATCGTGTTTTCTAAGAGAAAAGTTATCAAACAAAAACAGGGGACACCTAATTTTCTCCATCTCGCTTTTTCTATTTTTTTCTTCAGTTTTTCGATTTCGAACTTTACTGTTTCATGAAATTTTGCATCTGGGGACTATAGATTTCTCGATCTCAGCGCTTCAAGCGGCCATAAATGAACTATTCCAGCATGACGTCATTTTCCCGGTTTTTTTTAAACATTCGTATTTTCTACACTGTTTTGTTTATTCGTAAATTAGGAAGTTCGGGCTGAAATTTTGCCTTAGGGGGTTTTTAAAGATGCTGAATCCGATTTTGGGGTCAAAAATAGGAAATTCCGACATGGTGAAATTCCTCATTATTGTTCGATATTGATGGTTCCAGCGGCAATTTTTCAGTTTTTCAATTCCCAAGCCCCATGCACTAATGAATTTCTAAAAGCCTTGAAAAGTTCAAATTTAGCTACATTTAGGGATTCAAATTTAGGGAAAAAGATAACTGAATTGACGGTTTTTCCCAATTTTCTCTGGCAATTATTGTTCGATTTTGATGATTCCAGATTTCAGTTTTTCAATTCCCTAGGTCCGTGCACTAATAAATTTCTAAAATCCTTTAAAATTTCCAATTTAAGTACAATTTTTTAACTTTTTGCCCCTTGCAATGTCATACATCTATGTTAGTAGTTCTCCAATAAAGTGAAGTGTAGGAAAACCCAGAGTGGCATGAGTCATCACCAACACAGGCGAGGTGAGGAAGGGAAAGAACACGTCATCTGACGTCACCTCTTTTCCACTCTCCCTCACCATTCTAACTTGAGTATATAAGCCACACTCCGGGGTCTTCCTACATGCATTCGTACCTCATCTATCCGACTTATCATTTCTTGTCTTACCTACAGCCCAGTTCTTCCGAGGGAACGGTTTGCCCCATAAAGGCGCCGAACCTCTAGCTCCCCTTAGGGAACCTCTTCAGAACAGTAGGCCTCACTAGGTAAATGTTCTGCCTCCCACCAGTGTGTCTGTCATCAGACACCGCGGTTTGTGGATAGATTCTACAAGCACTTATCCGGACAGTCGGCTGCATGGCGCCGCGGATGGAGCGCTAAAGCCCTAGGCTTTAGGGATCAGTCTCTCCATTGAGTAGGATTCAGGCTAGGAAAAATTCAGCGCATCGAGAGGACCATCGCCCTCACTCGACTACACGCAGAACACAACACCCCTTCAATTTGGCTAAATACTGACCCGGAACAAGGAATGAACGTCAACCGACTGAGACCCCCTTAACCGGGGTGAAGTTAACAATAGATTCTAGCAATAGAAAAACGCCAGCCAAGTGGGTGTGGCTCATAGCTTCCTCATATCCATAACCCAATTACATAGATGATCCGATGCATAGTAAACACCAATCTCTAAGTACCTTTCACTACTCTCATAGGGGACCATCTACACGCTAATCTGGACAATCCTAGAAAATTTCATCAAATTCGGATGAAAAATTAAGTGAGTAGATGTATGTGATTTGATCAAAAAAATATCCTCGGCTGGGATTCGAACCTGGGACAGTTCTATGCGCTACCTCTGAGCTGTTGAGGCCTAGTAATGTAATGAACAGGAGTTGAGATTCTCACAGGGGACCATCCCTCTATGAATGAATCCCTCTATGAAGAACCATTCTCTACGATTTTCATAGGGGACCATCTAAACACTACTTCTGTAACATCCCTGAAAATTTCATTGAAATCGGATGGAAAATGTAGAAGTTATGGCTGTTACAACGATTTTATGTATGCGCATGCACAGAGGCTTCTGTAAATTTTAAGGCCTTGATTTTTATTGGGGACCATCTACAACCTAATCCGCGTAATCCCTGAATATTTCATCGAAATCTGGTAGAAAATGTGGAAGTTATGACCGTTACAAGGAAATTCACGTTTACGCATGCGTAGTGGCTACTATCAGTCCGAAGGTGATGATTTTCATAGGGGACCATCTAAATACTAATCTGTAACATTCCTGAAAATTTCATTGTTGCCCGGGCGGCCGTAGGGGAGGGGGGTACCGAATTTTAAAATTTGACACAACCTCTCCCTACCTATAATGCCTTAATTCATTTCTGGATCAGAAACAGGTTCACCATGGAAGGTAGATTCGACTGTTAGTTCACGAATCCGCCACCTAGTGGGCGCCACACGGATGCAGACTTTCTATGGTTGACCTATTATAGCACAATATGGAACAGATAGAACACAGCAGGGGCTTGTTTATACAGGGTGATCACCAAAGGATGGATCTTCTATTAAATATATGAGAGAGTTAGACAAAAGTCCCAAGATGGGGGCCCCCATTTTTGACAGTTTTTTCTAACGTGCGTAATACACACTGTTACCAACGGAGCCATTACCACTGGTCAAGCCGATTTTTTTACAGCCACTATTTGAAAGCGTATTTCTTTATGTAGTCAGTGCTAAGTTAGCAAACCATGGCACTTAATCCCTCGTCACCTTGAGAAATTGAATATTTTCCCTAGAATACAGTTTAAACAGCCATTGTGAGCCTGACTTTTTTATTTATATTGTGAAGCACACTATTTCCGGTTTTAACAATATATTTCAACAAATAAGTCAACAATGTCCAGAATCTTAATGACAAACAACAATACATTTCAATTATGTGCTGGCATTAAAAATATGGCATCTGCTCCTGTTTCATGAGCTGTTGCAAGAGAATATTCTTCCTCAAGTCTCATTTCGATTCTGTTCCTATCCCGCTAAGCTAATGATGTTGCTCATCGTAGGGCTGATGGTATGGAGTTGTTGCAACAGAGCTCGTGAAACAGGAACGGACACCAAATGTATAATACAATCACGAAATTGTACAAAAACCACGAAGGACTTTTCAGAAAGACTTTCCCCCCTTGCTTGACCAATCCCAGCACTCGTAAAGCCCCATAAAAGAGTAAACTGAGGGGTCGACGTGGTTACAGTTACGTCAAGTCAGCCGCTATTCTCTAACCAGCGCAGGAAAAGCGCTCCATTATGACGGTTCCCACCTTTTACCCTCATTGTTGACAACTGTGGTTAGAAAAACCTGAGTTTCATACATAGGATATCTAGACAGAGAAGAACATTAACCTGGTCGTTACAGAGAAGCTCGACTTTCTCTTCGACTTCCCCTCCGGCGAGTTCGATATCCTCGTAGCGATCTGCTGGCGATCCAGCGCCTGCAACTGACCCCGTCTCAGAGCCCAACATTTTTTCATAGACGTGCTCCGCCACTTTGTGCATCTGGATGAAATCGTTCGCCGACAACCTCTCCCTGGATAAAAAAAGAAAGAATTGTACCCTATAATTATGTTTGTAGAGACTTGGGAAAACTATTAGAAGTTCCGAGGTATCAGAAAGCTTCCGAAGGAGGAAGGAGGTTCTTTATGGTTCAGGTGGTCTTTGCCACCATCTACCAACTCCTACAGAGCTCTGGGTGGTCTCATTCGTTTCTAAAAATTCAATACTATTTTAAATTGACGAAAAACAATACCTTTATATCGAAAGATTTTAGCTAGGGCGTTTTCATTCTCACTCGTGTTTCTGATTTATCGTAAGACCTACCCTTAAGATTTCGTAGGGAGCGAACGGTTTGTCCTACAGATCTCTGGGTGGCCTCATCCGATTCTAAAATTGCAATACTACTTTAAATTGAAGAAAAACAATACCTTATATCGAAAGTTATTGAGCCAGGACGTTTTGAAAATTGCAGCCCTTATTTTTCATCTCTTAGAAGTGACTGAGATCAACCAAAAGCTTCGGAGCACAACTAAAGCCCATAAACCAAATTTCATCAAAATCTGTCACGGTAACAAAGGAAAACGCCGAGTACAGCGGACGGACGGCAGAATTTTGATTCGATTTTTGGATTCTACGTACTCACCTTGAAACAAAAATCAACAAATTTTGAAGGGGGATCGTATTTTCAGCATGGAACATGCTTTAGCCATCACCTAACTGGGCAAAAACGTGACGAAACTGTGGAACGAAAGTAGCGCGGGATTTTGTAATGATTACAAAAAATGTAATGATATTCACTTACTACCGACCCGTTTCTAGGCAAATGTTTCATCCCACGAAAATCGTTCGCCACTTTGAAAAGCCCTCAATTTATGCGTAAATTACATACCTAGATAGATAGATATTTGTTTATTGTCACCAAAAATACAAAAATGCACGAAGGGATGCGATTTTCTCTACTTTCCTACCCGACGAGGCTTGGCCCATCTTTGCAAAATTGCTCCCTCTGGGTAAGTAAATTGATAAATACATATAATATGATCCACAACTAATCATATGATATTTAAATGATATATATCATATTACTACATATGATAAAATGTTTTTTCTATCAATACTTGAATTTACGTGATTGGATTGAAGAATGGACGCTATTTAATAATCTCTAACATAAGCTAACTTACCCTAATATTCTCTAACTTTAATAATCTCTGAACTCTAAATATACTGTCAAAACAGCTGTAAATATGGACGAAGCTGAGATATACCTCTGATTTAAAAGAACTGTAAACAACATTCGCGGCAGAGATGGGCGAATTCTTATACATAATGCGATTATGAATACAAATCATATCCGCGATTTTATGATTATGAATACGAACACGAATACAATCGTATTCACACTTTGAATACGATTTTCCCCGTTTTCGTATTTTGGATACGATTTTATGACTTTTTCTATGATCTCCCTAAAAATCGAATTTTTTTAATGATTTTCTCCCGAACTCTCGACATATTTATGGCCTAACATTGTCAAAATGATCAATCATAAATTCTTATAGGATTTTTCGCGCAGAATCGAATGAGACCAACCCTAGGTCGCTACGACCAACCAAATATAACGTAGGACGACATTCCCGCTGAAATTTTTTTTTTCAACAATTTGCACTGAAAATCATCAAAAAAGAATGATTTTCTGGGAAAATCGTTTTAAAAAATCAATTTTTAGGGAAATCATAGAAAAAATCATAAAATTGTATCCAAAATACGAATACGGGGGAAAATTGTGTTCAAAGTGTGAATACGATTGTATTTGTATTCGTCTTCATAATCATAAAATCGCGGATATCATTTGTATTCATAATCGTATTTATGAATGAGAAGCCTATCTCTGATTCGTGGTAAAAACCAACATCAATTTAGTGGATTATACTGATGTGGATTAAACTGTTGGCTTGGTTTTTACGAATGTAATCCAAGGATCTTGAAACCTAGGCGAGATTTTGTTATGAATTCGGGCTTTTAGTTGTGACGTGTTCTTCGACGCTTTAGATGTTATCGATTTCTTAATAATAAGAATAATGTTGTGATTGAGACTACTTTACAAAGTAGTGAGTCATCGTCTACTCCACGGAAGAGCGAGTAAGGAAGATCATTTGCGAACTTGTATTACACCAAGAACATTCAAGAAGCTTCGACCGCTAAAGGCATGGCTAAAGCATGTTCCATGTTTCTTGAATTTTAGCCGAAGGCTCTATGCAGTAACCATCCTGGGGTCCAGCGAGACCCGAAGGGCCGAGTTTCTTTTTGGTCAATTCCAAAGGTTATTATTATTGAAAATAATAAACCAAAAGGGTCAGACCGTTACAACCTTGAGTTGTATTTGAAGTGCAATAATCTATGAGGCACACAATTAAACTGGGTAGCTATAATAAGTATTTCTTACCTTTTGATGCTTTTGACGGCAGTGTTCGAGTAAGGTACGAGATAGAACGGGATTTTATTGAATTTAGGCAGAGTCTTCTCAACAACTATGTCGGCGACCCAAGGGGGAACTGTTTCCTGAAGGAGGGACATCTCGTTTTCTCCGCTGGCATCCGAGACTAGGAGTCGGTACAACGTTCGACCGCCCACCTCACTGCAAAGTACAGAACATCAATTAATACATCACTTACATACTGCATTAGTATATGATTACCAAGCGGACCAAAAAATGTAGCAAAGACGGGTGAGCGGTAGGTATTCTTCACTCAACATAGGAAGAGAGACAGTATATTTTCTTATTGGTAAATGGCAGGGTTATTTAACCAGTGTTGTTAACTAGCTCGTTAAAATTTTACAAGGGTCACTGAATAAGAAGTAAGGTCTCTGCTTTTTCGATAACTCTTGTGTCATCATTTGACTCAGTGAGACAAAGTACGAATAGATGGCTGCCTAACTCATTTTAGGGTAAAAATGTTGATTTTCGCGAAACGTCGATTTTTACTGGGAGATCCACGGTTTTTGGCACGGGAACGAGGATTTTACACCATTAGTCCACTGTAAACAATTTCATTACCATACCGTTGGAAAGCTGAGATTTTGGGTCAACTTTTGGGGTTAAAGTGAGAACTCAACCAGCAGTTTCAGTTAGTGTTACAAACGTTTGAAAAAACGAAAAATTTCCGAGATTTTACTATTTGTGCTCATTTTTCAACATTTTAGCCTTCTTTAAAAAGTTTTATTTAACACTAGAGAGTTAGAGAATTTGACGTTCTTTCCAACGGTATAATTACATTTGAATTTTGATTGAAAAACAAGGGAGTTATGGCTGTTTTAATGGCGTAATATCGAAAATACGAAAATAATCTTAAAAGTGCAAAAAGTCCGATTTTAAGGGGGTTAAGAAAAAACTTCTGCCAAGTTGGGTGGGCAGTATAGCTTCCTCACTCATTGTAACATGGACGTATAGAATCAGTTGGCGAAAAAATTATGATTCAAAGAGTTATTGAATACCAAAATATTGGCGATAATATGCGGGATAGGGTTGCAGGTATTAATGTTTATAATATTTTTATAATTTTTATAAGGTATTATAGTTTATAATATTTTGTATTTTCAACGTAGAATTTTATTTAGCGGTCCACCGTCTAGGACCTAAACCACACAATCCCTGAAAATTTCATCGAAATTGGTTGAATAGTTGCGGAGTTTTGGTTGGATAAATTTAAAGTTCGCGCATGCGCAGCGGCTATTGCTTGACCAATTTGATTGAAACTTATAGGGTGTTTCTTAGAAGTTAGTCCCTAACTAACCTCCAAATTTGAGCAAAATCGGTTCATTAGAAACCGAGAAACCGAGGTTCCAGGAAATTCACGTTTTCGCATGCGCACTCGCTCCTATTGGTCCGAAGGTACTGAAATTGATAGGGGACCGTCTAGGACCTAACCCGCACAATCCCTGAAAATTTCATCAAAATCGGACCACAGGTTAGTATAGTTTTGCCCGGGACATGGATTGACCACAGACAGACCGCCAGACAGACAGACAGACAGACACGGAACCAAAATTGTTCGGGAAGCTCTAAAACGCAAAAAGCAAGTGGAAATTTTGATTTTGGAGGACATTTTTTTTTCACTTCTTTCATTAACAATTTATATTTGGAAAAAATACTTCACCGCTACAATTGATGGTATTGTACATAAATATTTACATCACAGTATCGTATCAGCACTTTCAGCACTCAGCAGTCATGTCCATCTGGCTGCTTGGTATCAGGGTCCGAGATCCGACCTCGGACATTGGGGTGAGGGACAAGGTAGAATCACCTTATCCCACAAATGATGGAGGGAGGATTGTGCCTCTTCTGGCTATGCCATCAGTCGACACTTCTCCTCCCAATGGGGTTCGAGTTCAGCTCCAAGTCCCACGGAGCCCACTTGCTCGAGCCGTGGCACGCCGTCGTGTGGCCGTAGCCCTGAATTTAGACCAGATGAATGATCCTCCTGTTAGGACTCGGGTGGTCATCCACTCCAGGATAAACAGTGGGTAACCAGCCCGAATCAGATCCTTCGCTGACTTGCCATGCCATATCCCTCTCCAGGTGATCGTTGCTCCAATCACCTTTAGTTGGTTTCGCTGAATGTTTGCAAGTGCTGCTGCAGCATCTAGTAATGCGTCAACTTCATATTTTCGAATTTTGGAAGCATTGATGTCTGCAAGTGATCTCTGGCCGGAGCCAGAGACCACTGAGACATCAATAATGAAGGCTCCTCTTGGTGTTACCACCAAGAGGTCTGGACGATAACCTCGCTGTTCCAGGTTAAAGTGTGGCTCTAGCCATACTGGCCATCCTTTACGGCGAGCGTAGGCTTCCAGTAGGTTCAGGGCAGAATTGTGACGGGCACACCTGGGTCTTACCATGGCTGGGCAAATCTGGAGTACATGCGAGGCTGTTTCGGGTGTTTGACATCCCATTCGGCATAGATGGCTGCTGCCGGTACGCCTGCCTCTTGTCCTCCTCACTCCTGTTGGTAGAGAACCAGAATGTACTTTCACCATACCCAATGACCTCCATCCCCATAGTTTCGCTGAAGGGTTCCTGATCCATGCCGTGCTAGCTCCGTTATCGCGTGATTTTACCAGTTCAGCTCCATCCGTAATTTGATGGAGACGTTGTGCCCTGGCAATTCGACGGTCGATTCTTGATGTCCCATTTTGTTGTTGGAGACTCGTTCCTCCTTCAAAGAGTTGTGTGTTTGCCGCCCCTACCCTATTAGCTCTTATGGTTGGTATTTGACTGAGTAGTTCCATTACTCCAAGACCACCATCACCCACTGGTCCATGGATGTAGGCATTAGCAGAGTCAAATGGCAGGCGCAACCATTTTCTCACATATCTCCTTACAGATATATCCATCTGTTTTAGAGTTAAGAGCGTGGTACTTCCCAGCACTAGTTGGTGAGTTAGTGAGGGTATGCCGTGGTCTCGCAACATTACTAATTTCTGCAGAGGCTTCAGTGGTGCCCTGTCAATTTTCTCAAGGATTGTAGTCATTTTAATTGGCATGTTACGACATATACCCTGGGTACCAAAGGATACTCCCAGGTATATCCATCGAACATTGTGTGGTGCTGCCCTCAGGCACTGGCCATCAACATCAATGGAAGGCCTTTCAGCTGGGACCACGAGTCGATGCCCTCTTGGCATCAAAGGCAGATAGATGGATTTTCTGAGGTTGAGATTCAGTCCCACCGACTTCAAGGCATTATTGAATGCCACAATCTGAGCCACTATCCCAGCTCTAGATGTGGCAATCAGTACAACATCATCCGCAAAAGCCAGGGAAGACCAACGCTGCCCTGCGTGGATGTATCCAACCCTATTAGGGAGTGCTAGCAGGACGTGATCCATAACTGCATTGAAGAGGGTTGAGGACAGGGGGTCACCCTGTCTAATGCCCCTTGCATTATACATCCATGGGCCTGCCCCAATTCGTGTAGACCCATTTTGGTAAATTGATTCAATATACTGTACCAGCTGTTTGGGCCACTGTCTCCCCTTCATGATGTTCATTATAGCAAAATGAGATACTCTATCAAATGCTTTCTCAACATCGAGAACTGCAATGTGAAGCTCTCTTTTTTTCCTGTTAGCTTCAACCAACAATTTATTGAGTGCCAATACATTCAGTGCTAGTCCATCAACGCCTCTGCGGAGACCTTTTTGTTGCTCAACATGAGTAACTGAGGATTCCAAACGCTTTCCAATGATCTTGTGAAATTGGCGTACTACTACTGATGGGACTGTGATTGGGCGGTAGTCTGCCTCTGTTTCTGGCATGTTTTTCTTTGGAATCATAGTAGTTCGAGCTTGTAAGAGGGTAGACGGCATAGATCCCCGGCGCAAAATCGTGTTGAAAAACAACTTCCTAAGGCTGTGGGGAACCATCCTCCAAACCTCTGCCAGTAGTCCATCAGGACCACAGGCAGTCCTGGTTGGTTCCGATACCCGGATTTCGTCCTCCGTTATTGGCATCCATATGTGGTCCATCAGCTGATCTTGGGGATGACGGACTTCCTCTGCTGTCCATTCGCTGGATGGAGCTGACCACTGTCTTGCCCAGTATTGCCTCAATTGCTGGCCTGTGTGACGCATTTGGGCTCTTCCATTACCAAGGATGTCCTCCGCTATTGCAGCTCTATCAGAATCCCATAACCTCCTAAACCTTGAGAATTTATCTCTCCTCGTTTCTTGTGTGGTATCATTGTTGATTATATGGTCCCTGGGTGGTCGTGGGGTTATACCAATGATATGGGATATCCACAGAAGAAGGTCATTTTGGGGGTCAAGATCCTGGACCACTGCTCTTGCACCACTTATCAACAATTGGTGGCCTTCATCCTGTTCTGATGCACGCTGAGCTATGGGAATCCCTGCAAGAATAGCTTCATCAAGCTGTTGATGGGAGATCTCGTAGCTTCCATCTAGTTCTTCTGTCGTTCTTCGGGGTGTTTGTGTAGCATCTAGGCGTATCTGCTCCAATACATTCTGATAGTGAGGCCTTGCTCGTACCGCTTCTACAGATTTATGTGTTCTACCAACCATTTTGGAGGCAAGAGCTCTATTCATTTGGGCACCCGGTTTTTCACTTCTTTCACGAATACAAAGCTTCCCTACCTTCGGTAGTGAGGAAGCAAAAAAGTCAGGAGACAAAAAAAGTCACACATTAATTTTAGAAATGAACCCTGGCCGGTTGTACGACCTTAACCGTTACACCCTGTACAATCCACATACCTGAATATGAGGGGTGTATGAGGAGGCACTTTGAAGTAATCCCTGTTCGGACTGGATGGTTCGAACTTGGCGTGAGGCCCACCAATCGTTCCGTCATTGTGGCAATCACCTTCCTCTTCAGCTATTGACGTCCACCAGTGTTCCAGAAGAGCTCTTAATAAGATACTACCGTAGTTCACTGAAAAAAAACAGGATTAATTGTGATAGATGAAACATGATTTACATAGATGAGAGACCCCACTAATTAGCTTTTCAGTTCCAATCAATAGTTAAGTAACCTTGATACAGTTCAGACTAGTTCTGTTAGGTTGAAGCTTTCTCGAGGAGTAAGACTGTATATTTCACTTCTTCGGACGTTGACTCCGGATTTTGATGCAACTTTATTAGGTCCTCTTGGCAAGCCGTACTGTCAGAGTGAAGAAAGTAGAATATCACTTCTCATGGTACATCCGTGCCATTGCGTAGGCAGAACTGAGAAACTATTGTGTTTGTTTGGGCTTCTATCTCTCCCTTCGCTGCACATCTACGAAGCATTATGCTTCATAACTAGACGTCAAGGGCTATTTAGCCATTACAAAATTGACCACACGCACGACACGAGATTTGGCTCTTGCATGCTGCGAGTTCCCGAACACCACCTTGAATTTTTTAAGCGTGGTTTTGAATACAGTGCAGTTAGACTCTACAATCATCATACACAATTTCTCCAAAAAAAAATAACAGCAAATCTACACTTCCGATGTTCAAAAGACAACTAAAAGCTTATCTTATTAACCATGAATTTCATACAATTACCGAATTCCTTTCTTATAAACCATAGCCTCACTCCTGCCTACTTTACTTATGACTTATTTATTACTTATTTATGACTTGTTGCTCTACTCTGTGATATTATGTTAATATGAGTGTCTTTGGCAATAAATATTATTATTATTATTGCGGGTCGAACATCTGGTTGATTTGCTCTCTTCTCGAAACCCCGGAAGTTGATTCAATCTGATGCTATGTTCAAGGTTGTAATGAGGAATTTCAACATGTCGGAATTTCATATTTTTGACCCCAAAATCGGATTCAGCACCTCGAAAAACCTCCTACGGCGAACTTTTAGCCCGTACTTCCTAATTTACGAATAAACAGCAGTGTAGAAAATATGAACACTTAAAAAAACCGGGAGAATGACGTCAACCAGCAATAGTTCATGTACGGCCGCTTGAAGCGCTGAGATCATGAAATCTCACTTCATACAGTCCTTGGAGGCAACATTTCACAAAACCAGTAAAGATCAAAAGGAGAAAAAATAGAAAAAGCAAGATTGAGAAAATTAGGTTTCCCCTGTTTTTGTTTGATAACTTTTCTCTTAAATAACACGATATCGTCGTTCCATCGGGCAACACTGGGAGGAGACAGCGATTCAAACAGCCAATCAGCGAGCGTTTCTGCTTCACGATGAAGAGGTCCGTTTTCCCAGTTATTTTTTGAAATCATGCACTTTTCTTAATGTCTCCCAAAAATAACAGGAGACTTATTTTCCAAAATCAACTCGATTTTCATCTACCCCACACCTTCAACTATCCAGGAAAAATGCAAACAGAATTCGGTGAAATTCCTCATTGGTACTGGCTGGGACCACACAGTTAACTCTGGGAAATGACTGACAATAACTGACTCCCAAGGGCCCGGGTTTTCAAACCATAGTTAGTGATAGCGGGCTTAAAAGACGAGAACCTTCAAATTGAAGCGTTTTTCTAAACTCTAGTTGAAGAATAGCGGCCCGCTACCCCGCTAGTTTGCATCAACTCTAACCACGGCCGACCCCTTGGTTAGCTCTTTTACGGAGATTTGATGGGTGTTGTGATTGGTCATATTAGCGTGGAAAAAACCAGCCATCGCTGGGCAAAAACGTGACGAAACCGTGGAGCGAAAGTAGCGAGGGATTTCGAAATGATTTTCACTTAGAACCAGGGGCGGCTACTGATAGGAGCATAGGCGCATGTGCACCCCCAGCCAATTAAAAAAGAAAAAAAAAATCAAAGGTCGTTGCTCTGCGTTTCAAGAGTAAGTTGGCTAGTGACAGAAGACTCGATCGTCGGTACTGTGCTAGTTGAATCTACGCGCGAAAACTGGCGGGAGCTCCCTCTTTTCTGACCAATCACACCCATTTGGAGCATCACTTTCCTTTGCACCACTTCTGGGGAGGGTGACGTCATTCGAGGGAGGCAGGCACGTGAGATTGACCAACCAGAGAGCAGGACATTTTGTCGTCTTGAGCAGCATTGGTTCGTTGCTCCCCCGTCAGAGAGCTCTGCAATCCGGATTTCCTTGTAGAGTAATAAGTAAACAAACAAACTAATGGGACTCCCCCCTCTCGTTATTGCCTATCACGGAATTCTTAGGCAACCTAAATAGAGCATCCGTCCATCCATAAACAAACAAACCTGATAAGGGAATTCCGTTTTACGTTTTCGGTTTACTACCGTTTCAGTAGGTACACACCGTTTTGTTCAAAGTATTGTGAGTACATAGAGTGTTGTAGGTACGATGAGTAGTTTACATTAAAGTAAAGTAAACTATTTGCGTTTGTCGATTGTGGAAAAGTGCGACATTCGAGAAACTGGCAGCCCCTTGCTGTCTCTATCTGGACTCCAGCAGGCGTTGAAATTTGCCGTGCAGATTTCAGAAACCGTGCAGATTCGTACCGTAAGTTTTAATGTCGACTATTATAAGAAGGTAGATTGGCTTTGTGGGTGTGAAGTGACTAACTGACAATTTCGCCTACTTTGTTCTCCAACCGAAATGAGGCTCGAGTTAAAGACGGCATAAGTGATCTCCCATTTAGCCAAAAAATTGAAAAACGCCCCATAAGAACACTTCCCATAAGAACGCTCTGGTAGATTTGCGTATAGTGTGTCGTCAAAATATAATGCAACAACTCGACAGTGCACATCGTCATAATCTGATACAAAAAAAAAACGAAACGGTTAGAAAAATAGCCGTGCGTGGGCATGATGAGAGGGAAGATTCTTCGAATCTCGGAGTTTTCAAGGGGCTCGTTAATTTTTCTTCCGAATTGGACGATGTTTTGAATCGTCACGGGCAAATATACATTTCAGTTATTGCAATTAGATGGATGAATTTCTTGGGTTTCGACCTTTGATGATTAAGTATTCCAGAATTTCTGTTAACCACTAGAGAAAATGTTTCGTGTCTATTGCACCTAAGTATTTAGTACCGTTTGCAATTTTAAGATGAAAAAGTTACCAAGATTTATCCCATTTGCATATCGTTGAAATTTCTATTTGGCAGAGAAAATCACCTATTCTATCCCTTCTCCATAGCCTCTCCTGATCTCTGTGCACCCCCTGAGTTTCGGGGCGGGAACCGCCACTGCTTAGAACCGACCCGATTCTAGGGAAATGTATCGCCATTAGTTTTCATCCCACGAAAATCGTTCGCCACTCATTGAAAAGCCTTTATTTATGCGTAAATTATATACTGCCAAAACAGCTGTAAATATGGATGTAAACTATGTAAGACTATTAGTTGCGAAGTGTTCTTCAACGTTTTAGATGTTTTTGATTTCTTAATAATAAGAATACCTTTGGGACATCAAGAGGTGAATGAAATGACGAGCAATTTGAAAAGCAGGCCCATAAAGAGCTAAATTAACAAAATACGGCTAAAGCATGTTCCAAGTTTCTTGAATTTTAGCTGAAGGCTCTAAGCAGTAACCAACAGGGAGGGACGGGGGGTCCAGGGTTCTTGGCGATTTTTTTTTTCCGATCTCATCCTATCTCTTGTTTTGTTTTTACTATCCCGTAGCAATAAACTATTGTGTGAAATTGTTCTTTGGATAATAATAGTGAAGTATTTGATAGAATAGTGAAGAGTAGTTCGTGCGAAATAGGCACTAAACCAGCAATTACTGCTTAAAATTGTGTTCTAGCGACAATATTGGATCTCTCAAAATGACGAGCGATTTAGCGCCGTGGTTTGCTAACTTAATTCTGACTTCAAAAAGAAAAACGCCCACATGATAGTGGCCGTAAAAAATTGGCTAGGTATTGGTTACGGCTTGGTTAATGACGGTTTGAAAAACCGGGCTTAAGAAGGGACTAGCGACTGCTACGTAGAAAGAACAGTAACTACACAATAACCTACTTGTACTTGATCTCAACAGGGGCCGGATTCGAGGCACCTGTGCAATGGCGCAATTTGCGACATATGACTTATTTATGACCGACAAGTCATATCCGCTTTGAATTACAAGCATTATCGACGAAAATTCTCTCATCAATTTGAAGCGAAACATCAACTCCGTACAAAAAACAAAATTGAAGCGATAAAAATACCAATAGATACCTTTTTGATCAACAACTTCGCTATGCGTCAAGCCTGCATCCTTAGCAGATACCCAAGCGGAGAAACAGTCGGTTTCGTCCTGACCAAGGTGGATGGTCAACATCTGAAATTACACCAAACAAAGATGATTATGAATTCACGATACGAACAATACTGCCATTATGAATTGCAACTGCAACTTACCCCCGTTTTCAGGTCCACGTTGAACCAACTTGGTACAAATACCATTTTGAACCTCGCTTTGATCTCATCTTCGAAATTTATTTTTCCTAAATCTTCTACTTTGCTCGCCTGAAACGAAAATAATACTATTCGATATAGAGTGAGATTAATATTTAGTGAAAAACCTCCGTCAGAGGGATTTTCTAGTTTAAGAAAGAAACTTTAGATTAAGAAACTTGAGAAACTCTTACGAAAGAAACTTTCAAGGTTAATTTTTCAAGCCAATTACTCGACAGAACGCAAAAAAGATTGAACTCACCTTCAACACATCGAAAATGGCCACGTTACTTTCCGTGTCCTGCGTCAGAATGTGTCGCTTGTCGTTGAGGATGTGATACTTGCGGATGGCTGGTCCACCTTTGATGGTCTGTTCTGGCCTAGAGGAAGCTGCTTGACCGACGTTGTTTTCTTCCACCCCGTCTCCCATTATAGTTTCTTTCTTTGGAATGGGCTGAAAAATAAAAGCAGAATTCGATTTAAACCATGGATATAATTTTACCCGTCTAAGTGTAATGACACAGTAGAGAGTTTTCGCCATGTCTTTTGTGACGACCGTCCTAGGGATGGGTATCGATACTCGATATTTCAAAATATCGATACTTTCGTACCGATACTCGATATTTTAGTATCGATACTGCACTATCCGATATTTTTGGATATCGATACTTAGGATCCGATATTTCTAAATATCGAATATCGATACTGTTCTCGGGGAAAATTCAACATAATGGCTAAAAAATGAAAAAAGTAGAGAGGCTTTTGGGTCATTACTCTTTGGTTGCACAAAATTATTTATTATTATTTAATATAATTATTAATTAATATTATTTAATATTATTATTATTAATAATTATTTAATATTATTATTTATAATTATTTAATAACGTTTATATCATGGAAAAATCACTCTGCTTGGACTCTTAATAGTGAAAAATGAATAAAAGTTGTTGAAAAAAATTATTTTTCTTGAGAAAATTGGATGATATTAATAGTTTGTGACACTAAAGTATCGATACTCGATATTTTAAAATATCGATACTTATGCCCAACGATACTTGGGATATCGATACTCGGATACGATACAGTATCGATACAAAATATCGATACTTTTATAACGATACCCATCCCTAGACCGTCCGCGTGTAACATCCATGCAACCGTCCAAAAATGATGACTGCGCATGCGTAACGACTCGGACGGCGAGCTCGGTTGTCTTGGACGCCGCCAAATGCCGGCTTTTGGCGGCGTCGGGAGCGACGGCTTTCTTGACGACTGTGCCCTTGATAAACTCACACTTTTATAACCAGACTGGTTATCTATGGTTAAACCAGTTTTAATTTAGATCGGATGAAGCAGGATTTTGTGTTGTGTTCGACGGTCCACTCCCGTGTTTTGGTTCTCGATTTTAGCTTTGATTTGTAGAACAGTTTTCTTTTTCCCGGGAATTATCAAGTTTTTCATCTCTCGAAACAAACTACTCGTCATCAGAATTCTGTTATCTTCGCATCAAGATCAAGTGAATCCAACGTATACTATTGTTGACTCTGTGCGAATTTTACATTGTTTGAATGCCAATGAAATTTCTGAATAAATGCACCCTTGTTTTTCATTTTATGTTGCACATTATTTATTCATCTACCAACATAAGTACTTAACTACAGATCTTCAATAAACAGACGACGAGTGTCAGTTCACGTAAGTAGGTACCATTTAAGATTTCAATTGATAGTTCCATTTGCTGATCATTGTACTTGTAAGTTGCATGTCAAACTGGAAAAAATACTCTTACAACAGTTATCAAGTTCACTTCGGGTTTACGAGCGTAATCTCGTATCATCGTTTTTTGACAATTTACACACAAAATATTTAATTTTGAGTCCAGAAATCGATTCGGCGACTTATTTATTTTAATAAAAACCTATACTCATGGTAAAAGGAGAAAAAATAATCCCGCGAAAGAATTATTTCGCCAAGAAACCTATTAGGTCGTTTTCCCGAAAGTTGGGTGAAGTCAAGATACGACTTTCTGGCTTAGCACGGCAGTATTGCATCTTTCCAAATACATAAACCCCATACGTTAGTTTGTAGGAAATAGTTGTTAGTATTAAGACTAGCGGATGATCTTACCCAATAGTTGATAGAAGAGTTGGAAGTGGCCACCCAAAGACCGGTGAAATCTGGGTGAGCAGCCATTTTGAGAATGGGAGCTTCTTCGTCACACAGAAGCGTCGACCGCTTCGTTCGCAGGTCCGTGATGTAAATCTTCTTGTCTCGCCCTCCCGAAATGACTTGATTGAAGTTATCTGAAGCCTACAAAACGAATTGAACCTTTTTACGCGTGCACAAACAGTAACAAGCCCTTTATTAACTAAGTGAAAGCATTTATATAACTAAGTGAAAGAATATAAGTAAAAGAATAAGGAAAGTGAAAGAATTTATTGAACATTTATAGCTATTTATTCTAATTTAATACTCACCAACTATAATTATACATGTATTACAACCATTAAAAATTAAGTGGGACTGTCGCTGGACAGAAACCCTTATACATGTGCCATAGTACGTTCTGTACAGGATTTATTATTTATAAGTACAACATATAGTTTAATATCGTCCCTATACCTGGTAAACCATGTAAGTCGAGTTTATCAAATTTTACAGGGGACACTAAAAACTGAATCATTAAGTTTTCATTCCATATACAATAAGTTTTTTCGTTCCATTCCATAAAATTTGTGGTAACAGTAGTATTTCAAAGAACCTGAGACTAATTTCATCAAAATTTACTTCAGAGAACGAAAAAATGGACTTACATGCTTTTACCCAGCCTTTGACATCCGACTTACATGGTTTTCAATTTGATTTTTATGAAATTACACCCAGCTTGGGTTATTTTATTATTAGGAATATTACTCAATTTTTTTCTCCAGGTTTCAAGGTTACACAAAATACCCAAATCGATGCAAAAGGAAAATATTTAAATGAAAATTCATAGGCGTTGACTAATACGCAGTCCAACTTTAAGGCTCCTTGAGTCAGAACGATAGTCTTGAGTTTAAGATATTACTAGAGTTGAGCAATAAATTATTCAATATACTACCAATTCCTCAATTACCATTTCTTAAATTACAACCATTACTTATAGGAACACTTTACCTATCACAACCGTAACTAGGTAGGTATGCATTTAATGTGAAGTGTTAGGCAGCTAGGTACTTTTGTTTCATTAAAACAAGGGATGAGTTAGGTATGTGTTAGGGATTAGGGATATGTTGAGGAAGAGCTAGGGATGAGTTAGGGACGGGTTAGAGATGAACTGGATATGGGTTGAGGATGGGTTAGGTATGGGTTAGAGATGAACTGGACATGGGTTGAGGATGGGTTAGGGAAGGGATAGGGGTTAGGGATAGGTTGGAGATAAGCTAGGGACGGGTTAGGGGTGGGCTGGGTTGGGTTAGAAATGGACTAGGGATGGGTTAGGAATAGGTTGGAGATGGACTAGGGATGGATTGAGGATGGGTTAGGCATGAGTTAGGTTAGGGATGGGATAGGGGTTAAGGATAGGTTAGAGATGAGCTAGGGGCGGGTTAAGGGTTGGGATAGGTCAAGGCTGGGTTAGGGATGAGCTGGGGATGGGTTATAGATGGACTAGGGGTGGATTGAGGATGGGTTAGGGATTGGTCAGAGCTGGATTTCCTTAATGGTTATCTCATTATTATCTCTTGTGTCATTAATTTTACAGTTTCCTGTAAAACATAAGCAGACCAATAGCACACTACTAATCTCTTGTTGTTCTTTCTAACATAAGCATTACAGCTAGGTCAAACAGCCAACAAAATCAATCAATTCATCTAAAATATCCTCCTAAATAATGTAAAAATAATTTAGAAACAATGCGGAAAAACACGTGATCGTAGGTAGGCAAGTAAAAAAAAACACGTAGGTAGGTCGTGATCTCTAGGTTGGCCACAGTATGGAAAATCAAGTGTCTGCAGAACACAAGGAGTGGAATTTATTGCTGAAATTGAGCCTTATAAAAAGGTTTCTATTTATGATCACTTTCTCCGAACTCCATTTATGAATTTTGTAAACTTTTACATGAAAAAAAAAAGACCTCCTAAATAATGTAAAAATCATTTAGAAACAATGCGGAAAAACATGTAGGTAGGTCGTGATCTTAAGGTTGGCCACAGTATGGAAAATCACGTGTCTGCAGAACAAGAGTAGGAATTTATTGCTGAAATTGAGCCTTATAAAAAGGTTTCTATTTATGATCACTTTCTCCGAACTCCATTTATGAATTTTGTAAACTTTTACATAAAAAAAAGAAAAAAAAAACACTATCTTTGATGGAAACTTGCCACCAGCGTGAGCTGCTCATTCTAATGAAGGCATACACAGGACTTACATGGTTTTCCGGCGAAAAAAGAGGTAACCGACTTAGACGTTTTTTTTAATGCTTTCTGGATAAAAAACTATTCTTCAGATTGGAAAACGGCTTCACTAAATGGATCAAGAGACCCTAATTTACCCGAAAAGCTCAAAACCTTATTTTCGAAAAAATACCGACTTACATGGTTTACCAGGTATAGGGACGATATACTATGTTTTTTTAGGCATATTTCGCTACAGTCGACCAAGCTATATTATCGCTTTCAATTATTTTTTTAAAAATAATTTTATTAAATTTTTAGTATCATATTATGATAATAAAAGTTTAATAAAATTATTTTAAAAAAAATAAGTGAAAACAATAATACTTGGTCGACTTTGTAGCGAAATATGCTTAAAAAAACACGTTTTTTCATATAAAACTCAATTTTTTTAAGAAAGTTCTCTCTGAAACCTTGAAACTGACATACCGTTGGAAATGTGAGATTTTGGGGTAGTTTTTCCCGTTAAGTGCACCACGATAGTATTAAACAAAAAGAGTCTGACTCACCAATAAAGCCCAAACGCCTTCGCTGTGAATCCTAATCGTTTGGACGCACTGTTGTTGACCAAGAGACCAAAGCTTGATGTTGCCATCACTGCTGCCAGAGAGGCACTGACTACCATCCCTGTTTACGACTAGTGCTTTCACATTGTCAGTGTGACCTGAGCACAAACAAAAACTTTATAAATATTTACATACATCCTCAACACCACAACCAATCCAGCAACAATAACACGGAAAATGTTCCGCGCATGTTTCCGCAGTGTCCTGTTTAATTTTGAATGGCAGGACCACCTAACTGCAGGTTATATGGGCATTAGGGCACATCAACACTACTCGGGCCACTGCCATTTTTTTCCACATTTCACAGATTTCAATATCGACTACCAGCCACGGGTTTCCTTCGTCAACTTCGACCATAACTGGCTTCAGACCGGCTGAACACCACAGAAGAATGACTATTTTTGAGAATTGGTCACCTGTCTGATCATGTCCATGATTGAGTAAGCCCTTCTCTCACAATGGGGTGTGCGCATGGGTCGGAAAAACTGTTTATTGTTATTTTTAATCTAAAGTATACCTCGTTCTGAGAATTTTGACACCAACCGTGAGAAGACCTTTTTCTATGATTGTTTCAAAGTTTCGAATGTTTATGACGTCACAGTGGGCTGGGGGATCCCGCCCTGGAGGGGGGGGGGGGCGTGACGACATAAACATTCAATACTTTGAAAAATCATAGAAAAATATCTACTCATCCAAAAAGAGAACGGCTGGTGTCAAAATTCTCAGGATGAGGTCTACTTTCGATTAAGAATTTAAAAAAAAATCATCCCCATGGTCAAGATCCTTGAACTCTACATCCATCACAATGACGAGGAAATGCGACTGGTTCACTCCCATATGAAAACAATGAGGAATCTCAACATGTCGGAATTTCCTATTTTTGACCCCAAAATCGGATTCAGCACCTCGAAAAACCTCCTACGGCAAACTTTCAGCCAATACTTCCGAATTTACGAATAAACAAAACAGTGTAGAAAATATGAGTGTTTAAAAAAACCGGGAGGATGACGTCATCCTGGAATAATTCGTTTACGGCCCGCTTGAAGCGCCAAGATCGAGAAATCTAGTCCCCAGATGCAACATTTCACAAAACCAGTAAGTAAAGTTCAAAATCGAAAAACTGAAGAAAAAAATAGAAAAAGCAAGATAGGGAAAATTAGCTTTCCTCTGTTTTTGTTTGATAACTTTCCTCTTAGATAACACGATTGCGTCATACCAACGGGCAACACTGGGAGGAGATGGCGAGTCTGGAATTAGTTAGATGAAATGATCCAGATGGTCCCGCTAGTATGGCATGGCAACTTTCAGCCGTTCTGACGAATGGTGGCTCTGTCATACCATTAAGGTATATTAGTCACTGAGCTGTCTTAGATACTTGGCTGTGGCTGTAGCCATTACCTAGTCGATCTAGAACTTGATTTACTTTTACAGAACAAACTAAACAATCGCCACTTCTCCTTAACTATTTTCTTGACTTACCAATGAGCTTCATTTGCTTGTTGCAAGATCTAGGATCCCAAACCCTCAGCACTTTCTCTGTACTGCCGCTAATAATTACGGTTCCTCCAGGATTCATAGCTAAGCTGTAGATGGAATTCTTGCTACCACTGATAGATGAAGCTGAAATTTGAAAGATTGAATTACTTCAAAAATTCAAACATTACAAAACTATTCTCCGATTACAAAATTACATTGAAACCATCCCCAGATATCCATAATTCAAACATCAATTCATTCAACATTTACTAGTCGTGATTTAATGGTCACTCTTGTAAAACAGTCCTCACTTGTAACAGTGTTATTGCTCGCAGTGAGGGCAGTCAATGTGTTGACGTCCCAAAGGAAAATAGCCCGATCCAAACCAGCGGAGGCCACCTGCTCGATGTCTTTGGCGTATGCCAAGGCGCGGACGTAATCTTTGTGAGTCCGTAGCGTCGACATGCAGAACCCCTTGTGGGCATTCCATACCTTCACAGTTGTGTCAGAACTTGCAGAAATTACTGTAACCAGAGATAATCGCCATTAAATAAAAACCAGTTCGATATTCATCTAACTTCAACAGACCTACAAATTGATATAATTTTCAGGTAGGTAAGTCAGCCAGATGATTGTTAAATTTGGGTTGAGTGGAGAACCAACCAGACCAGTAGTGGGACAAATTTCCCTCGCCAAGTTTTGTCACGCAGGGTCACCTTTAACAACTGCCTACCTAACATATATCTGTGAACGCACTATGAAGTACTAAACGGGTAGATGGCCACCAAAACTATAAATTCTAAAGGTACGCACACACTAGAGGCATCGCAACTCATCAAGTCGCAGCAGGCTGAGGGAAAAACCAGAATGCGCTCCACCCCGACTGTAGTGTGCGTACCTCCGTTTAAATACCACTAAACTAATCCAGACGGATTTTTGCGATGCAGCCCGCCCTAGTTTACTCTTAGCTTAAGAGAATATTGTATTCGGGTCATTTCAAAATTTGGGGTTATTTTGTCCTCGAACTTTTCCATAAATTATTGTTTAAGTTTTTATGTTTTTTCTCCCGTAAACGTCCTTTGTTTTGACCACTGAGGCAGATCCTGAAGTGGGCGCACACTTTATCAAGTAGTTTCAAATTTACAGAATTTTGAATTTTTTTCCATAATTTCGACTTTGTAGGGAGAGATAAAACATTGTAGGGAGAGAGAAAACCAAGTGTGAGTTGAACTCATGAAACCTTTTTATTCCTTCAAAATATGAGAATCTTAGCTTAGGAGTCTCTTTTATTTATCGCAATCACAGTCCGAAGCTATAATCTAGGTACATCAGAATTATCAGATTCTTCAAGTCTTTCAATCAGTCTAATCTTTCGTAAAATATGGGTTAAGGAAAAGTCAGAATTAAATGACCCAGCGGTGTAAATAGTTCAGGTAACTCTTAAAAATGTAAAAGACTTTGAAAAAACTTTTGAGAACCCATAGTTTATTGAGTTTCTTAATAGTACATAGGAAACTCAGTTTCTTAATAATAAAATTCTCACAAAAATGCTCCATTCCAAAGGTTCATTATTGAAAATAATAAACCAATAGTGTCCAACATTTGGGAATCAGAGCCTAACTAAAATAAAATGAGGTAAGGATCAAAAATCCAAAAATGTCAAACTAATGGGAACTGGGAATCTGAACAAAATCTCCTGTATTTATGACTCGAATATCATTGTCATTAACCTCAAACTGTGCATGGATCCCAGGAAACGCCGTAATCCATTTTTTACTACAATAGTACCATCGTCATTTATAGTATCGTTGATGTAAACATAGTGATAAGGCGTAAGGTTTTCCTTCCGAATCTACCAAGGTAGCGGAAGCTTTGTTTTCACTTTTCTAGGTAGAAAAAAAATGTTCTCCAAAATCAAAATTTCTACTCGCGTTTTACGTTTCAGACCTTCCTGAAGAATTTTGGTACCGTGTCTGTCTGTCTGTCATGAAATCCTTGCCACACCCATAACTTCTACATTTCTCATCCCATTTTGATGAAATTTTCAGGGATTGTACGGGTTGTCTTGTAGATGGTCCCCTTTGAAAATCACCACCCCCGGATTAATTAATAGTTATTAATAGAATTCTTCTTTATTTCTCTTCAAGCTGGCCTAAATGAACATTCCTGGAGTGAGTGTTTCGGGCACAGGCGGTTTAGCTGAAGCTGGAAGTCCAGTAGAGGTAGAAGGAACAGCACACGTAGACGGTTCATCCAAGGTTGACTAGAACTTCTGCACAAAATATGTTGTTGTAATTACTGATGTAACCTATGGATAACTACTAATACCAAGAATATACACCAAGAGCTCAAATTCAAACCATTGTATTGGTAAACCATGAGCAAAACTTCTCCCCCTGCAATTCCATCTCTCTTCCTACAAACCAGCCTCTTCCCAGAAGTTGTAGAGAGAGAGATTTGTGAGGTTATCACTCTCTACTGGCCTCACCATTATTGATTCTGAACGTTAGAAAAAATACATAACACTATGGCATTCATAATTGTAATTTGAGTTTAATTAAACTTAGTTGAACACTTACCCTGATGAGTGAGGTGGTTGTAGGGATGGAGAAAGTATTAACCTACTCTCAAAGCTTCAACACTTCACAACATAACCCACACAACTGGGAGCTTGGAAATTCAACAAACTTCAGTAGCTTCGGAAGCCATCTTGCAGCAGTGTTCACTTTTGTTTTTCATGACACAAAATATTCGTTTTCCAGGAGTGGGCGGGCATTTCAAAAAAATTGTAGGGAGAGAGAATAAAACCTTGTGACAGCATCAAAACATAGCAAAAACCCTTCCAATTCATGGAATTTTCGTTCGTTTCTAATTTATTCCTGAAGAGGAGAGTATCCTGGACCAATAACATTTTTTACTAAGATTAAAATATGAATATAGAGTTCTCCAAAAATTTTCAAAGTTCCCAACCAACCCTCTGTGACAGGTGTAGGGAGAGAGAATTTGGATCATTAATGATTTTTAATTATCTGAGTTAATTGATTAGTGAAATTCATTCTATGGGATCTTTGTAGACACCAACCTGCTGTGTCTCCCTGAAAAAATTCTGAATTTCCAAGACAAATAGAGTGTTCACAAAAGCTGCGTGACAAGAAATAACCCCAAATTTTGAAATGACCCATTCCAGAAGGGCTCAACTTTTTTACCAATCCATTCCTGATAAAAAAAACTGAGAAAATTCATGTCAAAACCCCTCAAATTAGGATAGGTATTTCAGAACATGGAATTTTAGATAGCCAAAATAATTCCTCCATGGCAGGTGGATAGAACTTTCTGAAATGAATTCAGCGATACCAGAACGATTTTAGCGAAATGGATGGCCGGATAGACAGTCAACGTATGTTAGGCAAGTGGAAATAACGTACTAATGACAGCAGACGTTCGCCATTAGCTTAGAACCCAGGGAGAGTCTGGCCACTGATCTGTGAGATGCGCGACTGCAGCGCCCCTACCGAGATTACCAGGACACTCTTATCAACTAACTCCCTTACTGTCGAAATTCGAAATCTGAGTGCCTGGTCAATGGATGTGACATCAGAAACAACTATTCACGGCAATCAGTCTCCGAACTCTCAATGACAGAATACTAATGATGGAGGAGTATAAATTAAGTTGAGATGTCCAGACGTTGTGTGATTTTGGATCAATGATTGAACGAGACGTTGTCAGTCACACATAGTTACTAACTATAGTTAGTAACTATGTGTGACTGACAATGTCTCGTTCAATCATTAATGATGGAGGGTTTAAGAATAAAATGTTTGCTTTCATGAACTCTTCTTTATTCTTATTTTCATAAGAAAAGACGAGAACACCCTTTCTTCTCTCCATCGGAAAATTTTGCTTTAAATTTCAACCCACTATCTCATTTATAACGGCAGGAAACTTACAGTCACTAGAAATGTATACTCACTTTCAATGAAGTGAGTACATAGGCAACTTAACCAACAAGTCAGAATTAGAAGAAACCTACCAATAAAAAGGATGGTACTTGAACTATATCAATTAATCGTTTTATTTATACTTGAAAACACAAAGTGCGAAATGCAGTTATTGTCATTTCTAACCTTAACTTAAAATAAATGGGAGGTAAAACAGAGTCGGAAGCAAAATTTTCATTACCTATGTAGACTTGGGTATCAGAAATTTAGAAAGAGCTCGTGACTTTGGTGTGCTTCAGCTACGTGCAAAATTTGCATTTAATGACGTTTGATAATATTTACGATGAAAACACCCCCCTCACGGTGAGCAAGATGACAAAGAGTTTTTTATGTTCTCGTTAGAGGCGCGAGTGTTGCGTGTTCAACAGATTAGGGGCCAAACTCCCTCTAGAACCCACATACTGAATTCAAATTTCTCAAGCAATCCTAACTCCACTTTTGATTAACTACGAATAAAATCACTCGCGATGAGATTGTGGAAAACCATTTTAATAAAAACGGGGTTGAGTAAAACGTTGTCTATTTCCACGAAAATAATGAGTTACAAGTTAAATCGATTTCGATGGTTAGGTCATCATCAGTAACAAACAATAATTGAAGGTGCATCCCAGAGAGCATAGCTTATTAGTGACTATGTCACTAGTGAAAGGGAGCTTGAATCTCATTGGTCGAGAAAGTGAAAGTCATACCCAATCAGATAAGTGAAAGGAGAATCCTATTGGCTCAGAGAAGTGAAGGGACCTGGGAGGATCATCAAATGCCAATCAAGGCAGACAAAGTGAAAGGGAGCTCAAAAATTGGTGAGGGTAACATTGTGAAGGGGAGACCAAGCTATTGTAGGAAGGAACCTATCGACGGTAAACATGTTGAGGGACCACCTCATTCAGATATTTACCAGATCTATCGATCTTAAGAATCTCGAACTTTTCAAGCACATCCAACATACCTCTCTTCTGGCAAAAATGAGGAAACTCTATGTACCGTCTGCTTGTTAGATCGAAACTAAAGTTATGATTGGATTCTCTTCGGTGATTCGCAAAAGCAGAATCACCTTTGTTATCCCTGAAATCCTTCTCATGCTCTTTTATTCCTTCCCTAAATTTCCTACCAGTTTGACCACAATACTCAAGCCCACAAGAACATTTCAGCTTATAAACCCCACTTTTATCTTGAACGCTAATTTTATCTTTAACAGAACCCAACGAAGCTTTAAGATTATTTTTATTTTCAAACCCAACTTTGAAACCTCTAGATGATAAATTTTGCCAATTTTGTCAGAAATCTTTCCATAACAAGGTATATTTATCCACTTCTTCTCTTCTAATACAACTTCTTTAACCAAATTAGAAACCCCGTCTCTACACTTTTTCCTAAGAACCTTATTCCATATGGAATCAATGAGACATCCCCCATATCCATTGCTTGCAGCTATACTCTTGATAATAGTTTTTTCTTTAGATACATTTTGATCACTCATTGGTATTGACAAAGCTCTATTGATCATACTATGGAAAGCAGCATGTTTATGAACTAAGGGATGATTTGATGTACTATGAATAGTGATATCACTGTAGGTATATTTTCTATAAATGGAGAAATCATGTTTTGAGATGGACAGATCAAGAAAATTAAGCTCATTTCCACCTACTTCAAGAGTGAATTTGACATTCGTACATTATATTCGCATAAAAGAATAAACACATTAAGTACAAGTATTTATAAAAGAATCGCTTGGGAAAAGGTATATATTCTCGAGGTGGACGTACAGTTTTTGCCGCCGCAGCAAAGTACGATGTCGTTGACCCAATCCGTGTGGTGCTCCATTGATTGAATGTAGGGCTCTCTGGAAGGTTTGGTGTTCCAAGTCCGGATGATGGAATCCCGCCCAGCTGAGTACAGACGCTGCATGTGAGGGTCATATTGGAGAGAATTGACGCCGGCTCTGTGCTGCTTTTCTACTTCGTCGCGGATCACGAAAGAAACCTGCGGTTGAGAAGTTCAAAGTAAACCTAAGGATATTTCATCAAATCTTCAGAGGACCCAAAAGAGGAATAGGTGTCTCTTTTATTAACTGATTGACCATTGTAACAACTTATGGCTAATAAAATTAATAATCTAATTATAGGTGGTCACTAGGAAACTATTTAACCGATTTTTAGTCATTTTCAGGACGTCCCACAGTAAGACTTGGGCGTCCTTATGCGATTGATCTGGGGTAAAGTTGGACAACACTCAACAGAAAATCGCAATCGTCGCACTTCTCCAAATGGTCGATCCGCGATCTAATTATGGTGCCACCTTTCTTCCTTCCGCCTTCTTCCCCACTGCAGGAATTCGACCATAAACACACATCTTCGTCGCTGCTGTCTAAAAAACAGCCCCACAGATCCATTTTCGATTGTAGCATAATTCACTGACAATCAACAACGCAATTTGCAAAAACAAACGTTCTGGGAAACAAAAACACGAGAACTAACTCTTTGAGGTTTAAAAAGCCTTGCATAAATCGAGTTACCCTCCGGTAACTTTTTATTCGGTACTCGGACGACCAGTTAACTTTAAACTACGGTTAACGGCTATCTGGGGACTGATAAACGCGTACGGTTAAGTTACCCGATGGCCGTCGGTAAATCTGCTTTACCGGGGGGGTAAAATGTGACTGATAAACCGGCCCCAAGTATCAAGAATTTCACCTAAGCGCAAGCAAAGTTGGACAATAATATTCTGGCCACTTTGGGCCAAGGAGACTATTGAGGATTACAGCCAAATAATGCCCGAAAATGTCATGAAAAATTCCTGAAAATCTGAAATCTATAGTTATTGTAGAAGATAATTTGCATGCTATGAGGTTTTCATATTTGCAAATCGCGGGGGAGGCTGTGAAATCAATCCCACTCAAACCCGAAAATGTCAATGTCATCAAAATCTAAATCTAACTTTAACTTTGAACTTCGAGGCACACATATAGACAAGGAACCAGAATTATTCAAGATGGTTTAAGACGTAAAATGCGAGTGAAAATTTTGATTTTGAAGGATCGAATAAATGTCTACTCAGAGTTTCAGAGCTTTTTGGGCTTTTCTGTTTCCGTGTCAGTCTTTCGGTCTTGACCAGACCATACCTACATGAAATCGTTGACCAATTTTATAAACCATGGGCTTACTATTTTGAACGACTTCACCTGGTATATTAATTCCAAATAGATGGATAATATGGAATATATCGTCCCTATACCTGGTAAACCATGTAAGTCGAGTTTATCAAATTTTACAGGGGACACTAAAAACTAAATAATTCAGTTTCCATTCCACATGCAATAAGTTTTTTCGTTCCATTCCTTAAAACAGGTGGTAACAGTAGTATTTCAAAGAGCCTGAGACTAATTTCATCAAAATTTACTTTAGCGAACGAAAAAATGGACTTACATGATTTTACCCAGCCTTTGACACCCGACTTACATGGTTTTCAATTTGATTTTCATGAAAATATACCCAGCTTGGGTTATTTAATTATTAGGAATATTATTCATTTTTTTCTCTCCAGGTTTCAAGGTTACACAAAATACCCAAATCGATGCAAAAGGAAAATATTTAAATGAAAATTCATAGGCGTTGACTAACACGGAGTCCAACTTGAGGCTCCTTGAGTCAAAATGACAGTCTTCAGTCTTAATATTACTAGAGTTGAGCAATAAATTATTATACTACCAATTGCTCAATTACCATTTCTTAAATTTAAACCATTACTTATAGGAACACTTTACCTATCACAACCGTAACTAGGTAGGTATGCATTGAATTTGAGTGTTAGGTAACTAGGTACTTTTGTTTCATTAAAACAAGGGATGAGTTAGGTATGGGTTAGGGGTTAGGGATATGTTGAGGATGAGCTAGGGATGAGTTAGGGGTGGGCTGGGTATAAGTTAGGGGTTGGGATAGGTTAGGGACATGTTGGGGATGAGCTTGGGATGGGTTGGAGATAGCTTAGGGTTATAGATGGACTAGGGATGGGTTGAGGATGGGTTAGGTATGAGTTAGGTTAGGGATGGGATAGGGGTTAAGGATAGGTTGGAGGTGGGCTAGGGACGGATTAGGGGTTGGGATAGGTCAGGGCTGGGTAGGGTAAGAACTGAGGATGGATTAGGGATGGATTATGGATAAGTTTAAGTATGGGTTATGGATGGGTTGGGTGTGGGGTAGGGATAGGACAGGGCTGGGTTGGAGATGAGCTGTGGATGGGTTGGATATGGGTTAGGGATGGGTAAGGGGTTAGGGATTGGTCAGAGATGGATTTCCTCAATTATTATCTCTTGTATCGTTAATTTTACAGAGTTTCCTGTAAAACATGAGCAGACCAATAGCACACTACTAATCTCTTTTTGTTCTTTCTAACATCAGCATTACAGCTAGGTCAAACAGCCAACAAAATCAATCAATTCATCTAAAGATATCCTCCTAAATAATGTAAAAATAATTTAGAAACAATGCGGAAAAACGCGTGATCTTAGGTAGGTAGGTAAAAAAAAAAAAAAACACGTAGGTAGGTCGTGATTTTAAGGTTGGCCACAGTATGGAAAATCACGTGTCTGCAGAACAAGAGTAGGAATTTATTGCTGAAATTGAGACTAATAAAAAGGTTTCTATTTATGATCACTTTCTCCGAACTCCATTTAGGATTTTGTAAACTATTACATGGAAAATTTTTTTTTTTAAACTGACTATCTTTGATGGAAACTTGCCACCAGCGTGAGCTGCTCACTTTTATGAAGGCATTCACAGGACTTACATAGTTTTCCTGCGAAAAAATAGGTAACCGACTTACACGTTTTTTCAATGCCTTCTGGATAAAAAACTATTCATCAGATTGGAAAACGGCTTCACTAAATGAATCAAGCGACCCTAATTTACCCGAAAAGCTCAAAACCTTATTTTCGAAAAAATACCGACTTACATGGTTTACCAGGTATAGGGACGATATAATATTCTATATATAATATGAATCGTGAAATTGAGAGACCTTGTCAAGTCTTGCAATGCATCTGCCCTGATTTCTGTTTGAGCATATCGACAATCGTGTCTTATCGCCAGATTGTTGGTGGCTGTAAAATTGCTCTATTCTTTGTTTTCGTCAGTTCAACAAAGACTTTTCCTTACAATGATTTCATCGCTCGAAAAAGTCTATAGGTATACAATTGAGTACGTACAATACCATAAAAACTGTTGTTCGACACACCGTTCCGGAAATGAATTAAAAACCATTGAAAACACTTGAAACATCCACGTTTGAAATTGAGTCACCTACGTTTACTTTTCATGGTTTTTACTCTACTTGATGCACTTCATAAAACTTGACGACTTGACAAAAAAAAGTATCTACACTGCATGCAGATACATCTGTACATGGATAAGTCTTATGATGGCAATTTAAATGATGAGCTCACTCAGCTGATCAGTGACCACTTAGATGCCTTCAGCATTCTCCATTGACCCTGCCTCTCAAATTTCAGCTTCCTGCGTTCAACAGGGGAAAAAAAGGCCTCGGAGCTCACTCAGCTGATCAGTGACCACTCAGGCGACTTCAGCATTCTCCATTGACCCTGCCTCTCAAATTTCAGCTTCCTGCGTTCAACAGGAGAGAAAATGGCCTCAGAGCTCACTCAGCTGATCAGTGACCACTCAGGCGCCTTCAGCATTCTCTATTGACCCTGCCTGCGTAACGTTTCAAAGGAATGACGATACCTATTTTCCTCTCACGATCATGTTGACATCTCATTAGTTACTCACGATCATATGTTAGTAAACATGCGCATAATTCAGCTTTCCGTACAGGCACATTCATATTAGGGACCAAGTACCATGTTTAATAAATTGAGAGCTTTCCAATGAGTGGTGAACGATTTTTGTGGGGTGGAAAATGAGGAAGTTAGTTCCTGCGTTCAACAGGAGAGGAAATGGCCTTGGAGCTCACTCAGCTGATCAGTGATCATCAACTTAGATGATGTATAGAAGTATGTATCGATTGACCCAGCCTCTCAAATTTCAGCTTCCTACGTTCAACAGCATCAGGAAAAAAAAGTTGCATCGTTTGTGTGTCGAAAATTTTGGAATGACCCCCAGAACTAAGACATATCCATGTCAAAAAAACCACACATAATCCGTTTTGATCGATAAACGGGACAAATTGATTGTCAGTATGTGTGACAAAATCTTGTGTCGTCTGCCCAGGCCTTAGTAGTAGTTCAACCGATTTCCGTTTTTTTTAAATATTTTTTTATTTATTTTTTAGACGCGGAAAACTATATAGTTGTGCACTACGACGCCGGAATTTAGAAATTTACCTTTTGAGGGGGGGGGGGGGGGGTTAATGCTTTAGAAACGAGCTTTTTCGAGCATAATCTTGTGTACCTACTCTGCCCAGGCCTCAATTTCCAACCGAATTGCGTGATTCTTTTTTGTTTCGACTCAGAAATCTTTCGAGTTGCACACTTTCTCTCCATTTTATCGAAATGAGGAATTTCACCGAATTCTGTTTGCATTTTTCCTGAATAGTTAATGGTGTGGGATAGATGAAAATCGGGGTGATTTCGGAAAATAAGTCTCCTGTTATTTTCGGGAGACAATCAAAATTTTTGATTTAAAAAAATAACCAGTAAAATGGACCTCTTCAACGTGAAGCGGGAACACTCGCTGATTGGACTGTTTGGATCGCCGTCTCCTCCCAGTGTTGCCCGTTGGTATGACGAAATCGTGTTACCTAAGAGGAAAACCTAATTTTCCCCATCTTGCTTTTTCTATTTTTGACATTTTATGTCTTTACTATGGCACATAAATGAAAAATCGTCACGCGGGGAGCGTTATGAGGGGAGCGTTACGCGGAAATTTCTGATGATTTTCACGTACAACCAATCGTTCCTAGGGAAAACTAACTTCCACGTTTTCCACCCCACAAAAATCGTTCACCACTCATTGGAAAGCTCTCAATTTATTAAACCTAAGACATAAAATGTCTCTCGTGGTTGCGTACTTGTACAAAAGCTGTATCCACCGTATTCTTCAGTTTTTCGAATCCGAACTTTACTGGTTTTGTGGAATGTTGCATCTGGGGACAATAGATTTCTCGATCTCAGCGCTTCAAGCGGCTGTCCATGAACTATTCCAGGATGACGTCATCCTACCAGTTTTTTTAAACGTTCATATTTTCTACACTGTTTTGTTTATTCGTAAATTAGGAAGTACGGACTGAAAGATCGTCATAGGGGGTTTTTCGAGGTGCTGAATCCGATTTTGGGGTCAAAAATAGGAAATTCCGACGTGGTGAAATTCCTCATTAGCGAGGGGAAGGGGCAAATGAGGGAATATTATTCACAAAATGTCCGATTTTCCAACATTTCGGTTCCTTTATAGCTTTCTAAATGTACCAAAGCTTTGAAATTGAAGGGGCATCATTAATACCTATAACTTTGGATTTTCATGAATTATTCTCTGTACCACCATGGTGCCAGGACACCATAAACCGCATATTTCATGGGTTTTTTGTGTGTTTCACCTTGAATACGGAGGTGAACTTCTATGGACTGCCTACCAAAACTAACTTATGAAAGTTCAACGTTACGACGTATGAACCGTGGGGGGGGGGGGGTGTCTCGAATTCGCATGTTGGATTTTCTGTTCTTCGCTAAATAGATTATGGTGGATAAGGTGGAGGGTATTCAATATTTTCCAATAAAGAAAGGGTTAAAGTGACCCTTCCAAAGCTAACTATTCCTATGTATAGCAGTAACATGTTAAGGTTTAGAGCATTCTGGCAGCTTTTTCATTCCACCATTGGGAGCAACAAAAATTTTGATGATATTCAAAAATTTCAATATCTACGTTCTTGCCTATCCGGAGCAGCAAAGGAAAGAATATCTGGGCTGGATATTACGAAAGAAAATTATGCTGTAGCAGTAGAGCTTTTACACGAAAGGTATGGAGACCCAAAAGTCTCGAGTAGTTACTCTTGTCGAGTATGTCGAAGGATGAGCAATTACTCCATTTACACTCTGAATACCAAGTTCCGAGTAACTACTCATGTCCTGAGAGTAATTACTCAATGGAGTAGTTACTCAAGTCCTACTCGAGTAATGACTATGAATGCCGCCCTTAGTGTCAATCCATTACCAACAGTTGAACATGCTATCTCCTGCTTCTAATCACCACTCAAGCATGCGTGCAACGTTTGACTCTGTTGAGAAACACCTACGTAATTTACAAAACTTAGGAGAGAGAATGGGGTATTTCGGTCAATTTTTTTAATTTTTTTTTTCAAAAGAGTATGGCTCAGGAATAACGGTAATCGGGTCTGTTCGTCGAGAAAATGTTTTTAAAAAATCAGAGAAGCTAAGGAAAGTTGAAGATTTGAATGGTGTGACGTAGCTAGCCAATCGTGACGTAGCTAGTCAACTGTCTTTGAAAAAGTATCCATGCACGGAAACCCTTGAAAGACCTCTTGGATACTACAAAATCGTACTCACACACGCGCGTGGCGTAGTCCTAGTGTGTGTGCATTTATAGCGGCCCGTCTTTTTCAAACCTGCGATCTCTTTAATTAATTTTTCTACCACATGTTACAGTATCATTGGGCTTAAAGTAGATGTATGTAGGTTTTCAAGGGTGCTGAATCCAAATTTGAGGTCAAAAACCTGAATTTCCGACCCACCGAAATACCCCATTGACTCCCCTTCATTTCACTCAATAATCCTCAATAAATTTCCTCCCTCAATGAGAATTGAAATTGAGCGCCAGAGGATAATGAAATATCTAACGACTGAGGATTTACTCGATGCATTGAAGATTTCGATTACGGCTCAAGAGCGTGCTTACGCTACCATTGTCGATAACCTATCAAGAGAATCCTCCTCATAACATTACTTCACTACTGAAGCTCTTTTGGGAGCGCCTGTGATGCCCAAATGTGCCTTTTGTGAGGATGAGCACTGGAGTGATGAGTGTGGAAATTATAGAAAAAGAAAACTACAAGGCTAGAAAACTACAAATTAAAGGCAGATGTTTCAAGTGCCTAAGAAACCTCACTCTGCTACCATGTGGTGGAAGCTGGTGGATTTTTATTGTTCTTCTTTCTTTCTGTTATTTTAATACTGTATTAAATTTCTGTTTATCGTACTTAATCTTTTTATTGAATGAACTTTGAACCTCAACCTCGTTACTTAACACCTGATAACTTTCACTTTCAATTTAGCTCGGAAGTGTCTACAACGTCAATTTAATTTTGAAGCCGAAACAATGATCTAGAAACTCTTTAAACATGCATTTCGCAAGTCTGCGACAGGGGGAGTCCACAATTTCTTACTCAAAATACTAACTATTACATTGAGTGAAACAGTTTTGTGCAGGAGGAAAGTAATCAAAGTGCAAGTTTTATCGCTTACCTACTGGTTTGAATTGACCTAATGCTTATCAAATGGGACGTCCCCTGGAATTCATGCATTAGTTAACAATATATGTTTTAGTGGGACACTAATTTACTTCTGATAACAAAACAAACATTTTTAAACAAAATTTTTCGTTGATTCGGATTGAATACCTGAATACTATAAATTAATATTTGTAAAATAGTCATTCCACCAATCTCAAAAAACACTTCTTTTCTACGATTTTCATTCCTATTTTCTTAGCATAATGTATTCTCGCCAACGCAATTGGCATTTCGTTTTATCAATTTTGGCAACAATTTAATTTTATAAAAAATATATTCCAAAAAAATCCATATTTAACATTTTGAACCAATTGCAATAACTCAACTCTTCTTCGTAAATTCGCTAGAAAATTCCAGTTATTGGGAACGGAGTTGAACCTGGAGGATTTCTACATACTACATGAAATGAAAGACAGGCACCATCTTAAATCATTCAAAGTTTTGGCGTATTGATGAGTCAATCATTGGCTAAAAGTTCATTTCCATCTATCCTGAACTCTAAAATTAATTTACCAACTGTTCATCATATCAACGGTTCCAAATATTACGTAATAATTAGATGCATTTTTGAAAAATGCAAATCGCAAATTTTTCCTATGCACATTTAAGACTGATTTAGGGTGATGCAAAACTTTTTAGATGTGGGTAGGAACCTTAAAAACTCCTTGAAACCCATAGATATAAAATCAGTTCATAACGTAAGTAGATAGATTTTATTCTAGATTAACTTTTGAGATGTTGTTTTGCAAGACGTGTGTTTAAAACTTATTAGAACAAAATTCTCCCGAAAAAATGTCAAGGAATTTAGAGGATTTTCAATTTGGTTGGTTTATATTAAACAAAATTTAATACAATATCCACAAAATATATTTAAAATGTACTAATTTACGGGTGAAAAAAGTAAGAGGAGACAACACAAAAGATAATTGCCTATTTCATTAACTAGGAACTTTCAGAAATAGGTACTTACCTCACCAACCTGTTACTCAAACCTACCTTTCCAACTTGGTACTCAAACTCAATTTCACGATACCCCTCGAACATGAAATACCTACTGTCACACCTACCTATTCAGGTCGGTAGGTATAATTATTGCGGTAGGCGATAATACCTTCCAACTGGTATTCTTGAAGGTACAATATTATCTTCAACTAAGTACCTAACCGTAAGTTTTCCAAAATAGAACCTTTTTGAACCGGTTTATCAATAAATATACAGCAATAGTATTTACCGAACAAGTATAACGAAAAATCGTCTAATTCGGATAAAACACCGTAAGTAATAGCTAAAAAGTGATAAGAGTCTGTCATCCGTTACCTGCACTTTCTTCCGATTGCTCTGGCCGCCGGACTTGTGAGAGGTCATGGTGAATTCGTGGAGGAGATGAAATTCGAATTCAGCTCCTTCTAGTCATACTATTACGGCTACTATCAACGATTGAAAAAATAATCGGCGAAAATGAGGAGAAAAATGAAAGTCTTCGACAGGAAACAGAGCACCGCCTTGGACCCACCTACACAACCACTCGGGCCGCGAGAGTTAAATTCGATAAATTCTCACAGAACCGATGTTTTTTCTAAGACAGAACGAATTTTCCTCACAGCCTTCGACACGACATCAGTTCAGCCAAAAAATTGAGGCACAAAACTTGATATTAATGTTGAATTAAGCTAAAAGACGGGCTTGAAATCAATCAAAAACTGAACAGTTTTACTGTTTTTGTTAAGCGTGAAGCTGAAGTAGGTAGCGAAAATTGTTGGAAGGGGAACCCGCAATACAGAACAAGTTAGCCAACACGTCACAGATGAAAACTTCGGATAGTTAGGTAGATAAATGTTAATTGAGCATTCAGACTCCTCGAATTAGTATAAAAATTGATTAATCCAAGATTATTTGATTGAGAAGGTGATTTTTTCTGAATTGGATAAGGCTTAGGACGAAAATACTTGAATAAATGTAGACATGGAAGCCTACCACATTATTAGGTTGGTCACATGGATGTAAGCGTAAAACATCCATGTTTAAAGTCAACCATGGAAGTAGGAATAGAACTCTACGATTCAACATGGACATGAAACGTCGCCGTCCTCACGTCACTTGACATTAAATGTAACAAATTTTGTTGACAGGTTCTAGGGTCATGAAATAGTAGTCGGAAGGGAAGGGGACGTTATTGGGAGACCGGGCAGTGGCTTCGGCTGCCGACGAACGAGGCCGAACCCAACCGAGTGTCAGTCCTTCGCAGGAGAGTCTAGCCCTCGGACAGTATTGTCGGGTTTCAGCGCTACCTACCGCCACTTCAACTAACTACCATTTCTGATATCTTATCAGGTGATCACGCTCGCGACCGCATTACCGTCGCTCCTCTAACTTGCAGTTATCCCAAGATTAAAATGTAGCAAAGAAGAACAACAAAACAATTGAAAACAACACAAAAATGCAATATCAACTTCCTTTTCCTCGCAATTTAAAAAGGCAGGGAAGTAAAGCCGCCAAACTTAGAAATTAGAGAGTGGTAAAATCGAGGTAAGCCTACTTTTCAGAAATGCCGCTTGACCACGCTCACATCGAGCTGAAAAAAGATGGTAGTTCGCTGAAGTGGCGGTAGGTAGCGCTGAAACCCGACAATACTCACCACTAAGTGCATTCAAATCAATTCTAATAAGTAATATTCTTTGGGCCAGCTCCCAACTAATTTCCAAATCGCCGATGTGTCCCGATATTCCAGAGAATGAAAAATATTACGTAACCACATAAACAGTTTTGTGGGTAAAATCGTTACAAAACCAAAATTTTAACCCCCCCTCAAAATTTGATGTTTTACGTTTCAAGGTACGTAGAATACGAAAATCGAATAAAAAACGCTTGCATACGAGTCTGCAACGCATTGGGACATTCTCATGTCTTTACCTATTGCTTTTTACCTCACTATAGGATTTTATAACCCACGTTGTTGTCAGAATGTGAAACGAATCATTAACATAATAACATAGATATATTATGTTACAAATTGACACATTTATTAATATTAAGAGGTAGGTACCTAATTTCGATAAAATAGACGATTCCGGATTAATTATCTTCTACACTCACGATCATTAGTTTGTAAACAAAATATGAGAACAGTTATGCCCATAGCTCCGCTATTCGTATAGTCAATATGTTATGGTTATTAAATCGAGAGCTTTCCAACGAGTGGTGAACGATTTTTGTGGGAAGTGTAGACAAGGAACAAACCTAACAACGGGGTCGTTGTAAGCGGAAATCATTATAAAGGCACTGTAACACAATTTCGTGACAGTTTTTTGTGCTATGTGCCAGGGCAAAGACATGAAAATGTCAAAACTCAAAAATAAATGTTCTCGAGTCGACTTGTCGTGAAAGTAGTCCATGTACATCGCCACATTGTAATCTTGGGATAAATGCAAGTTGAGGAGCGACGGTAATGCGGTCGCAAGCGTGATCACCTGATAAGATATCAGAAATGGTAGTTAGTTGAAGTGGCGGTAGGTAGCGCTGAAACCCGACAATACTGTCCGAGGGCTAGACTCTCCTGTCTTTCGCGCTTATTCCATTACCATGAGCAGGTACGTTACAGGGAATTTTAAGATTCGAGGCCATGGGTCCAGTGGTGTGGGTGAACTGAAGTTTCTGTTGGGTCTTATAACAGTTATAAGTTAAAAATCAGATAATTAGTATTCTAGTTTCGGTTGGTACCTTACTACAGTAACTGTAAGTAAACTAGAATACTAATTATCTGATTTTTAATTTAAAACACTGGAAACCAGTTTTCTAAGTAGGTAGCTTAGTATCGTTGTATTGGGTAGATACTTTTCCTGAGCTAAACGAAAGCTCTAAGAGGATAAACAATTAAACTCAAATTATAGCTACTTTTTTTTAAATTTTGTGGTACCTACTCTTCAAGAGGTAAATGGGGTGGAACTGGCCTATAAATGAAAATTTCTCAGAGGGACGACACGTTGAGAATATGGCAGTAGGGTAAAGTCGTGTACCTTGGGTCATTTCCAAGATCTGTAGGAAGGACTAGTGAAAAAGAGTTTGTTACCACCATAATCTAAACTGTTCATCGAAACAATGAAATGAGAAGAAATTTCATCTTCACGGATTTGGCACAGGATTGATAAGAGTTACTTAAAGTTTTCCTAACCTATTTCGGAGTTTAGCTGCTCCACATTTCGATGGTCCCCAAAGAACGGGAAGTGTATTCTCTTATATTTTTGGTTGCAAAGTGAAGTAAAACAATCAGTTAATCAGATGATGTATGGTTTTTTGGTTAATTACGAGTGATAACTCGTCATTTGATGTTTTGTTTTAATTGGCGCATTCGTGTACCTTGAGTCATTTTTTCTTTTACGTTATTTTTTCGTTTAATTCAGTTGCCTCGAAGTGCAACCGGAATCAAACCATTCCAGTTCCACCGAAAACGCTTACAGAAGCGGAGGATGAGATAAGAGGAGGGTTTTCCATCCATCAACCGTTGACCAAGGACAGGCGACCGTCAGATTCACCCGAAAAAAAAGAATTTTTCGTTTGGCGTGATTTCTTACTAATATAATATATTATATTGTACTTTGAGTACATAATATGTGTTTTTTAATATTTTTAACAATGTTTTTTTTTAAATTTATGTATGCGACTCTAGGCACAATTCCCTACTCAATGTACAATCATCACTGACCCAAGGTACATTCAGGAATGTACCTTGGGTCAAATTTCAAGTTTTTTTTAAAAAAATCACTATATTAAATATAGGGTGATTTCAGCTAAAACTCTTTTTCTCATTTGTTCCCAAGTTGCCACCCTACAATTTAAAAACAAAACGGGATTTTTCAGAAGTTTTTTTGAACTTTAAATTTGAGTTTGCAAAAAAATGACCCAAGGTACACGACCTTACCCTAGTGACATAAGAAGCTCGTTTAAATCACTTTCAGTGTGTCTGTTGGTCCATTCGGAGAAGCAATTCAGAACCAAACTGGAAGGGAACTGAATAGAGGTGCCTGCACTCCTCCGAACCATTCAGGACTGCGTCTCAGAACAAACCTAAAAGGAACGAATAAGTTGAGTAACGAAAAGTAAAGAAAATACTCAAGAACTCCAGACTTGATGAAATTTCTTCGCAAAGGCCACCTACTGGAGGGAATTGCCCAAGAACATCACATTACTTACCTCCATTCAAATTGTATCGACAACTTTGATTCACCTGTACCTACATTCTCAAACATAATATGTGAGATTATGAGATTCAAATAAAGTTGATCTAAAATTCCCATATTATGGGGATTTTAGATCAACTTTATTTGAATCTCGATCGATCTGAAGTTCAGACATTGAATGAGTTTTCACTGGAACGTTGGAAATACGATTAAAAAAACCAGGACTTTTCAAAAATAGAACACCTGTATTATATTATTATTGTTTTCAGTTAACAGGGAAGTAACATTACAATGCGTATGTTTAAAAGAAATTGGAACATTCTCAACTGTAGCAATATTGGAAAAATGCTGAATAGAGTCAATCGATAAAATGCACTACCAACACAATACCAGTCCAATTATGAGTAACAGATAATGTCCTCCTATCATCATCGGTAAATATGTACTTATCTACCAACCTAACAAATTTGACAATCACAAGTTCCTTTATGCTACAGAAAAAAAAATCAACGAATTTCTACGACCAACAAGGTACCTATTAAATACCTTCCAACCTTTTACGAAATTACAATAACATACTTGTTGGAGGATGCAATAATTAAAATAAAATATGATGGTAAATGGAACAAACCGAATAAAATTGCATACCTACTGACTTGCCAAGAGCTCGATTCTGAACATAAATAATTTAACAAATAACAAATTCAACACAATTTCGACTAGTTTTGAAAGGATGGGAAGGACAAGGGCCCCCAAAGGGGAAGATATATCGACCTATCAATGAATAATAAATTATAAATTTAGTCCGAGGTCTCAGTGAATACGTGACAATCATTCAACAACGTTTCCTAAAAGAGCTCACGTAAACTTGAGTGTAAAGATAAATTAATTAGAACGTACAGGGAAAAGCGATATGAATGAATAGAGAGAACGAGAAATAAAATTGCAGAAAATTAGGGCACAGGGACTCTTTGAATTATTGAAAACATTTCAGTCGCAAATCTATATTCTCGTCGGAAGATGGATTCATCGGAATCAAGCTGGACTAATTTTTCGAGCGATTTTGATTTTGGGAGGCTTTGTACAACATGAAACCGGCGAGAGCACCAAGGCCTGCACCAACTCCCATCATTAGCCAGTCCGTACCACTGAGGTCCTCTGCAAAAATCAAAATATAATAATCAAGGTTAACTCCTGAGTTCAAGTAGTAAGTACAAAGTAATTCTAATTCCTCCTCATTCTGAAAAATCCATCGCAGCTCAAGTTCTCGCTACATTATAAGTACCGTGGACTGGGGTGATACTGATATGCTGGGGTGATACTGATCAACAAGCCTTTTTTTATTTGCATGCGATTGCAACGCTCCACACAGTCCTAAATGGAAAGTTAGGTCGTGTTAAGCTGGGTTCACATAGGTGCGTAAAGTCCGTAATGCGTAATGCGCAAAAAGAGAAGTGGGGGTGTTCCGTAATGCGGAAAGTGCGTAATGCTGAAAAGAGCGTTCAGATGGATAAATGATTACGCGATTACGCAGAAGTGTGCAGTACGTTCTGCGCAGGATTGTTTCCAAACCAAAACAATGATTCTGGTTGTTTTGTCAATAAAGGAGACCGAGTCAATAAACTTTCTGTGAACAAATGACGAGAGTTTGTTACGAAGTTTACCGAAGTTTGTTGAAGTTCATCCGTAATGCGCAAAATATCCAATTTTTCAAAACGATACACTCCGCTCCAAAAGTCGACATCCGCAAAGATCAGTCCCGCCCCATCAATTGGCTCCAGCCAATAGCATCCAATAGGAGCATCTAGAACGCGGCCCGCAGGTGTTGCACGCGCTTCCTAGCGACACTACGGCGAATCTCTCAATTATCTAATTAATGCTCTCTGATGACTAGACGTGTGTCATACCGGAGCTAGTTCTCCCTGGCCCCACGAGGAGCGCAGGATAATGGATGACCGATGTTACCGATAATTGGTAGTACCAAGTGCGCCATGGCAACAGCCGGCACTATAAAAGTGAAGATCGACCGACAATTGGAGCAAAGATAACACAAGATTACAAAATTTAGGGGTGGTCTGGCTGCCTCGTTCTTTCACCACTTTTCTTATGGTATTTGGTGCGCTGAATCCGAATCTGACGTCAGTTTTTTTTTTGTTTACGTCGGATTTTCAAGATCCTAGCTAGCTTTATGATTTTTCTAGTTCTCACTTTTCTTAATTTTTTAGTGAGCACTCATCTTGCTCAAATCTCCTCAAAACGTACTCAGACTTATAGGAAATTTCATGTAGAATTCAAATATGTACTTAGTTTTTAATAAAAGATGTGTTAAACCCCCTATTTCCCACAAAACGTATCAAAAAACACCGGTTCTCAACGTTTTTTCTTCGGGGTTTCCCTTACATTTTGCCACTTGAAAAAAATTAAGGCTAAAAAAAATTTTCTCGGGCTTTTACTTTGTAGGGGGACATCTCAGAGGAGAATGAGACCAATCGCAGCCTCCTAAACCCATTAATATTGAAGGAAGGAGCTTTTTCATGGCACTGAGATGAAAATTCACGAAAACCGTTAATTAATTTTTCGAGATTTGATTTGATCTGATTTTGATTTTTGATTTATTTAACAATAGGTAAGTATGTGCGTTCCTAAATCTGTTTTCCTCAAATGGATTTTCCTTTCTTCTACATTTTTTATACTTGTCACCTATTAAGAGTAAGATCGAAAATAGGTACTCATAGGGGAGTAAATCATAATTGGGAAACTCTTGTTTTGTTAAGTGATTTTAATTCAGTTTTACAAACGAAACACAATAAGCTGCAGAAAAGTCAACGGTGTAAATTTGTTTCATGAAGGCTCAGATGAATCAAAAGTTGGTACAATGTTTGGTTATTCCTCCACCTCAGAGGTTTCATCGCCGGCATCTATGTAGAGAAAACTTCGCCGCCTGAGGTAAATCTCTTTTTAAGGTCCAACAGTAGTCCGCCATCATGTGAACTTCCCAATACCCTCTGTACCGTTCTTCCATGGTTTTCATATCTTGGTGGAACCTCTGAGGTGGAGGAATAACCAAACATTGTACCAACTTTTGATTCATCTGAGCCTTCATGAAACAGATTTACACCGTTAACTTTTCTGCAGTTTATTGTGTTTCGTTTGTAAAACTGAATTAAAATCACTTAACAAAACAAGAGTTTTCCAATTATGATTTACTCCCTCTTTGAGTACCTATTTTCGATCTTACTCTTAATACGTGACTAGTATAAAGAATGTAGAAGGAAAATCCATTTGAGGAAAACAGATTTAGGAACGCACATACTTATCTCGAAAAATTAATTAACGGTTTTTGTGAATTTTCATCTCAGTGCCATGAAAAAGCTCCTTCCTTCAATATTAATGGGTTTAGGAGGCTGCGATTGGTCTCATTCTCCTCTGGGGTGTCCCCCCTACAAAGTAAAAGCCCGAGAAATTTTTTTTTAGCCTTAATTTTTTTTTTCAAGTGGCTTTTCAAATGTAAGGGAAAACCCGAAGAAAAAACGTTGAGAACCGGTGTTTTTTGATACGTTTTGTGGAAAATAGGGGGTTTAACACATCTTTAATTAAGAACTAAGTACATATTCGGATTCTACATGAAATTTCCTATAAGTCTGAGTACTTTTTGAGGAGATTTGAGCAAGATGAGTGCTCACTAAAAAATGAAGAAAAGTGAGAACCAGAAAAATCTTAAAACTAGCTATATCTTAAAAATCCGACATAAACAAAATAAAACTGACGTCAGATTCGGATTCAGCGCACCAAATACCATAAGTAAAGTGGTGAAAGAACGAGGCAGCCAGACCACCCCTAAATTTTGTAATCCTGAGTAATGAAAAACAAAGACTACTTAATAATAAAATGAAATGAAATAATGAAAATGACAATGAAAATAATAAAAATTGGAAATTTACCTAACGCTTTTTTTAACGGTGCAATAAGATTTGAATCGGCGTGTTATTTAAGGAATTGACGGCCATTTTAGTTTAGTCAAGTCGGTAACACGAAAAAAGCAGTTTACCGCAGTGTCGCTAGGAAGCGCGTGCAGCTCCTGCGGGCCGCGTTCTAGAATCTAGGAGCATCTGATGCTCCTGCATCCAATTACGCACTACGGATTACGGACATTACGCACCTATGTGAACCAAGCTTTATGTGTTCGTAACAATGTTTTCTCTGGGGGATATCGTTCCCGCCCGATAGTCTAGGTTACCATGGTAGCTGGTAAGGAAATAAACAAATCTCAAAATCGGGCCCAGCTGACATTGTGATTGTAACTTCTGTTGTGCTGGTGTCAGTGTTGTGTGGTGAAGTTCTAGCTAAAAGATTTTGTTTCTACTAGAGGTAAGCATGAAATATTTGCAATTAGTTTTTTTTTTCGTGTTACTACAGTTGGTTATCTGTTAAAAACAAAAAAAATCATTTTCAGGGGGTGATAGTTCACGGCCGAAATGCCCTGAAACTATCAAAACGTGATTGGTCCATCATTATTTTGAGTAACAATTGCTTTAAAACAAGTTGTTTCTTGTCAGTTACCAATAATGTGCCACGAATGGTCTCATTATAATAATAAATACTTATTATGAATTTTGACTTATATTATGATTTTTATAAGTAAAGAGTTGGTTTTCATTAGTTTTTCAATAAAAATTGTTCTGAAAAGAGTTGTTAGTGGTTTTTTTCTACCTCAGGGTACTGAAAAACATTTTTTTTTTTCTTCAACAGCGATCAGTACCACCCCATAAACACTCCGAAAGCGTTTTGTTCGATTTTGAATTAGTGATCACTATCACCCCCTATGTGGGGGTGATACTGATAAATTTAATTTTTTTTAATGAGCTTAATTCAACGAAATTTTAGTTTGACATAGGATATTGTTCATAAGATGTGGGAGAATATAAACTATTTTTTTTCAGATTTTTTTGAATTATTACACTGGTAGATTTCAAGGAAAAACTGTAGAAATTGATCACTATCACCCCAGTCTACGGTATTAAGTCTAGTAGCAACCAGCTCGAGTCCCCGCTACATTACAATAAGTGCTGAGTCCCTGTTACAACGATTGCAAACTAGAGATGGGCTAAACGGTTACACTTGCGTATTAGGTTCCACCACTACCACTCTGCGAATAGGTTACAATAACCTGTTATTCATTAATAGGTTATCTCAAGGACCTTCTCAAAAGCTCATTCCGATATACCATTCCAAGGTATCGTATCTTTGATTTCTACTTTTCGCTCCCTACTACGTTCGTTTGTTTATCATATTATTCCATTCCAAAGTACCATTTCGTTGAATTTTCTATCAAGTTATTCTTGACATAATTACGTGTTAGCGTATTACCACTCTTCTTCGAAAAAACCAAGCTATTAGAGAGTTCCTAGTAGGGTCGATCTGGCGAGCCAGAACCGGATCGTCTGCCATGTTTTCAATACAGTGTGCCGGATTGCCTCCTAGTGACGTATTCGACCATAATAATACGGCGCCGTATCGGATACTTCTTATCCTGGTTCTTATCACAATCCGGCGCCAGATTGAGAGTGTGTGTGTAATACGTCACACCGTATCTAAACCCACTAGGAACTCTCTATTGTTCTGGCTCTCATATTTTGGAGCCTTCCCTGTAACGTTCTAAATTGGGTTATTTTGGTAATAGGTTCCAAGCATTAACGAAACCTAGTAATAGGTTATTTCTGTTACATTAAGAACCACCCATGTCTACAGCAAAGTGAATCGTGTTCCCCAAGTGAAGCCTAATTAACTTTACTTGCCGAATTTTTCTTTTTATCTAACCCCTATTCTAAAATAAAAGTGGAAAATGTGGGAAGGAAGGAGGTCATCGGCTGCTGTCGTTAAACAAACATTGTTGGCTCTGGGTGAGTTTGATATTTAACCAGCCCCAATGAAGCGACCTTACTAGATATCGGATTATTGAGGTAGGTAGTTAATTAATTAGATAGGGATGAACCTCCAGCGCGTGAGCCACTGATAACACGTTGAGTGTGAGTCATGTGCCTGGAGCATCAAAGCAGTCTTTCCTGTAGGTCGATTCTCTAACTCGTTATGGGATAATAGCTACAACGAAGTGTCGTTATGATAACAAAAACGATTAATAGCGACGATCGCGATTCTGGAGACGCGAAATAGCGACAACTGTCGCTCAGTCGACGCTATTTCGGTCGAAAAGTGTCGCTACCATCTCGACGGCTCGAAACCCCCCGGTATGGATTACGACAACCGTCTTTATGAAAAATGATGTCTGTAAACACCAAAAAGGGAAAAATAATTCTCTCAGCAAATACATACTTGTTGTAGTAGGTTGTTGGACATTGATATCTAGTCAACAGATGGTATGTTGGAATACCAACAATGATTTTCAGTGTGATTCACACTTATTGTCACACTCATATCCTCCATCATACGATAGCAGTGACATACTAACCAATAGTTTTGGAACACTTATATCTACTCGTATTCATGTTTTGTATGGCACGATCGACGCATGTTGTAATACTCACCAGATCATGTGAGTAGTACTTATAAACCACAGTGTATCCAGACAGGTAGGTAGGTACGCATTGAAGTCGCCGCCGTGCCCATCTGTAGACACAAACTTACTACCGATAAATTATTCGATGATCTGGTTACCGTTGAGTTAAAATGTGCTCCCCAAACTATCAGGTACCTAGTACGTCTCTGCTGCCATATGAGTACGATAGTAAGTGTGAACCTCCCTAGGAATGGTTGTGACTAGTATTTTGGGACTTTATTGTTACATGAGACTTTATTATTATATTGGTGGACATATTGTAATGTAGCTACATACCTTCGGAAGCGTTGTTACCTAATTAGCTATTTACATTCATACTCAGTGTGGAAGCATGTTCGTAGTATGAGAGGTATGTATATTTGCGAAAAAGAATAATATGTTGGTAAGTAGAAGATCTATAAGATGTTTGTGTCTACAGATGGGCACGGCGGCGACTTCAATGCGTACCTACCTACCTGTCTGGATACGCTGTGGTTTATAAGTACTACTCACATGATCTGGTGAGTATTACAACATGCGTCGATCGTGCCATACAAAACATGAATACGAGTAGATATAAGTGTTCCAAAACTATTGGTTAGTATGTCACTGCTATCGTATGATGGAGGATATGAGTGTGACAATAAGTGTGAATCACACTGAAAATCATTGTTGGTATTCCAACATACCATCTGTTGACTAGATATCAATGTCCAACAACCTACTACATCAAGTATGTATTTGCTGAGAGAATTATTTTTCCCTTTTTGGTGTTTACAGACATCATTTTTGAGGTCGGTCCATTTTTTTTTGTTAAAAAGGTTTTTATTTTATTATTTTTCCATTTTATATTATTTTTTATTTTTCACTTTTTAGTGGTCCTCGATATAAATCTGAAATTAATTTACCCGCAGTTTTTCGAACAGTTTTAGTAATCACAGTATTACTAAAACTGTTTGAAAAACTGCGGGTAAATCATTTCAGTAAGGTGAACCAGAAGCCATAGGGTGGACCACATTCTGTAATCCGGATCAGTTTCCATACATTTAGATGAGTTTCCATTTTAGGATCAGTTTCAGGAGGTATTTGGTTCACTTGCCTACTTATCAATCTACTCTCTTATCCCCTAACTGGTCGACTTTGTTCATAATTGCTAGGTACTTGGTAGTTCTGACAACACAATTCAACAACACAACCATGACATGATTAACGAGGGAGCTACATCCACTTGGTAGAAAACCCTCTCATCACCTAATTTTACTATATACCTACCTCATATTTGGTACTGCACTATGCAGTTCTGACGATGTCCTCTACTATTACCTACCTAATCATGTTATCGGTGATGAGGGGGCTATGTGCTATACCCACTTGGTAGAATACCCTCGCATCACCTAACTGTACTATATAATTCATATTGGTACAGCACTATGCAGTTCTGACGATGTCCTCTACTATTACCTACCTAATCATGTTATCGGTGGTGAGGGGGCTATGTGCGACACCCACTTGGTAGAATACCCTCTCATCACCTAACTGTACTATATACCTCATATTTTGTACAGCACTATTCAGTTCCAACAATCTCCTATATGGCATCCTCCCTCCTACCCAACAACTCGTATGTTATGGATGGCGAGGAAGCTATGTGCTACACCCACTTGGTAGGATACCCTCTCATCACCTAACTGTACTACATACCTCATATTTTGTACTGCACTATTTAGTTCCAACAATCTCCTATATGGCATCCTCCTTCCTACCCAACTATGTTATGGATGACGAGGAAGCTATGTGCTACACCCTCTTGGTGGAATAGGTACCCTCTCATCACTTAATTGTACTATATACCTACCTTATATTTGGAACTGCACTATACAGTTCCGACAATCTCCTATGCCATTACATAGCCAACCATATTATGGATGACTAGGAAGCTATGTGCTACACCCACTTGGTGGAATAGGTACCCTCTCATCACTTAATTGTACTATATACCTACCTTATATTTGGAACTGCACTATACAGTTCCGACAATCTCCTATGCCATTACATAGCCAACCATATTATGGATGACTAGGAAGCTATGTGCTACACCCTCTTGGTGGAATAGGTACCCTCTCATCACTTAATTGTACTATATACCTACCTTATATTTGGAACTGCACTATACAGTTCCGACAATCTCCTATGCCATTACATAGCCAACCATAATATGGATGACGAGGAAGCTATGTGCTACACCCTCTTGGTGGAATAGGTACCCTCTCATCACCTAATTGTACTATATACCTACCTTATATTTGGAACTGCACTATACAGTTCCGACAATCTCCTATGCCATTACATGGCCAACTATGTTATGGATGACAAGGAAGCTATGTGCTACACCCACTTGGTGGAATAGGTACCCTCTCATCACCTAATTGTACTATATACCTACCTTATATTTGGTACTGCACTATTCAGTTCCGACAATCTCCTATACCATTACATAGCCAACTATATCATGGATGACTGGGAAGCTATGTGCTACACCCACTTGGTAGAATACTCTCTCATCACCTAACTGTACTACATACCTCATATTTAGTAGGGCACTATGCAGTTCTGACGATGCCGTCTTCTATTACCTAATCATGTTACCGGTGATGAGGGGGCTATGTGCTACACCCACTTGGTAAAATACCCTCTTATCACCAAATTGTACTACATATCTCATATTTGGAACGGCACTATGCAGTTATGACGATCTCCTATACCATTAGATGTCCAACTATATTATGAATGACGAGGGAGCTATGTGCTACACCCACTTGGTAGAATACCTAACTAACACTACTATAATTATCGCTCATACTTGGTAGGAAAACTCACATACATGAGCATTCGTAGACACGTTTGATATGGCTCATGCAGGTTCTGACCTAAAAGCCACTATAATTTCCCCGTTTCTCATACCCCGCAGCACCTTTTAGTTATCGGAATCCCCCTCATATAGCATATCATTTTAAAGCTTACAATCATACCTTCAATTTGACTATACACAAATCGTCCTCCATCGACTCAGTCGGAAGTCACAGGGCAAGAAGAGTGAATGCGGACCAATATTCCCGAAAACGGGAACCACGTTTTTCAACTTCTTTCTCAAAGTTTCGATACTTTTAACTGAGCAAAATGAAATCTGTTTGAAATGGGACCACCACGGATACTGGTAGAACACTTTTCAAAAAGAATCAGACAGATTGGTACCAGAATAAAGAAATGCAAGCGACTCGGACATACAAAAAAAAAAAAAAAAAAAAAAAAATCGTCGTCCCACGACAACCCGAATTGAGTACCTCCTCTTTCGCGCGCCTTCGGCGCGTTGAAGTCGGTCAAAAAGTAGCTTAAAATGCTCTTTAATTCCTAACCTATTCGAAGTCATATTTCAGTTTCCGAGTTGCTGTGTGCATTTCCCTATTGTGGGTTTTGTTAATCAAATCATTTTGAGAATAAAATTAATACATACCTACCTACGTACATAATTTCTGGTGAATATTTTAAAAATAATATCCGACCGTCATAATGAGCAGTTTATTCGCCGTTTTAATTTGTGTTACTTGATTTTTTTCTACAATTGTATTAAACAAAAATCGTAGTATTTACATTATTTCAAGCTATTAATTCGTATAGCAATTCATGTACTCTATTGAACATAGTCAAGGAATTGAGTTTGAACATAGTTTCAATGGAATTGAGTTTTTGACAACCCATCAAACTATTAGGGATGGGTATCGATACTCGATATTTTAGTATCGATACTGCACTATCCGATATTTTTTGATATCGATACTTTGGATCTGATATTTCTAAATATCGAATATCGATACATTTCTTGCGGAAAATTCAACAGAATGGCTAAAAAATGAAGAAGGTAGAGAGGTTATCAGGTCATTACTCTTTGGTTACACAAATACCGTTAATATCATGGAGAATCAATAATAACCGTTAATATCACTTGCTTATGCAAACTGCAGTGAACTTTCCCGTGATAACAGTTGGAAACTATTATCAATACGTCTTCCCATTGGCTAAAAATCACGCGTTGCTACCTTTCGCTCGCTCTAGACCGAAATATTGTTGGATCACATAGCGACGTCGTTATTTTGAAATGCAACGACCAAACTTCGCTATGCCTGATTATAGAATTCCAATTTCGTTATCGACCTGTCGTTGCACGGGAGGTATACCGAATCCGACGCCATAACGTCAACCAAATAGCGAGCTACAGAATCGGCCTACTGGGGTGCTGATCACGCACCTGGTCTGTAAAAGACTTTAGCGACTTCTTCGTGATACCATTCACGTTAGGTTGACTAAAAATGTTGTCTATTGACCTACAGCACTCCATGAGGGTCCAACCAACCTCCAAGATTATATTGTTGTTTTCTTGCATGAATTCGGGTTCAAAGAACAGTTTTATCATAGGTACGGCACAGTTGCTTGAGTTACTTATAAAGCCACAAGGGATGAACAATGGGGGTGGGACCGATTAAGGGTGGACAAATTAAGTGTACCTACCCAATACACGAATGTGAGCCTGGAAATCGATTTAATTAAATTGAAATAAATTCCCTTTCCTAGTTGCCTTGGCTTCCTACAGCTTTTAACCTTCGGATATTTATACAGATCATAAGCATACATAATTCGAAACGTCAAATCATCACTTATTCATTAGTAAAGTTAGAAGATTAGGACAACATAAACTTACCCATGCACATCATATTTTGCTGTCGGGATAAGTCATATTCTCTTCTTTTTTCTTCGGAAGACAGCACTTCGAAAGCAGTTACTACAACTGTAAGCAATAGTTTTGAAAAGTTAGACTTTAAAATAAAACATAAAATTTAAATGATTTATTACGGTTGTTCAAACTAAGCAGCTAGGTATACTAAGGTACTGCACAACCAAAACAACACAAATCAATTATATTTTTTCAAGATTCTATATTACATTATTTAGGGCTTTTAGTTTATTATTTTCAATAATGAACCTTTGGAATCGACCAAAAAAAAAAAGTTGACCCCCCCTCAAAATTTGTTGGTTTACGTTTCAAGGTACGTAGAATCCAAAAATTCAGAAATGCTTGCATACGAGTCTGCAACACATTGGGACATTTTCATGTCAACCACTACACAACAAGGTAGTGACGATATTTCAGTTCATGTGCCAAAGCAAAATGTAAGGTTGTTTATTGTTCTCTACGCAACACAGTGAGTCTATTTTATTTATTGGTCGCGTGAGCAAGATTTGCTTAGTTTTCGTGACGATTTTTCAGTTCATGTGCCAAAGCAAAGACATGAAAATGTCAAAATCGAATAAAAATCTGGCCGTCTGTCCGCCGTACGTGGCACTTTCCTCACTTAGCATTGACCGATTTTGATTAAATTTGGTATGTAGGCTCCAATTGGGGTCTAGTTGTGCCCCGAAGATTTTGGTTGATGTAGGTCACTTCTAAGGGTTGAAACATGAAGTTTGAAATTTTGAAAACGCCCTAACTCAAAACATTTTGGTATAAAGGTATTGTTTTTCCATAAATTTAAGATAGTACAGAATTTTTTGAGTCCACGCGGAGCCTATAAAATTTTTTTATGAACGATACATCAAATAACCTGTCGTGAATGCACTAAAAACACTACGATAATGATAAATTTTCCAATTAAATTGAAATGACACCATGAGGCAAGTATTATAATTCCTAGTTCGAGAATAACAATGTTCAACCAAATAGCAAAGCGTTCCACAGTATGACTATTAAATAGGTAAATAAAGTGAATAGAAGAGAATAATAAGTATGGAAGAAGACGAAGGAAGGGCAAATTTTAACTTCAGTGGTTTGATTCACAGCTACAAAGACTCTAGGAGAGAATAAGAATAAACGAAGAAACAGCGTTGAATACTTAAGTACAATATAGAAATCCAAATTCAAAATAGTAAAGGAGAGAGAAATGTACCTAATTGTTGGCCAAAACGCCTCTGGGTTTTCTAAGAAAAAGGCTCCACATTGGTTTTATGCTTATTACTAGCAACAGTTTCGCTAGTCAAACTTGCTAGCACCCTCAGGATTATGTTAAAAAAAAGTTTTTTAAAAAATATTACCCTGTAATATCACAATCCTTGTCCTGCAACTCTAATAATCATTTCTATCCGCCTGGAATTCAATCCAAATGGGAAGCAAAATGATAAACTTTATATAGAATTCTTGACATGTAAGTACACACATCGAAAAACAAACTCCCTTTCAGAAAACGAGCCTTTCGAACAACAATACAAGAATATAAACGACGTACCTAGGTAAGCAGTCTTTAGTAAACACCTAGAGAAATATGAAGGGGGGATCTTGTGAAAAAATATGTATTCACCAGAAATGATATAGGTTTGTAACAATTTTATTTTCATAATGATTAACATCAGTAAAACCAACTACTCACAATAGGTAGGTACGTAAAATGCACACAGCAACTGGGAAACTGAGATGATAAAGAAACTTGTAGGCTGAAATAACGACGTCCTGCGATGGGTTTGTTTGGGATCACGAATAATGAAATGGTTCACAATTTCGTTAGCTTTTCTCACTCCCGTATGATACCTACAAGAAGGTATTTATGCGCACCAAAGCTCGTGACATGATAAAAACTCCAGCAAAACACGGACGAAAAAACTACAGCTCGACGGAATAGGAAAAATAACAATGACGTCCATCGCTTGAAACAAAGATCAAACCGATTAACCAGCCAAAATTGAGCGATCAGCGCCAAACGCCGGATGAACCGAGGAAGGCGTTGATCGCCTCTGGTGAAATCCATTTTCTCGGTTCAGTAGTTGAATCGGCAGATACAACACATAGTTTACAAGCAGATATTCCACGCTTGACATATACTCCATACAGAGAAGAAAAACAAACAATTTGGTGTAACAAATAGAGCAAAAACTTTGTATTCCAGAATGAAGACGGAAAAACTAAATATTCAATTTTTGGAAAAATACCAAAAATAAAGGAAAAATATTTTTTTTAAAAGTGACTAGGCATACAAGGGACCGAAACTGGTTAAACCTTTTTGAGAGCGGATTTGGCCTCAGAATGATCTAAAACGGATTTGTACAAGGTTTTTTTTTTATCCGTTGAGTGTTGTCCTCCTTCACCCCAGATTAATCACATAAGGACCTCCAAGTCGGACTGTGGGACGTCCTAAAAAGTTGAAAGGATGAGGGAAAAATACGACGCAAAAATACTAAAAATGAGATCAAAAAGGATTCAGCAAAAACGAAGTTTCACGCCTCCACAAACCGGAGAAAAAAAAATACCGAACCGAAAAAACACCGATGTGGGCCTTCCAGACTAAATAATGGGCGTCCAGACGACAAAAAATGCTTTAGCAAACCTCATATTCTAGCAATAGTGGAATTGGATTGAAATAGTTGGGAAAAGATGAAGAATATCAAATTCTCATGGTGATGATTTCCCCTTAGCTTCACGTTCTGCAGTTTTCCTTCAAGCAGAGTGCCGTGAATGCACGTACTCCTGATAATTATTCTTCGAAGAATACAACGATAATGGGGTATTTCGGTGGGTCGGAAATTCAGGTTTTTGACCTCAAATTTGGATTCAGCACCCTTGAAAACCATTTGACTCCAACTTTTAGCCCAATGATATTATAACATGTGGTAGTACAATTAAAGAGGTCACACCTTTGAAAAAATATTAAAAAAAAATATTCATGTTATCATGCCGGCTTTACAATCAAGTTTATTTTGACTGAAGGTCCCTACCAGCTAAACATAGTTATCCCTAAGTTGTGGGTGCATTCGATATGAACTTTGATTCTTGCGTACTTATTGAGGAAGCACTAGTGATTCACAAGAAATTATATTCGAACAAACGAAAAAAAAATCGCATTTGATTAACTGAAATTTGGCTTACTTATTCCCACGAGCGTTCATGTCGATACCTTAAAGCACAAAGGCGCTATGTCCATCCATCTTCCACATTTTTCTTTCTTTTTAAGTTCAGAAAAACTCAAATTCAACTAAACTATTATTGACCTTCTTGACGATTATAGCTTGAAAATGTATAGGAGAAATTAAAGTGTTTAGTTAAATAAGCCATTCTTTTAGGAATGGGGTATTTCGGTGGGTCGGAAATTCAGGTTTTTGACCTCAAATTTGGATTCAGCACCCTTGAAAACTTACATACTACAACTTTAAGCCCAATGATACTATAACATGTGGTAGAAAAATTAATTAAAGGGATCACACGTTTGAAAAAGGCGGGCCGCTATAAATGCACACACACTAGGGAAGGACTACGCCGCGCGCGTGTGTGAGTAGTATTTTGTAGTATCCAAGACGTCCTCCAAGGGTTTCTGTGCATGGATACTTTTTTCAAAGACAGTTTTGGCTAGCTACGTCACACCATTCAAATCTTCAGCTTTCCTTAGCTACTCTGATTTTTTAAAAACATTTTCTCGATGGACAGACCCGATTGCCGTTATTCCTGAGCCTTACTCTTTTGAAAAAAAAATTAACAAAATTGACTGAAATACCCCATTATAATTTTCGCAATTTATTTGCCACATTCCCATAACAAAGTTAGAAAATAAAAAAAATGTTCACCAAAATAACAAAGCGTTCCTTAGTATGAATATAAAGTAGGCAATGAGTAACAAGTACTACCTATCAAGTAGACAAGTAGTACTGGTAGATGGTAGTTTACTTCACTACCTACAAATATCCGATATCAATCTAAGTGAGCCTAGATACCAATTACCCCCGTCGAGATTTGAGAGAACAGCGTTTTGCCAAATAGGGTGTGCGCCTGGGTAGAAAAACTGTTTATTGTTATTTTTAATCTAAGGTAGACCTCATTCTGAGAATTTTGGTACTAACCGCGACCTTCTAGCGTATGTAAATCTTTTTCTATGATTTTTTAAAGTTTCGACCGTTTATGACGTCACAGTGGGGCGTGTGACGTCATAAACGGTCGAAACTTTGGAAAATCATAGAAACAGATCTACTCACGCTAGAAGGTCGCGGTTGGTGCCAAAATTCTCAGGATGTAGTCTACTTTCGATTAAAAATCTAAAAAAAATCAAGGCGCACCCCCCATTCGCACCATCATGCGAAGTGATGGGTAGGAAAAAACGAGGGATCTTGGCCGACCTACCTTTAAACGCTTCAGCAGCTCCGGGAGCGTTGTTTTTATCAGGGTGTAACAGTAAAGCCAACTTTTTATAAGCTCTCCTGATGTCACCATCCGAGGCATCTCTTGAGACATCAAGAATTTCATAGTAATCCTGGCTGTCCTCGATTCTGTAAATTAAAAGTAGGCTATCAATATGAATCCAACAAACGCAGCAAATTATCACACAAAGGTTTATTATTATTATGTGTAGATCACTCGACTGCAAAGAACCAAACTTTGTCGTTGTCAGGACCTACCGCCATACTTTATTTACTATCAAATCTATTTTGAACAGAAAGCACCGAGAAGCAAAGCATAATTATTTTTGGTTGTTCGTTCCTAGGAAACCACAACTGAGAGGCACAAAACTCAATTCCGGTAAAAAATTTATTCAGTTACGTTTTTCCATTTTTCGCCGACAATTATTTTTCGATTTTGATGACTCCATCGGCAATCTTTTAGTTTTTCTATTCCCTAGGCAGATGCACTAATGAATTTCAAAAATCCTTGAAAATTTCAATTTTAGGTACAACTTTTAAACTTTGCAAAGGCGGTTCTTGAGAGACATAGTAATCCGGAACGAGGAACGAACGACGACCAACTGAGACCCCCTTAAGAACTTTTAAGAAGCGGACGGTTGGTTCTATAAAGCGATGGGTGGACTCATTCAATTCCATTTCAGATTGGTGAAAAAACTACCTTTGTATCGAGAGTTTTAGAGCTAGAGCGATTTGAAGTGACAACCCCTATTCTTCACCCCTTGGAAGTAATAACCAATAGCTTCGGGGCACAACTAGAGTCAAATGGAGCCCATACACCAAATTTCATAAAAAATCGTTCGAAGAAAAACGACTGATCTCTTCTTTTTAAGAAGAGTACCACATACGACGGACGAACGGAAATTTTATATTCGATTTTCGGATTCTACGTACATTGAAACGTAAACCATCAAATTTCGAAGGGGGGTTACACATTTCTCTTCCTGCTCTATTCCAAAGGTTTATCGATAATAATAAACCACAATTCCAACTTTCATTGCACAACTCATACAATCAATAATAAATATTAGGAATGGAGCTAGAAAAAAGTTCAACCTCCTCTCAAAATTCCATGTTTTACAGATCAAGGTACGTAGAATCTGAAATTGGGTTTGTTTGCTCCTATTTCGGGTCTAGTTGTGCCCAGAAAATTTTGGTTACATTCAGTCAACTTTAATAGGTGAATAATGAGGGTTCGCCTTTTTTAAGGCCGAATCGTCAAACAAGAAGTACCACTGAAAAAATTAGAACAAACACTACTTTTTCCAAAGCTTGAATAAAATGCTCCACTAGGGTGCTGGCTATGCTGCGGAGAAGTTGATCTTGAAAACCAGCTGGATGGATACTTGGACCCCACACTTCACATTCCAGCCGAAAAAACGAGAGAAATTGCTCGTGTAATATGGCTTTTAAAGAGAGTCCTATTCTTTATCCCCTTCCTTTTGTAATTCTAATCGGCCGATCGATCTAAAGAACCGATTTGATTTCTTTAAAAATCGAAAAACGGATGTTCAAACCTAGGTTTGGTGATAACATTCACAAAAAGCTAAAATCCGTCGAGAAGTTCCACAGAAAATGAAAGTAAATTTTGCCCCCAAAGGTGATGCCATCGGAAAAAAAAATCTCAATAAAATCGGGGAAATTTGCCTTAAGCTCGAAAACTTTCAATAGTATTGTTTTTCATTAATTTAAGACAGTGTTCAAATTTTAGAAACAAATGAGACCACCAGAGCTTTGTAGAATTAACAGTTCGTTCCCAAGCGGATCATCATGACCCTAGCGATTACCATTTGAAGGTTTTAGGTTTAGTTTAGCCTCTAGGATGGAGGAAGTTGATATTTTTTCTCGTTTCTGTATCCTTGTCACTCAGTTGAGGAGCCTTAGAAAGCAATAACCAAAATTCGTTCTGGAGGCACCCATAACTCTCGGATAATGATAATATTGAGGTAGCCAAAATAAATGTGATTATTCATCTCGCAAGAAGATCGAAAAGTCTGGAAATTTTACCTGCTAATAAGGTAGAATATCCTACAAATATTCTAGTCTCCTAACCTCTGGCTATACAATTTAACGATTAATAAATTTTTGTAAATGAATAGATATCTTAAGTACACCAAAACTGTTTAAACCGTGGGTCGGGAAAACTGTTAACACAGAATGTGTTTTTGCGATGACCTACCGAAAAAAAATCGTCACGAAAAAGCGACAGAAAAAACCGTTACGCGCCTTTTATAATGATTTTCACGTGCAACCAAGCCGTTGGTAAGGAAATAGAACTCCCGCAGTGTTCATTGCACAGACATTGTTCACCATTCGTTGGAAAGCTCTCAATTTATATAGTATTTTTCTTGTAGTTACATATTTATTTTTATAACAATTATAGGGTTTTAGACCAAATTAAATGTCTAACAATTATTTATTTTATTATTGCCAAAGACTCCACATTTATTATTGTTGTTTTTTATTTAACGGATGACTAGCATCGCAAAAACACATTCTGTGTTCCTATGATTTCATACAGAGTATGGAAAAAGAAATAAACCGGGCGGAGCCCCCCGCCGAGGCGCAAAGCGCCGAGATTTTTATTGTTATTTTCAATCTAAAGTAGACCTCGTTCTGAAAATGTTGACACCAACCGAGACCTTCTAGCGTGAGAAGACCTTTTTCTATGATTTTTCAAAGTTTCGAATGTTTATGACGTCACAGTGGGCGGGGATCCCGCCCTGGCAGGAGGGGCGCGTGACGTCATAAACATTCGAAACTTTGAAAAATCATAGAAAAAGATCTACTGATCCAAAAAGAGAACGGCTGGTGTCAAAATTGTCAGGATGAGGTCTATTTTCGAATAAAAATATTTAAAAATTTTAAGAAATCAGGCGCATTGTTCATTAATTTGTAGAATTTTTGTAGAGGGTTCGAGAATACATACTAGAATATTTAAGTCTAATTGAACCAAAAAAATAAATCCTTGGGATGTTTTTGCAAGATTAGACCTTGAAGTAACACTCCAAGGAAAGATCAATCTGACTTTAATGTACTAGAAATTTGTGTTTCAAAAAGTTTCAGACTCCTTCGATGCTGCTTCTGAACAACCTAGGTTAATATATTATTTCATACCTTCTCACTGCTTCCAATTGCTCATAGGTGAAATCCATCCTTCCCTGAAACCAAACGAAAAAATAATGGAAAGAAAAGTATACGGATTCCAGCCAAAAAGTGATGAAAGTAATCCAGGATCCTGACGTTCAAACGTTGTCTGATAGAGGGAAATGCGATGTCTCTTTAATGAAGCTTCTTCTGATTATCTATGTTTTTGAAAATATCCCCTCATTTTCTTTCTTTGTGTCATTAAAGTTCTCAATGTAAATAATAGCAGCTTTTTCATTCCATAAACATAGCGCACACTGAAGGTCAGGGCAGTTTTGTGAATCACAGGATTGTATGAAACCGCAGATCTGCACTCGCCTACGTGACACTGGTGGAAGGTCATAGGTAGGTAATTCCAGTTTTCCTTTAGCCTCGATCATTGTTCCCATATCATGTACGCTTGAAGGTACTTAGATCTTTTTGAGAATCAGTCAATGATTCGAGGGAATTTTGTATAGGTACTCTTATTAGTCAAAATTCGAACACACAAAAAATCTTTAAAGATTACTCTCGAAAAAAATTCCAAAAACATTTTGTTGAAAATGAGTTCAGAAATCTTACGAAGGTAGTCGTCTAAGTTGAATTTCAACATCCATTGTACTGTAAAGTTTCATTCAAAGCAGCATGCATGAGTAAGTGAGCTAATGAAAGCTCAATCAGAAATAATCAGACTTATTTTCAAAAGATTTTAGGGTTTTCAATTCAGTACATCGACTACACAAGAAGCAACAGCTGAAACTGACTTTAAGACTATCATTGATGATTCAAGCTGCTTGATTTTGTTGTTTATTGCGATTCTGACGGTAAAAACAATTTGTAGATTCATGGTTGTGTCTCTTGTTTTTGCAAATGTGTCAGTAAAGTGGTTTTTGTGTAACAGAAATTTCGTTTTTCTTCAGTGAAGGAACCCTCAGGTGCAACTGAATCGTTGAAAGATTTGCGTGCTTCTTCACAGAGAAGTTACTCAAGAGTTTCATCCTCCGTCGGTACCTCAATCTGTGTAGTAACGAAATGTTCATAATTTAGGAGAATGGCATGATATTATTTTCGCTTCGTAGATTCATCGGGTTGATTGGCGTAAGATTTTACATAGAGTTCAAACGGAACCTCGGGTTTTAAGACTTGTTTTTTTTTGACAAGTTTGAGGCCATTTTGACTACTTAATCGAATTTGTTTGCGACAAATTGTTCATTAGTATAATTTCACAGACGATTTGATAATTTTATCGATAGGAAATTCGTCTCACCTCTACTGTCAATCCTGAGTAAATAACGTAAGGATTTATAAAATGTTAGATGCCAAGGAGTCGAATGGGAAACTGTTCAATTAGGACTCACTGCAAGAAAACGTAAGACTGGCAAACGGTGGATCACATAAAAAGACAAGAAGGAAAACTGGATTACAGAAACACTTCTTCAAAATGGAACAAGGAAGAAGAGGGGAAGTTGATAAGAGAACACTTCAAAATAATGTTATTATTGCCATTGGTCTCCCAGACCTAGAAACGCACAAGCCTGAAGGTGGGTTTAACGAGTGAGTAGGCACATAATATGTACCTACATAACATATTATGTTGGGTCTCTGCAAAAATATAGCACTGGGGTCTCAGGATTTGACACAATGGATGGAGGAGACAAGAGATGCCTAGAACTTGTCTACGGTACTCTGCTAAAATCTGAAGTCAAGTTTGAGACTGAGGAAGAACTATTGATAGTCAGCTGGATTCACTTTCAAACTTTCACTTCATGAAAATTCTACATTGCACTTAATCACTTTAAAATATAAAAACTTTTCTGACTTTTATGTGTTCTTGATCCGTTTCGCGCTCCTCTTCTCTGAATCTGTTATCAGTAAACCATATGGATGGATGGATGGATGCTCTAATTAGGTTGCCAAGGAAATCCGTGATAGGCAATAGAGAGTTTTAGCAGACCACTCACGGGCACCGCGAACGCGTCATCATGGATGCTATATCTCGCGGTGCCCGCGACTCACGGGCACCGCGAGTCACGGTCGACGCCCCACGAGCGTCCAACGCGAGAACACCGCCGCGGGCACCGCGAGATGTTATAACCTACGCCACTTATAACCCCTTCCTATCAAAAGGCGGAAAAATGCGCATTTTCTCGCTTTTTTTGGCATTTGTTCCTTCAATCTTTCAAACAATGCACATATTTTACAAACTTTCTTCAGTAACAACTACATACCTAGTTATAATTTTTACCTCATCATTTTACTTATTCACGATTGCTCATTTTGTACGTAATTTAATTCATTCATCGTTCTTTTCAATTGACTTTATTCATTAGGTACATTCTCTTCCTCTCTTTTTCATACATATTTTATTCATTCATAATCTTCTTATGAATTTTCTTTGCACTTTGAAGAAAACAAAGGTATTGGGGGAAAACCAAAATTGTGTCTCAAAATATACCTACTGTAGGTACCTATCTTTGAAAACTATTTTGATAATTTTTTATAGAATTTCCAAAGTAAACATACCTTTGCTAAAATGTCCATAATAATGAGGGAAACTATTAGTTTGTTGGCCAACATTTGAGAACTGTCCTAAGTAGTACAATTTTCAAAAAGTAGGGTTCGAAAACGTGTCTCTTCTAAAAATTGTGGTATAGTCGGTATTGAATATTCCAACCTTCATGAATAGTGGTAATTCGACGTTTTAATTTGTTATCGAATTGATTTCAACGTTATGATTTTGCTTTCCTAGGTAGGTACCTACCTACGATTATTTTGAACAAAACTCCTAATAATATTCTTTCACGTAACTAAGTACTAACTACCTGATCGTGAATGAAACCTCAATCCAGGAAGTTTTGTCAATCCAGGAAACTATCAAGAGAATCTTCTATATCAATAATTTAATGATGATGTCCATTGAAAAACAATAGAAATGTTGAAATAAAAAAAGCCTAAATTCATCATTTTCGGGAAATTTCCAAACTTTGATGTTATGTAAACTTTCCGATAAAATATGCCTGCTAGCGCAAAAATAGTATTTTAAATAATAAATAATTACCCACTCCCTAAAATGCAGAAACTCACAAAAATGGAGACTTTTTTGCGCCAATATTTGAGCTGGAAATCCTCTTCTTATCACTATCCTACCTACTTTTAACTGCAAAAATATTTTTTGCCTAAAAATACTGTTTGCAACCAAGATCAACGTAGATAGGTGAGGTGAGAGGCAGGTGAAAATTGTAACATAAAGTTATCTTGTAGGTAGACGAACAAATCAATTAAGAAATCTCATGTTATATTAAAAGCAATAGGTATATATTTCCATTCATTTATTTTCAAATTCATTCTGGTTTCATCATTCAAATTCATTCTTGTTCCGAAAAGACGTCTAGGGACTTGTTTTCCGGAATCTGAAACAAAAATTAGTACCCGCAGGCAGTTAGCTATACTCTTCTCTCTCCAAGTACCTAGTTGAAAGTACCGGTAAGAGGGTAGTAATATGAGTATGTAAACTATGTACCTATCACACATAAATAAATTTTAATACGATTTCTTACCTCGAAGTTAGGTGGATAGGCAGTTGATTGTTCGACGGACGAATTAACCCTTATTAACCCACGGTATCTTTTTGGAAGACCAACTTTAGAACGTTTTCTTGACGGTACAAAGTGGTTTTTACCCCTACTTAATGTTCCAATGGCTACTCTAACATCTCTAGAATAGAAAAGAAGAAGAAGAAGTGTCAAAGCAACAACAACGTTGATATAATAATTATAAGTTACAAGGCGGCTCAAAATTGACATCAACACTCCAAAGGTCAGTTTCACACAATATTTTAGACCAGTTTTTCACCATTTTGCGTGATATTACTTAAAGAATCTTGTGTAAAAAGTATCTAAGATCAAGTAGAAATTGTAATTTCTACATATTATTAGTTGCTAAGTGGGTAAAAGTTGGTTTTTGTGATGGTATCTTTTTGGATACCGTGAGCAAGGGGGTTCCCAGTAGAGCCAGGTCCATGATGGGGCTTATGCTCACTTTTATTGATTTTTCTCACCCTATAACTGATTTTCTTTCTATAACTTTTTCTGATTCTAAATGAAGATTAGAGTAATAAGGAGCAGAGGAAAGTGCACTGCCTCTTCATTTCACGAGGTAAGCATTGGTTCTGAAGGGGAGGGCTCGAATAGCAACGCCAACAAGACCCCGATGGACGAAAATAAATTCGAAAGAGAATTGGCTGAATGTTTTGAAGGATTAGAAGAATTGACGTTTGAGGATGTCAACGAGGAGAGAATTGGAGAGGACAATGACCACCTGGAACGAGCCTATTCAAATGGGTTTGGCAGGGAATGGAATGGTGTTCGAAAGATTCGCATGCGCCAAATTGTGAAAGAGACCAATTTGAAACTGACGAGACTCATTTACCATCTAATTCGAAACGAAATTGAACGAGGCGACTTCTTCCTATCGCCGAGGCATAAAAAATCCGAAGCAAAATAAAGTGCAAATTATTGAAAATAAAAAACCCAAACTTGCCAAGAAAAGATCTGGGTTCCGGTAAGTTTCTTTATCAAATCATGTTAGAAGAGAAATGATTTACAGTAGAAAGATGATTAATTTTGTAATCTAATTATACATTCCTTATTCACAGTTCGAAGAAACAAAAATTTACAAAAGAAGTCGCTTTACCTAAAAACAAGCCCCACCAACCAAGCAGGAACCATCAAGATGAACCAAGCACCTACTTTATGACTATTTATGTGGGACTTGGAATGATAATTCCTTTAGGATTTGGATTGGTGCAACGATTTGTACTGGGGAAAAGTCAAAAATGTTATACCTCTATGAATTTTGACTAATTCGTGCAAATTTGAAGCCTGTTTTTTTAAAAGTTTTTTTATTTCCTAGCGAATAAAAATTTATTGAGGAAAATTTTTAGCAGAAATACTATGTTTGAGCTCGCAAAAACTTATTACTCCTCTTTTCTAATGATTTTTTTTCTCATTTCATTTTTTAAAAAATGTTTTTCCGCGTACCTATATTTTTTTACATCGAGTAGGTACCTTTTTTTACATAAGGATGTTCGTTGTTCTAAAGACTATTCTTACTAAGATTGAAGGCCATAATTTTTTTTCTTTTTCATTTGGTCGCTTGACAGACCGATTTTGGTATTTTTGCTAGCGAAGTAAAAGACTCTGATGACTAAGGTAGTCTTAGTTTAGTAGTATATTGCAGAAAATGATCGCGATGGTTTTAGTACACAGTGATGGGTTGTGATCAATTCGAGTAAACCAAGGTCTCTCAATGCGTTTATATATTCAATAATACAATAAATTTACTATTTTTTCAATTTTTTTATTCACATTTTATAATAAACTGTTCAAATGTTACAATGTTTCTTGCTATAAGGTGAACCCACCGTATCTCAGGGTGTCTTTTTGGAATCAATCAAGGGACGGAATTGACCCCCACATGCTCACGGTATCCAAAAAGATACCGTTTTGTTTTTCAAGATTACGGGCCCTGTATGGGTCCAATATTTTTTCCAATATTTTTTACGTATTTTAGGCACTAAAATGTAACAAAATATAAACAAGAAATTGGCGAGGGAGAAAATTTTTTTTCTTGGGCTAATAAGGGTTAAGTAATTCGGACGTAGACTGATGAATGATCATTAGATAGGTATTCCATGATAAAAAGCACGAATCACAAAAGCATCGTTCTGGCGTAATACACTACAGCAAAATAATTGCTATTGCAAATGAACCATTAGGTATTTCCGAAATGATTTCCACCAAAAATGAAACTCGGGCCACAAGACGACAAGACAGAAATACAGAGTTGGTGTGACGCTTGACGTTACTCTAGGTTTGTAGGGTCACGTTGATCCCCAAGAATGAAGGTTAGCATCTCACATTGCTCGTCCTAGGAGAATCTCACGGTGACGTGAATCTCACGGTGCTTGTGGCATGCTAAAACTCTCTATTAACGAGAGGGGGGAGTCCCTTGTAGGATCAGTAAACCATAACATTAGGCAATCTGACAACTTGGATGGATGACAAAATGTGGAAGTGATCAGCCATGGTCAAGATGGACTCACAAAGCTCCATTTACCCATGGATGCCAGGTCCATGCATTTTCCTGACACCACCCCATGGAATCGTTAAGTATCCATGAAACACTTTTCCCAGTAGTTAAGCTCTGGTAGGCAACTTCTTTATGGAAGTATGTTGCTTCCTACAAGAATCCGGCAGGAACTAATCCGCCAGGACCATGGCCAGGAGATTGTATGGAAGGTTTTTCATTATGCCAATCTTTGAGGTGTATCTCGCTCTTTGATCTTACAATTAAACGAACTTACCTTAAGTGAAGTTCAATTGTGATTACATGAGGCACCCAGTCCAAGGATGTCATTAACCTTGTAGCACTGTCCGGTAGTACGCATCAGCCGCTTGGTCACAGAGTATCCATGGAACACTCCTGTTCCATGAGAAAAAACCGGTAGTGCTCCATGGTGTGGAGGTAGTGCCTGCATAGAGGCTCCCCTCCACGAAATCTTCAGTTCAGAGTTTGAAGTTTTGAATGTAGTGTGGTCTTTGTAGTACAGGTATGGTGGAAAAATGGGCAGGGCAGGGTGGGAAGTGACATCTTCGGACTGGGTGCCTCATGTAATCACAATTGAACTTGACTTAAGACTAGGGTTTTAACAAGATTTCCAAGATAGACAATACTTTCCAAATTCCTTTTCCAATACAATTTCCAAGCTGTGTCTTCACCGTCAAAAATGAGTTAGATACTTTTTGTTTGTGAACTCACGTGTTGGGCCCGAAGGTATCCTCGACGATCTTGATGCGGTTTTGATGAAGGCTCCAGTCGGATGTTGATGAATCCGAACAGAGGAATGATGGGGACTACTACTCAGCAAGTTCAGGGGGTAAATGCTCTCGCACTGACCTCTTGAGAAGAGGGACAGGGAAGACTTTCGGCCGGAATGTACTCGTCGCGCAGTTGGGGAAAAAACGTTCAGCCGGGACTTACTAGTTTGAGCTCTGGGGAAGGTGTGATGGCTGCCGCAGGATCTCGAGGGTTTCCCCCTCCCATTCGTGACGTCATCCACGGCCTTCCTTTCCAATCAGGGTGCCATTCAGGTTCAGCTGAAGCCCTGCTGCTGCGGCGGACATTGGTGGTTTGTTTCACCCCCGGCATTTGTGGTTGAAGTAGGGTTCGGACGCCTATGGTGGAGGACGGCGTCCTTATCGTAGGGGGGCGGACCATGCCCCTGTAGAGCTGGCCCAGATTACCCCTCCACAGTCCTTCGCCGCAGGTGGCTCTGTGGGGGCGGCATCTTGGGGTTCAGGAAGGGAGGTGTAAACCTAACCCCAGCCCCGTCACCTTGTTGGTTTCAGTGAGCAGGGGCTCACAGTAATGAGAGCTACCAATTTTTCTGAGCTATATGATAAATTTATGTATATACTGCATACGCGCATTGCTTTTTGATATAACCCCCCCCCCCCCCCACCAACATTTTGTTAGTAAACTATCTGAGAGTAAACATACGGGATTTCAGGTCGGTAGGACGAATAATAGCAGAGTTATAATGGAAAATGTACGAAAAAACAGGGCCTGGGACATAAAACAATTTTTATAAATTTTATTAAACATTTTTTAATATACCCCCACTCATATATTTTGTCATTCAACAATCTGAGAGTATACATACGAAGTCGTAGGTCGATAGGACGAATAATAACGGAGTCATTGCAAAAATTGTACGAGAAAACGTGACTTGAGCACAGCACTCAGGTATCACCTCCAACCCTCGTTTAAGGGTGATCACCTCTCGCGGGTTAATTCAACTTTATTTGAATCTCAATCGATCTGAAGTTCAGGCATAGAATGAGTTTTCACTGGAACGTTGGAAATACGATAAAAAACCAGGACTTTTCAAAAATAGAACACCTGTATTATATTATTATTGTTTTCATTTAACATGGAAGTAACATTACAATGTGTATGTTTAAAAGAAATAGGAACATGATTTTGGAGTCATTCAAGGAAGTACATTAGGACCAATACTATTTTTAATATATATAAATGAAGTAGCACATTTAGATTTACCTAACTCGAAATTATATTTATTCGCTGATGACACAGCAGTACTCTGTGAAGGTGACACTAGGGAAAACGTTTTCAGCAACGCCAATCAGGTAATAAATCAAGTAGGGAAATGGTTTCTCAAGAGTTATCTCACATTGAATGCTAACAAGACCAAACTGATAGTTTACGGAGGAAATAAGTCACTAATTGAGGAAAAACACTTGAAAATCACCCTGCACCCTGTGAATCGATAGAAAGAGTTGCAAGGCATAAGTATCTGGGGCTAGTTTTGGATGAAGAGCTTAAGTGGAAGCCCAATATAGACTATACACATGATAAGATTAGGAAATTTATATATATATAAGAAACGGAATTGGCCCAGAGAAAAGTGTTTTTAAAAAGCGATTTTTATTCACAACACAAAAGTTATTAACAACACAAGTTTTGATGTTGCACGGAGCACGAAGTAGACGGGCGTAATGACGGACAAAGACTGACTGCTCGGGTCTTACAGCGAGCTGCTTATATAGCGTCTAGCTGCTGATTCAGCAGCTAGGCATTATTTGAAATGATGGAGGGAAAGGTTATACATAACTCCTCCCCCCTAAGCTAAATTTTGGGGATACAAAATTTTAAACATTCGTGTTCCGTGTTACAGCTTGAGATATTAGCATATAAGTAACATTATCGTTAACCTTGAATGATAATTACAGGGATTAACATAGAACGATTAGTATTATAACTAACACACATAACATAGAACATAAAATGATAGTTACGGAGATACAATGAATTTTACATAAAGAAATTATAAAATAGTGACATTATAACTGAATACTGCATGGCGGGCACGATGTTGTCGCACTGTGCAGTATTGTGGCATTTTGAATATTGTGTAGGCATTCGGCGTTAAACGTTCACGGAGAGGGTCTTTCTGTGTTTACGATATTGAATGAAGATGTGGATTGCAAAGGAGGCTAACATTACATACAAAAGTACCGACCAAAGGCTGGGCATTGCCACATCGGAGAGGGAGAGACTTTTGATTGGTCTTGCGTCTTCTAGTCTGACATGTGATAAGTCTAGGTTTCTTAGGTAAATTTCGGTTTTGGGCGATTGTTGATGTGAGATTTGAAGTTTAATGTTCCTGACTATTAGAGGGGTTCCTGATACACTCCTATGAGCAGCGAATAGGGTACGGTTGTGATAGGAGACATCCTTGTTGCTGGGTTTCAGGAGATACACTCCCTGCAGGTTGTACAACTCTTTACCGAGTTCGGAGGTAGCGCTGAGTACGTCCCCAAATGGGAAAACAAGTAAGTACTGGTTTATGGTTGGTAATAGGGTTATATAATTTGACGGGATGGATAATTTCGTGTACTCGCAAGATTTAGTAGAGCTCGTCTGTAGGAATTCGGTCTCGCACTTAGGGTCTGTTTCTGTAGTGAAATGACTGGGACACAAATGGTAAGAATGGCTTGCTGGGCAGATGTCTCGCAAAGCGATTACGTCGTTCTGGGTTTTTAGATAGTAACGGACGGTGGGGACAATTGTCATGTAACCCGATTCGAGATTAGTTGGCAAGGATTCCAAATAGTACAGATCAAAAAGTCGGGGATCGACAATTGGAATGTCTAAGAAATATATTATTTCGTTAGTTCCTACGAAGCATTGAACCTTGATGTGGGATTGGATTTCAAATAGATTTTGATCGGTGTGGTCCAAAAATCGGGCCCCATAAAATTCTGTTAGTCGGTTTAATTCTTGTTGTAATGAGTCCGAGTCGAGGATGCTAGGGTGAAGTTTACCCAATCCGCAAAATGTGAGGGAATTTTCGATATCTTGCACTACTGTTAACAGGAGACCTAAACAGATTTGGAAATGTTCGAGCAGGTCGTTGGTAGCTCGTATATGTGTGATTTCACCAACTTTCATGTTTTTAAGGGCTTCTAACTCTTTGGACAGCTGTAAGTTATTATGATTTATAACTTCCATTGTTTCGTTGAAGTTTTGGGCAAATGCTAGGTTAATAGAATATTGGGAGTTAACTTGAGTCTGGAGGTTTTCTTGATTTTTTTGTAGGTGGCTGATTATCTTACTATATCTTTCATCATCTTTAGCGTCCATATTACCGGTGACGAACTTTATTAAAGAACCTATGCCATCAACAAGTCCTCTCCTTGATCGTTTTGTGTTACTCAATCTAAGGTTTTTGAGTTTATTATCTATGGTTTCCAAGGTATGGTTGATGGTAGTGGAGAGCATATCTGTTCTTTCAAGGTAGGATCGTTCCGAGCGGATGACGTTAGTCAAGACTTGTTTATACTGTTCACGAATGTTAAGGATCTTTGAGGTCAGTATGTTTAAGTCGTAAAAATGCGTAATAGTATGGTATCCGTCGACAATCCTGGCGGGTTTCAGTCTGACAAGAAGTAGTCCAGGGTTTGATGTAATGTTGGTCGTATCTAGCTCCATCGATGGTGAAAGTACGGTCAAGAGTCTGAAACAAGTGTTAAAGTAGAGAACCCTTGAGGATCTCGGAACACATTTGCTGACGCAGATGGGGAATATCGTCTTGTGAGAACGAGAGGTTTCCCCCTTGCGATAAGGTTTTAGCAAACTGACACAAAAAGACTCCACAATCGTCGGAGTTCGTTTGTTGAGGGACGTTAGTCAAATGTATCGTTTCCCAATTTTCTGAATCAAGCAGGGTTCCTCTTTTTTCGAGATATGCGAAAGCCAAGTAGGATTGTATGTTCTCTAGAATTTCCTTGGCATAGTTTTCTGCCGTCTTGTTTTTTATTCGTTGTTGAGAGAGAGAGTCTAAATAGAAGATTTGTTTTTTCTTTATGTTTATCGCTACTAAGCTCCAGTGGTTTACTTTATGAATTGGTACGATAATCAAGTCTTTAAGGAAAATATCGGACCTCTGAGTGAATTTCCTCGTGTTGTCATAGCCACCGATTTCCAATGCTGGGTATAAGAAAGAATTAAAACAGAAGGTCGAGAGAGATTGTTTGACGTTTCTACTCCTTTCGTCTATCAATTCCATGTAGAAATTCACTATCATGTCGTCAAGCCAGTTTCCTGGTTGTAAAGTGAGGAGATTTCCCCTAGTGATTCTGAGACCGAACTTGTGCGCGAGCGTTTCTGAGGAAGGGAGATTTTTATTCCAAGCATTCTGAATTTTGGTTTCATAAAATTTCCGGGGAGTTTTAACATTAGACATGTGGGTTTTTTCCTTCGTGTTATGGTGACGGGTTATCTTGATGGTTTTGAGAACAGGGTCAATTTCGGTAACTTCTTCTTTGTTGAATTTTGCCTTGGTTTTGCTTTGGCGTTGAACGTTTTTTATGAATACTTCAGAGGGAATGTTAGGTGGATCAGTCCGATTCGTGTTTTTGTTTTCTACAGCCTTCTCTTTTTGTTCTTGAAATTTCGCAGTCATATGTGCGTATAGGGCTTTAATTTTATCTTTATGTTGATTAAGATAATCATGGACGATTATTTTATTTACGTCAATGTCTGATAAAGGCCTATTGTTGATGTGACCATAGAGTAATTCGAAGGGGGTTAATTTAGATACAGAATGGATGGAGTTATTATAGGCAATGATGGCGTAATTCATTTTTGCTCGAGTATTGGAACCTTTAAACTCTTTTTGGTTGTTGAGGAGCCTCATATGTTCAATTAACGTGGAATGGAATCTTTCGATTATTCCATTGGACTCAGGATGTTGGGACGAAATGAAATGGATATTGATTCCATGTAGTGCCAGGAATTCTTTCACTAAAATGCCCTGAAATTCGGCTCCATTGTCGGAAATTACGCTTGTGGGGAGTCCGTGGTGTGCGAAGAATTTTGTTAGGCCATTCACGATTTCGATACTGGTAGAAGAGTTTATAGGGTATGCTTGTGCATAACGTGAAAAAGCGTCGATTATTGTGAGAAATTTAGAATTTTCAATGGTAAATTTGTCTATATGGAGGATTTCTAGGGGGCGTGACGGAGTAGGAGTGACGTTGTACTTTAATTTGAGTGGCGTTCGTTCGTATTTGCAAGTCAAACATAATTCGCAGTTGTTTATGAATTTTTGTATGCTCGTCTTCAGGTTAGGCCAATAGTATTCTCGTTTTAATCGTTCGTAAGTCTCTTCTATACCACGGTGGTTCGTGTTTCCGTTATGGTATTTGGAAATTAGGTTAACCTGTTCTGACTCTGGCTGAATGTCGATTAATCGTTTGTCGTACTTAGTGAGGTTGATTTCGGAGTGGGTGAAATGGGTAGTGACGACCTTCACTAGTCGTTCGTATACGTTTGATTCGAAATAGATGCCGTATTTTACCTTCGGATAGACATACTCCTTCATGAATTTGATCACCTCGGATTCGAAAGTCGAGTCGTGCAATCTAACCGTAATTCGTGTTTTGGTGCCAAAAAGTTTCTCTATCTTTGGGGGATCCAAGACAGGGTGGTTTACTACTATTAATATAATTTGGTTTGTGCAGTGATTGATGGGCAAGTCACGGATGGGGATTGTAGCAACGGTGTTCCCAAGGAAATTAGAGTGAACCGTTTGTCCAGAATCAGTATGTTTGGAACAGGTAGAAGCAGTTTCCCCTCCCTCCATAGGATCAACGTTCACGACTACTGAATTGTCATCATCGTCAGAGTGTGTGGATTGGGCAAGTTGACGGACCGAATGTAGGTTAATGGCTCCAGGATGTGGTTCTGGTTGAATTCTGGAGAGTGCATCGGCATTGGTGTTAAGGGTACCCTTCTTATAAATGATCTCAAAATCATAGGCTTGTAGTTTGGTTTTCCAGCCGAACAGTCGCGAACTGGGCTCTTTGTGAGAAAAGAGCCATTGTAGGGGGCGGTGATCGGAAAAAATTGTAAACCTACGACCGAAAAGGTACGGTCGGAAGTAGCCGACAGCCCAAACGATCGCAAGTAGCTCTTTCTCGATAGGGGAGTATTTTTGTTCTGAGTCATTGAGTGTGCGGCTGGCGTAAGCGATAGGTAAGTCCGCGTTGTCTGTGACTTGACTGAGAACGGCCCCTAATGCAAAGTTACTAGCATCTGTCGTGAGGCGGAAAGGTTTAGAGAAGTCGGGGTACTGAAGGATGGGGTCGTTGGTTAGGAGGTCTTTGCATGTCTCGAAACATTGTTGGTACTCAGGGTCCAGTGTGTTGATGGCCACACCTTTTTTCAGACATTTAGTCATAGGTTTAGTTATGTTAGCAAAGTCCTTGATAAACTTGCGGTAATAACCGAGTAGACCTAGGAATCCCTTGATTTCTTTAGTGGTAGATGGGATAGGATAGTTTTTTATGGCGGAAATTTTATCGGGGTTTGGTTTGACACCTTGGGGAGTTACAATATGACCAAGGTAGGCTACTTCTCGTCTAAGGAAATCCGTTTTATCCATTTGGATCTTTAAATTAGCAGTCCTTAGACGTTTGAAGACTGCCTCCAACCGATGGATATGCTCCTGTAAGCTGGTGCTGAATACAATAATATCGTCCAGGTAAACGCAACAATGTTCGTTGGCGATACCGCGGAGGATATTGTCCATAACACGTTGGAACGTGCTTGGGGCATTGCGCAACCCAAAGGGAACGCGCGTCCACTCGAGATGTCTGGTCGGAGTGCTGAAAGCCGTTTTAGGAATGCTTTCGGGATCCATTTCTATTTGGTGGAAGGAACTTTTAAGGTCGATAGTGCTGAAGTATTGACATCTCCCGAGTTTGTCAAGTAACTCCGAGATCTGTGGGAGCGGATATTTATCCTCTATTGTTTTCTGGTTAAGTCCACGAAAATCTACGACAATTCGGAAACTTTGTTTCCCGTTACTATCTTTCTTTTTTGGAACGATCCAAATTGGGGCGTTCCACGGACTCTGGGAATTTCGCACGATGCCTTGTTGGAGTAGCTCCTCCATTTGTCTATCTAGTTCTTTTAAGTGAATTTCCGGAAATCTGTAATTTTTGGTATAAACGGGTATCTCGTCTGTTGTACGGATGACATGTTTAACATCGCTAGTAAAACTCAACGGCGTACCTTCCTGGTGGAATATGTCGGAGTATTTAGTTACAAGGTTTATGATGGCGGATTTTTCTTCCTCGTTCATATGACTGAGGCGAAGAAGACTGACGTCAAATTTGAATTTAGGCCTTTCGAAATTATTTAGGTTTGGACTCTCTGTATTGGGTATTGCGCCTATTTCTTCCACCGTCACTGGAGAGGATTGAACAAATTTTGCAGGAGATTCGCTGGTGTTTAGGGCATGGACGTAAGTCTCGAAATTCCTAACTCTAACTAGACTTTGAGGGATTTCTATACTACCTGATTTGTGGTATGGGACAATGGCGTACCCATTTTCCAGATTATCGACTGTCAGGCGAATTTGTTGGATACACCTGCTGTCAATGTTGTGTACCTCATCTAGTTCGAGGTTCAGAAACTGAAGGGGAATTTGGATTCGTGGGGTTTTAAGTAGGTTTTGCTGTAAATCTATCGAGGCTTCTATAACTTTCAGATTTTCTACTCCGAGGAGAAGATCAAATCTGGAGTGGAATTTAAAGACATTGAATTGCAACTGTAGGTCGTTTACATGAAATAGCTCGCTACATGGTACCGTGGCGCTAGATGCAGCTAGGGATGTTCCATGTACGGTTGTGACCAAAAAGGGGTGTTTTTCGGATTGAACGGAGAAATATTTTTTGGCTATTTCGGGGTTAATGAAACTAGCGGAACTTCCTGTATCTATGAGAATTTTAAGGTTAAATTGTGGCAAAACTATAAAGGGCAGTTCGCTAGTGGGGCGACAGTTTAGCGTCATTAAGTCGTATACGACGGGTTGAGGCTGATTTCCTCTAAAAAATGTTCTTGGGGATCTGGGACCTCATCAGTTTGATATTCAGTTTCTGGATCGTATTCTTGGGTGCCTAAATTCTCAAGCTCCTGTACGTCAGGCTCCTGCAAAGGCATGAGTTGATGCTCCCCTAATTGTTCTGTACCACTGGTGTCTATATTGTGGAAATTTGGATTCGTTGTCTGCCATGACATTGGCGTCCACTGTTTTTGATAATTTTGGTTTGGTTGGGGGTTCTTATTAAATTGGTTAGTTTTACTGAATTGATTGTTTGGGTTTGGGCCCGATGGTTTTGGAGGATTTCCTTTGTTCATCGGTCCAGAGCCAAAACGGGGATTTTGGAATTGGTTTTGACGTGGGTACCTGAAAGGGTTGTTTTGAAAGTTCGGGTTGTAACCTTGGAACGAAGGCCTTGGTGAATTTTGGAAATAGGGATTCGTTCGATTTTGAGCGTTATTGTGGGACGGCTTTTGAAACGGCCCAGAGCTTGATTTAGGGCGAGTATTTGTGGTTGACAAGAGTTGATAGTCATTGGTCATCCACCCTAAAGCGGTGTTTAAATCAGCCGGTTGTCGGGTTCGAAGGACGCTACCAAGGGGTTCCTTTAAGTGTAAGAGGAAACACCTTAGTGCCAGGGCTTCGTAATGCCGTGACATGATAACCGCGTGACGAGGATCATGGGCATTAAGGTAGGCAATAATTTTGTTCAACGTTTGTCGAACCCTACTGTGGAATTTGAACGGACTCTCTTGATCTGATTGCCGTAAGTTGGTTAGGTCGATGTTGAGGGTAAAAATATCCCTCTTATCTGAGTAGGCGTTAAGCAGCGCTTCTCTCAGTTGGGGGTAACTCGTTATATTTACAGAGTTGAGTGTGGTGGAAGCTGGAGGATGAATTTTGGCTTTAATGCCTGCCAAAAGCATTACATTTTGAAAATCATCAGGGTTCAAATTGTTGAAGAACCTATCCTGTAATTTTTTGGTGATATCCAAGAAATTACTCAGCTCTTCGGGCTCACCCGAAAAAACTGGGATCAGATCTAGGTGTTCTTTCCTCAGAATCGGAGCACCTGGTCGATTTTCGGGGCCATCGCCACCCTGGTTTGCTAAACGCAACAGATTGAGAGCGGCAGTAGCCTCGTTCATCCTAGCTTCCTGTCTGGCAGCTAGTTCGCTCTGACTGGCAATAACTTGTTGGGCGGTTTCCAGTGTTTGTGTGAGGCGGGCAATTTGCGCCTCTGGGGTCTCGAATTGAATGTTACCTCCTTCAGCCATAGTAAAAGGATTATTTACTGTTTCAAAATTCAAGGAATTTACCGGTTCAGATTTTTCTAAGGTTTCGGATTGGACGTCCCGATGGAGGATTCCTAAACGGTGGACAATCCTATCGGTGACGTAACGTTTAAAATCCTTAGGAATTTTGAAAGTTCAACTGGTGCCAAATACACAATTTTGCCAATAATTGAATGTAAAAACGGGACAGACAAAAATATCCTTAATGCTAAGACAAACAGGTGAAATGAATTATCCTTAATGCTAAGACAAAACAAAAAAAAAAATAAAAATTAAAAGTTGTTATCTTGTAATGCGAAGAGGAAGGTCGTGGCGTGTGCTCAGGTCTTGTTCTTAGAATTGAGCTACGGGCGTCTCGGCTTCACAGAAGGAATGTGTTTAGGTTTGCGTTTGCGTTTGCGTTTGCTTGATAAGGCTCACCTGGTTGAGTCCTGGATTGAAAGTAGGTAGGTACTTACTTCGATGTTTAAATTGGAGCGAAAATTGGCTCGATTTGAAATATAATTATCCTTTTCAGGAAGAAATTTTCTGATTTCTTTATAAAGTTTTGTTTAAAGTTTTTCTTTGATATCTTTGTAATTATTTGGAAGTTAAAGATTCTATCTTAAGAATCGGAGAGAGACAAGTTCCGTTCGATATTTGTTCTTTACGGATACTTGCGATTTTACTTGTGTTGTTGTGTTGTCGTGTCCGTTGAAGTTCAATGGAAACAAGTTCTGTTCAGATGTTCGTTCTTTGCAGAGACTTGGAATCTACGAAGAGTTGAAGTGAAATTACTTACAATAGGACGAAGTACATTCCGATCCGTATTGTAAGGAGTCAGCCTTGAGTCGTTGAAGATGCACTGGTCACTTTTCACTGGTCACTGGTAGAACGTAGGTCTTCGTTTTATTTCCACGTATTCGTCGTCGGAAAAAAACTACGTCGGTACGACTGCGCCAGAAACGGAATTGGCCCAGAGAAAAGTGTTTTTAAAAAGCGATTTTTATTCACAACACAAAAGTTATTAACAACACAAGTTTTGATGTTGCACGGAGCACGAAGTAGACGGGCGTAATGACGGACAAAGACTGACTGCTCGGGTCTTACAGCGAGCTGCTTATATAGCGTCTAGCTGCTGATTCAGCAGCTAGGCATTATTTGAAATGATGGAGGGAAAGGTTATACATAACTTATATTCTACAATGTTAGACACACGCTCCCGAAGCAAACAATAAAACTTATATATTATACCACGTTGCAATCAGTATTGCATAATTGCTTGGGGAGGAACGTATTCCACCCATATAAATAAGTTACATGTTCGGCAGAAAATTATCATAAAAATGATGTTGTCATTACCACGTAGGACCCCTTCCGTAGACTTATTTGATATTGCTAAGGTATTTACTATTAGACAACTTTATGTGAAAAATCTACTATTGCAATTCTTTAGGACACCCAACATAATTGAATTTCTCGAAGGGATCCGAAATACGATACTAGATATGCTGCCGCAGGGAATGTAATTGGCCCTAGACCTAGACTGACAACGCACAGCCCGATCTTCATTCTACATTTGTTACATCGAGAAATTGTTTGTAGCATGAAAAGTCCCCAGAAGTTCACTAGACCAAAATACAAAAAAACGCAAGTGTTAAGTTGGCTAGTTACAGAATGGGGCTTTAAATAATTATATAATATTTAAATAATTTAATAGGAGGCTATTAAACAGCATATATGAATAGGAGACTATTAAAGCTTAGAGATGATTAAAGTTGGAGAATATTAAATTAAGTTAGGTAGTATAAGTTAGAGATTATCAAAATGCGTCCTTTTTCTGACCAATCATGTATTGTTTTGTAATTTACTTATTACAGTAATTGTGTAGTAGACATCAATTTATTTACCGATATGGAGCGATTTTGCAAAGATCCTACCGTACAACACGTGCCAAGCCTAACGTCGGGTAGGAAATCTGAGCGAATCGCATCCCTTCATGCATTTATATTATTGTAAAAGTGTACAAAATGGCGAATATAAACATATCTATCTATAAATAAATTTAAAAAAAAAATTCTCAACCTTTTTACCGAATTAATCAAACTTTCAACATGTTAACAAAAAAAATGACTGAGGAGGGAAAAGTACTTAATAAACTGGTAGTAATCAGGGAACGCATCTTTACATCAAATAATCAAGTCCTAATAAGGCTGGAAGTGGTGAATTCATCTGACAAAAACAAGTACCTAGTTCGTTTTATGGTTGCGAGTTTGTTTCTTGCTGATGGGTTGTGAGGCGCTACGTTCGAACCATGGATTTTTCCTGTATCTATAATTTCCTGTAGACTACTACATCCGAATATTACAGTCGTAAGACGTATTAATGAATGCAAGTTTCTCACAAAACAAAAATTCTTTCGTTTTTACGAAGAGGTAAATGCTAAATGCATGTCCTATAGAAGTAAAAACCGTACTAAATGTCTGATGAATTCATCTTACTGCACGAAGCAATATTGGAAAAAGCTGAATTGAGTCAATCGATAAAAAACACTACCAACACAATACCAGTCCAATTATGAGTAACAGATAATGTCATCCTATCATCATCGGTAAATATGTACTTATCTACCCACCTAACAAATTTGACAATCACAACTTCCCTCATGCTACAGAAAAAAAACCAACGAATTACAAAACAATTACAATTACAATAATTTACAATTACAAATACATATACAAATACATACTTAATTAAAATTACAAAACAATTACAATTACAATAATTTACAATTACAAATACATACTTAATTAAAATTACAATAACATACTTGTTGGAGGATGCAAATATTAAAATAAAATATGATGGTAAACGGAACAAACCGAATAACATTTCATACCTACTGACTTGCCAAGAACACCGGCTCGATTCTGAACATAAATAATTCAACAAATAACAAGTTCAACACAATTTTGACTAGTTTTGAAAGGATGGGAAGGGTAAGGGCCCCCGAAGGGGAAGATACATCGACCTATCAATGAATAATAAATTATAAATTTAGTCCGAGGTCTCAGCGAATGCGTGACAATCATTCAACAACTTTTCCTAAAAGAGCTCACGTAAACTTGAGTGTAGAGATAAATTAATTATGTCAACTTTATTGGGATTTGGGTCCAACAGCAAAATCCTCCTCTTTCACCAAATTTTCGAAAAATTTATTTTTCTCGTCAGGGCTCAGAGGATGAGTTTAGGTTAGAACATCAAACCACGGTCGGGAATGAAGAGGTTGTATAAACCAGGAACACTAATCATGAAATTGGTGTTAAGAAACTTGACTATTATAACTAAAATTTGGAAAAACACAATAACATCAGGCTTTAATATAATAATATTGGTAAAACAAAATAAGACGGTCAGAAAGACACAACAACAATAATAATGACTAGAATGGATAAGAGAATGGATAGATGATAAATTAATTAGAACGTACAGGGAAAAGCGATATGAATGAATAGAGAGAACAAGAAATAAAATTGTAGCAAATTAGGGCCCAGGGACTCTTTGAATTGTTGAAAACATTTCAGTCGCAAATCTATATTCTCGTCGGAAGTTGGATTCATCGGAATCAAGATGGGCTAATTTTTCGAGCGATTTTGATTTCGGGAGGCTTTGTACAACATGAAACCGGCGAGAGCACCAAGGCCTGCACCAACTCCCAACATTATCCAGTCCGTACCACTGAGGTCATCTGCGAAAATCAAAACATAATAATCATGGTTAACTCCTGAGTTCAAGTAGTAAGTACATAGTAATTCTAATTCCTCCTCATTCTGAAAAATCCTTCGCAGCTCAAGTTCTTGCTGTATTATAAGTAGGTAGTAAGTCTAGTAGCAACCAGCTCGAGTCCCCGCTACATTGCAATAAGTGCTGAATCCCTGTTACAACGATTGCAAACTAGAGATGGGCGAAACGGCTACATTTGCGTATTAGGTTCCACCATTACTGCTCTGCGAATAGGTTACAATAACCTGTTATTCATTAATAGGTTATCTCAAGGACCTTCTCAAAAGCTCATTCCGATATACGTTCCAAGGTATCGTTTCTTTGATTTCTACTTTTCGCTCCCTACTACGTTCATTTGTTTATCATATTATTCCATTCCAAAGTACCATTTCGTTGATTACTAGTTTTCATTGATTACTAGTTTTCGTTTCCTAAGTAGGAAAAAAAATTGAAACATAGTACTATGTTGAATTTTCTATCAAGTTATTCCTGACATAATTACATGATAGCGTATCACTCTTCTTCAAAAAAAACCAAGCTATTGTTCTGGCTCACATATTTTGGAGCCTTCCCTGTAACGTTATAAAATGGGTTATTTTGGTAATAGGTTCCAGCATTAACGTTCAAGCATTAACGAAACCTGGTAATAGGTTATTTCTGTTACATTAAGAACCACCCATGTCTACAGGAAAGTGACTCGTGTTCCCCAAGTGAAGCCTAATTAACTTTAGTTGCCGAATTTTTCTTTTCATCTAACCCCTATTCTAAAATAAAAGTGGAAAATGTGGGAAGGAAGGAGGTCATCGGCTGCTGTCGTTAAACAAACATTGTTGGCTCTGGGTGAGTTTGATATTTAACCAGCCCCAATGAAGCGACCTTACTAGATATCGGATTATTGAGGTAGGTAGTTAATTAATTAGATAGGGATGAACCTCCGGCGCGTGAGCCACCGATAATACGTTGAGTGCGAGTCATGAGCCTGGCGCATCAAAGCAGTTTTTCCTGGGGTGCTGATCACACGCCTGGCCTGAAAAAGACTTTAGCGACCTCTTCGTGTTACCCTTCACGTTAGGTTGACTAAAAATGTTGTCTATTGACCTTCAGCACTCCATGACATTGTTGTTTACTTGCATGAATTCGGGTTCAAAGAACAGTTTTACCATAGGTACAGCACAGTTGCTTGAGTTACTTACTTATAAAGCCTCTACGTTTTATTTTTACATCCACTCTGAACATAAACTATATTCGTAAACAGTTGGCAAAAACCCAACTATAGACATGCCAGAATTTTGGAAAAAAATAAAACCAATAATAACCATGACACGCCAGGTGCGTGATCAACATGGCGGGTGAGGAAATTGGATATAACATCATAGAAGTCTACTTCACTGTGCTGACACGCGCCTGGCGCGTAAGGTGCCTAAATCCAATAATATGATAATTTATGGACAAATACATCATTAGTCATCAAAGTAATCATATTTGGGATGTGTTAGGTATTCTAAAAAAAAACCGTTCAGGTTGATAGGGAACATTGGCAGATTTGATTCCAAATTGAACGTGTTAAAGTTGACGACAGGAAAGGTAAGTGAAAAGCAGAATGAGGTTTGAGGTTAATAGAGAAATTATCAAGTCGGTTGAGTGGGTTGGAATGGATGTGGAAGCTCCGAATTTTGGGTTTTATATATCCCAGGTAGGTGAGAGTGGGAGAAGGTGCAAGTGCTACTCTCCTCTCTATCCGTCATCTACCAAAGTTCGGATATCCCCCATTTTTTTTGGTTTACTATTTTCAATAATGAACCTTTGGAGTCGACCAAGAAAAAATTTTTTTAACCCCCCCCCCCCCCTCAAATTTTGTTGGTTTACGTTTCAAGGTAAGTACGTAGAATCCAAAAATCGAATAAAAATTTGGCCGTCCGTCCGCCGTATGCGGCACTTTCCCCACTTAGCATTGACTGATTTTGATGAAATTTGGTAGGTAGGCTCCATTTGGGGTCTAGTTGTGCCCCGAAGATTTTGGTTGATGTAGGTCACTTCTAAGGGTAGAAAAATGAGGTTTGAAATCTTGAAAACGCCCTAACTCAAAAAATTTTGATATAAAGATATTGTTTTTCCATCAATTTTAGATAATAAATTTTTAGAACTTTCTGAGACCACGCGGACCCCTGCAGGACAAACCTTTCGTTCTCTATGAGAATTTAAGGGTTTACGGTAGTTTAAGGGGACTTACGATAAATAAGAAAAACGAGTGTGAATCGCAAAAGAGGCCTAATCTCCGTTCAAATGTTAGCTGACTGAAATGCGATCGCTGTTTTTCTTCAAGTTGGTTGGTGGTAACAATGGCTAAGCCGTGTTCTTTTCAGACGAGTGATCTATATAGAAAAATAATAAACCTTTGTGTAATAATTTGCAGCGTTCTTTATTCGTAAAGATAAATAAGCTAGAAGGAAGTCAAGACGCCTAAATAAGTTCATTCTACTATGACCTAAACCAAAATTCCTGTCACCATAATGAAGAAAAAAACGTCTGCCAAGTGGGTGTGGCACATAGCTTCCTCGTATCCATAACCCGATTACATATATGATCCGATGCATAGTAGTTAATCTCAAAACACCAATTTCTAAGTTCCTTTCACTACCCTCATAGGGGACCATCTACACGCTAATCTGGTCAATCCTAGAAAATTTCATCAAATTCGAAAGAAAAATGTAAATGTTATGGCTGTTACAAGGATTTTACGTATGCGCATGCGCAGTGGGTACTGTCGTTCCGAAGGTGGTGATTTTCATAGAGGACCATCTAAATACTAATCTGTAACATCCCTGAAAATTTCATTGAAATCGGACGGAAAATGTGGAAGTTATGGCTGTTACAAGGAATTCACGTTCGCGCAAGCGCAGCGGCTACTATCAGTCCGGGGGTAATGAATTTTATAGGGGACCATCTAAAACCCAATTTGCATAATCCCTAAAAATCTCATCGAAATCAGGTAGAAAATTTGGAAGTTATGGCCGTTACAAGGAAATTCACGTTTGCGCATGCGCAGTGGCTACCATCATGTGGAAGGTAGTGATTTTCATAGGGGACCATCTAAATACTAATTTGTAACATCCCTGAAAATTTCATTGAAATCGGATGGAAAATGTAGAAGTTATGGCCGTTACAAGGAATTCACGTTTGCGCATGCACAGTCGCTTCTATCATTCCGGGGATGATGATTTTCATAGGGGACCGTCTACACACCAACCCGCACAATCCCTGGAAATTTCATAGAAATCGGACAATAACTTCGTATAGTTATGCGCGTTACAAGGAATTCATGACAGACAGACACACAGACACAGAACCAAAATTGTTCAGAAAGGTCTAAAACGCAAAACGCGAGTGAAAATTTTGATTTTGTAGAACTTTTTTTTTCGTCCTTGAAAAGTGAAAACAAAGCTTCCGCTACCTTGGTAGACTCGGAAGCAATACACAGGGTTTAAAGGCAAAGCAGTAGTACTCACAATTCGAGCTGGTTACTATCTCTGTTTACAACTTAGGAGTACATTCAATTCACATCTGAGTAAGAAGTTGGTTGTTGAAAATTCAACATGAGACGAAGACATTACAAGCAGGAAAGTAGGAAATGTCGACGTGGTAAGTTTGTGCGTCCCCTCTATTTTGAGCGCTACCTAATCGAGATTCTTTCTTACTGGTAAAGAAGATTTGTTGAGACTTTATAATCGATTAATACACAAGGAAAATAGAGAAATGATAAGGCAGTGATAAGTGCTGAAACGCATCCAGCCCCTTATCTCATACTAACAGATGTCTCTTAGCTCATGTTCCTAGCTATCTTTAAAATGAACTAACAAACCACAGGTGTGAGATCATTGTCTCCAGAGTTCTTAATGATGCTTCACCCCGCTTGTATTAGGTACTGACTTAAAGTTTAGATTGGAGCATTATGTTTCCAAAGTGAAAAACGCTGCAAATGAGGAATTTCACCAAGTCGGAATTTCCTATTTTTGACCCCAAAATCGGATTCAGCACCTCGAAAAACCCCCTAAGGCAAACTTTCAGCCCAAACGTCCTAATTTACGAATAAATAAAACAGTGTAGAAAATACGAACGTTTAAAAAACACCGGGAAAATGACGTCATCCTGGAATAGTTCATTTATGGCCGCTTGAAGCGCTGAGATCGAGAAATCTATAGTCCCCAGATGCAAAATTTAACGAAACAGTAAAGTTCGAAATCGAAAAACTGAAGAAAAAAATAGAAAAAGCAAGATGGGGAAAATTAGGTTTCCCCTGTTTTTGTTTGATAACTTTTCACTTAGAAAACACGATTTCGTTGTCCCATCGAGCAACACTGGGAGGAGACGGCGATCCAAACAGCCCAATCAGCGAGCGTTCCCGCTCCACGTCCGTTTTCCCGGTTAGTTTTGAAATCAAAAATTTTGATTGTCTCCCAAAAATAACAGGAGACTTATTTTCCGAAATCAGCCCGATTTTCATCTATCCCACACCATTAACTATTCAGGAAAAATGCAAACAGAATTCGGTGAAATTCCTCATTAGATGAAATTGGAGAATGGAATAAGAAAGTACGTATTTTGCCTCGGATACTAGCCCGCAATACACCAGGGACTTGGAGAGGTCGGTAATGTAGATGATTGCGGATGATAAGCGAACTAGCACGGGGCAAAGCGATGCAAGGCAAGCAGTTCAAAAAAATGAATTTTTCGGGACTGTTTAGAGTGAGATGCGACGATCGGCGGGTGGCGGGGGGTCATCGCGGTGTCAAGTATTACCATACCCCCACTACCTCACTATCAGCTATAGCAAACAGTCAAGGAACTGTTTTGTGACCTTGAAAGCACAGAAACTTGGAAGATGAGCCATGGATACTAAATAACCCATGCATGGCAAGACATAACATATCCATCCAACCACATTATCTCAAGGAAGGAAAACTTAGTTTTTTCGCCACAGCAAATAGCGGCTGCCTGGCGCTGACGTGTCCCATTCCCGATTTTACTGTACCTAATCGTTTTTCTTGTTGATAGGTTGGAAATAATTGCATATTGTAGAAAGGAGGTTTAACATCATATGAGGTTTAAATTCAGAGTCTCCCTTTTTTGGTTTATTATTTGAAGAAAAAAAGTGGGTGTGGCACATAGCTTCCTCGTATTCATAACCCGATTGTATAGATGATCCGATTCATAGTAGTTAATCTCAAAACACCAATCTCTAAGTACCTACCTTTCACTACCCTCATAGGGGACCATCTACACGCTAATCCGGACAATCCTAGAAAATTTCATCAAATTCGGATGAAAAATTAAGTGAGTAGATGTATGTGATTGGATCAAAAATATTCTTAGCCTCGACTGGGATTCGAACCCGCGATCCTTAGAGCACAAATCAAGACTCAATCCTCTGCGCTATTGAAGCCTCGTCTCTCTCACAGGAGACCGTTCCTCTATGAATGAATCCCTCTATGAAAAACAATTCTCTATGATTTTCATAGGGGACCATCTAAACACTACTCTGTGACATCCCTGACAATTTCATTGAAATCGAATGGAAAATGTAGAAGTTATGGCCGTTACATGGAAATTCACGTTTGCGCATGCGCAGTGGCTACTATCAGTCCGAAGGTGGCGATTTTCATAGGGGACCATCTAAACACTACTCTGTAACATCCCTGAAAATTTCATTGAAATCGGATTGAAAATGTAGAAGTTATGGCCGTTACAAGGAATTCACGTTTGCGCATGCGCAGTCGCTTCTATGAGTCCGGGGATGATGATTTTCATAAGGGACCATCTACAACCTAATCCACATAATCCCTGAAAATTTCATCGAAATCGAGTGGAAAATGTGGAAGTTATGGCCGTTACAAGGAATTTCACGTTTGCGCATGCGCAGTAGCTACTATCAATCCGAAGGTGGTGATTTTCATAGGGGACCATCTAAATACTAATCTGTAACATCCCTGAAAATTTCATTGAAATCGGATGGAAAATGTAGAAGTTATGGTCGTTACAAGGAATTCACGTTTGCGCATGCGCAGTCGCTTGTATCAGTCCGAGGATGATGATTTTCATAGGGGACCGTCTACACACCAACCCGCACAATCCCTGAAAATTTCATCGAAATCGGACAATAACTTCGTATAGTTATGCGCGTTACAAGGAATTGATGACAGACGGACAGACAGACAGACACACAGACAGACAGACACACAGACAGACAGACAGACAGACACGGAACCAAAATTGTTCAGAAAGGTCTAAAACACAAAACGCGAGTGAAAATTTTGATTTTGGAGAACTTTTTTTTTTCGTCCTTGAAAAGTGAAAACAAAGCTTCCGCTACCTTGGTAGACTCGGAAGCAAAATGTTGAACCCCCTCAAAATTTGATGGTTTACGTTTGAGGTAAACCTACTACGTATATTTTGAAAATCGAATATAAAAAAATCCGTCCGTCCGCGGAACTTTCCTTAATGAGGAATTTCACCGATTTCTGTTTGCATTTTTCCTGAATAGTTAATGGTGTGGGATAGATGAAAATCGGGCTGATTTCGGAAAATAAGTCTCCTGTTATTTTTGGGAGACAATCAAAATTTTTGATTTCAAAACTAACCGGGAAAACGGACGTGCAGCGGGAACGCTCGCTGATTGGCTGTTCGGATCGCCGTCTCCTCCCAGTGTTGCCCATTGGGACGACAAAATCGTGTTTTCTAAGAGAAACGTTATCAAACAAAAACAGAGGAAACCTAATTTTCCCCATCTCGCTTTTTCTATTTTTTTCTTCAGTTTTTCGATTTCTAACTTTACTGTTTCATGAAATTTTGCATCTGGGGACTATGGATTTCTCGATCTCAGCGCTTCAAGCGGCCATAAATGAACTATTCCAGCATGACGTCATTTTCCCGGTTTTTTTAAACATTCGTATTTTCTACACTGTTTTGTTTATTCGTAAATTAGGAAGTTCGGGCTGAAAGTTTGCCATAGGTGGTTTGTAGAGGAGCTGAATCCGATTTTGGGGTCAAAAATAGGAAATTCCGACATGGTGAAATTCCTCATTATCATGGACCGATTTTGATGAAATTTGGTATATGAGCTCCATTTGGGGTCTACTAGTGCCCCAAAGGTTTTGGTTAATGTCAGTCACTTCTGAGCGGTGAAAAATTAGGGCTGTAGCTTCTTAAGGCCCCCTCTCTCGAAAACTCTCGTTATGAGGGTATTATTTTTTTTTCACCAATTTGAGATAGGTACCATTAAATTTTTAGAATCGAATGAACCCACCCAGAGCTTTATAGGATAAACTGTTAGCTCTCTACGAGAACTTAATGGTTGAACTTACGATAAATAAGAAAGACGAGTGTGAATCGCAAAAGAGGCCTTATCACCTTACAAATTTTAGCTGACCAAAATGCAATCACTGTTCGTTTCTTTGGGCTGTACATGTTTTGCTTCCTTAATCAACCTGTAATCAAATTTCTAAACCAAGAAATTCTTTATTTCTTCAAATGGAGTGTGAAGGGTTTATTTCATCTAAATAAAAAACATTATGAAGCGAAAACATGATTGGTATGTAGTGACGAGGGTAAAGCTGACGCTTGATCTTCAGAAGAAAAAAAAACCTTTGTGTAATAATTTGCAGCGTTTTTCATTGTTATTTATTCCTCTGTGACTGGCCAAGCTGTTTGCCTCACGAATATTCTCACCAGACGCCCCCGCGTAAGCCAACAAATTTTGAGGGGGGGTTAAACAAAATGTTTTCTTGGTCAATTCCCAAGGTTCATTATTGAAAATAATAAACCAAAATCCGTGATGGAGGCAGAAAACATCATTTTAATCCAGAAAATATAGAAAGAAGGGTAACTAGGCTATGAACTTCTGAGATGAGTGGTCAATGATGGCGGGACATTCGACGGGGACTAAGGCCGCCTAAGGGCGGTATTCATAGACATTACTCGAGGCAGAGTAAATACTCAATGGGTCTAATAAGGAAACAGTCATTTTCTTTGAATGTCTACACCTTACATCAATGCTCATCCAAGGAGCAGGTTTGAGTTGCTAAAGAGAAGAAATCACACTTAGGAAGGGGAAAATGTCAGCAGGGTTATCCATGCGCCTCCACTTTGAGCGCTAGTCGAGATTCTTTCCACAAGGGATGAACAATGGGGGTGGGACCGATTTCGACAGAAGGGTGGACAAATTAAGTTTACCTACCCAATACACGAATGTGCCTGAAAATTGATTTAATTAAATTGAAATAAATTCCCTTTCCTAGTTGCCTTGGCTTCCTACAGCTTTTAACCTTCGGATATTTATACAGCAGGCATACATAATTCGAAACGTCAAAACATCACTTATTCATTAGTAAAGTTTGAAGATTAGGACAACATAAACTTACCCATGCACATCATATCTGGCTTTCGGGATAAGTCATATTCTCTTCTTTTTTCTTCGGAAGACAGCACTTCGAAAGCAGTTACTACAACTGTAAGCAATAGTTTTGAAAAGTTAGACTTTAAAATAAAACATATAAATTAAATGATTTAGTACGGTTGTTCAAACTAAGCAGCTATATTAAGGTACTGCACAACCAAAACAACACAAAACAAATCAATTATATTGCTTCCTCAATACCGAAGGTAGGGAAGCTTTGTATTCGTGAAAGAAGTGAAGAAAAAAAAATGTCCTCCAAAATAAAAATGTCCACTTGCTTTTTGCGTTTTAGAGCTTCCCGAACAATTTTGGTTCCGTGTCTGTCTGTCTGTCTGTCTGTGGTCAATCCTTGTCCCGGGCAAAACTATACTAACCTGTGGTCCGATTTTGATGAAATTTTCAGGGATTGTGCGGGTTAGGTACTAGACGGTCCCCTATAAATTTCAGCACCTTCGGACCAATAGGAGCGAGTGCGCATGCGCAAACGTGAATTTCCTGGGACCTCGGTTTCTCGGTTTCTAATGAACCGATTTTGCTCAAATTTGGAGGTTAGTTAGGGACTAACTTCTAAGAGACACCCTATAAGTTTCAATCAAATTGGTCAAGCAATAGCCGCTGCGCATGCGCGAACTTTAAATTTATTGTTACAACCAAAACTCCGCAACTATTCAACCGATTTCGATGAAATTTTCAGGGATTGTGTGGGTTAGGTCCTAGACGGTGGACCGCTAATATTTTGGTATTCAATAACTCTTTGAATCATAATTTTTTCGCCAACTGATTCTATACGTCCATGTTACAATGAGTGAGGAAGCTATACTGCCCACCCAACTTGGCAGACGTTTTTTTTCATGATTCTACAGGGTGTCCCCGAAAACGTCCCCCCCCCCCCTGCTAAAATCGTTCAGGTAGTGGTAAAAGAAATTTTTTTTTGAATCTTCATGATTTTACCCAAGGATCTCAAATATGACAACGGTGCGCATTGCGCACGTGCGCAACGCACACCAACTTCGTTTTTTCAAATGAGACCCCCCCATTTTTAGGACGTCCCACAGTAAGACTTGGGCGTCCTTATGCGATCGATCTGGGGTAAAGTTGGACAACACTCAACAGAAAAAAAAATAACCACACAGTAATCCGTTTTAGACCATTCTGAATCCAAATCCGCGAAAAAAACCATAGGTGTATGTCTGTGTGTGTGTGTGTGTGTGTAACAAAATCTTGTGTACTCTGCCCAGGCCTTAGTTCTCAACCGATTTTCCTGGTTCTTTTTTTTTCGTCGCGGAATACTATCTAGTTGTGCACTACGTCGCCGGAATTTCGAATTTTGCCCTTTAAGGGGGGGAAAGGGGGGGGGGGGTTAATGCTCGAAAAACGTGCGTTTTTGGGCATAATCTTGTGTACTCTGCCCAGGCCTTAGTTCTCAAACGATTTTCGTGGTTCGTTTTTCGTTTGACGCGAAATACTATCTAGTTGTGCACTACGGCGCCGGAATTTTGGATTTTGCTTTTTAAGAGGGTGAAAGGGGGGGTTAATGCTTAAAAAACGTGCGTTTGCGTGCATAATCTTGTTAACTCTGCCCAGGCCTCAATTTCCAACCGATTTGTGTGTTTCTTTTTTTGTTTGACTCAAATAACTTCCGAGTTGTACATGATTTTACCAGAGTACCAAAATTCGCAAGGGGAGGGGGTGAGTAGGGGGATAATATTCACAAAATATCGGATTTTTCAATATTTCGGTTCCTTTACTGCTTACTAATTGTACCCAAGCTTTGAAATTGAGGAAAAATTCTCATTACACCTCCGGATTTTCATGAATTATTCTCTGTACCACCATGGAACTAATAGTGGTGCCAGGACATGGTGCCATGATGCCATAAACCGCTTATTTCGTGTTTTTTTTTTTTTGTTTCACCTTGAATACGGATGTGAACTTCGACGGACTGCCTACCAAAACTAACAGATGAAAGTTCAATGTTACGACGTATTTCCGCTTTGGTGCCAGACTGGCACCATTTTTGGCGTACGGCGGTGTTGGGGGGGGGGGGTGAACTCGAATTCGCATGTTGGGTATCGTAGATCATGGATTTTGGTTTATTATTTTCAATAATGAACCTTTGGAATCGACCAAGAAAAAAAATTTTAACACCCCCTCAAAATTTGATGGTTTACGTTTCAAGGTACGTAGAATCCAAAAATCGAATAAAAATTTGGCCGTCCGTCCGCCGTACGCGGCACTTTTGCCACTTAGCATTGACCGATTTTGATGAAATTTGGTATGTAGGCTCCATTTGGGGTCTAGTTGTGCCCCGAAGCTTTTGGTTGATGTAGGTCACTCCTAAGGGTTCCAAAATGAATTTTGAAATTTTGAAAACGCCTAACTCAAAAAATTTCGATATAAAGGTATTGTTTTTCCTTCAATTTAATTTTTTTTTTTTATTGGAATTTTTAGAATTTTTTGAGACCACGCGGAGCTCTGTAGTACAAACCGTTCGCTCACTACGAAAATTTAAGGGTTTATATTGAAATATATATATATATAAATCAAAACACGAGTGTGAATCGCAAAAGAAGCCTAATCTCCGTTCAAATTTTAGCTGACCGAAATGCGATCGATGGTTGGTGATTTTGATTTTTTTTTTTAGATTAAAAAAAAAAATTTTTTGATTTTTTTTGATTTTTTTTTTCTTTTTTTCCTCATATTGGATGGTTGGTGAGGTACTTGAGTATTAAACGGAGGCCACCATTACGAAACGCGCCGCGGCACTTATAGAAGGTTAAATTGTTATAGATGTTGTAGTAGAACTATTCTAGTATTTCGTTCATCGACTTCCATCTCCGTTTCGTTCATCGACTTCCATCTCCGTTTCTTCTTCGTCTACACGTCGATTTCCCTCAGAAATCGTCGAAAATCCGGGTAATTGAGTATTAAACGGAGGCCACCTAACCTATAGAAATATTTCGTACCGGATACGAAAATAGAAGTATTTCGTACCGTACGAAATACTAGAATATTCTACTACAACATCTATAACAATTTAACCTTCTATAAGTGCCGCGGCGCGTTTCGTAATGGTGGCCTCCGTTTAATACTCAAGTACCGTTGGTGATTTTGTAGACGAGTGATCTATATAAAAATAATAAACCGTTGTGTAATAATTTGCAGCGTTTTAAAATGCTCTTCAGATTCGAGGCTCCCATGCCGCTAGAAATGTTAATGTGGATAATGGTGGGGGGGGGGTCAGTATTTCTTGCCTAAAGTAGTAAATAAATTACATCGAGTGAAACAGTTTTATCACTTAACAACTGGTTAAACTGATCTAATGCTTATCCAATGGGACGTCCCATGGAATGCATGCATTACTAAACAATATGTTTTATTGCAGATTCGGATTCTACGTGAAATTTTATGAACATTTCACCCCTCAACCGATTTTTTTTTGTTGAGTTTTGCTCAGTGCGCGCTCAAAGATGCGCAACCGCAAGGTAGTGTCAAAATGTGCATGTACGAAGTACCTAGTGTGATACATGATATTTTATTATTTTTTTACGCTGAATCACGTGGTGATGTTAGTTTCTTGATTTTACTGCATTTTTATCAAATTATCGACGAAAAATGAACTTATAAAAAATGAAAATTGCATTTTTTAAGGGCAAAACCACCCTGTCTACTTAAAAACTTTTTCCAAGATAATCGAAAAAAGATTTTCAAGTAGACAGGAGAGTTTTTCACGAGAAATTACAAGTAGAGAGTCCTTGTGAAATTACTAGTGAAGAGTCCAGTGTGATAAACAATCGTTTTGACATGGATATGTCTTTTGGCTGGGGGTCAAAGTATTTTTCGCAGCACTTTTTTTTTATCACAAAAATGCAACGCTGCAACCAGTAATCAAAATCATAGCTACATATCGGTAGCTATGAAGCAAGGTTCTCTAGAATAATGCAATAAATTACGTGGGATCGGAGAGTTTTTTTTAATGTCAAAACATAAATTTCAACATGTTCCACAATTTATTAACAAGGATGAAGTTAACGGATGGGCACAGAAGATGCGTAATGAGTAAAAAATGCAATTTTCCTTTTAAAAAAGTTCATTTTTCGTCGATAATTTGATAAAAATGCAGTAAACTCAAGAAACTAACATCACCAAGTGATTCAGCGTAAAAACATACTAAAATATCATGTGTCACACTTAGGTACTTCGTACATGTACATTTTGACACAACCTTGCGGTTGCGCATCTTTGAGCGCGCACTGAGCGGGTTGTGCGCAACAAAAAAATCGGTTGAGGGGTGAAATGTACATGAAATTTCACGTAGAATCCGAATCTGTAATAAAAAATGGGGGATCTCATTTGAAAAAAAACCAAGTTGGTGTGCGTTGCGCACGTGCGCAATACGCACCGTGGTCATATTTGAGATCCTTGGAAAAAATCATGAAGATTCAAAAAAAAAAATTTCTTTTACCACTACCTGGACGATTTTAGCAGGGGGGGACGTTTTCGGGGACACCCTGTATATTACATTATTTAGGGCTTTTAGTTTAGTATTTTCAACAATGAACCTTTGGAATCGACCAAGAAAAAATGTTAACCCCCTCTCAAATTTTTTTTGACATTTTCATGTCTTTCATATGGCACATAAAAAAAAAATCGTCACGAAATTTGATGCAACGATATTTGTTGCAACGATATTTGTTGCAACGATATTTGTTCCAAGTCGCCACAATGATGATTATGACCATCAGAAGTGAAGTTGTTAGGTAGGTAGGTACTTTACAGTTTGATATTACCAGGGGGGCATGAAAATGTTTCAATGTGTTGCAGACTCGTATGCAAGCGTTTTTTCTGCTTGATTAGTAGTTATCAACAGAAGAAACCAAGGGCATTTTTTTGTTTACATTTCAAGGTACGTAGAATCCAAAAATCGATTAAAAATTTGGCCGTCCGTCCGCCGTATGCGACACTTTCCTCAATTAGACCAATTTTGATGAAATTTGGTTTATAGGCTCCATTTGGGGTCTTGGAAGATTTTGGTTGAAATTTTGAAAACGCCCTAACTCAAAACATTTTGGTATAAAGGTATTGTTTTTCCATAAATTTAAGATAGTACAGGATTTTTTGTGACTACGCGGAGCCCCGTAGGTCAAACCCTTCGCTCCCTACGTGAATTTAACGGTTGGACTTTCGATAAATCAAAAACACGAGTGTGAATCGCAAAAGAGTGTGAATCCCCGTTCAAATATTAGCTGACCTAAATATGATCGATGTTTTTCTTCAAGTTGGTTGGTGGTAACAATGGCAAAGCCGTGTTCTTTGCAGACGAGTGATCTATATAGAAAAATAATAAACCTTTGTGTAATAATTTGCAGCGTTTTTCAAGTTAGAACCTACTATCTAGATTATTAGTTTTTCAATAAATAAATAAACAAATAAAATAAATAAAAACAAATAAAATAAAAAGGTTATTTTCATGAACGATACATCAAATAACCGTGAATGCACTAAAAACACTACGATAATGATAAATTTTCCAATTAAATTGAAATGACACCATGAGGCAAGTAGGTATTATAATTCCTAGTTCGAGAATAACAATGTTCAACCAAATAGCAAAGCGTTCCACAGTATGAATATTAAATAGGTAAATAAAGTGAATAGAAGAAAATAATAAGTATGGAAGAAGACGAAGGAAGTGCACATTTTAACTTCAGTGATTTGATTCACAGCTACAAAGACTCAAGGAGGGAATAAGAATAAACGAAGAAACAGCGTTGAATACTTAAGTACAATATAGAAATCCAAATTCAAAATAGTAAAGGAGAGAGAAATGTACCCAATTGTTGGTCGAAACGACTCTGGGTCCTCTTCTAAGAAAAAGGCTCCACATTGGTTTTATACTTATTATTAGCAACAGTTTCGCTAGTCAAACTTGCTAGCATACTCAGGATTATGTTTAAAATAAATATTCCTGTATTTTAAACAATCCTTGTCCTGCAGCTCTAAAAATCATCTCTATCCGCCTGGAATTCAATCCAAATGGAAAGCAAAATGATAAACTTTATATAGAATTCTTGATATGTAAGTACACGCTTCGAAAAACAAACTCCCTTTCAGAAAACAAGCCTTTCACAAGCAGATATTCCACGCTTGTCATATACTCCATAGAGAGAAAAAAACAAACAATTTGGTGTAAGAAATAGAGCAAAAACGTTGTATTCCAGAATGAAGACGGAAGAACTAAATATTCAATTTTTGGAAAAATACCAAAAATAAAGGAAAAATAATTTTTTTAAATTGACTAGGCATAGAAGGGACCGAAACTGATTAAACCCATTGTTTTTGTGAGCGGATTTGGCCTCAGAATGATCTAAAACGGATAAAATTTGTACAAGGTTTTTTTTATCCGTTGAGTGTTGTCCTCCTTCACCCCAGATTAATCACATAAGGACCTCCAAGTCGGACTGTGGGACGTCCTAAAAAGTTGAAAGGATGAGGGAAAAATATGATGCAAAATACTAAAACGCTGCAAATTGGTTTATGGTTTATAATTTTTCTTTGGATCACTCGTCTGCAAAGCCACCAACGATCCAACATGAAGAAAAACATCGATCGTATTGCGGTCAGCTATAATTTGAAAGGAGATTAGGCCTCTTTTGCGATTCACACTCGTGTTTCTGATTTATCGTACGTCCAAACCTTAAATTCTCATAGTGAGCGAACGGTTTATCCTACAGAGCTCCGGGTGGTCTCAAAAAATTCTATAAAATCTTAAATTGAAGTAAAAACAATACCTTTATATCAAAATTTTTTGAGTTGGGGCGTTTTCAAAATTTCAAAATTCATTTTTGAACCCTTAGAAGTGACCTACATCAACCAAAATCTTCGGGGCACAACTAGACTCCAAATCGAGCCTACATACCAAATTTCATCAAAATCGGTCAATGCTAAGTTGGGAAAGTGACGCGTACGGAGGACGGACGGCCAAATTTTTATTCAATTTTTGGATTTTACGTACCTTGAAACGTAAACCATCAAATTTTGAGGGGGTGTTAAAAAAAAATTTTCTTGGTCGATTCGAAAGGTTCATTATTGAAAATAATAAACCAAAATGAGATCAAAAAGGATTCAGCAAAAACGAAGTTTCACGCCTCCACAAACCGAAGAAAAAACCCTTTTTTAACACAGAATGTGTTTTTGCGATGACCTACCGAAAAAAAATCGTCACGAAAAAGCGACAGAAAAAACATCTGGTGATATGTTTATTGGTTGTCATGTTAATGTCAACTCCACATTTATTATTGTTGTTTTTTATTTAACGGATGACTAGAATCGCAAAAACACATTCTGTGTTCCTATGATTTCATACAGAGTATGGAAAAAGAAATAAACCGGGGGTGCAGGGGGGCGGAGCCCCCCGCCGAGGCGCAAAGCGCCGAGTTTTTTTTTTTTTTTTTTTCAAATCGATATATTTTATCAAAAAATATCAATATCATAACAACTGAGCATTTGTGCCCATCAAGCTAATTTCTATGCATACAATATTTACACTTTTTAGAGTTAGCAGCCCAATGGCTGCGCTCTAGAAGAGAACACCCCTACACACGCACTACACTGTGTCAGTCACAAGTTCATAGGGTTTTTTTCTATCCAGTCGCCGGACGGCATTTGTATTGTCTAGGAGACGGAGAACTTCGGGGTTTGTATGACCATGAAGCCGATGTTCGTGTTTAATAGCATGTTGCTTGATCGCTTCGCTGACGGTTTCCATTTTAAGATCACGATGGAGGTCGTCGTTGCGCACATACCAGGGGGCATTTACAATGCTCCTTAATACCTTATTTTGGAAAGTTTGTATAACCTTGATGTTAGATTTTTTCGTGCAGCCCCAAAGCTGGATGCCATATGTCCACACAGGTTTCAGGATCTGCTTGTATATCAGCAGTTTGTTGTGAACGGAAAGCTCGGAGTGCCTACCGAGTAACCAATACAGTTTTCTATACTTTATCTTCAGTTCTTCGTTTTTCTTTTTAACGTGCTCTTTCCATTTCAGTTTTGTGTCAAGGGTCATCCCCAAGTATTTAGCAGTATTAGCTATGGGTATCGCTTGTCCGTTCAGCATGATTGGCAAACTAGTTATCTGCTTGTTAGTGAAGCTGATCTGGGTAGATTTTTGTTCATTCAGATTGAGACGCCATTTTTTGGTCCATTCACTGATATCGTTGACGGTTCGCTGTAATTTTGAAGTGGCTTCTTCGAGGGATTCACCTACCGATAGTAGGGCAGTATCGTCCGCAAATGTCGCAATGATTGTGTCCTCGTTGCTTGGTACATCATTCGTATAAAGAAGATATAGGAGCGGGCCCACCACACTTCCTTGAGGAACGCCTGCCTTAATTTCCTTAAGACTAGAGTATGCTCCTTCATGCTTGACCCTGAAGTGTCTCTCACTGAGGTATGATTTTAGCAATAGGTAGTATTGATGTGGCAAGTCCCTTTGGAGTTTGTATAGTAGACCTTCATGCCAGACCTTATCGAACGCCTGGGAAACATCAAGGAAAACACTAGCACAAACTTGTTTCTTCTCAAGAGTAAAAAGTTAGAAAAAACCCTGCAAATCATAACACAATGGTTTATGGTTTATTATTTTTCTATATTAATCACTCGTCTGCAAAGCCACCAACGATCCAACATGAAGAAAACGCTGCAAATCATTGCTCAAAGGTTTATTATTTTCTGTATAGATCATCCTTCTGTATAGATCACTGGTTCTCCATCAATAGCACCTACCACCATCGGTATTCTCCCTTGACCTTCCCTCTCAAATTTCAGCTCCTGCGTTCAATAGGATTGAAAATGGCTTCGGAGCTCACTCAGCTGATCAATGATCTGACCAGTGAGCAATGATTTGCAGCGTTTTTTACCTACAAACATTGTTTTTACCTACCAATTTTTTTTTACCTACCAACTATTGGTAGGTACTGCCTACCACACTATAATGGCTTCACACCTTCACAATCAAGTTTATTAGAAAGAACTAAACGCTTCACGATCGATTCGAAAAATAGAAAGCTTGATATGGAAATTTGATTACTGGTTACGCAGAAGGCAAAACTGTATACAAATCGAAGAAATGAACAGCAATCGCATTTTAGTCAGATAAAATTTGAACGGCGATTAGACCTCTTTTGCGATTCACACTCATGATTCAGTTTTATCGAAGGAAAACTTTCAAATACTCGTAGGGACCGAACGGTTTGTCCTACAGAGCTCCGGGTGGTCTCAAAAATTTTTAAAAATTCTGTACTATTTAAAATTGGTGAAAAAACGATACCTTTATTTCGAGAGTTTTCGAGCTAGGGCACTCTTGAAAATTTCAACCCTTAATTTTCACCCCTTAGAAGTGACCTACATCAACCAAAAGCTTCGCGGCACAACTAGACCCCAAATGGAGCCCATATACCAAATTTGAACCAAATCGGTCCAGTGTTGCTAAGAAAAGTGCCGCGTACGGCGTACGGCGGACGGACGGAAATTTTTTTATTCGATTTTCGGATTCTACGTATCTTGAAACGTAAAACATCAAATTTTGAGGGGGGGTTAAAATTTTTTTTTTCTTGCTCGATTCCAAAGGCTTATTATTATTGAAAATAATAAACCAACATCGATCGCATTTCGGTCAGTTATAATTTGAACGGAGATTAGGCCTCTTTTGCGATTCACACTCGTGTTTCTGGTTTTTCGTACGTCCAAACTTTAAATTCTCGTAGTGAGCGAACGGTTTGTCCTACAGAGCTCCGGGTGGTCTCAAAAAATTCTAAAAATTCTATAGAATCTTAAATTGAAGGAAAAAAAATACCTTTATATCAAAATTTTTTGAGTTAGGGCGTTTTCAAAATTTCAAAATAGATTTTGGAACCCTTAGAAGTGACCTACATCAACCAAAATCTTCGGGGCACAACTAGACCCCAAATGGAGCCTACATACCAAATTTCATCAAAATCGGTCAATGCTAAGTGGCAAAAGTGCCGTGTACGACGGACGAACGGCCAAATTTGACATGGATATGTCTTAGTTCTGGGGGTCATTCCAAAAATTTCGACACACAAACAATGAACGCTTTTTTTCCGATGCTGTAGAACGCAGGAAGCTGAAATTCGAGAGGCAGGGTCAATCGATACATACTTCTATACATCATCAAAGTTGATGATCACTGATCAGCTGAGTGAGTTCCACGGCCTCTCCTGTTGAACGCAGGAACTAACTTCCTCATTTTCCACCCCACAAAAATCGTTCACCACTCATTGGAAAGCTCTCAACTTATTAAACATGGTACATGGTCCCTAATATGAATGTACCTGTACGGAAAGCTGAATTATGCGCATGTTTACTAACATATGATTGTGAGTAACAAATGAGATGTCAACATGATCGTGAGAGGAAAATACGTATCGTCATCCAACAGATCCCTTTGAAGCGTTGAGGCAGGGTCAATAGAGAATGCCGAAGGCGCCTGAGTGGTCACTGTTCAGCTGAGTGGTCACTGTTCAGCTGAGTGGTCACTGATCAGCTTAGTGAGCTCCAAGGCAATTTTCTCTCCTGTTGAAAGCAGGAAGCTGAAATTTGAGAGGCAGGGTCAATGGAGAATGCTGAAGGCGCCTGAGTGGTCACTGATCAGCTGAGTGAGCTCCAAGGCCATTTTCTCTCCTGTTGAACGCAGGAAGCTGAAATTTGAGAGGCAGGGTCAATGGAGAATGCTGAAGGCGCCTGAGTGGTCACTGATCAGCTGAGTGAGCTCCGAGGCCATTTTCTCTCCTGTTGAACGCAGGAACCTGAAATTTGAGGGGGCGGGGGTCAATGGAAAATGCTGAAGGCGCCTGAGTGGTCACTGATCAGCTGAGTGAGCTCCGAGGCCATTTTCTCTCCTGTTGAACGCAGGAACTAACTTCCTCATTTTCCACCCCACAAAAATCGTTCACCACTCATTGGAAAGCTCTCAACCTATTAAACATGGTACTTGGTCCCTAATATGAATGTACCTGTACGGAAAGCTGAATTATGCGCATGTTTACTAACATATGATCGTGAGTAACAAATGAGATGTCAACATGATCGTGAGAGGAAAATAGGTATCGTCATCCAACAAATCCCTTTGAAGCGTTACGGAGGCAGGGTCAATAGAGAATGCTGAAGGCGCCTGAGTGGTCACTGTTCAGCTGAGTGGTCACTGATCAGCTTAGTGAGCTCCAAGGCCATTTTCTCTCCTGTTGAAAGCAGGAAGCTGAAATTTGAGAGGCAGGGTCAATGGAGAATGCTGAAGGCGCCTGAGTGGTCACTGATCAGCTGAGTGAGCTCCGGGGCCATTTTCTCTCCTGTTGAACGCAGGAAGCTGAAATTTGAGAGGCAGGGTCAATGGAGAATGCTGAAGGCTCCTGAGTGGTCACTGATCAGCTGAGTGAGCTCCGAGGCCATTTCCTCTCCTGTTGAACGCAGGAACCTGAAATTTGAGGGGGCGGGGGTCAATGGAAAATGCTGAAGGCGCCTGAGTGGTCACTGATCAGCTGAGTGAGCTCCGAGGCCATTTTCTCTCCTGTTGAACGCAGGAAGCTGACATTTGAGAGGCAGGGTCAATGGAGAATGCTGAAGGCGCCTGAGTGGTCACTGATCAGCTGAGTGAGCTCCAAGGCCATTTTCTCTCCTGTTGAACGCAGGAACCTGAAATTTGAGGGGGCGGTGGTCAATGGAAAATGCTGAAGGCGCCTGAGTGGTCACTGATCAGCTAAGTGAGCTCATCATTTAAATTGCCATCATAAGACATATCCATGTACAGATGTATCTGCATGCAGTGTAGATACTTTTCTTTCAAGATTTCCCAAGTCAAATCTTTGCTTACTCCAAACTTTATAAGACTGCTTTTTATTCGATTTTTGGATTCTACGTACCTTGAAACGTAAACCATCAAATTTTGAGGGGGTGTTAAAAACATTTTTTCTTGGTCGATTCCAAAGGTTCATTATTGAAAATAATAAACCAAAATGCTTTAGCAAACCTCATATTCTAGTCATAGTGGAATTGGATTGAAATAGTTGGGAAAAGATGAAGAATATCACATTCGCATGGTGATGATTTCCCCTTAGCTTCACTTTCTTCAGTTTTCCTTCAAGCCGAGAGCCGTGAACGCACGTACCGTAAAACCGTCAAACTTTACCCCACCAGGGGTAACTTTACCCCAAAAAGTGAGAATCTTCTATTGTGACGTAAGCGTGGTAGAACTTAGATAAAAGTTGGCTATTGTGTTTTCGTTATTCTCCAAATCCTAGAGAATCGATGTGGCTTGCGATGGCGCCTTTATCCATGTTATCAGCTGTTTTCAGTCATAGTTTCCTGTTCAGCTGTTTTTGTCCGTTTTCTTGTGCTCCAAAATTTCTTCCATATCAGGTGTTTGGAGTGGATTTACCTGGCAAGCCCTCATCATATCACTTTCAATATCTTATTTTGAACAAAATACACTAATCATATTCTCAAAAAAGTGTTTTCTTAGTTATGCTTTTGTTTACCAAAAATTTGATGGTAACTTTACTCCAAAAACCGGGTATCTTTACTCCACTATAAAGGTTGGGATAAAGGTAGCCTCACTCATATTTTTCTTATTTAATCTCGAAAAATATTTGAGTTTTATAATTTTCGCAGTGTTGAATGTAAGGTTTCTAGTGTATCTCATGTTGCAGAAGTAAGAGATGGGGAGAAGAAATGAGAAAAAGCTTGGTACGCGCCCCTACCGAAACTTTACAACAATGATATGAACATAAACGTGCTTTGGTCTCATAAGTTGTGATTTACAATATTATTTACTCGTGGGTTAACTTTGAAATTTACCATTGCAATTCATTTGAAAGTTATCGAATGTGAAACAGACTTTTTCTGTGATTTTGTTAAGTCATTCGTTTATCGTTTATTGTCCTTCAATATTTCTTTACTTGTAGAAAGTTTTGCTCGATTACCTACATGTCTGTTTATACTGGAAGACTGAAATTGTGATCTCTCAACCAGAAATATTGCATTTCAAGCAAATTCGTTGAAATAAATGATCATTGGAATTTATATTTTTCTTAGGTATAACTTGTATTTTTCAAGCTAAAAAGTTCAATTTTTCAGAATATATTTTATAATAATATTATAAATACTTGATATTATCAAGTATTTCTGGGGTAATGAATTCAATCCCGACTAGTAACATTGCACCCCTGCCCGTTTCTGTAGCGATAACCGTGAGTTTTTCAGAGTGGAGTAAAGATAGACGCAGTCGTAGGTAACCTTACTCCAACATTCAAACAATTAAATAGGGGGTTTACAATTATCTGATCAATGAGCTCGACCACTCAAAATGTTCAGGAAGCCCTGAAGATCAATTCACGTATTAAAAAAAATCAATTTAACCCATTTCGAGTGGGAGAAATTGTATTTGGAAATGTTTTGGAGTAAATCTTGGAGTAAAGTTTGACGGTTTTACGGTACTCCTGATAATTATTCTTCGAAGAATAAAACGATAATTATAATTTTCGCAATTTATTTGCCACATTCCCATAATAGAGTTTGAAAATAAAAACTTCTGCCAAGTGGGTGTGGCACATAGCTTCCTCGTATCCATAACCCGATTATATATATGATCCGATGCATAGTAGTTAATCTCAAAACACCAATCTCGAAGTACCTTTCACTACCCTCATAGGGGACCATCTACACGCTAATCTGGACAATCCTAGAAAATGTCATCAAAGTAGGATGAAAAGTGTAAGGCTGTTACAAGGATTTTACGTTTGCGCATGCGCAGTGGCTACTATCAGTCAGAAGGTGGTAATTTTCATAGGGGACCATCTACAACCCAATCCGCATAATCCCTGAAAATTTCATCGAAATAGGGTAGGAAATGTGGAAGTTATGGCCGTTACAAGGGAATTCACGTTTGCGCATGTGCAGTGGCTACTATCAGTCCGGGGATGATGATTTTCATAGGGGACCGTCTACACACCAACCCGCACAACCCTGAAAATTTCATGGAAATCGGACAATAACTTCGTATAGTCATGCGCGTTACAAGGAATTCATGACGGACACGCAGACAGACACGGAACCAAAATTGTTCAGAAAGGTCTAAAACGTAAAACGCGAGTGAAAATTTTGATATTGGAGAACTTTTTCTTCATCCTTGAATAGTGAAAACAAAGCTTCTGCTGCCTTGGTAGACTCGGAAGCAAAAAATACAATGAAAGATAGGATTTGCAATGAATAGGATTTGAGATTCTCACAGGGGACCACCATCCCTCTATGAAAAACCATTCTCTATGATTTTCATAGGGGACAATATAAACACTACTCAGTAACATCCCTGGAAATTTCATCGAAATCGGATGGAAAATGTAGAAGTTATGGCCGTTACAAGGAATTCACGTTTGCGCATGCGCATTGGCTACTATCAGTCCGGGGATGATGATTTTCATAGGGGACCGTCTACACACCAACCCGCACAACCCTGAAAATTTCATGGAAATCGGACAATAACTTCGTATAGTTATGCGCGTTACAAGGAATTCATGACAGACACACAGACAGACAGACACACAGACAAGGAACCAAAATTGTTCAAAAAGGTCTAAAACGCAAAACGCGAGTGAAAAGTTTGATTTTGGAGAACTTTTTTTTTCCGTCCTTGAAAAGTGAAAACAAAGCTTCCGCTACCTTGGTAGACTCGGAAGCAAAAATGTTCAACGAAATAACAAAGCGTTCCACAGTATGAATATAAAGTAGGCAATAAGTGACAAGTACTACCTATCAAGTAGACAAGTAGTACTGGTAGATGGTAGTTTACTTCACTACCTACAAATATCCGATATCAATCTAAGTGAGCCTAGATCCCAATTACCCCCGTCGAGATTTGGGAGAACAGCGTTTCGCCAAATTCGCACCATCATGCGAAGTGATGGGTAGGAAAAAACGAGGGATCTTGGCCGACCTACCTATAAACGCTTCAGCAGCTCCGGGAGCGTTGTTTTTATCAGGGTGTAACAGTAAAGCCAACTTTTTATAAGCTCTCCTGATGTCAACATCCGAGGCATCTCTTGAGACATCAAGAATTTCATAGTAATCCTGGCTGCCCTCGATTCTGTAAATTAAAAGGAGGCTATCAACATGAATCCAACAAACGCAGCAAATTATTACACAAAGGTTTATTATTATTCTGTGTAGATCACTCGACTGCAAAGAACCAAACTTTGTCTCTGTCAGTAGGTACCTACCGCCATACTTTATTTACTATCAAATCTATTCTGAACAAAAAGCACCGAGAAGCAAAGCATAATTATTTTTGGTTGTTCGTTCCTAGGAAAGCACAACTGAGAGGCACAAAACTCAATTCCTGCAACAAATTTATTCAGTTACGTTTTCCCATTTTTCGCCGACAGTTATTTTTCGATTTTGATGACTCCATCGGCAATCTTTTAGTTTTTCTATTCCCTAGGCAGATGCACTAATGAATTTCAAAATCCTTGAAAATTTCAATTTTAGGTACAACTTTTAAACTTTGAGCGCCGTTTCTTGAGAGACATAGTAATCCGGAACGAGGAACGAACGACGACCAACTGAGACCCCCTTAAGAACTTTTAAGAAGCGGACGGTTGGTTCTATAAAGCGATGGGTGGACTCATTCAATTCCATTTCAGATTGGTGAAAAAACTACCTTTGTATCGAGAGTTTTAGAGCTAGAGCGATTTGAAGTGACAACCCCTATTCTTCACCCCTTGGAAGTGACTAACAATAACCAATAGCTTCGGGGCACAACTAGAGTCAAATGGTATTCCAAGGGCTCATCCCATATGCCAAAATTCATAAAAAATCGATCGAAGAAAAACGACTGATCTCTTCTTTTTAAGAAGAGTACCACATACGACGGACGAACGGAAATTTTATATTCGATTTTCGGATTCTACGTACATTGAAACGTAAACCATCAAATTTCGAAGGGGGGTTACACATTTCTCTTCCTGCTCTATTCCAAAGATTTATACTATCGATAATAATAAACCACAATTCCAACTTTCATTGCACAACTCATACAATCAATAATAAATATTAGGAACGGAGCTAGAAAAAAGTTCAACCTCCTCTCAAAATTTGATGTTTTACAGATCAAGGTACGTAGAATCTGAAATTTGGTTTGTGGGCTCCTATTTGGGGTCTAGTTGTGCCCATCAAATTATGGTTAAATTCAGTCAACTTTAATAGGTGAACAATGAGGGTTCGCCTTTTTTAAGGCCAAATCGTCAAACAAGAAGTACCACGGAAATAATTAGAACAAACATTACTTTATCCAAAGCTTGAATAAAATGCTCCACCAGGGTGCTGGCTATGCTGCGGAGAAGTTGATCTTGAAAACCAGCTGGATGGATACTTGGACCCCACACTTCACATTCCAGCCGAAAAAACGAGAGAAATTGCTCGTGTGATATGGCTTTTAAAGAGAGTCCTATTCTTTATCCCCTTCCTTTTGTAATTCTAATCGGCCGATCGATCTAAAGAACCGATTTGATTTCTTTAAAAATCGAAAAACGGATGTTCAAACCTAGGTTTGGTGATAACATTCACAAAAAGCTAAAATCCGTCGAGAAGTTCCACAGAAAATGAAAGTAAATTTTGCCCCCAAAGGTGATGCCATCGGAAAAAAAAATCTCAATAAAATCGGGGAAATTTGCCTTAAGCTCGAAAACTTTCATTAATTTAAGACAGTGTTCAAATTTTAGAAACAAATGAGACCACCAGAGCTTTGTAGAATTAACAGTTCGTTCCCAAGCGGATCATCATGACCCTAGCGATTACCATTTGAAGGTTTTAGGTTTAGTTTAGCCTCTAGGATGGAGGAAGTTGATATTTTTTCTCGTTTCTGTATCCTTGTCACTCAGTTGAGGAGCCTTAGAAAGCAATAACCAAAATTCGTTCTGGAGGCACCCATAACTCTCGGATAATGATAATATTGAGGTAGCCAAAATAAATGTGATTATTCATCTCGCAAGAAGATCGAAAAGTCTGGAAATTTTACCTGCTAATAAGGTAGAATATCCTACAAATATTCTAGTCTCCTAACCTCTGGCTATACAATTTAACGATTAATAAATTTTTGTAAATGAACAGATATCTTGAGTACACCAAAACCGTTAAAATACATTTGCAATGGGGTGTGCGCATGGGTCGGGAAAACTGTTTATTGTTATTTTTAATCTAAAGTAGACCTCGTTCTGAAAATGTTGACACCAACCGAGACCTTCTAGCGTGAGAAGACCTTTTTCTATGATTTTTCAAAGTTTCGAATGTTTATGACGTCACAGTGGGCTGGGGATCCCGCCTTGGCGGGAGGGGCGCGTGACGTCATAAACATTCGAAACTTTGAAAAATCATAGAAAAGGATCTACTGATCCAAAAAGAGAACGGCTGGTGTCAAAATTGTCAGGACGAGGTCTATTTTCGATTAAAAACATTTAAAAATTTTAAAAAAATCAGGCGCATTGTTCATTAATTTGTAGAATTTTTGTAAAGGGTTCGAGAATACCTACTAGAATATTAAAGTCTAATTGAACCAAAAAAAATAATCCTTGGGATGTTTTTGCAAGATTAGACCTTTAAGTAACACTCCAAGGAAAGATCAATCTGACTTTAATGATTAACATGTACCAGAAATTTGTGTTTCAAAAAGTTTCAGACTCCTACGACGCTGCTTCAGAACAACCTAGGTTAATGTATTATTTCATACCTTCTCACTGCTTCCAATTGCTCATAGGTGAAATCCATCCTTCCCTGAAACCAAACGAAAAAATAATGGAAAGAAAAGTATACGGATTCCAGCCAAAAAGTGATGAAAGTAATCCAGGATCCTGACGTTCAAACGTTGTCTGATAGAGGGAAATGCGATGTCTCTTTAATGAAGCTTCTTCTGATTATCTATGTTTTTGAAAATATCCCCTCATTTTCTTTCTTTGTGTCATTAAAGTTCTCAATGTAAATAATAGCAGCTTTTTCATTCCATAAACATAGCGCACACTGAAGGTCAGGGCAGTTTTGTGAATCACAGGATTGTATGAAACCGCAGATCTGCACTCGCCTACGTGACACTGGTGGAAGGTCATAGGTAGGTAATTCCAGTTTTCCTTTAGCCTCGATCATTGTTCCCATATCATGTACGCTTGAAGGTACTTAGATCTTTTTGAGAATCAGTCAATGATTCGAGGGAATTTTGTATAGGTACTCTTATTAGTCAAAATTCGAACACACAAAAAATCTTTAAAGATTACTCTCGAAAAAAATTCCAAAAACATTTTGTTGAAAATGAGTTCAGAAATCTTACGAAGGTAGTCGTCTAAGTTGAATTTTAACACCGATTGTACTGTTAAGTTTCATTCAAAGCAGCATGCATGAGTAAGTGAGCGAATGAAAGCTCAATCAGAAATAATCAGACTTATTTTCAAAAGATTTTATGGTTTTCAATTTAGTCCATCGACTATCCAAGAAGCAACAGCTGAAACTGAATAAGACTGTCATTGATGATTCAAGCTGCTTGATTTTGTTGTTCATTGCGATTCTGACGGTAGAAACAATTTTCAGAATCATGGTTGTTTCTCTTGTTTTTTCAAATGTGTCAATAAAGTGGTTTTTTTAAACAGACTGTAAGTTCACCCACAGGTTCGTCCGCTTCAGCAAACCCACAGCCCCCTTTTCCACCAAGCGTTTCACCCAGGGGTCGATCTCCTGCGCCGCGACTAGTAGTCGTCCAGGGATGTCGAGTTCGATGGCTGCGATCCCACTCTGGCTCAATCCGTCCCCATGCCCCATCTGACTTCCGGGTCGGTACGTCGGTACGAAGTCGTATTCAGCGAGTCTCAACGTCCATCTACCGATTCTTGAGGTAGGGTCCCGTAGCCTCATAGCGGCGGTCAACGCCATATGGTCGGTTTCCAGTTGAAACTGCTTCTCTAGCAAGTATTCCTGGAAGTGGCGAGTCGCCCACACCACCGCCAACAACTCCCTTTCGGTCGTTGAATACCGTGTCTCTACAGGGTTTAGCTTTCTACTGGCATACGCCACAGGTCGCTCCTGGTCTCCAATTTGCTGGGACAGTACCGCCCCAATCGCAGTCTGCGAAGCGTCTGTCGCGAGGATAAACTGTACCTTGAGGTTGGGGTGCGCCAAAATTTGATCCGACACCAAAGCTCCTTTCAGTTTTTCGAACGCTGCTTGGTGTTCGGGTCTCCACTCGAAGGTCACATTTTTCTTCAACAACGATGTTAAGGGTGCAGCTATTCCGGAGTAGTTTTGTATGAACCGTCGGTAATATCCGGCCATTCCTAAGAACGTCTGAAGTTGCTTGACGTCAACAGGTGTCGGAAATCGTTCCACCGCGATAGTCTTTTCAGGTTCCGTCCGAATGCCTTCCCTTGTAATCCGATGACCTAAGTACCGAATTTCGGATTTTAGAAATTCGCATTTCTCATGGTTCTCTCGCAACCCAACATCTCGCAGTCTACCCAGAATTTTAGCCAAACTGTCAAAGTGGGTCTCTAGGGTGGGGAAAAACACCACAATATCATCCATGCGCACTGACCTAGCGCAGCCACCCTTGCTTTGCAAATACGCATCCGGTTTCGTCACTTTATTGAGTCCTCTATAGTCGGTGCAAAACCTACATTTTTGTGGTTCGCCGACCGGGGTCTTCTTTTTGACTAATACCACCGGTGCATTCCACAGACTACTCGAGGGTCGAATTACTCCGTCAACCAGCATGCTCATAAGCTGTTCTTCGACTTCATCTTTCAACGCATGGGGTATAGGGTAGGGTCGTACGTTCAAGGGTAATTGATCACCCGTTTCGATGCAAGGTGCGACGTCCAATTTGCATCCCCCGCCACTTGGTTTCTGGAATACTTGACTATATTCCACCAAGATGTGTTGCAGTTGATCTACGACTTCTTTGGGCGCATTCGTGCATTTTTGTCGCAATTGTTCGACTATCTCTTGTTCAGTTGCGGTCCATCTCTCTGCAGGTCTCAGTTCTCTCTCATCCTCGTCGGCTGGGTCCTAATCTTCAATCGTTGAGGGTTCAGCTGTTGTTGGTGAATTGTGAGAAACTGTGGGTACCATCGTACAGACTTTCGTATCACATGGGTGGGGTACCACCATACTGTTCGTTTCAGGTACCGCCGTACCACTTGCTTTGAGTACCTCCGTACCACTTGTGTCGAGTACCTCTGTACCACTTGTATCGAGTACCTCTGTACCTTTGGTGTTGCATACCTCTGTACCATAGGGGTTGAGTACCTCCGTACCACCTGTGTTGAGTACCTCTGTACCTTCGGTGGTGAGTACCTTCATACCACTTGCATCGAGTACCTCCGTACCACTGGTGTCAGGTACCTCTGTACGGCTGGTTGGGTGTCATGGTTGTTGTACGTACTCCCGCCACCGGTACTGCGTCCCGTTCATTCTTCATCAGAAGAGTCACCTCGTGTCGATCCGCTCGTATGACCATGGGTACCTTTTTCATGATGTCCATTCCCAACAGGTCCAAGCCTGTCACTTGTACTTGTCAGTACCGACACGGCGGCACCCGTATCTAAAATCAACGAGCGAGACTCGTTGTTCAGCGTAGCGTTGATGCATAGCGTTCGGTTCATGGGCCTCTAGATGATGGTAATATGCCCCACTTCACGGGAGGCTGGTACCAACTGTTGCTCTGGGGGGGCAAACTTCATATTTGTACCCTGTGGGTGTGAAACGGGTGTGAGTAACTTTTTCTTATGGCAGTCTTTCTCAAGGTGCTCGCGTACCCCACAATAGTCACAGAAAATAGTCTTTTGAGAGTTACTAGGACAATCAACGGGGAAGTGTAGCATATCTGCACAAAACATGCACAGATACCGTGGGTTTGGGTGGTTAGTAACTTTCGGTGCCGGTGCTGCAACGTTCGTACCATTTGTACCGCGTGATGTACATCGAGCCACAAAGTGTCCAAAGGCGCCGCAGGCGTAGCACTTCCATTTCCTTGTTGTACCGCAGACAAGTCCCAGCGTACTTCCACCTCGTCTCATTCTCCTAGCGTCTCTTCTAATTCTTCCGCGCGTTTCAGGGCCGCTTCGATGGTTGTTGGCTCAGTACTCAATAGGTGGGAACCTAGTTCTTTTCCGACTCCTCTAACGAAAGCCTTTAGTACCTTTCGTCGTACCCATTGTACCTTTTGAGCCGCGTTCAGTTCAGCACCCTCTTCTTGTACCGCTACTTGTGCCAGTTGTCGAACTTTTTCAGCGAATTGTCGCAATGTCTCGTTCGGTTGTTTTTTCAAAGTCCATAATGAAGCTGCTGCTTTTCCGGGGTTGTCCCGTTCGTACCACTGTACCATACCCTGCTTCATGTGAAGGTATGGGTTCTCTCCTTCATATGAACCCATATTGTCTATCATAAACTGCTTAGCTGTACCTCTCATCTTTGAGCGTAGCAGTCGTACCTGTTTTTGTTGGTCAAGGGTACCCGTGACATCCTCAAACAATCGGAAATAGGAAGATACCGATATCGCTCCAACCTCATTGGGGTCCCAGGGGTCCAACTCCAAGAACATTGACCTCGGAATGTCGAGATTATCCCCCCCCCCCCCCGCTGGTCCTTTTCCACGTGCAGGTCGTTGAAGGTTTTGAGAAGTGTCCCCAACTGCGAAAACATTTCGGCGGTCGGGTCCCTTACCGATCCTGAGGTCGCCATTGTGTCTAGGGTTAAGAAAATCCGTACCGACCTAAGCTCTCGTTTTGTACCAGCGTCGGTAGGTTGATGAACCTAGCGACTCCGACTGTACAATCCTTGTCGAAAATTCGTGTGGAATGCGTACCGTTTGTACACACCCTTCTAAAATCTTTGTTGAGCATGTACCGTTTTTGCTACCAACCACCAAGTGTCTCTTTTCTGGGTTCTGTGTGGCGTACCTACACAAGATCCTAACCGCTGCCACCAATTTTGTAAGTTCACTCTAGGTTCTCGGAGTTATTAGGGTGTTGCCCTGAATAAGTCAAAATGCTCAGAAGGAGCCAATGGTAGCGTAATGAAAACCTAAATGACTAACAAAATGGTACTAAGAGTATCTCCGATATTCCTAGCACCTGAGACAACCTGGGTGATTGGGAACAAGAACTGTAGACAACTCAATGTACAAGTTACTGATAATAATTGTATTTGGCGAAAATAAAGATATATAAAAATAAATGTGTTATTCGTACCTCACCTAATATAAGACCAGATTTGGTAAGTATAGGTATTTCAATATAAAGAATTGCAAAAATACTGGTAAGATACGTGTACCTCTTAAGATAATATCACGTCAAGAAATGACTACGTTTGTAAATAAAAGAATGAAAAATACGTTAGTACCGAAATGAGTGTTTGACAAGAAATTGTGCACAATAGGTGTGCTAAAGGTAATGGCAAATATACGTTGTACAAAATAAGTGTACCGTTAGTACCAATGAAAGAAAAGTATTTATGCTACGTGTACTGAACGTACCTGATGTGAAGTAATAGGTGAAATGGCGTTATAATTGATGCGTACTGAATGTACCAAAGACAAAATGATGCATAAAGGAAAGTTACCAGTTGCTGTACCAAAAGTACCTGATTCAAAGTAAAGTTATGCTGTTCGTACTGAAAGTACCTAATCGTTACGAAAGTTATTGCAAATAATACAACGTTTACTGAAAAAACGCTGCAAATCATTGCTCAAAGGTTTATTATTTTCTGTATAGATCATCCTTCTGTTTAGATCACTGGTTCTTCATCAATAGCACCTACCACCATCTGTATTCTCCCTTGACCTTCCCTCTCAAATTTCAGCTCCTGCGTTCAATAGGATTGAAAATGGCTTCGGAGCTCACTCAGCTGATCAGTGATCAGAAGAGTGAAGAAGATCTCCTCGAATGGTGGAGACGCCTGGAAGAGCACTTCCATTCAATAGGATTGAAAATGGCTTTGGAGCTCACTCAGCTGATCAGTGATGTGAGGAGTGAAGAAGATATCCTCGAATGCTGGAGACGCCTGGAAGAGCACTTCCATTCAATAGCATTGAAAATGGCTGCGGAGCTCACTCAGCTGATCAGTGATCTGATCAGTGAGCAATGATTTGCAGCGTTTTTTACCTACAAACATTGTTTTACCTACCACCCCTACCTATTGGTAGGTACTACCTACCACACTATAATGGCTTCACACCTTCACAATCAAGTTTATTAGAAAGAACTAAACGCTTCACACTCGATTCGGAAAATAGAAAGCTTGATATGGAAATTTGATTACTGGTTACGCAGAAGGCAAAACTGTATACAAATCGAAGAAATGAACAGCGATGGCATTTCAGTCAGATAAAATTTGAACGGCGATTAGACCTCTTTTGCGATTCACACTCATGATTCTGTTTTATCGAAGGAAAACCTTCAAATACTCGTAGGGACCGAACGTTTTGTCCTACAGAGCTCCGGGTGGTCTCAAAAATTTTTAAAAATTCTGTACTATTTAAAATTGGTGAAAAAACGAAACCTTTATTTAGAGAGTTTTCGAGCTAGGGCACTCTTGAAAATTTCAACCCTTAATTTTCACCCCTTAGAAGTGACCTACATCAACAAAAAGCTTCGCGGCACAACTAGACCCCAGACGGAGCCCATATACCAAATTTGAACCAAATCGGTCCAGTGTTGCTAAGAAAAGTGCCGCGTACGGCGGACGGCGTACGGCGTACGGTGGACGGACGGAAATTTTTTTATTCGATTTTCGGATTCTACGTACCTTGAAACGTAAAACATCAAATTTTGAGGGGGGTTAAATTTTTTTTTTTCTTGCTCGATTCCAAAGGCTTATTATTGAAAATAATAAACCAATAATATGCGATTGATGATGCGTACTAGATGTTACTTTATATGTGTATCACACTGAAATACGACGATATTCCCTGGCATGAAACATAGCAATTGGAAATATATGGGTATGGAGTTTACCGTACTGCTTTGAGGTCTAGGGGTCGTCTCAGGGGCGGCACTTCGAGTACCGATGTGAGGCGCCTGGTCCACTGTAGTAGGCAAGTCCACGGAGAAGATCCGCAAGCCCGAAGGGAGTTGCAGGCGAAGAAAGAAGGTAAGTGTGGCGTACCTATCGTGACTTTAGGTACGACGAAATTGAGTCAACTGTTACAAACGCTACACTACTGTGGCAAAAAAACGACGGCCTGGTGAGCAACCTCTCGAGTCAAGTGCAAGTAGACGACTGACTGGAGGGGAGCTGTGTTGGTAGGTTAATAGGCGGCTGTGGATGGGGGAAGCCGAAGTTAGCCGAGCTGCCCCGATGTTCCTTGCTCCTCCTCCTCGTCAAGGGGCTCGGAGAAAGAGGTCTGGTCGGAGGTTCCCTCTGCCCCCGACTTACAAGACGTTTTTCTATACTGTAGAAACCCACAGGTCCAATTGAATCGTTGATTTGCGTGTTCATCACAGAGAAGTTACTTTAAGAGTTTCATCCTTCGTCGGTACCTCAATCCGTGGAGTAAAGAAATTTTATAATTTAGGAGAATGGCATGATATTATTTTCGCTTCGTAGATTCATCAGGTTGATTGGCGTAAGATTTTACATTGAGTTCAAACGGAACCTCGGGTTTTCAAGGTAGGTAGCACAAGTTTGAGGCCATTTTGACTAATTGAATTTGTTTGCGACAAATTGTTCATTAGTATAATTTCACAGACGATTTGAAAATGTTATTAAGAGGAAATTCGTCTCACCTCTACTGTCAATCCTGAGTAAATAACGTAAGGATTTATAAAATGTTAGATGCCAAGGAGTCGAATGGGAAACTGTTCAATTAGGACTCACTGCAAGAAAACGTAAGACTGGCAAACGGTGGATCACATAAAAAGACAAGAAGGAAAACTGGATTACAGAAACACTTCTTCAAAATGGAACAAGGAAGAAGAGGGGAAGTTGATAAGAGAACACTTCAAAATAATGTTATTATTGCCATTGGTCTCCCAGACCTAGAAACGCACAAGCCTGAAGGTGGGTTTAACGAGTGAGTAGGCACATAATATGTACCTACATAACATATTATGTTGGGTCTCTGCAAAAATATAGCACTGGGGTCTCAGGATTTGACACAATGGATGGAGGAGACAAGAGATGCCTAGAACTTGTCTACGGTACTCTGCTAAAATCTGAAGTCAAGTTTGAGACTGAGGAAGAACTATTGATAGTCAGCTGGATTCACTTTCAAACTTTCACTTCATGAAAATTCTACATTGCACTTACTTTAAAATATAAAAACTTTTCTTACTTGTACGTGTTCTCGATCCGTTTCGCGCTCCTCTTCTCTGAATCTGTTATTAGTAAACATTAGGCAATCTGACAACTAGGATGGATGACATAATGTGGAAGTGATCAGCCATGGTCAAGATGGACGTAGGTATACAACTCCCAAAGCTCCATTTTCCCATGGACCCATGGATGCTAGGTCCATGCGTTTTCCTGACACCACCCCATGGAATCGTTAAGTGTCCATGAACACCACCATGGAACACTTTTCCCAGTAGTTAAGCTCTGGTAGGCAACTTCTTTATGGAAGTATGATGCTTCCTACAAGAAACCGGCAGTAACTAATCCGCCAGGACCATGGCCAGGAGATTATGGAAGGTTTTTCATTATGCCAATCTGTGAGATGTATCTCGCTCATTGATCATTCATCACAGCACTCAGGCGCCCCACGGATTTTAAACTTCTTTCCTTTCCTGTGATTGATCGGACAATCTTATCGAAATTTCAACCTTCGGAAGTCTTTCCCAAGATATTTTTCACAATGCCAAAACTTGTTTTTTCGTTCAATATGAATATTCTCAATATTTATATGTTTTATTTACCCTCTTGGGTTACCTATTCATTCACTTAATTTTCTATATTTTAACTTAGGTATCTTGATAACGGTGGTAAGGGAAATTGTTCACAAATTCCAAGAGGCTAGTAAGTAATTCCCAGATTTGATCAACATTCAAAAAATTTGTCATTTAACATTTCTTATTTGCTAATGTAGATATAAGAAATTCTTCCAGGAATGACCTCAGATGATTGAAATTTCTATTAGATTGGCCAATCAATCACAGGATCGTAAGTAATTTGGAAATCCGTTGGATGCCTGTGTTTAAGGATAAGGAAAGAGCACAGAGAACGGGAGACAAGTGGAAAAGAGGGAGAAATTGTCTCAAATTTCTTCTACCAGAGGAAAGTGGGAAAGAGCGAGAAAGTGGGAAAGAGCCAGGTTAGTAATCCCAATAACGTCTAGTGAAACTCCCCAAACACTCCATGCGACACCTGATGGATTAGTTTCTGCCGGTAGGCGCCTGCGTGTCATCTTTTTCCAACCAGTGAACATCCTGTGTAAACCATTGAGGAACTTTCGTTCATGGAAGCATCACAAGAAGATGGACCTAGGTCCATGGCATGGGATAGGGATACTAGGTCCATGGTTCCACTCAACCATGCATCCAGGTCCATGCATTCAACCAAGTTAGCCAACATATCTATTTTAAATGTTCACTTTCACTTCGTTAATTTCTTGACTTTCCAGTTTTTTGGTGGATTTTATATTTCAAATTCTGTCAACTACTATATTTTTCGAATTTGTTCATCAGTTTGATTTTTGCAGAAATCTAATACTGGAATCTACCTAGTTAGATTCGTGTTATGGTTGATTGTGTCACTCGTTTACTGCAATCATTAAAATTCGGTTTCGACTACCGATTCTGCGCTATTGCAGTATTATGTTCCAAATATTTGATAGATATCTTTCAAATCGCGTTCCCTGTTTCGTAAATTGAGTGACATTTTTGTATGAAACTGAAACTAAGTGATTTTTAAAGCATTGATACTGCGCCGAAAGTTAATTGCCTGAATAACGAGTTCCTTACAATTCTGTCGAGTGTCCCAATCTGTGAGCTTACATAATATTGTGTCTTGTGTTTTGGAGTTTTGTTACGTTATTTTGAACGTAAATGTCCAGTTTTTACGCCGTTAAAGTCGGATCGAGAGTTGAAAACGAGACCGAGAAAATTCTTCGGGTCATTTGGAATGCGGTGATATCATTTCATGGCTGAGTGTTTACTAGCTGTAAAGGTTACACTTGACACAGCTCCGGAAAAAAGGGTGGGTTCATTGCGATTCGCGACGACTTCCTTTTGACTCGTTCGTCGATAATGTGCGTCGTCAACGAGCCCGATATCCAGTTTTCGCCGTTCATAAGGATTTCCTCATAATGGTGAGTCCAGTCATATTCGTTTAATTATCCGTAGGCAAATGGGACTCAATTTGTCGGTGGTTTCGAGTAACTACGCCCGGATGGATCCTATTTTGTCGAAACCTCAATCAACTCACCTCAATTCCCTTCATCCGACTTTTCACCAATATAATTTAAACATTCTTTAGGTAAATAATCGGTATCTTCAGAACCATTTCTCAATTCCATTATGTTAAACTCTGCTGCTTCGAACTCAGATCCAACAGGTGGTTTTATGTTCCATCAGTTGTACACACCCTGAATAAAGTGTACTACAAATTCAATTAGGAACGTCTTAATTAATGATTATGAATATCGTGGCGCGTTAACCGAGTTCCAGTTCACAGGTGGTTTTCTCTTCTAATCCGTATGTGTGTACATACTGATAACATGCTGTTGTGAAATCTTTCCTCCGAACTTTTTCCCGTCTGTATTGGATTACCTGCCTGTAGTAGCTATCTAGTTTCATCTCTCCAATGTAATGTATAGCTTGATGCGGCTGTTTCGAAATGAGACGTAGAAATTCCAGGTTTACCCCAGGACTTGATATACACCTTGGTACTCACCTACTACTTATAAATCTATTAATTTGATTGTTTGATAATTTATTCAGAGTAAAAAGTCCAACGTTTTATATTAACACGAAATGAAGTTGAATTTCACTTTCATGTTACTGATCCTATCAGTTTGGTGGTCTGTAACATGCAGGTAAATCTTGTTAACGTTCCACGATGATTCCAGTATGATGAAGCATTATTTCAATTATAACTGTAATATATTAATAGCATGTCAAATTTGACGATGAGCCACAAAAATTTACATTTCGTTATTAAATTGAATCAATCTTAAGTTGGTTTTCACGATCCACAAGACGATTTTTCTTAAGGTAGTTCAATATCCATGGGAAATAACGGTGTTACGGCATTCAAATTTGTCATTTTTTGTTTACTACATTGAAAAACCTACAATAATGAAACGAACGATCAAAAACTTCAGAATAAACCTAAATGTTGTGATCTTCTGATATTTTTTTCTGTAAAATTCACTTCCGAATTGAATAGAATTAGATGGTCTTTTCTATTGTTCGAAATACTATAATGTTTACACTTTTACATTTTTCGGAGTACGTAATTAAATACGAAAAAGTATCTAGCTCTGGAGGCTAGGCTTTAGAGGAGCTCTGGAGTGTTTAGCTGTAGAGGCCTCAATGGGGAATTTGCCTCAATTTTAGATTCTGGAATTTCAAGTCAAATCCTATAATAGGGCCCTAGAATAACGTTTAATACTAGGAATAACCAAGGGGAAAAAATTACCGTAGGAGAAAATGCCTAAACAAGTGAAGCCTCTGTTACAAAACACCGCGAAAATCGAGGAATATTGTTGACGTCATACGAAAAAAAACAACAGACAGAGTTCTAGCACGCCACACAAAACGATCCAGTGAAATGGCTACTCGAATAATGTGATTCAAATCTTGAAACTAAATAAGAGAAGATGAAGTCTAATAATGCTTGATAAACTAGTAGGTAGAATCGTATTGTAAAAAAGAGTAATATTGTTTCTTTTGGTCACTTTTGTGTCTGGGTTCTTCCTGCCAGTTCGCGGCGCACTCTTGTGCGCACTACTTGTAAGCTAAAAGTTCGTGTATGTTCCGCTTCTGTGGTAAGCGCCACAGAACCTCCTTTGAAGTCAGATTGGTAGAATATCCGTTACGTTTCAAACATGGCTGCCTCTTACACATTGCCACCACATTTAAAATTTCCATCTTCCTTAAATTCTCTAAATTTTTTGGATGCGTTTTCGAGCAGCTCACTATGGTTTTATTCCATAAAAATAAACCCTCATTCGAAAAAAAAAAAATGTGAGGCTAATTCCCCATTTTAAGAGTCCGTTATAAACGCTGCCTGCTATCACACAACGGTTTATTATTTTTCTGCATAGATCACCCGTCTGGGAAGAACATGGCTTTTCCATTATTCATGTTATCATGCCGGCTTTACAATCAAGTTTATTTTGACTGAAGGTCCCTACCAGCTAAACATACCTAGTTATCCCTAAGTTGTGGGTGCGTTCGATATGAACTTTGATTCTTGCGTACTTGAGGAAGCACAAGTGATTCACAAGAAATTATATTCGAACAAACGAAAAACAAAATCGCATTTGATTAACTGAAATTTGGCTTAGGTACTTATTCCCACAAGCGTTCATGTCGATACCTTAAAGCACAAAGGCGCTATGTCCATCCATCTTCCACATTTTTCTTTCTTTTTAAGTTCAGAAAAACTCAAATTCAACGAAACTATTATTGACCTTCTTGACGATCATAGCTTGAAAATTTATTGGAGAAATTAAAGTGTTTAGTTAAATAAGCCATTCTTTTAGGAATGGGGTATTTCGGTGGGTCGGAAATTCAGGTTTTTGACCTCAAATTTGGATTCAGCACCCTTGAAAACTTACATACTACAACTTTAAGCCCAATGATACTATAACATGTGGTAGAAAAATTAATTAAAGGGATCACACGTTTGAAAAAGGCGGGCCGCTATAAATGCACACACACTAGGGAAGGACTACGCCGCGCGCGTGTGTGAGTAGTATTTTGTAGTATCCAAGACGTCCTCCAAGGGTTTCTGTGCATGGATACTTTTTTCAAAGACAGTTGGCTAGCTACGTCACGATTGGCTAGCTACGTCACACCGTTCAAATCTTCAACTTTCCTAAGCTTCTCTGATTTTTTAAAAACATTTTCTCGACGCACAGACCCGATTACCGTTATTCCTGAGCCATACTCTTTTGAAAATAGAAAATAAAAAAAATTGACTGAAATACCCCATTGTGTACTGGTGATAATTTCTTTTGCGTTTTTCTCAAAACTCCGTTTTTGGACATAGCGCCTTTGTGCCGGTATCGATGTGTTTCTTACTCATTCGTCTTCCAATCAACCTTGCGAGAGAACTGTCTATTACCTTCTAATGACTGGCGGTGGGGGGGGGGAGGAGGGTAGAGGCAAGTTAGATCGCCTGGCTGGCACCCATGTATTCTGATAAATTTCACAATAAACGAGCATTCAACTATTTTTGATCGTCTGGGTGGTTACATTGGTTCTATAAAAATTGAACACAATCTTGAATTTGTGAAAACTTTCACTAATTAGGTTTTCAATTATCCTCATTAAAAGAATGGTAGATCCCACAGAGGTGTGAGTGGCTTCATTAAATTATTAAAGATCATATCTTAATGATTAATGAAAAAATTATACATGTAGGTATGTATGAGCTTGAGGTAGGGCGTTTTGAAAATCTTAATTTCAGCTTTTTATTCCTTACGATTGACTGATGATAACCTAAAGCTTCCGGACACAACTAGATCCCAAATGGAGCCGATATACCAAATATCATCGGAATCGGTCCATGGGGAGCAAACTGGGCTATTAGTGATTTATGGCGGACGGACGGAACATTTTTTATTCGATTTTTAGATTTTAAGTACCTTGAATTGAAAACGATCAAACTTTGACGGGGGGGGGGGGGGGTGGGGGAATTTCTTGCTCAATTCCAAGGTTCAATATTTAAAATAAACCAAAATCTGCAACGAATATGAACTGATTCCGCAAGTTTTAAGGTCTGTAACATAAAGCATTGGAACATTATTTTAGCTGGGTGATAGAAACACTCGATATAAGTTTCGTTCAAAATCGATTTCGAGATCTGGAAAATTCACTTCCTCGGCCGTAGATTAGATTCTGTCGGGTAGCATGACGATGACGAGATTACTGATCTGATCTGATCTGATGATATGTAACAATTATTATTTATTAACATTATTTTCTCTCTAGGTCTTGAAATGGTTTTTTAATTTGTAAACAGTTTCATTAAACCGAATCGCGCTTCACTTCTCCATTGATTACGATATTATAGTTTTTACTTATCTCATTATAGTATTTCCTTGCTTCCTCGTTAGATTAGAATCTTCACGTATTCAATTAAACTGTTTTACATTAACGAGCCCTTTCAAAACATGAATAACACATGAGTATCACATTGTCAATATCATTATAGTTATTTAACATTTCTCCTTCCTACTTGGAATATTGCACAACTTTCAGTTTATTGATTCTATATGTGCCTAGTTTTGGTTTATTATTTTCAATAATAAACCTTTGGAACCGACCAAGAAAAAAATTTTTTTAACCCCTCAAAATTTGATGGTTTACGTTTCAAGGTACGTAGAATCCAAAAATCGAATAAAAATTTGGCCATCCGCCCGCCGTACGCCGTACGCGGCACTTTTGCCACTTAGCATTGACCGATTTTGATGAAATTTGGTATGTAGGCTCCATTTGGGGTCTAGTTGTGCCCCGAAGATTTTGGTTGATGTAGGTCACTTCTAAGGGTTCAAAAATGAATTTTGAAATTTTGAAAACGCCCTAACTCAAAAAATTTTGATATAGGGGAGTGGGGGGCACATTTGACATAGGGGCACATTTGACAATGGCTGTTTGTCACACAAGATTTGAATTTTACCGCGATTTCGTGTTTTTGTATTGTGAAGAAGAACCATTCCAGGTGAAAACCGTGCAGGTTACAAATCATCTAATTTTACCGAAATCGCGGTAAAATTCAAATCTTGTGTGACAAACAGCCATTGTCAAATGTGCCCCCCACTCCCCTAGAGGTATTTTTTTTCCTTCAATTTAAGATTCTATAGAATTTTTAGAATTTTTTGAGACCACCCGGAGCTCTGTAGGACAAACCGTTCGCTCACTACGAGGGTTGGACGTACGATAAATCAGAAACACGAGTGTGAATCGCAAAACAGGCCTAATCTCCGTTCAAATTATAGCTGACCGCAATACGATCGATGTTTTTCTTCATGTTGGATGGTTGGTGGCTTTGCAGACTAGTGATCTATATATAGAAAAATAAACCATTGTGTAATAATTTGCAGCGTTTTTTGCTTCCAAACCAAGGTTGCGGAAGCATATTTTCTATTTGAGGAACGATGGACAGAAAAATCTTCCAAAATCAAAATGTCCACTCGTATTTCACATTATAGACCTTTATGAACAATTTTCGTTCCCTGTCCGCCTGTATGTCCGCAGATGCTGGTTGACGTGTAGATGGTTCCCTTCGAATTTCATTGATTGTTGGGTCTGTGCATGCGTTAACGTAAAATACTTATATAGTCACAATTTCTACAGTTTCCATCCTATTTCAGTGACTATTAAGGATGAGGGTTTTCTATGAGTCTCATCGTGGTCAGATCATCGTCATTCCCAATTGTTCCTCCTATTTCAATGAAATGTTTTGAAAAGGTGAGGGTTAGACCATCCCGAATAAATGTAATTATAGTCAAATTAATAATTAAAAATACCAATGAGCAACATTGTGTCGTATTCTAATGGTCCGATTTTCCCCCTTTTGGCTGGTTAGTTTGTGATTCAGATTATCTCCTTTAGATTCAATAATTTTATAGAAACGAGGAAGCTATGCACCACAGACTTTTCCCTGCTTGATGTTCTTTCAATATTTCGTTCGTATTTTGATACATCAGTTTTAGATCTAATGAAAATATCTGGAAAAAATAGGTTTATGAGATTGATTGCACTGAAACAAGGGTTTGATCTGCGTGGTTCCTCCCTCGTTCCCTCCTATACTAGTATTACTTTTCCTATAAATTGGTAACTTTAATTGAGATTGGACCAAAATATCTATGTTCTATATTACACCAAAGACTTTCAATTTCCCGTATTTTATAACATGTACGACTTTATCACTTCTTGTGGTCTTACAGAGGCTGTACGTCAAAGTTTTAAGTCTTCTAGAGGGTTAGTTTTATGTTAGTTTCATATCTTACCCAGCTGATCTGATTTCCCTGTCGACCTTCTAATCACTTCCACTCTATACTCCTTCTTCAGTGTTAAGTCCCTTCTGTACGCCTATCCTTGTTTTTGTCAGGTATAAATTTGAATTATTTACAACTGGAAATGGGCATAATTTATGAATTTTCCTTCCAGTCTAACCGACTAGTGATTCTATTCAACACGGCAGTCGTTGATTCATTGTATTTAAATGATTTATTACGTCTATTTACGTTTCAATACTTTAATCTTAATTGGACCACGGTGTCACTAGTGTCACCGAGAACATCTTAGGAATTTCACAGATGTCCTAAAGTGTCTCCAGATCAACTCGATTTAAATTGCAATTTAAGAATTAATGGATTCAGCTGAAATGTTTGAATCATTTTTTGTAAGTTATTAGAAGTCAAAAAATGATGTTATAGAAAAAAAATTGGAAACATTTTTCATCGATTTCTTAGGAAATTTTTGTCATAACTCTATTTTGAAACTTCCAATAACCCAACAAATTCAAAAAATAAATAAATAAAATAATAATAATAAAGTAAAATAGCATTTTAATTTTGGTTACTCTAATGACACTTTGGGACAGCTGTGGAGATCCAGAGATGTTTTCGGTGACACTAGTGATACCATGGTCCAATTAGGGTTAATCAAGTTTGTAAAATAACAACTTTGATTGATATTTGAAGACTCGGTATTATGGCCAGCAACCATTAATAATGGACAATTTCAGTGTGTAAGGAAAATCTCGTGTAATTTTGGACTTTTAACTAACTTGCTCTCAAAACGTGAAAAAGTTGAATAGTTGAGGAATGTATTGTTAATTGGAAATAATAAATTGATCTGAATGATTTTAAAATTTGAAATAACCGCTCAGTGACGAGGTGCTGTAAATGGACGCCCATTGGCTGGAATGTGGGGTAAACGTCCAAATAAGCTGAGTGCACTAGTCTCGTCCAATCACAGTACATATCCGCACCACGTCATCGCCAAATTTTACTTTTGTTTCTCCACTCATATTTAAAATCTCAATTTTGAGATGCTTCTGAAAAATTTTGAGAAAAGAGAATTTTCGATTCCACCACGATTTTTGCTCGTATATTTCCATGAACGTTCGAGAAAAAATAAAATCACAAATCACTGAAATTCCTCATTGTTCAGGTTGGGGCTCTCTTTTAAAAAACAGCATCCAGATTTCTTCAGATTTAGTTTGAGTGCCAACTTTTTATTTTCTGCTGTAGTGTGTTGCAAATTTGAATTTCGCAATTTTCCTTCACAATTATAATGGGTAGTTGCATGTTTTAAAAAATTTTTTTTTCGGTGTAGCGGATCTTTATTGAAATACGTATCAATCAGTAAAACTCCCTGAAACGCTTCCTAAAAAAATGTTGTCTTTCGAAAAAGGGATTTTCCGAATCAAGCAGGAAAGCCATGACACTGCGGGGTGGGGGCTACGTCAGTGTTGAGGTAACACAGGACCGCTCCACCACTTTTCTTCAGACGCAAGGTTACCAAGGTTTCTATTTGTGTCTGTGTTTGACTAAAATTCAAATATAAAGAGGCTGACAATTCTTTACATCATTAGAGATCCCATTGCGTACTATCGAGAGATTCTTTTTCCAGATGACTTCTGAGTTGTTGTTGGCTCTCCCTCCAACACAACTGAAGACTATATTTCCTTAAGGGAATACGCTAAACTAAATGGAATTTCGAACTGAAAACTGGCACGGGAACGTTTTCAAGTGCACTAAATTTGAATCTGTCGTCAAACTACGAAATTCCGACCCATGCAACTACCCTATTTTAACTACTGAAACATTCCACTACATTTGGACGAAATGTTCAACGTTTTATCAGTAGTAGTAGTAATTTTACTTCCAATTTTGTCGTCAGAATAAATATGCCTAAGTTTTCTAAAACTGTTGCAGGGTGCCACTGTACATCGGGTTCTGGTGCCCAGGTCGTCCATCACGATCGAATAGGACACAATGGAAGTCGACACCAACGTCGAGGTGCTCTACGATTTCGAATACGCAACGAAAGACGGTCAAGTTGTGTCCATCAAAGAAGGCGAGAAGCTGCTGCTGCTGAAGAAAACGAATGAGGATTGGTGGCAGGTCATCCGCTGCACGGGACGTCCGTTTTACGTACCCTCGTCCTACGTCAAGGTGTTGGAAGACAGAGACGTCGTCTTATGTCTTCGTGAAAACGTATCGCCTGCATCGCCTCCCAAGAACTTCACCGTGTCCGTCAACATCAAGTCGCCAGCTAGATCGAAAACCAAAGTACGATTTTTTTCCAATGGGTGGATCCCATTTTCGACATTAATCCTCTTATGGCTAGGGTAGATGTGGAGGGGGGGGGAGTCCTGTAATTACGAGCAGATTTCCAAAAAATCATATGCTTCAATCGCCATTCGGGATTTTACCTGAAACCTCACAAAAACCTAGTTACCTCTGATATAAAAAAAGCATGGCTTTGTCCCTCAATATAGATTTCATGAAGAAAAGTATACTATTATTATATACTGTCAGATATTTCTGTCGAACGACCGGGGTGGTGGCCAGTGACCCCAACCTAACGGGAAAAATTATTTGTTGGGACGCTGTGAGAGTTATCACTGTGTGCAGATACCGTAAAACCGTCAAACTTTACCCCACCAGGGGTAACTTTACCCCAAAAAGTGAGAATCTTCAATTGTATCGTAAGCGTGGTAGAACTTAGATAAAAGTTAGCTATTGTGTTTTCGTTATTCTCCACATCCCAGAGAATCGATGCGGCTTGCAATGGCGACTTTATCCATGTTATCAGCTGTTATCAGTCATAGTTTCCTGTTCAGCTGTTTTTGTCCTGTTTCTCGTGCTCCAAAATTTCTTCCATATCAGGTGTTTGGAGTGGATTTACCAGGCCAGCCCTCATCACATCACTTTAAATATCTTATTTTGAACAAAATACACTAATCAAATTCTCAAAAATGTGTTTTCTTAGTTAAGCCTTTGTTTACCAAAAATTTGATGGTAACTTTACTCCAAAAACCGGGTATCTTTACTCCACTATAAAGGTTGGGATAAAGGTAGCCTCACTCATATTTTTCTTATTTAATCTCGAAAAACATTTGAGTTTTATAATTTTCGCAGTGTTGAATGTAAGGTTTCTAGTGTACCTCATGTCAGAAGTTAGAGAGGGGGAGAAGAAGTGAGAAAAAGCTTGGTACGCGCCCTTACCGAAACTTTACAACTGAACAGCTGCATTATGATATGAACATAAACGTGCTTAGGTCTCATAAGTTGTGATTTACGATAGTATTTACTCGTGGGTTAACTTTGAAATGTACCATTGCAATTCATTTGAAAGTTATAGAAAGTGAAACAGCCTTTTTCTGTGATTTTGTTAAGTCATTCGTTTATCGTTTATTGTCCTTTAATATTTCTTTACTTGTAGACAGTTTTGCTCGATTACCTACAAAAGTCTGTCTATACTGGAAGACTGAAATTGTGATTTCTTATCCAGAAATATTGCATTTCAAGCAAATTCGTTGAAATAAATGATCATTGGAATTTATATTTTTCTTAGGTATAACTTGTATTTTTCAAGCTAAAAACTTCAATTTTTCAGAATATATTTTATAATAGTATTATAAATACTTGATATTATCAAGTATTTCTGGGGTAATGAATTCAATCCCGACTAGTAACATTGCACCACTGCCCATTTCTGTAGCGATAACCGTGAGTTTTTCAGAGTGGAGTAAAGATAGACGCACTCGTAGGTAACTTTACTCCAACATTTAAACAATCAAATAGGGGGGTTACAATTATCTGATCAATGAGCTCGACCACTCAAAATGTTCAGGAAGCCCTGGAGATCAATTCACTTATTGAAAAAAATCAATTTAACCCATTTCGAGTGGGGAGAAATTGTATTTGGAAATGTTTTGGAGTAAATCTTGGGGTAAAGTTTGACGGTTTTACGGTACTCGTTAATAGGTGTCAATCTGAACCTTACTAAAAGAGAATTTTGAAAAATAGCGGGGAAAACCCACACTGCATTCATCCACTAATAAATCCATCCTATTAGTCTTAATTTGCTATCCCGAAACCTCACTTCAGTCCATCCCAAAACGACCAATTCCCGTCCATTTTTGCTACTTTGCGTTGCTAGTCCGTATCCTTCCATGTTTGAGTTTATTTTTTCAAAGTTTTCGAGTTTAATCTACGTTTTTTCGGTGAATCGGTGGTAATTCGAATGATATGGGGTGGACCTAATGTGCCTAATATTGTTTCCCTAACAAAGTTCCTCCGGCCCCACGAACTGAGGTCCGTTGTCAGACACAATGCTTCTTGGCAGGCCGAAACGAGTGAAAACGTCTCTCATGAGTCCTATGGTACTAACCATAATGGTCCTCTCCATCTTGAAAATTTCTAACCACTTACCGGTGGCATCCACCAGTAACAACCACCTACTACCTTGGAATGGTCCACAAAATCCACGTGAATCCTTGTCCAGGGTTCTTGCGGTATTGTCCAGGAGTACACGAGAACTTTGTTTAAATTTATTTCAAAGTTGAACACTTGAACTCTTCTCGTAAAACACAACCCTAATCGTAAAATTCAATGAGGAATTTCACCGAATTCTGTTTGCATTTTTCCTGAATAGTTAATGGTGTGGGATTGATGAAAATCGGGCTGATTTCGGAAAATAAGTCTCCTGTTATTTTTGGGAGACAATCAAAATTTTTGATTTCAAAACTAACCGGGAAAACGGACATGAAGCGGGAATGCTCGCTGATTGGGCTGTTCGGATCGCAGTCTCCTCCCAGTGTTGCCCATTGGGACGACGAAATCGTATTTTCTAAGAGAAAAGTTATCAAACAAAAACAGGGGAAACCTAATTTTCCCCATCTTGCTTTTTCTATTTTTTTTCTTCAGTTTTTTGATTTCGAACTTTACTGTTTCGTGAAATTTTGCATCTGGGGACTATAGATTTCTCGATCTCAGCGCTTCAAGCGGCCATAAATGAACTATTCCAGCATGACGTCATTTTCCCGGTTTTTTTAAACATTCGTATTTTCTACACTGTTTTGTTCATTCGTAAATTAGGAAGTTCGGGCTGAAAGTTTGCCTTAGCGGATTTTTCGAGGTGTTGAATCCGATTTTGGGGTCAAAAATAGGAAATTCCGACATGGTGAAATTCTTCATTAGAAAACGACTAATAGAGTAAATGAAGTAAATATCAACGTGTAGGGATTTGTCCAACTTGGACTTATTAAATGATAAGAGAGATGGCGGTAAATATTTCAGGGGATGATAGTAGAAAGGGGCGGGGCTTGTAAAAGTGCGTATGCTTGAGAAAAGGTGTGAAACCGAGACTTTATTGTTCTCCCTAGATGTCGTTCGGTTCTGTTTTCATATTAATTTCCGCTAATGTTTCTCATTCCCGTTCATGTAATAAACCAGTGATTTTCATATAAATACAGCCCACTAATTTCTTCATGAACCCTTCAACATGTTCAGAGCTTCAGAGCCGAGTATAAAACTAAAGATCTCTCTCGGCGGATCTCAACAGGAATGGCTAATCAGCAAGGTTAGGTGAAGTAAAGAGAAGCGAAAGTTAATCCTGATTAGAGCAATTTGGTAAACTGTTTTTGTATATCTTCGCCATATTTCTCCTCACCAACAAGCGAGAGAAAAAATATGGTAAAGATATGTAAAACGCTGCAAAATATTACACAACGGTTGAATAATTAATTCCTATTCTCCTCCGCAATTAAACTAAACTAGTGTAACAGAACTTGAGATTGAGCAAAACCAAGATCATTTGTGTGGTCAGGTGGCAGTTGTAGTTGCCATTAACACTAACCGTCCGGCTAGGCTTCTATCAGATCCAACTGTAGGAAATTGGCTTCTCATTATGATTTTTTTTTTTTTTTTTTTTTTAAATAAACTCCCCTCAAAGACAAAATGTCTTTTGTGACGGAGGGGGCACGCCATAAAAACAAAACAAATAAATAAATCAAATATAATGGGGAGGACGCCCAGGACTCACCCGACGCCGGCCCTAGGGATGAGGGATGATGAGGAAGGTGGGGGTGGGAGAGAGGGATGAAGGGAAGTGCCTCTATAAAATGACCACCAGTTTAAATATGAGCCGAGCAGTACGCGGCGGGTGACACCACGGAGTACACCTACTGAGATGCCCAACTCGCGCAACTCCGTGGCACTTTTCCCGCACCACACTCCGCGCCACGACAAGGTTGCAGCCATCACCCTGATGTTGTTGGGTTCCACTCCTTTTAGCTCTGACACTGCTTGCCGTAAATCATCTCTATCATACTTTCTTATCTTAGCCCGCCAGGTCTGCTCCATGTCCATGCTGCCATTAACAACCTGGACATCCAGGATAATGCAAGACCTGTCGGGCTTGACGGCAACAATGTCAGGCTTCTTGCCCTGGTCACTTGGCATGTGGTAACTCTCCCTTTCAACATCCCAGCCGCTAGATGACAAGGCACCTGCTATCTGCTTGGCGACCGCATCATGACGTAGGATGCGGCCCCCATGAGTTCGTGGACACTGCTGCACTACATGATACAGGTGTTCATTTCCACTCCGACAGGCACGGCAAAGGGTATCTGTCATCCCACGACTACCTCTTGAACACCGTACCGCTGTTGGCAGTGTTGCCACGCGGACGGCGTGGAAGTTCCGGTAGTCGCGGGCCCCAATGCCCTCCGAAGCCCAATCCACCCATTGGGATGAGATAAGGCTTTCGGAGCACTGTCGGAGTTCTTTACCATCTACTGACTCATGCAGAGCAGCAGCGAACTCAGCAGACGAACTGGGTTTTGGAGCAGATGGTGTTGCTCGGTCGCACCATGCTAACTGCTGCCTGACAAAATCAAGACCAGCAGCAACACGGGCGACCTCCCAGCTCGACCCCTGAAGGGCTAGCAGGCGCTGGCGGCGCAGAGAAGGGATAAATGCGGAGAGAGACACAATGCCAAGCCCACCGGATTTGACCGGTGCATGGATATAGGCACTTGGGACACCAGGTGGGAACCTCAGCCAAGAGCGCACAGCAGAGCGGACTTCTCGATCTAATTCTTGCAGCCTCCCCGCCGTAAGCCTACCGAAGACTAACCCGTAGGTTAGCTTCGGCAGTAAGTACGTGCGGAGGAGGCGCAGCCTCTGCTGCGGCTTGAGTGGAGCCTTGGTAACGCGAGCTAGCGCTCTACCAAGGTCCACACGGCTGGCAGTGATGGTGGCCACCCCCATGAAGTCGACTCCAAGGTACCGCCAGACCTCCAACACAGATCGAGAAGGAATGGGGGCTTGTCCTATGACAAAACCCCCATCCACAACCTTCACTTTGTGTTGGCGACCCGACGGGACCAAGGAGACCGACCCACATTTATCGGGGTTGACCACGAGTCCACACCTGGATAGCTGCTTAGCAAATGCATTGAGGGCAATCTGCAAGCCCTCGCGGGTTTCTGCGAGTAGGATAACATCATCGGCAAAAGCCAATGCTCCTACTCGCACCCCAGGGGCGAGATCAAACCCTACTTCTGTGGGCAGCTTACCCAAGGCCGTATCCACGACCAGGTTAAAGAGGAGTGGCGATAGGGGATCCCCCTGGCGTACCCCGCGCCCGATCACTATATCCCTTGACACCTCACCTCCTGCCTCGAGGACCGTCACGCCTTCGCGGTACAGACAGGCCACATACTCAATTAATCGAGATTAACCCTCTTTTCCTTACCTCGTACCTCCTTACCTTCAGTGGGTAGAGTGAGTCAATTCCGAACATCACGCTCACCAAACAAATCTTCATTCTCATCTCCATTCATTCTCAAACGTTTTGTAACATCCTAGTTGTCTCCGATATTATAATGTTTAATGTTTATTGGTAGTTGTTGGAAGACGCATGTTTTTGGTGTCAAGTAAAAACAATGTGTTGTGTTGTTCTAAAAGTTTGGAAGCTAGCCTACACCACACTGGCAGCATTAGTTCATGTATCCTCCACTAGGGATTGTAAAGCGTTTTTTCCCCTGAATCAGATGAGATAAGCCCAGGTACCTATTTTGATGAAACTCGAGATAATGCGTAGCAGGTGATTCAAGGGAAAAACGCTTTACTATCCCTAGCGGAGGGTAGATGAACTAATGCTGCCAGTCTGGTTAAGACGTTTGTAAAGCTAGCAAATAATTTTAGAGATCAAAAATAATTAAAGTTGTTAGTTCTAACAATCGTTACTGTGTGTTCGCACGTTACAGTTTATTTTACTCCCTCACTCATCTTGAGACACCTTGAATAAGGAGCTTACAAAATGAGTCTTTCATTATTACAGGTTATGATAAATTGCGATGAGGAAGAGACGGCAGCGGAAAGGTACGGCAAAATACCCCCAGTGGAGGCGGTGAAGAAGAAAGGAGACGTTGCTGAGGCCAACATCCTCGACGACAACATGTCATCGTCCTTGGCTGAGCTCGCCAGAGAGATCGAGTTCCGCCCAAAAACGCAGGATAGGTACGTAAACTGGCTTCACGAATAGTTTCAAGCCGCAACCACACACGCAGTATTTGCCTAGAACCGAATATTTTTCAAATACATTATCTAGCATAGACTGATGACGAAGATATATTTGACGAGCATTCTTGTCAGTTCAGTTTTAGCGGCAGAGAGCATACAGGGTGTCCCTTATTTGAGAGAAAAAAAAATTACCAAATTTTTCAACTCATACCCTCTGAATCCTTTCTACATGACCCAATTGAATCCCACATTAAAATTTTTCCTGATAGGACATCGCTACCGAATTGACTTTGAACGTGCCATAATATAGGATGTGTCACCGAAAACGCATACATTTTAGCTCCCAATGGGATTTTGGAAGGAAAGAGAAGAAGCAAAGATGAGAATTTTCTATTAACACGGTGTCCAGCGACCGGGAATACTCAGGGAATTTTACTCTATTGGAATACTCAGGGAATTTCATTTTTTTCTGGTTTACCCTGGGAAGAGCCCGAATCGTCAAATCTTTTAGAGGGAAGTTCCGGCAGTCTGAAGAGAAAAAGTTCTCGGCATTTTGAAACAACCAAGGTGAAAACGAGACTTTTGAAGTGGTCGATTCTCTCGAGTAAACCAACAAGTTTCGATGATTTTAACGTTCATTCTCCACTTTTTTGAACAATCGAAGGTGAAAAAAAGCCTTTGATGAGGTCGTTTCTCTCGAGTAAACTAACAAATTTCGAATTTTGGGTTGCAGATGGTCCCCTATGAAAATAATCACCCTCTGACTGATAGCCACTTTCTACAATTTCCATCCAATGGGGTATTTCTGTTAATTTTTTTTTTTTTTTTTTTTTTTCAAAAGATGTCAGGAATAATGGCAATCCGGTCTGTTTGTCGAGAAAATGTTTAGAAGAAATTAGGGAAGCTAATACAAGTGGAAGATTTGAATAACGTAACGACGTTTGACGTAATAACTTGCTGACCTTGGATCGAGACATTCCTCTAATCCTGTGCGGTCTCGAACGCCTCGTGGCCTTGGATACTACAAGATACTATGCACACACGCCCGTGGCGTAGCGTGTGTGCGTTCATTGAGGCCCGCCTTTTTTCAAACGTGTGATCTCTTTGTTTAATTTTTTACCACATGTTATAGTAACATTGGGCAAAAAGTTGGACTATATAGGTTATCAATGGTGCTGAATCCACATTTGAGGTCGAAATCCTGAATTTCCGACCCACTGAAATACCCCATTACGATGACATTTTCTGGGATTATGTGGATTTCAGTGTAGGTAAAAATCATCGCCCCAGACTAATAGCTTCCAGATTGATGTTTTGAGATACGCTATTTCCAATGCTTTTTTTATTTCAAAATGTCCTTAACTTAAAACCCTGAATTTTGATAAATTATGATCATCTATGTATATTTTAATTCATTTAGAACCTGGAAAACTCTTGGAATTTTTTTTCGGGGAGTCGCTGGACACCCTGATTAACAATTACGAATATTTTAAACAATTTCCATTACAATGTCCATACTTGCGACTATTCTGAAGACTTACCAAAACTAAACGTCGCTACATTAGGCGAGAACATGCATTTGTCAGAGCAGGTCTGCACTCGATCACAAGCGTCGCAACTCCTCACAGATAGTTAAACGAGGGATTTGTCTCGCATTATTAACATTTGTTTTTTCGAAAGAGGGTTCACTGATATGGAGGAAAACCATAAATACATATTTCGAAAAAGTATCCATAAAATTTAGAGAATTTGAGGAAGATGGAAATTTTAAATGTAGCGGCAATAGGTATATGGGGGCAGCCATGTTGCGACGTATTCAGCTTCCTAGCCAATCTGACTTCAAAGGGGGATCTGTGCCCCTTACGACAGTAGCGCTACTTTTGGAAGTGTAAATGAAACAGTAGCTTATGTGGTCAACACAGCAGTGCACGACTGGGAAAGGGGAAGACACAGACGCATAATCTTTTACAATACGGTACTATCTTTTAGTTTATATAACCAGTGTTCCAGAAGTAGCGCCGAATTTCGAAGGGCAATAAAAAACTCAATTTTCGCTCAATTTGAAATTTTTTTATTGGAAAATGTAGCAAATATACTCCGATTTAAGTATGAAAAATCACATCTGGCATGTACCCACCCAAACTCGCCGCACACTGAACCAAACGGTCATTGAAATTTTCGATCACTCGCCGGCAGCTTTCCGGATCGATGGTGGCGATTACTCTTCGGATTTCTTCCTTCAGTTGGTCAATCGTCCGAGGTTTATTGGCGTAAACCTTGGACTTAACGAACCCCCACAAGAAGAAATCGAGTAGGGTCAAGTCGCAGGACCGTGCTGGCCACTCCTGAGTCCCGCGGAGCGAGATGATGGGGTTGGGAAAATGTTCCCGCAAAATTGCCATTGTCTCGCGCGAAGTGTGGCAGGTTGCCCATCCTGTTGGAACCAAAATCCTTCGAATTCACCAATTCCATCCAGTTGGGGGTAAAACCATTCAGAAATCATTTCCCAGTACCTTTCCCCATTAACAGTTACGGCATTTCCGTTTTGATCCCCAAAAAAGTAAGGTCCGAAAACTCCACCAGCCCAGAACCCGCACCAAACTGTGCATCGCTGTGGGTGCATTTCTCGTTGCTGAATGACCCTCGGATTCTCGTACCCCCAAATTCGGCAGTTTTGTTTGTTCACATACCCTGACAAATGGAAGTGAGCTTCGTCTGAGAAAATTATGCGGTTGGTGAACTCAAAATCCGCTGTTCTTTGTCGCAAAGCCAACTGGGCAAATCTTAACCTCTTGCCATGATCAGCAGGTTTCAATTCCTGGATGAGCTCGATTTTGTACGCACTCAAGTGCAAGTCTTTCTTAATAACCCTATGTAAAGTGGTGGGTGAAATGTTCAGCTGTTGAGAACGACGGCGAATTGATTTTGCAGGGCTCACCTGCATACTGGTTCGAACTGCATCGACAGTCTCTTTGTCTCGCGATGAGCGCGGGCGCCCCGACTTCCTGTCGTTCAAAATTGAGCCCGTGGTTTCGAATTTGAGCACCAATCTTCGAACAGTGGATTCGTTAGGTGCCTCATTACGTCCTAGACGATCACGAAGCACTCGAACCGTTGCCGTGGGGCTTTCACTACACTTGTAAAAAGTTTTTAACACCAAAATACGCTGTTCTTTGGAGAGCTGTTCCATCGCTAAAAAGTCACGTAAACAACAAAAACTTAGTAACGAGCGGGTCGGTAACTCAAATCGGAATGATAATAGATAACAAAAATCATAACATCATGGCTACCAACCTTCGCGGGAAACCATAGTGCCAACTTAAAATTCGGCGCTACTTCTGGAACATTATTAGTCTTCATCTTCTCATATTTAGTTTCTATTTTAGTTAGTTTCGTTATTTGAATCACATTATTGACATTTTCATGTCTTTGCTTTGGCACATAAACTGAAAAATCGTCACGAAAACTAAGCAAGTCTTGCTCACGCGACCAATAAATAAAATAGACTCACTGTGTTGCGTAGAGAACAATCAACTGTTTTCTTATTTTGATGCTTGGGTACATGAACTAACAACCTTACTTCCCTACCTTGTTGTGTAGTGGTTGACATGAAAATGTCACAATGTGTTGCAGACTCGTAAGCAAGCACTGTAAAGTTTTCTTAAAACTCAATAAATAGTGAAAATGAAGTTTCTGTATTGAGGTTATCCGTGTGATGTCAATCTTCGACTAATCGAATGGTTTTGAGTAGAGTCTGGGTCGTTTCGTGAGGTCACAAGGGCGCCTGCAGCGCTACCTGTTGACGTTCTTTGATACCTACTATTTGCTGAGATACTCCTTTTACGCTTAGCCAGAGCGCAGCAGTGTGAATTAGGTCAGTTTTTGCGTTGAAACCCCAATATATGACATCCTCAGCTTCCCTCGATTTTCGCGGTGTTTTTGGTTTATTATTTGCAACTAGCTGAAAAGCCTACTTAAAGCAGGCAAAAACGATCACCTCGACCTCACTGATGAAAACACATGTGGTACATCATAACCTCACCGTGAAGGTTACAACCGAAATAATACTTATTCAACTTTTTTTTATACTTTTTCAAATAAATGAATTATCAGCTTTGTTTATAATAGCTGGTACACCCTGAATAAAGTTTCCTTGATAATTTCGGGGTTTTATGTTCAACAGGTTGATGTACACGGGGAGCTTCAAGACCCGCTATGAGCGGAAAATGCCGCTTCGGCAGTTCAGCGGGTCGACGCCTGACCTGACGTGCGACGACGGTGCCGCTCCCGAGCTGAACCACACGAAGAGCGTCGAGGAGCTGCCGGACCTGGAGAACAACGTGCACGCCGTCCACCCCGTCGTGCCGACGCCGCGCCCCCTCGGCAACAACATCCGGAGCCTCCAGGAGAAGCTCGGGCGGATGCCCAACTTCGCCAAGTCCGTGGAGAACAACAACCTGAAGGACTCGGTCGGGAGTTCGGACTCCGTCGGGAGCGGCGGGCGGACGTCGGCTGAGACTCTGGGGGCGTCTTCGACGGAGAGCTTAGACAGACCGAGGCAGCCGCCTGTCGCCAAACCTAGGAGGATACGCCCAACAGTGAGTACTCTCCTCGCACGATCAAAGAGTTTTTTAGCACATTTGCAAAGCATGAGGCAAATTATGAAGCATGAGTTTACACGAGAATTAACAGCTGTGTTATACAGGTGTTCTAAGACGAATGCATTTTTGAACCGCTCAAAATGCCAGTTTTTTCTCTCTGACGTTTTAGTACGGAACATGCTTTAGCCTTCGACTAACTATTCGAAAATCGTTACATAATAGTGTGGAACGAGGAGTTGACACGAAATTTGACAGGTGGCCCTTAGTTCGAATGAAAAACTATTCACTCCTGGTGGCCCCTCGAAGATGGAATTTCATTGGTCGTCTCTCTGAGACTGCAGAGTTCGAATGACAAACTACACTCCTCAGTGACCTAAATAAATCTGGTGGCCCCACGAAGCTGAAATTTCACAGGGTGCCTCTCTGAGACTGCTCCCTTTTATCGAATTTTCAAGAAAAATGAAGCTATTGCAATGGCCTCAAAATTTTTAAAATCGCCTTTTTCGAAAAACTTTTACACTGAAATCCGTTTTGGAACATTCTGAAATGATCCCTGAAGTTTTTCCAAAAATCATATGTATATATATGTGTCATTCCGCACAATAACTTGAGTAATTGTTTAGAATTTGTTTTTTAGTTTTTGCCAAAATGTTCGTAACAACAAACAATAGGTCAAGTTCGTTAACCAGCAATTTTGGACAATCCAAAGTGGTCCAAAATTCAAAAAAGTCCAAAAAAATGGGTTTTCCCCGTTTTTTGTTGTTATTACCTTCATAATCATGGTAATATAATATATTCGGATTCAGCACAAAATTTCTGATATCACTGCGTTTTTCAAAAATGAAAATTGTCCAAAATTAAGAAAAGTATGTATCTATGTATGTATATAATGAATACGTGCGTATATTTGTTGTACCCAGAAATGCAATAGCCTTGTGGGTACTCTATGAGTTCGTAGAGACGACTAGAACATGAATATGGACTCCTAACATCTTCATAGCATACCCAGTGCATACAGTATGTTGGTATGCTATACTGAAAATCGAAAAAACCAAGAATCGTGTAGAAAATAACTTTCTAAAAGAAATTGCAACACCATTGTTTCTTTTCTTAACCATACCTTCAACTGAAAGATTTCTTTGAAAATTTGCTCATTAATTCATGCTGCATGAATGGACTTTTTTTCTTCGTGTTTTCGACCTTGCGGCAGTAAAATGGTCATAACTTCCTTATTTCCCATGCAAATTCAAATCTGATTACACCGTTGGAAACAGGGTTACATTTCCCATATGATGAGCTCTCGAGTATTCCAGAGAAACTGTACATTAGTAACGTCTCTCTACCTTAAATTTTTGTCAATTTCTGTTTTTTTTTTTTTTTTTCAATTGAGTGATTTTTTCCTGTTAAAAATCGGTTTTCGCCGAAACCCTCAAAAGCTTAAAACACGCCCCATTTCGTCAGCTTTCCATCTGCAACCCATTTTTTAGATTTACTATGACATTTGAAGAGGAATATGGTGCTTGATTGCGAAAAAACAAGAGTTTTTAAACGAAATGAGCTACGAAGGAAGAGGGGTGGCAGACTTAGTTGTATTATTTTAAAAAGTCCATTCATAGGGTTTGAGTTAATGAGCAAATTTCATAGAAATCTAGTAACGTTTATGTCCTGGTAAATCAGGTAGTCGTTCATGTTTATGTGATTATGGTATGTAAGTTTTTTTTTTCTTTTTTTTTACTGTCCCCACAGGAGATTAGAATGTTCCAAAATGGATTTCTTGTTTCGAAAAAACAGAGGCGAGCGAATTCTTATTCATAAAAACGATTATGAATACAAATCATATCTGCGATTTTATGATTATGAATACGAATACAATCGTATTCACAGTTTGAATACGATTTTTCCCCGTATTCGTATTTTGAATACAATTTTACGATTTTTTCGGATTTCCCTAAAAATTGAATTTTTTTAAAACGATTTTCCCTGAAAATTGTACTTTTTTAAAATGATTTTCTTCCGAACTCTGGACATATTTTTGTCCTAACATTGTCAAAATAATCAATCAAAATTCGAAACGCTCACAAATTCTTTTAGGATTTTTCACGCAGAATCGAATGAGACCAACCCCAGGTCGCTACGATTAACTTAATAGGAAGTACGACGAAATTTCCGCTGAAAATCGTACTTTTTAAAACAATTTGCACAAAAAATCATTAAAAAAATATGATTTTTACCGCAATTTTCGTCGTATTTACTATTCAGTTAGTCGTAGCGACCTTGGGTTGGTCTCATTCGATTCTGCGTAAAAAATCCTATAAAAAATTTGTGAGCGTTTCGAATGTTGATTGATTATTTTGACAATGTTAGGTCATAAATATGTCCAGAGTTCGGAAGAAAATCATAAAAAAGTATAATTTTCAGGGAAAATTGCAAAAAAAATCGATTTTTATTGAAATCACAGAAAAAATCATAAAATCGTATTTAAAATACGAATACGGGGGGAAAATCGTATTCAAAGTGTGAATGCGATTGTATTCGTATTCATATTCATATTCATAACCGTATTCGTATTCATAATCATAAAATCGCAGTTATGATTTGTATTCATAATTGTATTTATGAATAAGAATTTGCCCATCTCTGCGAAAAAGTCTATTCTAAAAATTTAGAGGCCGTTAAAATAGCTTTATTTCCTTGATAATTCGCTAAAAGTTGGTGCGCGGTGCTCTAAAGAGTGATAGTTGAATTCCTCGCAAACAATCAAGGGGGTTACCGATTGAAGTATTTCCCTACCCCTCCAAACAACGGATTTAAAAAGGGTGGATCGTTAAGTCGCGGACACCCTGCAGACCGCTTCAACGGTCCGGGAAAACACTCGGCTGGGCACTCAATTAGAATTCACCAGCTATAAAACATGCAAATAAATAAAGTGCTCTTCAATTGAAGCTCGTTTACCATGTAAATGACTCAATGAGGGCGAGCCTGGAGGTGCCTCCGCTCCTATCTGGTCTGCTGTCCGCCCTATCGAGCGGCGCTGAAAAATTAAACCTCCGACTCCCCCTTCTTCCAGTTCAACTGTGAATTAACTATTTTAATTCGCCGTTTATTTCAAAATTCGGTCGTTTCTACTAATTCAAGTAAAATGGATGCAATTTATTACAAAATGGTTTATTGACATTTTATATCTTTACTTTGGCACATGGAGTCGAAAAGCGTTATGAGAGTCTGATAAACAAATTCGGCAACTAGTGAGCGAGAATCATTAGTCTACGTTTTTTTTTTTGGTTTATTATTTTCAATAATAAGCCTTTGGAATCGAGCAAGAAAAACCATTTTAACCCCCCCTCAAAATTTGATGTTTTACGTTTCAAGGTACGTAGAATCCGAAAATCGAATAAAGTAAGTACATAAAATCCGAAAATCGAATAAAAATTTTTCCGGCCGTACGCAGTACTTTTTTTTAGCAACACTGGACCGATTTGGTTCAAATCTGGTTTATGAGCTCCATTTGGGGTCCAGTTGTGCCGCGAAGCTTTTGGTTGATGTCAGTCACTTCTAAGGGATGAAAAAGAAGGGTTGAAATCTTCAAGAGTGCCCTAGCTCGAAAACTCTCGAAATAAAGGTATAGTTTTTTCACCAATTTTAAATAGTATTGAATTTTTCAAAATTTTTGAGATCACCCGGAGCTCTGCAGGACAAACTGTTCGCTCCCTACGAGTACTGAATAGGGATCGATGAAAAATTTCGTAAAACTACACCTTTTTTATACTTGAAATTTATGACTTGGAATTCGATCTTCAATATACCAATTCCCTAACTTGCAGAATTTCAGGTGAGAATGAAGAAACAGCAGATATGTGATAGAACTAATAATTTTATTCAAGGAACTTCAATTGAATGGTGGCCCAAGATATTAAAAATTGCCTACCTATGAGGAGCTCCTTCAAATTCGTGAAGATACAAATTTTGGTGTTGTAGCTAAAGATAATTATTGCAAAAGTTTCGATCTGACCTTCTTTGAGGTTTGGTAGGGGTCCAAGTGAAGTGTCCTATAACGAGAGGCGGCGCCAGAAGGTTGGAGGCGGCAATGGACTCAAAGCGTGTGTGCGGCAATGAGATGGCACCAGTGGCGGCTTCTGCCCCAAAACTCAGGGGGTGCACAGAGATCAGGAGAGGCTATTGAGAAGGGACAGAATAGGTGATTTTCTCTGCCAAATAGAAATTTCAACGATATGCAAATGGGATAAATCTTGGTAACTTTTTCATCTGAAAATTGCAAACGGAACTAAATACGCAGGTGCAATAGACAAGAAAAATGTTCTCTAGTGGTTAACAGAAATTCTGAAATACTTAATCATCAAAGGTTTAAACCCAAGAAATGCATCCATCTTATTGCAATAGCTGAAATGTGTATTTGCCCGTGACGATTCAAAACATCGTCCAATTCGGAGGAAAAATTAACGAGCCCCTTGAAGACTCTGGGATTCGAATAATCTTCCCTCTCATCCACGCATGGCTAGCTCGAAAACACCACGGAACTTGATACAATCAGTGATTCGAGATAAAATGTACCTATTTTTCTTAACCGTTTCTTTTTTTGCATCAGATTAAGACGATATACACTGTAGAGTTGTTGTTGTTGTATGCCTTCTTTAACCCAAGCCTCATTTCGGTTGGAAGAACAAAGTAGGCAAGCAAAGCAAAATAATTTGTTAGTCACTTCACACCCACAAAGCCAATCTATCTTCTTATAATATTCGATTTTAAACTTACGGTACGAATCTGCACGATTTTTAAATTTCAACGTCCAGGTAGAGACGGCAAGGGGCAGCCAGTTTCTCAAATGTCGCACTTTTCCACAGTTTAATGTAATGCACCAAATTGTTCATCCATACCTACTTACAACACTCCTAAATAATCACAATACTCTGAACAAAACGGTGGACTGAAAACGAAAAATGGAAATCCCTTATCAGTTTTGTTTGACTCTGTTTACTTATTACTCGATAAGAAAACCCAGATTGCAGAGCTCTCTGACGGGGGCGCATCAATGAGGAATTTCACCATGTCGGAATTTCCTATTTTTGACCCCAAAATCAGATTGAGCACCTGGAAAAACCCCCTAAGGCAAACTTTCAGCCCGAACTTCCTAATTTACGAATAAACAAAACAGTGTAGAAAATACGAATGTTTAAAAAAACCGGGAAAATGACGTCATGCAGGAATAGTTCATTTATGGCCACTTGAAGCGCTGAGATCGAGAAATCCATAGTCCCCAGATGCAAAATTTCACGAAACAGTAAAGTTCGAAATCGAAAAACTGAAGAAAAAAATAGAAAAAAAGCGAGATGACGAAAATTAGGTTTTCTCTGTTTTTGTTTGATAACTTTTCTCTTAGAAAACACGATTTCGTCAAAATGTTCAGGCAAGACTGGGAGGAGACGGCGATCCGAACAGCCCAATCAGCGAGCGTTCCCGCTGCACATCTGTTTTCCCGGTTAATTTTGAAATTAAAAATTTTGATTGTCTCCCAAAAATAACAGGAGACTTATTTTGCGAAATCAGCCCGATTTTCATCTATCCCACACCATTAACTATCCAGGAAAAATGCAAACAGAAATCGGTGAAATTCCTCATTCAGTTTTGCGCCCCAAGGCACATTTCATGCTCTCTGGTTGGTAAATCTCACGTGCCTGCCTCCCTCGAAACACGTCACCATGACGTCATCCTCCCCTAAAAGGGAGCAGATCCAAACAGATGCTCCTAACGGGTGTGATGGGTCAAGAAAGACTCCCTGCCTCTGTTTTCGCGCGTAGATTCAACTAGCACAGTACCTACGATAGAGTCTTCTGTCACTAGCCAACATACTCTTCAAACGAATAGGAACGAACTTTGATATTTATTTTTTTTTTAATTGGCTGGGGGTGCACATGCGCCTATGCTCCTATCAGTAGCCGCCCCTGGATGGCACACCAATTTATCCAAAATTATCGTTGGAATCCCAGTCAATCGTGATCGCGGGATTGCACACAGAATAGGTGATGTCGGTACCAATCTCTGTGAGAATCGTGAAAAACGGGAACGATTCTCCTCGTGGTCAATTCAATATGGACAATCTTAATTATGGAGCTCCGTGTTAATTTATATGCGCACTTTGCTAGCTGTTGAGTTACTGCTTCTACCCTCCCAGAAAGGTCCTGAGCGAGGTGCCTGGTGGGGAAGAATTGGCTTCATGGATTTGCTGAAGTCACTGATTGAATCGATGCAAACATCCAATGATCCTGATTCTTACTATACGCACATTGCACTCACAGCCTACCGATTATCCCTACCGCAAGTTGAGGGATTAAGGGTTCACTTCTATTGGTTTATTATTTTCAATAATGAACCTTTGGAATCGACGAAAATTTTTTTTTAACACCCCCTCAAAATTTGATGGTTTACGTTTCAAGGTACGTAGAATCCAAAAAACGAATAAAAATTTGGCCGTCCGTCCGCCGTCCGCCACTTAGAATTGACCGATTTTGATGAAATTTGGTATGTAGGCTCCATTTGGGGTCTAGTTGTGCCCGAAGATTTTGGTTGATGTAGGTCACTTCTAAGGGTTCCAAAATGAATTTTGAAATTTTGAAAACGCCCTAACTCAAAAAATTTTTATACAAAAGTATTGTTTTTCATTCAATTTAAGATTCTATAGAATTTTTTGAGACCACCCGGAGCTCTGTAGGACAAACCGTTCGCTCACTACGAGAGTTTCAAGTTTGGACGTACGATAAATCAAAAACACGAGTGTGAATCGCAAAAGAGGCCTGATCTCCGTTCAAATTATAGCTGACCGAAATGCGATCGATGTTTTTCTTCATGTTGGATGGTTGGTGGCTTTGCAGACGAGTGATCTATATAGAAAAATAAAAAACGTCTGCCAAGTGGGTGTGGCACATAGCTTCCTCGTATCCATAACCCGATTATATAGATGATCAGATGCATAGTAGTTAATCTCAAAACACCAATCTCAAAGTACCTTCCACTACCCTCATAGGGGACCATCTACACGCTAATCTAAACAATCCTAGAAAATTTCATCAAATTCGGATGAAAAATTAAGTGAGTAGATGTATGTGATTGGATAAAAAAATACTTAGCCTCGGCTGGGATTCGAACCCGCGACCCCTGGAGGACAGTTGAAGTTACGGCTGTTACAAGTAATTCACGTTTGCGCATGCGCAGTCGCTTCTATCAGTCCGGGGATGATGATTTTCATAGGAGACTATTTAAAACCTAATCCACAAAATTCCTGAAAATTTCATCGAAATCGAGTGGAAAATGTGGAAGTTATGGCTGTTACAAGGAAATTCACGTTTGCGCATGCGCAGTCGCTTCTATCAGTCCGGGGATGATGATTTTCATAGGAGACTATCTAAAACCTAATCCACAAAATTCCTGAAAATTTCATCGAAATCGAGTGGAAAATGTGGAAGTTATGGCTGTTACAAGGAAATTCACGTTTGCGCATGCGCAGTGGCTACTATCAGTCCGAAGGTGATGATTTTCATAGGGGATCATCTAGATACTAGTCTGTAACATCCCTGAAAATTTCATTCGAATCGGATGGAAAATGTAGAAGTTATGGCCGTTGCAAGGAATTCACTTTTGCGCATGCGCAGTCGCTTCTATCAGTCCGGGGATGATGATTTTCATAGGGGACCGTCTACACACCAACCCGCACAATCCCTGAAAATATCATAGAAATCGGACAATAACTTCGTACAGTTATGCGCGTTACAAGGAATTCATGACAGACACACAGACAGACAGACAGACAGACAGACAGACACACAGACAGACAGACAGACAGACACGGAACCAAAATTGTTCAGAAAGGTCTAAAACGCAAAACGCGAGTGGAAATTTTGATTTTGGAGAACTTTTTTTTTTCGTCCTTGAAAAGTGAAAACAAAGCTTCCGCTACCTTGGTAGACTCGGAAGCAAAAATAATAAACCATTGTGTAATAATTTGCAGCGTTTTTTATCTCCTACCTACCTAAGCCTACCTATCGAGTCCTGGACAAGTACTTAAGGGTTTTCCTTCGATAAAATAGAATCACGAGTGTGAACCACAAACGAGATTTCCGTTCAAATTTTATCTGAGTAAAATGCAATAATTGCTGTAAAGTAAACAACAATTATTGCTGTTCATTTCTTCGATTTGTATTGAGTTTTGCTTTCTGAGCAACCAGTAATCAAATTTCCATACGCAGCTCCCTTTTTTTCGAATCGAGTGTGAAGCGTTAAGTTCTTTCTAATAAACTTGATTGTGAAGGTGTGAAGGCAGTATGGTGTGGTAGGTAGAACCACCAATAGTTGGTAGGTAAAAAACGCTGCAAATCATTGCCCAAAGGTTTATTATTTTCTGTATAGATCCCTCCCTACCAACCAAAGATACCTACTACCCGAAAGGGCATTTTTGAAAATTTCAACCCTTCATTTCCATCTGGTTGGTGGTTGGGGTAGAAATGCCCTAGTAGGTAGTAGGTACCTGTGGTTGGTAGGGAGTGATCTAAACAGAAGGGTGATCTATACGGAAAGTAATAAACCTTTGGGCAATGATTTGCACCGTTTTTCATATCAGATGTCTCTTAGCCATTGATTTGATTTTCAGTTTTTTCTGGTTGATTTTTTAAATTGAATCGATTATCGATAATGCTATCGCAGGAAATCGATTGACGCTTTTTCCATCCCTAATGCTTTCCGATGGCTCAAAGTTTACTAACCTCTTGCACTTTGGACAAGGTGTCGCTTTCAAATTATTTAATTGGATTGCTTAAAGGAATGCAATTTTAGCATGGAACATGCTTTAGCCTTGGACTAACTACCCGAAAAGTGTCATGCGGGGGTTATTCTCCACCCGTCCGCGGCTAAAGCATGTTCCATGTTTCTTGAATTTCAGCCAGTAAGCAGTAAGCGTTAACTTAGCAATCATTTCATTTATGGGAGACAGAAACTTACTCCTCTGCATGCGGTTAACTTATTAATTTTATTATTTGTGATCGTTCACGGGACAACTCATTTTCCCTACCGAATGTTACCTCGTACCGATCAAATTTTAGCTGACCAAAAGGCGATAAGTTCGTTTCTTCGAGTTGTACTCAGTTCTGCGTCCTTAGCAACCAGTAATCGAAATTCATAACAATCAGGGTATAATAATTCCTAATAATCCCTGTTTCTTCAAATTGAGTGGTTATTTCTTCGAAATAAACTTGATTGTGAAGTAGGTATGTGGTAGGTAGGTAGTGACTATGGCTGGGGTAGTGACGATGGCAAAGCCGTGTTCTTTGCAGACGAATGATCTTCAGGGTGTCCAACAACTAACTACGCTCCCCCCACTTATTTTCTCTAATAGAAAAAAAATCGGATTAACGCTATTCTTCATATTTTTTTGCGTAGATTTCAAAAATGACAACCATGCGCAATCATGATCAACTTTGTTTTTTCAAATGAGAACCCACATTTTTTTTTATTGCAGATTCGGATTCTATCAAATTTTATGAACATTTTACTTCGACAACTTTTTTTTTTTTACGCGCGCAGCCCGCTCAGCGAGCGCTCAAAGATGCGCAACCCAGGGATTGCGCCAAAGTTGAGATGAAGGTAAACCTCAAGTGCGGCACATCACTTAGCACTGTTTTTCTACGCTGAATCGCGTGGTGATATCCCTTTCTTGATTTGATGTCATTTTACCTTATCTACAGCCGAAAAAGTCACTTTTTGAGGAGGAAATCATCGATTTTCTTACGAATCATCCTAATAAAATGTAAAAAAATTAAATTTTTAAAATTGTAAAATAACGGGAAACTTCTACATAATTATCACAAAATTTTACTAAATAATTTTCAGTCTTCTAAAAACATGATTGGATGAACAATGATTGAAACAAATAAGCGATAAACTGTTCGAACTGGGCTCCTCCTTCAGAAATGCACGCCCCTGCTCTGACCAAACATTTTTCATCGATAGCGTTTGAGATAGTTTCTCGTTATTTTACAAGTTAAAAAATTTAATTTTTTTACATTTCATTAGGATGATTCATTACCCTTTGTAAGAAAATCGATGATTTCCTCCTCAAAAAGTGACTTTTTCGGCTGTAGATACGGTAAAATGAAATCAAATCAAGAAAGGGATATCACCACGCGATTCAGCGTAGAAAAACAGTGCTAAGTGATGTGCCGCACTTGAGGTTTACCTTCATCTCAACTTTGGCGCAATCCCCGGGTTGCGCATCTTTGAGCGCTCGCTGAGCGGGCTGCGCGCGTAAAAAAAAAAGTTGTCGAAGTAAAATGTTCATAAAATTTGATAGAATCCGAATCTGCAATAAAAAAAAAAAATGTGGGTTCTCATTTGAAAAAACAAAGTTGATCATGATTGCGCATGGTTGTCATTTTTGAATTCCACGCAAAAAATCATGAAGAATAGCGAAATCCGATTTTCTTTCTTACACTATCAGAGAAAATAAGTGGGGGGAGCGTAGTTACAGCTGTATACAGGGTGTTTGAGAAAGAAAGGGCCAAACTTCAGGGGTCGATTCTACGAGGTATTTCCACCAAAAAATGTCTCAGCAATTTTTTTTCAATTTAAAGATTTCTTTCCTTTGTTGAACCTTGTCTCACTAAAATGATTATAGCTCTCTTATTTTACGTGGAATTTAAAATCTGATTACACCGTTGAAAACAGCATTAAATTTCCTATCAGATGAGGTACAACGCACATTCGCATCTAATTAGATTTTTTCTAGTCCAAAGTTAAAACTTTGCAATTTTCGATTTTTTTGACGAAATTCTCAAGAGGTTTTCCCCCATTTACTGTAGTGGTTTATTCGTGAACGGTCTCATTGTTTTACTTAATTTATTGCAACGAAAGTAGCTTTGTTGGGGAGTTGCTGAATTAATTCTGTTTGCGCTTGTTTGTTAGTTTTTGTTTTAGTAGTGGTTTTTGTTTTTATTTGTCCCTCTCGCGGAATTAAGTGGACGGATGCCACGTTCCGTCTGCTCCAGGACGAGGTGATCTACGCCAACTGCTACGAGATGGCGCAGGAGGTGCGGCGGCGGAGCCCGGCGGGGCGGCGGGACAGCGACAACAGGGAGGACGGCAGCGACGACGGAGGCGGCAGAGACGGAGGAGGGAGCGGATCTCTGCCGCGAGACCCCGTGGCGCGGGGGGCTCTGCCTCTGCGGACGCCGCCTCCGATGTCTTCCACGCCTCCGCCGCTCCTTCCCTCGGGCTGGAGCACGACCGTCGACACCGAGACTCACCTCCCCACCTACATCAACCACCGGACCGGCGACAAGGTGAGTCATCCATGCCTTTCCCCACTACCCACAGAGTTTTGTTTTATTTTATCATTTAACTAGCTGAAAAGCCTGCTAGAAATAGGCAAAAACCAATCGTAGATAAAACACGTAGATAAATTATTAAATTAGAAAAAATGTTGATGTCACGGCCTGGAATCGAACCCGGGTTAAAACGTGAAACGTAACATTCAACAAACATGAATGAGCATAATGAACAGAAAAGAATGAACAAACCTAATTTTCTTTAACGTAAAGGTAGTACCTACGTAGAATCCGGAAATCGAATAATAATCCGTCCTCTTCATTTCACGTACGACGCAGCAAATCGTAACTAACGGAGGCAGTTAGAGACTTACCTTATTTTCCCGACTGTCACAGTTAATATCGCACCTTCGCGACCAATCGTCACGTCACGACTCAAACAAGTGTTACCATGCTCATTTTAACAAATCTCATGTGAACAATAGCCGCGAAATGAACACTAACAGTTGATTGTTCTCTACGCAACACAGTGTTTATTGGTCGCGTGAGCAAGTTTTCGTGACAATTTTTCAGTTTATGTGCCAAAGCAGACATGAAAATGTCAAAATTGTATCATTTAATAATGATTAACAGGAAGTTTTCCATTCGTTTTCTGAACGTGACGAGTGTCACGTCACGATGGCTGTTTGCGAGCGTCACATCACGAACTAGCCTCACTTCATGGCACAAGAAAATGCACTAGAAAAATAGTTTTGTTATTCCTGGAGGTATATGTAAAGTGCAAGAAAACACAAAACTTTTTTTGGTGGAAAAAATAGAGTAAAATTAATGAACAGTAGTTCTATCGTCCTTAGTTGTTTTTCCGCCAAAAAAAATGTTGCAAGTTGTCTCTCACTTAGAAAAATCTTTTGGAACTATTTTTCTAGCCTCTTTATTTATATTGTGATGTGACACTCGCAAACACCTTAGTAATGTGATGCAACTTATTGTGACATGAAAAGGACGCTCGTTCGTGATGTGACGCTCGAAAACTCCTTAGTAACGTGATGCGGTTTCTTGTGTCATGAATTGACGCTCGTTCGTGATGTGACGCTCACAAACACCTTAGTAACGCGAAGCAATTTCGAAGGTGCAATTTCTTGTGACATGAAGTGACTCTCGTTCGTGATGTGACGCTCGCAAACACCTTAGTAACGTGGTGCGGTTTCTTGTGTCATGAAGTGATTCTCGTTCGTGATGTGACGCTCGCAAACACCTTAGTAACGTGAAGCAATTTCGAAGGTGCAATTTCTTGTGACATGAAGTGACTCTCGTTCGTGATGTGACGCTCGCAAACACCTTAGTAACGTGAAGCAATTTCGAAGGTGCAATTTCTTGTGACATGAAGTGACTCTCGTTCGTGATGTGACGCTCGCAAATACCTTATTAACGTGATGCAATTTCGAAGGTGCAGTTTCTTGTAACATGAAGTGATGCTCGTTCCTGATGTAACGCTCTTAAAAACCCTAGTAACGTGATGCAATTTCTTGTGACATGAAGTGACGCTCGTTCGTGATGTGACGCTCGCAAACACCTTAGTAACGTGAAGCAATTTCGAAGGTGCAATTTCTTGTGACATGAAGTGATTCTCGTTCGTGATGTGACGCTCGCAAACACCTTAGTAACGTGAAGCAATTTCGAAGGTGCAATTTCTTGTGACATGAAAAAAACGCTCGTTCGTGATGTGGCGCTCGAAAACACCTTAGTAACGTGATGCGGTTTCTTGTGTCATGAAGTGACGCTCGTTCGTGATGTGACTCTCGCAAACACCTTGGTAACGTGATGCAATTTCGAAGGTGCAAACCAAAATGGCGTAAAATTGATCATTATTAAATGATCTGACTGTAGAACCGTAGGTCTTCTATGACTTGACACTGAGGTCAATTTTGACCCCATATGAAATCATTCTTCCATACTTCCGAAATACCTACCGTTTTAAGGCTGATTTTGCATTTTAAATAATGGAAATGCAATCCAAAAAATTATTGAATAAAACAAATCCCTTGAATATCCCTTTTGTAGACGACTGCCAACATCAGTCTATCGAAAATAGCCAGACATAGGGTCCCATTTTTTCCCCATTTTGAAATTACTCGTAGATACCTACTTCACCAAAAAACTCTTTTGACTCATGAATTTCAGAGTACTCTCTTATTGATATAAGAGATAACTTCGATACATTGGAATGCTCTGATGATGGGTGAGCGGTGAAGCTTCCTCACAATGATATTAATAAGAAAGATAGCAATAATTGTATAAGAACTTTGTGTAGAAGAAAATTGTATAAGAAATATAACAATTATTGTTATAAGTATCTAAATTCTCTAAAGTATCTAATCGCCTTTTCTCTGCAATTCCTGCTCATTTTCGCCTTTCTTTGAATTATTGAACCAGAAATTGCTGTGGGCGAAATCCTTCCAACTACTGAGACACTTAGATTCTGTAAATTCTATCTACCTTGGGGGGGTTTTTTCAAAGGGAAATAGCTCGATAAATGTTGAAACCCCCTCCTTTATTGACTTGAAGTGCTGAATTCTTCCACCTCTTGACGCTTACTTGAGCACTGACTGTGAATTCCGGCTTTCACTCCATGGTACTTGGGCTTGGTACCTCCATACATCACATGTCGATCATACCCGTTCTAATGTGGCGTTTGAGAAAATAGTTTCTTGTCTATTTCGAAAAGTACTTCCTTCTTCACCTTTCAAGTGGACTGTGCTGAGTATAAATCCTATAAAAGCGATATATTTTATGACTCTTCAAGCTTGCCGACTACTTATCGTAGAATAGATAGAATTGATTCGTGCTATTCATAGATCGATACAAACTTGATTTCACCTCCGCTTGCTATCTAATCTGTTTGGGTCGGTTCCCTACCCCGAAATGCACCCAATTAAATTTTATATGAGCCGATACTCCGGCTGTTTTTAGAACTGTCCGACGCGGAACAGAAACCAGACTCCCTCCTATGAGCAGTTCTCCTTGCATATCTGAAGTTATATTTACACCTCTGGACCATCAACTATCGAATTTGCCGTCTCCATCGGTCGATTGTTCATTTTTGTAAAGCATGTACCGACCTAATTACAGATTGTAGCTCTAATGTCACGTAATTACAATCTCCGCTCTTGAATCACATGAAATAATGAAAACCACCGAAATATCAATAATTCAAGGTGAAAAGGCCCAATGGCCGCGGTTTGAGATGTTCTGGCACCATGGTGAATTTTGGAGTCTTAACCCGTCAATTCCTAAGAACGCCCTGGACGATTTGATCCAATTTTGTTCCTATTTCAAGTTTATTTGTCCTCTAAGTAATAGAATTCTATGATAACAATTTGGTCGAAAAACTAAGGAATTACAGTTCAAAAATAGGTGGCACCAAAAAAGAGGTGTCGTTCGGAGGCAGTTGCCTACAAGTTGGTTATAGGTGTGTTGGAGCAGGGTGATACTTACTTACTTACTCTCCAGCGCTACAGGCCTACGTGGCCCTTGGCTTGACGAACTACTTCCCTCCATCGATTCCGATCTTCTGCGGCTTGTCGCCAGTTCCCAATTCCCAATCGGCGCGCGTCCCTGTTCACCTCGTCGCCCCATCGGCTCCTTGGTCTCCCTCTTCTCCTCGTGCCTTCCATCCTCGCTTCTTCTGCCAACCGTGGCGTTCTTTCCTCCGGCATCCTTCGCATGTGGCCCGCATATCGTAGACGCCCTGCTTTGATGTGGTTCACGATGTTTTCCTTTTCAAGGATTACCTCTATCTCAGCGTTTGTACGGAAGCGCCACACCCCTCCATCACAAATCCCGCCACAGATTCTTCGTATCACTTTCCGCTCAAAAATCTTCAACCGGTTCGCATCTGTGGCTGTCAGGCACCAAGTTTCCGACCCGTAACAGACCACAGGCCTGACCAAGGTCTTGTAGAGCCTCATTTTTGTGCCTCTTGTGAGCAATCTTGAGGTGAAGAGCCGGAGGTTTGCGAAGAAGGCTCTGTTGCCAGCCATGATGCGTTTTGCAACTTCGTCGCTTACCGAGTTAGCGCCATTCAAGGATGAACCAAGGTAGGTGAAACATGGGACACATTCGAACTCGAGGTCAGCACCACCTATCCGCACTTTCAGGGTGCCAGTACTTCTACGATTTTCCCTGGGGGACATAACCATATATTTTGTCTTTTTCTCATTTACCTGTAGGCCAACTTCCGCTCCTTTTGTTAGAATTATTTCACAAGCTTCCTTTAGGGCATTTGCACTTCTCGCAACAATCCCAATGTCATCGGCAAAAGCGCATACCTGCCACGTCCTGTCAATCACGGTCTTCGACTTAATAGCATCCTTAACTGCTTCATGAAGGACCACATTGAACAGTGTAGCCGACAGTCCGTCGCCCTGTCTGACACCTGTGCCTATACCAAATGTCTCTCCGAATTGGTTTCCAACTCTCACCCTGGAGCTGGCGTTTCTCAAGGTCAGACCAATGAGACGGACCAACTTGTTTGGGATGCTGCTCTTCTTAAGGCACTCTACCAGTTTTTCTCTATTAACACTATCAAACGCTTGTTTGTAGTCCACGAACAAGAAGTGGAGATCGGTATTGTACTCGTAACATTTTTCCATGACTTGGCGAAGTACGAAGATTTGATCGATCGTACTTCTACCATACCGAAATCCACACTGGTAGTCGCCTAAGAGACCCTCTGTATAAGTTGCGAGTCTTCTCAATATGATGGTACTTAGGATTTTGTACGCGACATTCAGTAAGGTTATCCCCCTATAATTTTGGCAATCATCTCGGCTTCCCTTCTTGAAAATCGGGCAGATAATGCCAACTGACCAATCTTTAGGTAATTCCTCCTTATCCCATATCTCACGGATCAAGTTGTATAGGGCTTCTTGCAGCTTATTCCCTCCTTTTTTAATCATCTCTGCTACAATACCGTCCTCGCCAGGGGCTTTATAGTTCTTTAATGCACACACTGCTTCATCGAACTCAGCTTTGGAGGGTCCACTCATTGTTGGCCCTTCCTCCGTCTCATTGCATTGGTCCTTGTTACCACCTGATTCTGAGCTCTCCTGTGGTTGATTGGGGCCGTTCAGTAGCTCGGAAAAGTACTCCGTCCATCGCTTCATGACTTCCTCGCCTTCATTCAATAGGTTTCCAGATTTACTCCGACATCCACTGTTTCGTGGTTGGAAACTTTTCCTGAACCAGTTCACTGATTTGTAAAACATACGACTTTCGGAAGGGGTATGGAGCAGGGTGATACAGGGTGCAAAATCAAGTACAGCCAGACAGTTTTCTATTGAAATTTACTTTTTTATATTTTTAGAAAAAAACTTCTAAACTAAAACAATAGTTTACAACTAATTTTTTAAGGGAATTGGATGTGGAAACCTAGGTACTTGACGCTTCTCGCACATTTTTCTCGTGCGTTTAAGGCATTGTGCCATATGGCATTGTCATGGGGGGCGAGAGATATGGCATTTTTGGAGGGGATTCCAAATCTGAAGAGTCCTGCACAACTGCTCAGTAGGTGGGTTTGTGATTGTTTTCCACTTATATTCATGCATTTTGGCAAGAGCTGCCAATGCCGAAAGTAAAAAGTTTGGACCACCATTTTCTACCCTTCAACGTGATTTGTTTGTAGTGAGTCAAATCGGTCCACTACTCCCATGAAGGTGTTTCAAACGATCTCACCTCAATCACAAACACAAAACACAATAACAGGTACAAACACCATACACGATAAACTCCGTAGAAAAAAGGCGATCCCCTGAACAAAACAAAAGAGACTGATACAACAACACAAAAAATTAATTACTGAATAAATAAAAGTACGATCATGATCAATGAATACAATCATTGATGAATTTCCAATTGTTGAAGTGGAAAAAAAAAGAAATATTTTACCATAAAAACGCCGAGACATTCCAAATTCAACTGGGCTCGAGACGAGGTTCGAGTCAAAGTAGGGCTGCCGCCGAAAGGCTCCTACAGGTGCCACCAGTTAATTCAAGTGGTATTTCAGCAGTATGATAGACTAACATGCGTTGAAAACCACATTACACACTTAATACAAGCATAAGTTATTGGAAATAAGCGGAATTGAAAGAATGACTTGCCTTTGTCTATCCATTTCCACTCAAAAATCGGAGCTGGGTCACTGATGGACGATTTTCTCGCAAGAGGTCAACTTCGAACTGATATTATTCTCATGTAAACACGATTGAAGGCGCCCTATACCAACCTGCTGAATCTTTAGGTCCAGTAGATGACGCTAGATGCCGCCTTACCCTCGAAATACCATTTTTGACGATACCAGGAGCGATAGAAATAGTGGCACCTGTAGGTGCCTTTAGGAATTGACGGGGTCTCAGTCGGTCGCTGTTCGTTCCTCGTTCCGGGTCAGTATTTCGCCAAATCGAAGGGGCAAAAAATTGAAAAGTTTTATTTAAATTGGAAATTTTAAAGGATTTTAGAAATGCATTAGTGCATGGGCCTTGGGAATTGAAAAACTGAAAGATTGCCGCTAGAATCATCAACATCGAACAATAATTGCCAGAGAAATATGGAAAAAACTGTTTATTCAGTAGTTTTTCCGATTTTGGTATATTATTTTCTTTTAATGAACCTTTGGAATCGACCAAGAGAAAAAAAAAATTAACCCCCTCAAAATTTGTTGGTTTACGTTTCAAGATAGGTACGTAGAATCCAAAAATCGAATAAAAATTTGGCCGTCCGTCGTACGCGGCACTTTGCTTAGTTTGCTTGGGCCAATTTTGATGAAATTTGGTTTATGAGCTCCATTTGGGGTCTAGTTGTGCCCCGAAGCTTTTGATTGATGTTGGCCACTTCCAGGTTGAAATTTTGAAAACGCTCTAACTCAAAAATATTTGATATGATGGTATTGTTTTTCCATCAATTTAAGATAGTATTGAATTTTTTTTTGTAGGACCAATCGTTCGCTCCCTACGAGAACTTGAGAGTTGGACTTGCAATAAATCAGAAACACGAGTGTGACTCGCCAAAGAGGCCTAATCTCCGTTCAAATTTTAGCTCACCAAAATGCGATCGCTGTAGGTACGTGGTAGGCAGGTAGTATCTATGGTTGGTGGGTGGTGACGATGGCAAAGCCGAGTTCTTAGCAGACGAGTGATCAATTTAGAAAGATAATAAACCTTTGTGTAATAATTTGCAGCGCTCTATAATGAGGAATTTCACCGAATTCTGTTTGCATTTTTCCTGAATAGTTAATGGTGTGGGATAGATGAAAATCGGGCTGATTTCGGAAAATAAGTCTCCTGTTATTTTTGGGAGACAATCAAAATTTTTGATTTCAAAACTAACCGGGAAAACCGACGTGAAGCGGGAACACTCGCTGATTGGGCTGTTCGGATCGCTGTCTCCTCCCAGTGTTACCCAATGGTACGACGAAATCGTGTTTTCTAAGAGAAAAGCTATAAAACAAAAACGGGCGAAACCTAATTTTCCCCATCTTGCTTTTTCTATTTTTTTCTTCAGTTTTTCGATTTCGAACTTTACTGTTTCGTGAAATTTTGCATCTGGGGACTATAGATTTCTCGATCTCAGCGCTTCAAGCGGCCATAAATGAACTATTCCAGGATGACGTCATTTTCCCAGTTCCCAAGTTCGGGCTGAAAGTTTGCCTTAGGAGGTTTTTCGAGGTGCTGAATCCGATTTTGGGGTCAAAAATAGGAAACTCCGACATGGTGAAATTCCTCATTTAAAAACGTTAAATTTCAAGTATCATTCTATTTTCTGAATTAAACGATCTCCGAATCGCCTCAAGTGTAGAGTTTACTCAGAAAGTTTACTAGTTCCACCACTTAGCGCTAGGATGCAGCAAAAGGCAGAACGACATTGACTCGCTCCTGCTAGCTGCAATTTACGATATTGGGCTACTTATTATAGTTTATTGTTATAACGGTGTTGAAGAATGAAGAAGTTGTGATTTGCCGATGGGTGAGCTATACAGAAGTTGATATTTGGATTTTTGTGATGGATAAAAAACACCTCTCTGTGCAGCGTTTTTGACTAGCTGCACGAATACCAAGCTTCCTTTTCTTCGGTTGTGTGGATGCAAAAAATTCTTTTTTCTGCACATTTCGTCAATAAGTGGCGGTGAGAGGCAGAACTTGAGTCGTCATTTCCAACTGAAATCGGCTCTGCGTGATGAAGTGACGTGAAATTCCGGTGATGATCCGCTTGCTCGGCGTCCCGTTCTTTTAATCGACGTCGACTCGAACCGACAACTGTGGCTAATTGGCTGTTGTGTGGCGGAAGACGAAGGCGTGCGACAGAGAGAGTAAATGGCGAGACTCTAGTTAGAGAAAGAGAGAGAGAAAGATGAAGTGATGAAGGAGGGGTATGAATGATGCGAGGCCGGTGATTCATACGGTGGCAGCAGTGCGTCACGTTTTAATACGGTGCTGGTTCGTTTTCCTCCGTTGACATTCGTGGGTACGTTTCCCTAGTACCTACTGAGCAAATTTTCAAAAACTATCTTAATTAATCGTGATTTTATTTTTTGGATTTTCTGCGATTTTTGAGACGTTTGCTTCCCTAACGCTTTAGAAATGAATAAGAACGGCTACCTCTACTCAAAAGGAATGTTTAGATTGGAAATAATCACAAACGAACTTTTGACATTTTCATGTCTTTGCTTTGGCACATAAATTGAAAAATCGTCACGAAAACTTGCTCACGCGATACCAATAAATAAAATCTCACTGTATTGCGTAGATAACAATAAACTGTTTTCTTATTTTGATGCTTGGGTACATGAACTCTGCTAAGATGGCAAAATGTGATAGGTATGTCACTTTTTTTTCCAAAATCGGTATTTTTGCTTCCTCTAGTATGATATAGTGTATTCAAGACATTTCTACTTCGATCAGGCGCCTAAACCTCCTTAGGTGGTATGAAAAATGAATTGGCCTGATGTTATATGTGTCAAGAATGAGCAAATCGGAAGATGGCAGAATGTAACTCTCTTAAAAGCCATCGCCCAATTTTAAAATTTCCTCACTACTTGAAGATGGCAAATTGTGATATGTCAACATGTGCTGTTTTGCTAACGTCAATTATTTGAAGTTATAGGGCTATCAGAGGAGGCAGAACGTGATGTGTAAATATTATTAGTGTTAGCTTTGAGAGGTTTGAATAATTCGAATTCATTTGAATAGTAGGTATCAATCCTGTCACTGATTGATACCGATTGCTTTAACTTCTATGAAACCCTACACACCTCAGGGGAAGAGTCAGAGTTTGTCGAGCTCTCCGATGGGTCGTACAGCGAAGACAACCATACCTTATCAACCATTACTGATTTTTTGTATCTTTTACAAGATTCAAATATCATAATATGATATTAATCTGATATTAATTAATATGATAATAATATGGTACGTTCATTTCCAATATATTTCTGTTGAGTACCTACCTACTCAATTTTATCAAAATTACTCAATTTACGCAGAACTTCAAGTCTGGAAACTGCTAATTAGAGGAATGAGTGATGGACGTCAACGACAAACATATTGTTTAGTAATGCATGCATTCCAGGGGACGTCCCATTGGATAAGTATTGGATCAGTTTAACCAGTTGTTAAGCGATAAGACTGTTTCTCTCGATGTAATTTATTTATTACTTTAGGGAAGAAATAGTGACACCCCCCCCCCCCCCACCATTATAAACCATAACTGTTGCTGAATATAAACCATGCTGAAGAGCATTTTAAAATCCATGATTTACGATACCCAACATGCGAATTCGAGTTCACCCCCCCCCCCCCCCATCGCCACCATCACCAATGGTACCAGTCTGGCACCAAAGCGGAAATACGTCGTAACAGTGAACTTTCATCTATTAGGTTTAGTAGGCAGTCCGTCGAATGTCACGTCCGTATTCAAGGTGAAACACCAAAAAACCCAAGAAATATGAGGTTTATGGTGCCCTGGCACCATGTTGGCACCACTTTTATTTCCATGGTGGTAAAGAAAGTAATTCATGCAAATCCCAAGGTATAATGAGAATTTTTCCTCAATTTCAAAGCTTGGATACAATTAGTAAGCAGTAAAGGAACCGACATATTGAAAAATTGGATATTTTGTGAATATTATCCCCCCACTCATCCCCTCCTCTTGCAAATTTTGGTACTCTGGTGAAATCATGTACAACTCGGAAGTTATTTTAGTCAAACAAAAAAAGAAACACACAAATCGGTTGGAAAATGAGGCCTAGGCAGAGTTTATAAGATTATGCCCGCAAACGTACGTTTTTTAAGCATTAACCCCCTCTCTCCCCCCCTTAAAAGGCGAAATTCGAAATTCCGGCGCCGTAGTGCACAACTAGATAGTTTTCCGCGTCGAAGAAAAAAATAACCACTAAAATCGGTTGATAACTAAGGCCTGGGCAGAGTACACAAGATTATGCCCAAAAACACACGTTTTTTGAGCATTAACCCCCCCTTTCCCCTCCTTAAAAGGCAAAATTCGAAATTCCGGCGACGTAGTGCACAACTAGATAGTCCGCACAACTAGATAGATTCCGCGTCGAACAAAAAAAGGTCCAGGAAAATCGGTTGAGAACTAAGGCCTGGGTAGAGTACACAAGATTTTGTTACACACACACATACACACACACAGACATACACCTATGGTTTTTTTCGCGGATTTGGGTTCAGAATGGTCTAAAACGGATTACTGTGTGGTTATTTTTTTTTCTGTTGAGTGTTGTCCTCCTTCACCCCAGATCGATCGCATAAGGACGCCCAAGTCATACTGTGGGACGTCCTAAAAAATGATCAATTCGAGTAATTTGGAAAGTGGCAAAAACCCCAAAAATGTCAGGAGTGTTTTTCGAAAATGTGGAAAATTCGTTCCAATCACAATAGATTTGATATCGAAAACCACATGAATACTATAAAGACTAGTTATTTCAAGCAACTATAGAAAAAACTACAATATGAGAGCATTTCCCGATTTTTGAGAGGTAGGTAAGTAAACTTTAAAATTTTTGCCCCGAAAATTTCAGAAAAAGTGACTTATCGCATTTTGCCATCTTAGCACAGAACTAACAACCTTACTTCACTACCTTGTTGTGTATTCAATTAAGTACCCATGGGTGGGCGGTTTCTCTTATGACCCATTTAATTGATCTGTACGCCCCGCCGTGCAATGCACGGGTGAGATCTGCCTAGTAATAAATACAATAAGAAAACACATGAAAATGTCCCAATGTGTTGCAGACTCGTATTCAAGCATTTAGGTTTACTTACAACCAAGTCGTTGCTAAGGAACTTTATCTTCATCAGAAGATATCTTCTTCGTAGAAAAATCGTTCACCATTCGTTGGAAAGCCCTAAATGTTTGCATCAATTATATGCTGCCAAAACCGCTGTAATCATGGAAGAAACTGCGATATACCCCTGAGTACAACACGTCAACAAAAAATTATTGAGAAAGCATAATTTTCAGAAAGAATTCTACACAAGAATGTTAGATTGCTTTCGAGTCTACCAAGGCAGCAGAAGCTTTGTTTTCACTATTCAAGGTTGAAAAAAAAGTTCTCCAAAATCATAATTCCACTCGCGTTTTGCGTTTCAGACCTTCCTGAACAATTTTCGTTCCGTGTCTGTCTGTCATGAAATCCTTGCCACAGCCATAATAACTTCTACATTTCTCATCCGATTTCGATGAAATTTTCAGGGATTGGCGTATAGATGATACCTTATGAAAATCATCACCCGAACTGATTTTAGCCACTGCGCATGTACAAACGTGAATTTCCTTGTTACAGCCAGAACTTCTACATTTCCCATCCGATACGAGGAAGCTATGTGCCACACACACTTGGCAGACTTTTTTAGATATTTCGTAATAAAGCTTAATGTGGTTAATTTCAACAATAATAACTATATTACAGTCACTATAAACAATCTCTTGGTTGTTGATGCACTTCAATAACCTCTTAATGTGCAACAATCAGATCTAATACATTCTTCATGATGAGTGATTTTCCGTTGTGCTTCCTTCTATTTCTGTTCTTATTGCGGTTTCTGATCAACGTTTTCTATCCAGGCTCTTCCAATTTACGTTGCATTTGTTGTGTTGGCTGGTGGGGCTGATCCCGTCGACGTCCCTCGTTGCAGGTGGAGATATTCATGATGTGTTGTCTTTCTTCGTTGAAATAGGTGTATGGTGAGGGAAGGAAATAAGCGACTGATCCTAAGTTTTCAGTTAATATATTATGTCGAGCTAGCTTCCGCCATTGGCATCGTCAGGACAATGGGGTGTGCGCATGGGTCGGAAAAACTGTTTATTGTTATTTTTAATCTAAACTAGATGTTATTCTGAGAATTTTGACACCAACCTTCTAGCGTGAGAAGAACTTTTTCTATGACTTTTCAGTTTCGAATGTTCGTGACGTCACAGTGGGTTGGGGGGTCCCGCCTAGGCTGGAGGGGGGCGTAAACATTCGTAACTTTGAAAAATCATAGAAAATTATCTACTCATCCAAAAAGAGAACGGCTGGTGCCAAAATTCTCAGGATGAGGTCTACTTTCGACCAACATTTTTTTTTAAAAATCAGGTGCACACCCCATTTAATATACCTACTTAAGTTAGAAGGTATGCAGAACATTTAGTTTTGTTGATCAGAAACCGCAATAAGAACAGAAATAGAAGGAAGCACAACGAAAAATCACTCTTAAGCACCACTTCCCTTATTGAATACAAAATAACCATAATCAAAACTATTGGGGAAAATAAACACCTTTAATAACTGGAGCTGGATGTCACTCATGCACTCTACTGACCCCGAAGCTCAACACCCCTCTAGCTTACATAGTGCAAGCTGTTGGGGGAAGAAAGGGGTTGTGTTAAGAACCAATTAATCTTTCCGACATATAAGCATTTATTCAAAAGAAAACGAATTTTGGTATTTTCTTCCAATAAGTAGAAAAAGTATGATATAATTATATCGTGTTGCTATAAGAACGAAAATGAGGAGCTCCTCCTTATATTGTTTTCAAAATAATTATTCGAAACCATCTACCTACTCGAATTTGAGAATAATAAACCTTCTAGGTTTATACAAGAAAAATAGAAAATAAATATAATATGGACAGTTCTGACCAGTTTTATAAGATGAGACCCAACTCCGGACACCCTTGATGCTGTCGACGGCGTGGCGAATGCGGCCTTGATCCCAAACGGCTGAACAGCACCAGTCAGTCAGGATACGGCGATTTCGTGCAACTCCGTTCGAAGCAGGTGATGGTAGTGACACGGAATGGTGTCCTGGAAAAGATTGTTACCCAGAAATTAGATGGGAGTTCGATTTGGAGTGCACGTGGCACCTATGGGGCTTTTGGAGATCAGTAGGTAGGTACTCACTCTCTATCCACTGATGAACTGCAAACAAGAAATGGCAGAAGGCTCCTGTGGTCCTTGAGGAAGAATGGACTAGGCAGGCAGTCAATGAGGAAGTTTCCACGGATGCTGATGACCGGGTAGAAGACAAGATTGCTGGATATTGAAATATCGTTTTCCAACATGCGAAAGAGGCAGGTCGCTGAAGACTGGTGAAGAGATGGCAGGTCGATTCCCACCCTGGAACATCCCCACTAACGCGATTCACTTGATATAGGGTTCACCGGGTCACCTTCACATCAATCTTACTTACTATAAAAATAAACAGAGATAAGCTTCTAGATGTTGCGGCAACATATGCTAAGAAGAATTAGATGAACTGGAGGCAGGAATCACTTACCTTTGCAATTCAGCTATGGAAGATGCCTTAATCTAATACATAGAATCCAAACTTACGTTGCCAATCGTCTGGAAATCCCGGGTTCGATTCCAGGCCGTGACATCAACAATTTTTGGTTTATTATTTTCAATAATAAACCTTTGGAATTGACTGAGAAAAAAAATTGTTTAGCCCCCCTCAAAATTTGTTGGTTTACGTTTCAAGGTACGTAAAATCCAAAAATCGAATAAAAATTTGCCCGTCCGTCCGCCGTCCGCGGCACTTTCCCCACTTAGCAGTGGCCGATTTTGATGAAATTTGGTATGTAGGCTCCATTTGGGGTCTAGTTGTGCCCCGAAGATTTTGGTTGATATAAGTCACTTCTAAGGGTTAAACAATACATTTTGAAATGTTGAAAACGCCCTAACTCAAAAAATTTTGATGTAAAGGTATTGTTTTTCAACCTTTTTAAGATTCTGAGACCAGGCGGAGCTCTGTAGGACAAACCGTTCGCTCCCTACGAGAATTTAAGGGTTGGACTTACGATAAATCAGAAACACGAGTGTGAATCGCAAAAGAGGCCTAATCTCCGTTCAAATGTTAGCTGACCGAAATACGATCGATGTTTTTCTTCAAGCTGGTAGGTGGTAACAATGGCAAAGCCGTGTTCTTTGCAGACGAGTGATCTACGAGAAAATAATAGAAAAATAATACTATAGAAAAATAATAAACCTTTGTGTAATAATTTGCAGCGTTTTTCGGTTGTTCTAATTTATTAAACTACATGTTTATGTAATCTAATACATAAAATCCCAACTCGTTTGAGGTGTAACTCGGTGTAATATCCCCCATTTCTCTTCCCCGGTTTTCTTTTCACGTATCTACGATTTGTTTATGACAGCTTTCAGCAGGATTTTCAGCTATTACTGAATAATTGTTATTGGTGGTCGGGTTTTGAGTCTTATTGAGATGAAAAGGCGACTGGTTTTGTGTTTTGTAATTTATCAACAGTTTCGCTGGGCGAACTTGCCTGCGTTTTCATGCTAAAACAATGTAAACAAAACAGTGAACTCTATTGTTCCAGTAAACTCAGAAAAATGTTCGGTATCAACTTCTTTCCGACAGCCACTCCTTCAACCTCGCCTCACTTCACAGACTTCTGTGTGGAAAGTTATGTCAAAGTTCTAATTTGTTTATTAGTCATTTCCAATAGGTTCCTTTATCATCTACTGTGTTTATTAGTTCCCCCTCTCACTCCTTAACCGTCAAAATGGTGCAGCAATTTTTTATTTCTTTGAATTTTCGTGTTTTTTTCAAGGTTCTCAATATGTTTTTTTTAGGTTCAATACGTTATTAAATAACGTGAAAAATTTTCGCGTGAGAGGCGGTGAAAAGTGACGATACCTCACTTTTGCTCAAAGTTGGGAAAATTATCATTTTTCAACTATCGATTTTGACTTATCTCTAGATGAAATTATAATGTGGTATTCATTCGACACAGAATTTATCGGGCTTCATTTTGTCGTACAGGGTGTCCCATATTAAGGACCGCAATAGGAGTCGTGTCTACTACTATTTTAAATAAGAAAGAGTCCTACAACTTTTTCCCCTACTCCACAAAAATCCAAGTTATTTCACTATCAAGATTTTTGCTTCCTCACTACCGAAGGTAGGGAAGCTTTGTATTCGTGAAAGAAGTGAAAAAAAAAAATGTCCTCCAAAATCAAAATTTCCACTTGCTTTTTGCGTTTTAGAGCTTCCCGAACAATTTTGGTTCCGTGTCTGTCTGTCTGTCTGTCTGTCGGTCTGTCGGTCTGTCTGTGGTCAATCCTTGTCCCGGGCAAAACTATACTAACCTGTGGTCCGATTTTGATGAAATTTTCAGGGATTGTGCGGGTTAGGTCCTAGACGGTCCCCTATAAATTTCAGCACCTTCGGATCAGCTGAGTGAGCTCCAAGGCCATTTTCTCTCCTGTTGAACGCAGGAAGCTGAAATTTGAGAGGCAGGGTGAATGGAGAATGCTGAAGGTGCCTGAGTGGTCACTGATCAGCTGAGTGAGCTCCAAGGCCATTTCCTCTCCTGTTTTTCGCCAACTGATTCTATACGTCCATGTTACAATGAGTGAGGAAGCTATACTGCCCACCCAACTTGGCAGACGTTTTTTTTTCTAGTGTTTCCGACCTTAAGCCATAAACATGGCCATAACTTCCTTAATTTACATGCCGATTTGAATCTGATTACTCTGTTAGAAAGGGCGTCGAATTTTCCATCTTTCAAATCAGAAAAAGCTGCAAATTATTACACAATGGTTTATTATTTTTCTATATAATCGTCTATAAAGCCACCAACCATCCACCATGAAGAAAAACATCGATGGCATTTCGGTCAGCTTTAATTTGAACGGAGATTAGGCCTCTTTTGCGATTCACACTCGTGTTTCTGATTTGTCGTACGTTTATTATTTTTATGGTTTATTATTTTAATGGTTTATTATTTTTCTATATAATCGTCTATAAAGCCACCAACCATCCAACATGAAAAAAAAACGTCTGCCAAGTTGGGTGGGCAGTATAGCTTCCTCACTCATTGTAACATGGACGTATAGAATCAGTTGGCGAAAAACAGGAGAGGAAATGGCCTTGGAGCTCACTCAGCTGATCAGTGACCACTCAGGCACCTTCAGCATTCTCCATTGACCCTGCCTCTCAAATTTCAGCTTCCTGCGTTCAACAGGAGAGAAAATGGCCTTGGAGCTCACTCAGCTGATCCGAAGGTGCTGAAATTTATAGGGGACCGTCTAGGACCTAACCCGCACAATCCCTGAAAATTTCATCAAAATCGGACCACAGGTTAGTATAGTTTTGCCCGGGACAAGGATTGACCACAGACAGACCGACAGACCGACAGACAGACAGACAGACAGACACGGAACCAAAATTGTTCGGGAAGCTCTAAAACGCAAAAAGCAAGTGGAAATTTTGATTTTGGAGGACATTTTTTTTTTTCACTTCTTTCACGAATACAAAGCTTCCCTACCTTCGGTAGTGAGGAAGCAAAAATACTTTGAAAATGTCACCCCACGCATATTTAAGCAAAAACCTCTTTTTTGGCTGGTTATTTGCCCATAACTTCTATACGAATTGAGCGATCGGAATAGTTCGACGTTAGGACCAACTAGACCCCAAATGGAGTCTATGTGCGAAAGAACGGGTTTTTTAGACCGATTTTAAGGCCTTTTATGGCCCGGACGGCGAACGGCGGACGGACATAGCAAATTTGGATTCTACGCACCTTGAAACGTAAAGTGACAAAGTTTGAGGGGTGGTTATAAAATTTTTTTGCGATACGATCACATAGGCTTATTATTGGAAATAATAAACCAAAATGGGAAGAACATAACTGAATGAACGGTTTTGGTTTATTATTTCTAATAATAAGCCTATGTGATCGTATCGCAAAAAATTTTTATAACCCCCCCTCAAACTTTGTCACTTTACGTTTCAAGGTGCGTAGAATCCAAATTTGCAATGTCCGTCCCCCGTCCGCCGTCCGCGGCACTTTTCTTAGCAACACTGGACCGACTTGGTTCAAATTTGGTATATGGGCTCCATTTGGGGTCTAGTTGTGCCGCGAAGCTTTTAGTTGATGTCAGTCACTTCTAAGGGGTGAAAATTAAGGGTTGAAATTTCCAAGAGTGCCGTAGCTCGAAAACTCTCGAAATAAAGGTATCGTTTTTTCACAAATTTTAAATAGTATTGAATTTAAAAAAATTTTTAAGACCACCCGGAGCTCTGTAGGACAAACCGTTCGGTCCCTACGAGTACTTGAAGGTTTTCCTTCGATAAAACAGAATCATGAGTGTGAATCGCAAAAGAGGTCTAATCTCCGTTCAAATTTTATCTGTCTAAAATGCAATCGCTGCTAGTTTCTTCGAATTGTATTCAGTTTTGCTTTCTGAGCAACCAGTAATCAAATTTCCATATGAAGCTTTCTATTTTTCGAATCGAGTGTGAAGCGTTTAGTTCTTTCTAATAAACTTTGTTGTGAAGGTGTGAAGCCAGTATGGTGTAGTAGGTAGTACCTAGCTGGTAGGTAAAAAAAAGTTGGTAGGTAAAAAAAATGTTGGTGGGTAAAAAACGCTGCAAATCATTGCTCAAAAGCTTCTTCACTCTTCAGATCACTGATCAGCTGAGTGAGCTCCAAAGCCATTTTCAATCCTATTGAATGGAAGTGCTCTTCCAGGCGTCTTCAGCATTCGAGGAGATCTTCTTCACTCTTCAGATCACTGATCAGCTGAGTGAGCTCCGAAGTCATTTTCAATCCTATTGAACGCAGGAAGCTGAAATTTGAGAGGGAAGGTCAAGGGAGAATACAGATGGTGGTAGGTGCTATTGATGGAGAACCAGTGATCTATGCAGAAGGGTGATCTATACAGAAAGTAATATACCTTTGAGCAATGATTTGCAGCGTTTTTCCAATAGGCATTCCCTAGGCAAATGCACTAATAAAATTCTAAAATCCTTGAAAATTTCAAATTTAGCTACAACTTTTCAAGTTAAAGCCCAAACAATTAAAGGAAATACTAACCAGGAACAGGGAACGAACTGCGACCGACTGAGACTCCCTTAAAGGACACTTTCTTAGTGGTAGAATCGACTGGAGTTTTCTGGTCCTTAATATGGGACACCCTGTATGGTGGCCGAAACGCTTGGATTCGCGGTTTCGACGTTAAAGGCCAAAATTCCAAGAAAAAGCCAAAAGAACTTCAAAAATTTGAGATTTTTGGTTCCTTCGCCTCGCACTCAGGTGGAGTGAAAAATCAGGGTATTCCTGACAGGCACCCAAAAAACCTTTTGGAATTAAAACGTCTTCACTACAGTCATTCTGACGTTGTGCCCCGAAACGATCTAATTTAACTGGCCCCCACATCTAGGGATACTTTTAGCACGTGGAGCATCTTATTTATTTTATTTTTAAAAATGTATTTTATTTATACGGGCATGACGCCCAATGACAGAATATTATTAATACATCTTCAGCTCTATACAGGGTGTAAACGTTGAAGGCGCACCATCGGCTAGGGATCAATTCTCCAACTAATTTTCAACGAAATATGTCTCAGCAATTTTTTAGAGGCTTCGTCGAGTCTACCAAGGTAGTGGAAGCTTTGTTTTCACTATTCAAGGTTGATCAAAAAGTTCTCCAAAATCGAAATTTCCACTCGCGCTTTACGTTTCAACCTTTTTGAACAATTTTGGTTCCGTTTGTTTGTGTGTCTGTCATGAAATCCTTGCCATAGACATAACTTGCACATTTCTCATCCGAATTTGATGAAATTGTCTAGGATTATTCAGATTGGCGTGTAGACTGTCCCCTATGAAAATCACCACCCCCGGACTGATAGTAGCCACTGCACATGCGCAAACGTGAATTCCTTGTAACAGCCATAACTTCTACATTTTCCATCGGATTTCGACGAAATTTCTCAGGATTGTTCAGATTAGCGTCCATTAGAGACCATTAGAGGCGGTCTCCTATGAGGGTAGTGAAAGGTACTTAGAGACTGATGTTTTGAGATTAACTACCATGCATCGGATCATCTATACAGTCGGGTTATGGATACGAGGAAGCTATGTGCCACCCCCACTTGGCAGACGTTTTTTCGTGTTTTCGACCTTGTTCATTAAAACTGTGTTAGCTCCGTTAATTGATGAGGTAAAAATCAAATCCAAATTTGATCATACCATTGGAAAAGAGCACTAAAATTCCTGTCACAATAGTGCAAGTTCAGTTTTAACATGTTTAATGTTTTAGGGCTGGGGGTCATTCTGTGAATTCCGACACGCAAATCTGCAACGCTTTTTTTTCTTAGTTACCACGGACCGATTTCTTAGTTACCACGTTATATCGGCTCCATTTGGGGTCTAGTTGTACCAAGATGGTCACTGATCAGCTGAGTGAGCTCCAAGGCCATTTTCTCTCCTGTTGAACGCAGGAAGCTGAAATTTGAGAAGCAGGGTCAATGGAGAATGCTGAAGGCGCCTGAGTGGTCACTGATCAGCTGAGTGATCGGCAATCTAATTTCTCCCTTGCGAGGGAAAAACATTAAACATGATTTAATGTTTTTCCCTCGCAAGGGAGAAATTGTTCGTTTTGTAAAGAGATTTAAACGTAAAAAAGTAAGCCCAAAGACAACAATTTGAATGAACAATTTGTTATGAAGAAGCTGAGGGCAGTCAAGATAATCTTGTCATAATCTTCAATTACTTTCGGTGTTTCTCAGAAGATATGAATGTTTAATAATTTCTTATTTTCTAAAATGAACTTTGGGTTGAGAAGGAAGTCGTTTCTCGCTGTGAATGACCGTCCTGGTAGTAAAAATAAATTTAAAAAAAGCAAAAAATCGTGTTTAATGAATGAAGAGTTTTATGACGAGTCCGGCGAGAGGGTGGCGGAGAGGGAGATGTTATTACGAGATACAGCCAGCCTCCTCAGAGCCCCAATTGACCTCAGAAGTGGAGGAGGAGTCGGCTAATTGGGGCTCCGGACGCGAGTGGCCTCTCAGAAGGAGTCGCTGCGGACCGGAACCCGGACGTCCGGAATGTGGGAGTTCAATCCGGCGTATCGCTGCGGCCTCGTCGATAAGCGCGGGCTGTTCAAAGGGCTCGTCGAGGAGGCGATGCGGTCAGTCGGTGTTTTGACGTTGCGCTCGCGGTTGTCATCGTTCGACGACGACGGCCAACGCTCCAACTACGTCGAGCCGCCGGAGACGGAAGCGTCGTTCAGAACGACGTCGTCCTACGACTTTTTGAACCTCATTTTATACGATTTTGGCGACATAATGGGGAGGCTCGAGTCGTTGGAGAGGCCAGCGTGTCCTCGGAGGGTCCTCGACAGGGATTTCTTACGTAGCTGCGAGGAGACGTTGACCATGATCGACGACGAGCTGTTCAGCTGCTCGATGGACAACCACGCGGCGACGGCCGGTCTGCGTCTTCACTGGGACGACGACTCGACGATGGACAACGTGAGTACGATCCTCAGCGAAACCCCACTCTCGACGTCTTCGTGCGATGGCGACCAGGACAACCTCGTTGACCACCACGACGACCGGGACAACCTCGTTGACCACCAAGACGACGAAGACGACGTGCAAAGTGTTTCAAGTGACGTGATGGAGTGGAGAAGACAAATATTTCAATCCGCTTTCGACGAGTTCGATTTTGACGTTATGGACTTCCGCGGTCAAGAAAATGAGGTAAAAAATCCATTTGATGAAACTACGGGGTGGCTGTAGGGACGGCACGATACCACCGATCTATCGGAGTATCGATACTTTTTTGGTATCCATACCGATATTTGTATCGATACTTTTGATAATAAAAAAACTCAAACCTATTTATTGGTATCGATACTTTTGCCTGAAATATCGGAGATATCGATACTTTCTTGACGATTTTATCGATATTTTTGCCAAAGTGGAATAGTAAAAAAATACCAAATATCAAGTATTTAGATACCATACTATATCTGCCACTGAATAATACTCAGAATAGTATCAATCGAAACGATATATCGCTTCTAATATCCTTCATCGATATTCAAAAACTTTTCACGGTAACCCTTCCTTCGTAACCTCGCATGTTTTTGCGGTTTTCACATGGACCTAGGATACTAGGACCATGGATTTTCATTTCTCTGGGTTTTTTGAACAGTTCTAGTTCCTTGTAACCGTTGTTTTACTTTCCGGTTCACAACAATTTTTTTGATTTAGGTACTTTTTTTTAAATTCAAGTCAAAATTCACTTCACGCCAAATTTTTGTTTGATTCGATAATAAATATTATTAATTTGTAATGTAACTAATTTATTACTTGATCCTTTCCATTTGTAGTGGATGAAAAAATCATCTCATTGAACGGAGAATTCCTGGGAATAAGAATTGGAATAAGTATAAAATGTGATGGATGATTATTGACCGTGAGATTATATGGAGGAATCTGTCGATTCTTGAGGTTATTGAGGTGCGGTCGATAGAAACGAAAATTTTCCGACGTTTCGTACGTTTATTCGTACATCTTCAGGGAAACTACAAACAGATAATACAGACGAACTTAAAATTAACAGGATTCGGTAGGATGAATATATAAGTGTGACTGATTTTTATGGATTAGACTTGAGAGTGGTGTGTTATAACATATGTAAGCAATTGACTAAGAGGAGGAAAGATTGTTTACTTACTTGAGTTCTATTGAATGAGATGCAAAAAATGAACAATTCGGAAACTTGCAGACACTGGGTTTCAGCACAGTTTAAGATGCGTTCGCTCAAGCTTTCAATGTAGAACTAGCTCAAAGGTAGGTAAGGCTAGTAAAGCTAGTTCTACATTGAAAGCTTGAGCGAACGCATCTTAAACTGTGCTGAAACCCATTGTCTGCAAGTTTCCGAATTGTTCATTTTTGCATCTCATTCAATAGAACTCAAGTAAGTAAACAATCTTTCCTCCTCTTAGTCAATTGCTTACATATGTTATAACTAGAGCTCGGAAAATATGCACGAAAATTTCCCGAAAATATGCACCGGAAACTGGAAAAATATGCAAAATATGCATTTGCCCTTAAAACTGCGTACGACTTTGAAATTTCAGTATTTTAAGAAAGGATGTTCCATATTATTACATTTTTTAGCCCTTTTTTCTCCTAGAAAAAAAGTTATGAAGCATTACAGATTTTTTATTTACTTTCATTCATTTATACGTACTAGGTATAATAGGTAAAGATGAACTACATACTGTATTGGACAACAATTACACGCTCCAAATTATCAGGTGTAAAACAGTGTCACCTGTCACTTAAAATTTCTTTCAATGCAGAAAACGATCTCTCTACATCGCAAGATACAATAGGCAAAAATTTTAAAGTGGAAATCTCTTTTGGAGAGTAGGGAGAGTCCCATGAGCTGTCTTCTCCTTAGAGAATTTTCGCGATTTGAACCACTGAAGACCACCCTGGATTTTTCGATAGGAGTTCCAGTTCATCCTTGACGGCTTTTCCAGTTGTTTCATGCCAGTGGGAGCTTTTTTCGAGCAGGTCGGAAACAGCACCTACGGTAGAGCTGAGATCCATCCCCCTGGTCTCCAGGTGGTTTATCAAATGGGGTATGGTACTAAAGTTGGCATTTATAAAGGCCGAACGATGGGCGATCTGCCTGTCCTCCTGCTGGGGTGATGTGAGTGAGGGGACAAAACATTCGATTTCGAATATTGTCAACTTCCAGCACTGACTTTAAAAAAATCCAGAATACGCAAAAAACTGGGAAAATATGCTGCAAAATATGCAAAAATCCCCAAAATGACCAAAAAATGCAAAAATCCCCAAAATGACCGAAATATGCAAAAATATGCAATTTCAATTTCAATTTAAACCACCGCATACCCTTCAGAAACCTTCAAAACGTTCAAATACAAAGATATACCGCATAATAAAAGATATGCAAAATATGCAAATTCCGAGCTCTAGTTATAACACACCACTCTCAAGTCTAATCCATAAAAATCAGTCACACTTATATATTCATCCTACCGAATCCTGTTAATTTTAAGTTCGTCTGTATTATCTGTTTGTAGTTTCCCTGAAGATGTACGAATAAACGTACGAAACGTCGGAAAATTTTTTTTTTCTATCGACCGCACCTCAATAACCTCAAGAATCGACAGATTCCTCCATAAAATGAAATGATCATTCAGTTTTTATTAAATTTTAAATTATTGACTTTCATAATATTTTAAAATACCACTGACTTAACCTACATTTTAAATTACTGACTTTTATTAACATATTTATAATTCTTGATTAATGGAGTTTTTATTTGGTTTGCGAAATCATTTGTGGGTTATTTTGAAGTATCGATACTTTGAGCCGATATTATCGAAGTATCGATATCTAATAATATCGGTATCGAAAAGATGTCGAGTATCGATACTTCCTGAGAAATATCGTATCGAAAGGAGTATCGACACTTTGGAGTATCGTGCCGTCCCTAGGTGGCTGGTGATGAGATGTCCACCGCTAGGAGGTGTTTGCGCACCTCAAATTCAACAAAACGTCGTCCTTTCCCCCAAAATTGAATTAAGTTCAGGAAAAATTGAACTTGATTCACCGATTTAGTGATTGAAAAGCTAAGATACTACTTCAGGTTTTATAGTATTTTAACTTTTAACATGGATATGTTTTTGGGCTGGGGGTCATTCTAAAATTTGCGTAACGTAACCAAAAAAAAAAACGCTGCAAGTTTTTACACAATGGTTTATTATTTTTTATTTTTCTATATAGATCACACGTCTGCAAAGCCACCAACCATCCAACATGAAGAAAAACATTGATCGCATTTCGGTTAGCTTTAATTTGAACGGAGATTAGGCCTATTTTGCGATTCCCACTCGTGTTTCTGATTTATAGTACGTCCAAACTTCAAATTCTCGTAGTGAGCGGACGGTTTGTCCTACAGAGCTCCGGGTGGTCTCAAAAAATTCTAAAAATTCTATAGAATCTTAAATTGAAGGAAAAGCCATACCTTTATATCAAAATTTTTTGAGTTAGGGCGTTTTCAAAATTTCAAAATTGATTTTGGAACCCTTAGAAGTGACCTACATCAACCAAAATCATCGGGGCCCAACTAGACCCAAAATGGAGCCTACATACCAAATTTCATCAAAATCGGTCAATGCTAAGTGGCAAAAGTGCCGCGGACGGCGGACGGACGGCCAAATTTTTATTCGATTTTTGGATTCTACGTACCTTGAAACGTAAACCATCAAATTTTGAGGGGTGTTAAAATTCTTTTTTTCTTGGTCGATTCCAAAGGTTCATTATCTAATTACATAAAACACCAACCGTACGTACGTACGTATGTCGTACGAACGTGGAAGACCGGGGTTCGATTCCAGGCCGTGACATACAATTTTTTCTTTCGATAAATTACGTGTTCATCTACGATTTGTTTTTGCCTGCTTTTAGCAGGCTTTTCAGCTAGTTGAAAATAATAAACCAAAATCGTCACGAAAACTAAGCAAGTCTTGCTCACGCGACCAATAAATAAAACGCTGCAAATTATTACACAATGGTTTATTATTTTTCTTTCACAGATCACTCGTCTACAAAATCACCAACCATCCAATATGAAGGGAAAAACGCTGCAAATCATTGCTCAAAGGTTTATTATTTTCTGTATAGATCACCCTTCTGTATAGATCACTGGTTCTCCATTAATAGCACCTACCACCATCTGTATTCTCCCTTGAGCTTCCCTCTCAAATTTCAGCTTCCTGCGTTCAATAGGATTGAAAATGGCTTCGGAGCTCACTCAGCTGATCAGTGATCTGAAGAGTGAAGAAGATCTCCTCGAATGCTGGAGACGCCTGGAAGAGCACTTCCATTCAATAGGAGTAAAAATGGTTTTGGAGCTCACTCAGCTGATCAGTGATCTGAAGAGTGAAGAAGATCTCCTCGAATGCTGGAGACGCCTGGAAGAGCATTTCCATTCAATAGGAGTAAAAATGGTTTTGGAGCTCACTCAGCTGATCAGTGATCTGAAGAGTGAAGAAGATCTCCTCGAATGCTGGAGACGCCTGGAAGAGCACTTTCATTCAATAGGATTGAAAATGGCTTTGGACCTCACTCAGCTGATCAGTGATCTGAGGAGTGAAGAAGATTTCCTCGAATGCTGGAGACGCCTGGAAGAGCACTTCCATTCAATAGGATTGAAAATGGCTTCGGAGCTCACTCAGCTGATCAGTGATCTGAAGAGTGAAGAAGCCTTTGAGCAATGATTTGCAGCGTTTTTTACCCACCAACATTTTTTTTACCTACCAACTTTTTTTTACCTACCAGCTAGGTACTACCTACCACACCATACTGGCTTCACACCTTCACAATCAAGTTTATTAGAAAGAACTAAACGCTTCACACTCGATTGGAAAAATAGAAAGCTTCATTTGGAAATTTGATTACTGGTTACGCTGAAGGCAAAACTGTATACAAATCGAAGAAATGAACAGCGATCGCATTTTAGTCTGATAAAATTTGAGTCCTCTTTTGCGATTCACACTCATGATTCTGTTTTATCGAAGGAAAACCTTCAAGTACTCGTAGGGACCGAACGGTTTGTCCTACAGAGCTCCGGGTGGTCTCAAAAATTTTTAAAAATGCAATACTACCTATTTAAAATTGGTGGAAAAACGATACCTTTATTTAGAGAGTTTTCGAGCTAGTGCACTCTTGAAAATTTCAACCCTTAATTTTCACCCCTTAGAAGTGACCTACATCAACCAAAAGCTTCAAATGGAGCCCATATACCAAATTTGAACCAAATCGGTCCAGTGTTGCTAAGAAAAGTGCCGCGTACGGCGGACGGACGGAAATGTTTTTATTCGATTTTCGTATTCTACGTACCTTGAAACGTAAAACATCAAATTTTGAGGGGGGGTTAAATTTTTTTTTTCTTGCTCGATTCCAAAGGCTTATTATTGAAAATAATAAACCAAAAAACCGAATACCTAAACGGTTTTACCTAGTTATCCCCTATTTAAGGATTGGTCTTACGATAAATCAGAAACACGATTGTAAATCTCAATAGAGGCCTAATCTCCGTTCAAATTTTGTCTGACCAAAATGCGATCGTTGTTAGTTTGTTCGAGTTTTGCGTCCTTAGCAACTAGTGACCAAATTTCCTAATGAAGGCACCTCAACTCTTCATTTCTTCAAATTGAGTCTGATGCGTGAGTTTCTTCAAAATAAACTTGATTGCTGGATTGTCTATGTAGTACCTTGTTGGTAGGTAAAGCTGTGTTCTTTGGAGCCGATTGGTCTATGGAGACAAGTAATAATCTTTTGTGTAATAATTTGCAGCCTTTTTTTCCTATTTTTTGAATTTTGGATTCCTTCGGGTTTTCCACAATTCTTGACTAACGAACTCGTCTTTCCGTTCGTTATTATGAACATTTTGGCAAAAACTTGAAATTTTTGCGAAACAATGTATAATTAGGTATAAGTAGGTAAGTACTACTATCCATTACTGATTCACCTAAACCAATTTCGGTAAATAAATTTTAAACACCAAAGTAGAAAACTTATGTAAAACGCGTTTACAGTAAACATTTCCATGATTCAACGTTTTTCCGTGAAGCGGAGAAATTTACCGCGAATTTATCTTTGTAACAAAAATGGTGATTTTAACCAATTTTTAGCCATTTTTTAACTATTTAGGTAACAACTTTCGACAAGTTACTCTTATGGAAAATTTTGCTCTTTCGTTAAACGTTTTGGTTTATTATTTTCAACTTCATATTCAAGAAAAAATTTTTTAACACCCCCCAAAAGTTGATGGTTTACGTTTCAAGTTACGTAGAATCCGGATTAAAAAAAACGCTACCAAGTATTACACTAAGGTTTATTTCTTTAAGGGTGTCTACACCCAAGATGGGCATAACTTCGAGGTTCGATTCTACACAATATTTCCAACAAAAAATGTCTTTTAGCAATTTTTTCTTAACCCACTCAAAATGCCTTTTTTTACTTCAAAGTTTTTTTTTCGCGTTTTCGACCTTACGTCATAAAAATTGTTTTAACTCCTGTTATTTACCAAGTACATTCAAATGTAAGGATATCCTTGGAAAGAGCGTTAAATTTCCAAGCTACCTAGTGTAAAACCAAAATCTTTCAGCAATAAAGCATTTCTGTAAAATCAAGTTAAAAAGCAAATTATACATTTTCCAATAAGTTTGATTTTTTCTTATCGAAGTTTTCACTTTGAACGCCTGCCCATTTCGACGGGCGCTCTTCGGAAAAAACATGTCCAAAATGTCAGTTTTCTAACGGTCTATCAATTTTTCTTTTCAAAATTGAAATTGGAAGAGCAAATCAAGTTTGAATGCAAGAAAACGTGTGTTCTACCAGAAAATCGAGTGTTACGCGGTGTATGGTTCCCCCTCAATCTTGACGAGTTTTGTATCATTTCCTGCGTAATTTTGGTTTATTATTTTCAATAATGAACCTTTGGAATCGACCAAGAAAAAAAAATTTTAACACCCCCTCAAAATTTGATGGTTTACGTTTCAAGGTACGTAGAATCCAAAAATCGAATAAAAATTTGGCCGTCCGTCCGCCGTACGCGACACTTTTGCCACTTAGCATTGACCGATTTTGATGAAATTTGGTTTGTAGGCTCCATTTGGGGTCTAGTTGTGCCCCGAAGCTTTTGGTTGATGTAGGTCACTTCTAAGGGTTCCAAAATCAATTTTGAAATTTTGAAAACGCCCTAACTCAAAAAATTTCGATATAAAGGTATTGTTTTTCCTTCAATTTAAGATTCTATAGAATTTTTAGAATTTTTTGAGACCACGCGGAGCTCTGTAGGACTAACCGCTCGCTCCCTACGAAAATTTAAGGGTTTATATTGAAATATATATATATATATATATATAAATCAAAACACGAGTGTGTGAATCGCAAAAGAGGCCTAATCTCCGTTCAAATTAGAGCTGACCAAAATGCGATCAATGGTTGGTGATTTTGATTTTTTTTTTATTTTTTTGATTTTTTTTTTTCTTCTCCATATTGGATGGTTGGTGATTTTGTAGACGAGTGATCTATATAGAAAAATAATAAACCATTGTGTAATAATTTGCAGCGTTTTTACGCTAAAGCCAATGATGATACTTAAGAATAATTCTGACTGCTAAAAAGTGGATTTTTTGAGGAAAACCACCATTTTTTGTCCATAACGTACGCACTATTCGTAGATATGGTAGTGAGCATGAAGTAACACCTTTCTACTCAATAAAAACATGAAATTTCTAGCTGATTGATGAAAATTGATGTTTTTATTGAGTAGAAATGCGTTTTCCTCTCTGGACTCCTGAACCGACTTCCACTTAGTGGAAAGAGGGACATTCATCATCCATACCAGTGTCTAACAAGGTCGATTCAAGTAAGTTATCAAAGGCAGTACCTTGTCGATTGGACCACCTGGTAGGTAGCAGCCGCTGCGCATGCGCAAACGTGAAACCTTCAACACTCGATACGTCGATTGGATCCATTTGAAGGGTTCTTGAGTTTTGACGTTTTGAGGACTCCGGATCGTTTTTCCTATCGTACTATGTTTACGAGGAAACTATGTGCCTCACCCACTTCGCAGACCTCCATGCATAATACTGGAAAAATTATCGTTTAAATCCCGGTGTATCTTGTTAGCAAATTGAATATTTATACGAGTTAAGGCCTCTCGAATCTCCACTGATGGTTTATTCGTGAGTCATAATTATGCACCCCGACTCTTCTGTTTAATCTTGTATTAATATTTGTTTGATTCTGTCACTTCCCTAATGTAGGAATTCCATTCGTTACAGATAAAAACTGTAGATAGCGAACAAGTGGCTTCTGTCTCTCTGAAATCAGTCGCTCCGCCGTTTCCAACTTCCAAAAACCGTATTCGAGGTCCCGGCTCAATTTTCCCCTCGGAAGTTCGCGTTTCGAATGGGTTTGGATATCGCCAAGAAGATAAGGAGGGCGTGGAGGTCTCGCTCGGTAACTAAATTGATCGATTCCTTGACTACCAGTAATATTTATCGAGGAAGTCTTCAGTCAATAATTCGTTTTATAAAGCCGAAAACGTATCATATCAGCTCCGGTGGTGGCTGATCATCGCTGTCTCAACAAAACACTCTGATCTCGAGCTGTTCACATTAGTTTGCTAGTTGTGGAAGAGTGCAAGTTTGAGTCGTGGTTCTTAATGGGGTCAATCGTGATTGAATAAAGTTCCAACTGCACAATAGAACTTTTTCGACAAGGTTCTTATTCATTTCAGCGTTGATCATATTTTGACAACATTCGGTAACTGCAGCCTTGAGAAGAGTTTTGCGAGGTTTTAACTAGATCCTCAACATTTAAACTTCAACGTCAAGTTTGTTTTGACAAGGTGCTAATTGTTGGTTCAGTCTGATTTCATTTGCAGCATCGACCTTTGTTGAGTAAGGTTCCTACTGCCTAAGAGAAGGACAATCTATCTCTTCGAAAATAGCTAGAAAATGTTTCTTTTGATTGATAGCCCCATTTTGGAGTTGACTTAGGCAGAGTGTAAGTAAGTACCTTCATTCACAATCTTAGTGGAGACGTCATTGGTGAATGATTGGATAGATTAGGTAGGTATACCGATAATAAACTACTCGCCTTCCTACTTCAGATAACATGAAATTCTCATAACACCTTGAAAATCAACGTAGCGTCCAACTAGGGTTGAGTGGCGGTTAATCGGAATAACCTATTATTTTGTAACGATTAATTAGCTTTTTCCTTCACTGAGATTTCAAGACCGATATTTTCTTGCGTTGAGGCAAACCGCTTGAAATGATGGATGATACAATGAGGAATTTCACCATGTCGGAATTTCCTATTGTTGACCCCAAAATCGGATTCAGCACCTCGAAAAACCCCCTACGGCAAACTTTCAGCCCATACTTCCTAATTTACGAATAAACAAAACAGTGTAGAAAATGTGAACGTTCAAAAAACCTGGAGGATGACGTCAACCTGGAATAGTTCATTTACGGCCAATTGAAGCGCTGATATCGTGAAATCTATAGTTCTCAGATGCAACATTTCACAAAACCAGTAAAGATCAAAATAGAAAAAGCAAGATGGGAAAAATTAGGTTCCCCCTGTTTTAGTATGATAACTTTCCTCTTAGATAACACAATTTCGTCATACCAACGGGCAACAAGGGGAGGGGACGGCGATCCGAACAGCCAATCAGCGAGCATTTCCACTTCACGTCGAAGAGGTCCGTTTTCCCGGTTATTTTTTTAAATCATAAATTTTTAATGTCTCCCAAAAATAACAGGAGACTTATTTTCCAAAATCAACCCATCTATCATCATCATCTATTCCACACCATTAACTATTCAGGAAAAATGCAAACAGAATTCTGTGAAATTCCTCATTATAGTTACTTTATTAGAATTAACTTCATTACAATGTATCACGTCCCAGATGGTGCTGATCTATCGCGGGAAAGTGGAGATCACTTCACCTGGCATTATCATTATTTTACGCTGTTATCAACAAAAATGGGTGCCGAGTATGAAATATTGGTAGATGGTTCCAGAATTTAGGGACCTCAGGAACCTAATTCTGGGGCTGGTGTGTACTAGTACCTACCCAGCCTTGGCGTGGCGAACTGGTATAGCCTTGGCAAGTACGTGTTAGAAGAGAAAACTCCGGTGACACCTCGGGACAGTTGTGGAGTTCCTGAGATGTTTTCGGTGACACTAGTGATATGGTTCAATTAGGGTTAATAAAGTATCGATATTTTGCATCAGTACTGTATTGCATTTAAGTATCGATACATCCAAGTATCGTTTAGGATGAGTATCGATAGGTAAAAATATCGAGTTTCGATACTTTAGTGCAACAAAATATCAACATCCAATATTCTCGCCCGGGAGATTATCTGGATTGGTGACCGCCCGGCGGTATCGCAGGTCCAGTTAATTTTTCGGGTTGGGTCGTTTATCGTATCTTTACAATAGAGAAACGCTGCCAATAGGGAATTTGCCTCAATTTTAGATTCTGGAATTTCAAGTCAAATCCTATTATAGGGCCCTAGAATAACGTTTAACACTAGGAATAACCAAGGGGAAAAAATTACCGTAGGAGAAAATGCCTAAACAAGTGAAGCCTCTGTTACAAAACACCGCGAAAATCGAGGAATATTGTTGACGTCATACGAAACAAAAACGACGCGAAAACAACTCCGACAAAAGACAGAGTTCTAGCACCGCCACACAAAACGATCCAGTGAAATGGCTACTCGAATAATGTGATTCAAATCTTGAAACTAAATAAGAGAAGATGAAGACTAATAATGCTTGATAAACTAATAGGTAGAATCGTATTGTAAAAAAGTGAGTAATATTGTTTCTTTTGGTCACTTTTGTGTCTGGGTTCTTCCTGCCAGTTCGCGGCGCACTCTTGTGCGCACTACTTGTAAGCTAAAAGTTCGTGTATGTTCCGCTTCTGTGGTAAGCGCCACAGAACCTCCTTAGAAGTCAGATTGGTAGAATATCCGTTACGTTTCAAACATGGCTGCCTCTTACACATTGCCACCACATTTAAAATTTCCATCTTCCTTAAATTCTCTAAATTTTTTGGATGCGTTTTCGAGCAGCTCACTATGGTTTTATTCCATAAAAATAAACCCTCATTCGAAAAAAAAAAATGTGAGGCAAATTCCCCATTATTACAAAAAGATTTATTATTTTTCCGTGTAGATCACTCGCCTGAAAAGAACACAGCTTTGCCATTGCCACCACCTGCCAACCATATTCTCGCTTCACACTCAATTCGAGTTGTGGGTGCCTTCGTTAGGAAATATGATTACTGGTTGCTATGGACGCAAAACTAAGTACAACTCGAAGGAGTACAATAAGGAGTACAACAACGATCGCCATTGATCAGCGGAAATTTAAACGGAGATTTCCTTCAGTATAGTCGTTTGCGATTCAAACTCGTGTTTCTGATTTATCGCTAACCCTCAAGTTCTCATCGGGAGTGAACGGTTAGTCCTACAGGGCTCTGGGTGGTCTCATTCGATTCTAAAAAGTGGATAAATATACCTTATTATGGAAAGATTTCTGACAAAATTGTCAAAATGTTATCATCTAGAGGTTCCAAAGTAGGGTTTAAAAATAAAATAATCTTGAAGCTTCGTTGGGTTCTATTAAAGATAAAATTAGAGTTCAAGATAAAAGTGGGATTTATAAGCTGAAATGTTCTTGTGGGCTTGAGTATTCTGCTCAAACTGGTAGGAAAAGGGAAAGGATAAAAGAGCATGAGATGGATTTCAGGGATAACAAAGGTGATTCTGCTTTTGCGAATCACCTAAGAGAATCAAATCATAACTTTAGTTTCGATCTAACAAGCAGACGGTACATAGAGTTTCCTCATTTTTGTCAGAAGGGAGGTATGTTGGACGTGCTTGAAAAGTTCGAGATTCTTAAGTGATAGATCTTTTTTTTTTTTTAAATTCATATATTTGTGCCTGCTCCCAAGGAGATTACAGGCGTTTACATTGAAATATAATACAATTTATCTAAATTACATTTTTCTTATTTAACATTATTTAAACCTAACCACAGTTTTATAATAAATCCATATCCATAGAGTTCAAGAAAATTAACACATCACTCAAATGATTCTCAATGAGGTCCTTCATTGGCATCGGCCACCCACCACTCTGCAGCAGACACTTCTGCTCAAGACGGAAACGTTGAGGCTCAAAATATCCGCATCGAAACATAAGGTGATCCCAGTCCTGAATTTCGTCCGAACACATACATAAAGGGCTCTCGCTGAGGTGGAATCGATGCTGGAACTCCCGAACTCTCCCATGTCCAGTTAATAAAAGGGTTAACCTCTAAGATATAGGGAGGTTAATTCGCAGGCGGTCCCCCACAGTTGGGAAGAACACCTTGGTTCTACGACCATCTTCCATTTCCTCCCATATCTGGTGCCACGCTCGTATACCATTCTCTCGACAGTCGAGCTTCAGCCAGGATTTTGGTTTCATGGTAAACGCAACTGCAAGGTTTTCACTCAAGGCTGCTTCCTTTGCGCATGAGTCCGCCTCCTCATCCCCTGCTGTTCCCATGTGCCTGCGTGTACTTCACTCCAACTTCCCACGAATGTGTGTCTCTAAGCTCGGATATGAGTTTACGTGTAGATTCTACAATTGGGAAGTGATTTTTGTGATCTGCCAACATGGCTAAACTCACCTGGCTAATATTATCGCCTTCCGATGGGGCGGTTGTATCCTCTGTCGCTTGAGCTACTCCAGAGACTTCATTATGGCCAACAACTCCGCCTGGTTGTTGGAGCATGAAGCACCAAGTCTGAAACGCTCTCTGTATAGTAGGGCGCCGAGACCAGTGTAGACCACAAACGCACACCCCACCCTGCCCTGTCCCATATCACTGCCATCTGTATAAATGGCAAATGTCAGGTCTACTGCTTCTTCGAAGTCAACTTCTGGAGTAGGCACTTCTGCCGGATGAAGCCACCTATCAGGAGGAAGAGGCTTGTCCACAGACTCTCCCGCTAGCCCACAGTGAATGTCAGCGTTCTCCTTAGCCTCAACATCTATAGGCTTCTCTCCTGAGACTATGCAGCATGCGTGGAATGAAGTAGTCCTTACTCCCCTGATCATCCGAAGTAGCATCAAACGTTGAACTCTACGGAGTGAATCCACATTACGCTGTATCCTCAGCGCCTCTACCCACACAGGAACTGCATATAGGATGATTGGTACAATGGCTCCTCTATAAATGATACCCAATGCTTCAGGTCCAAGGCCCCAGTGCATCTTAGCTGCCCGCGACAAGATGTTGATCAGCTGTGATGCCTTACCACACACGTATTGTATGTGCTTGGTCCAACGCAAAGCCCCATCAAACATCACCCCAAGATACTTCAGCTGGTTGACGAATTGAAGCCTTTCACCCATCAGATAAACGCTGAGTTCACGGGTCTTCCTCCTCCTAGAAATTCGAAGTACTTGTGTCTTGAGGGGATTGTATACGAGGTTGTTTTCCCACGCCCATCTCTCTACCATATAGAGGGCAGTGTTTGCTCTCCTTTCTAGCTCGTATTCGTCTTTAGCAGTGCATATCAGGAGTAAATCATCCGCATATGCAAAAACCTCCACCCCTGACTCAAAGGGCAGTTCAAGGAGGGAATTATACAAAATAATCCAGAACCCTGGACCTGAACACGACCCCATGCCATCTCCTGCTCTTTCCTCACTACAGTTGATGATGTCCGCAGTACAGCACTCCGACCCGAAAAGTAGGCTCTTGACAGCCTGAAGAGGTTTCCAGGGCACCCCAACTCCGCCAGATTTTTCAGAATGGCTGGCCACCAGGCTCCATTGAATGCTCCCTTCACGTCAAGTGAGACAGCCACTGCATACTCCTTTCGGTCCAGGGCAGCTCTGACGCATTCCCTTACCATCTGGAGAGCTGTGACTGTGCTCCTCTGTGGTAAAAATCCATACTGCTTTCCTGATATTTTTCTTAGACTTTGTAAGCTGTGCATGATTCGACTGATCAACAGCTTTTCCAATACTTTTGCAAAAAGTGGCAGCAGGCTTATTGGGCGATCCTTAGCAGGGTCCAGACTTCTCTCCTTGCCCGGCTTGGTTAGCAAAATCACATTTGATTGTTTCCATATCCGTGGAAAGATTCCACGTAAGAGGCACTCCGCATACATTTTAGTCACAGCTTTTGGCAATGTCATAAACACTTTCGACAGTATCTCCTCCGTCATGCCGTCTTCACCAGGAGACTTTCCACCCACAAATCCGTGAATAACTGCTCTAACTTCAGATAATGTAAAAGGAACGTCATCACTCTCGCCCAAGTAAGTATCTGCCTCCATCCGAACGCGCTCGTGATGTTGCGAGTATGGCACTGTCTCAGAAGGCACACAAGTCCCCATGATCAGCTCCAGTGTATCCTGCAGTCCCCCTGTAAGTTCACCATTATGTTTCTGTAGAGTCGTAACCCCTAATGTAGTCTTCCTCTTTCCAGCGGCTGCCTTGTAGATTGGTCCCCATGGCATTTGCGTTCCTTCTGTACTGCAGTAATTTTTCCAAGACTCAAATTTGGCTTGCTTAACTTGGTCTTTAAACTGTTGCTTGCGACTCCAATATGTCTGCCTTCGGTGTTCCCTTAACGCCACATTATTCCTTGTCCTCTGATACAGACGTCGTGCTGCCCGCAACTCTCTTCTTGCTGTCGTCAATTCTTGGGACCACCATGGCACTGACTTCTTCATTGAAGGGAAAACACTCGTCGCCTTCATTGGTATAGAAGCTCTACAAACATCAGAAATCACGTCAGTGAACCTACCCACAGCTGACTCCAAATCCTCCACAGCTCCAAACCACGTTGTCAGTAGGTCATCAGACACTGCAGCATCATCCACTGTGTTGGTATCTACTTGGTTTCCAGATAGCTCCATCGTTCGTCGCAAAAGTTCTGTCTCAAATTGTTGCCAGTCAGCATCCCTAACCCTGAATCGCGGCAAGCTCTCCACCGATGGCGTCACCCCTCCACCACCACCTACTGTAAATGACAATAGTTTATGGTCAGAAAACTGATCGTCATCGTTCATCCAGTCAGCCACATGCTGTACCATAGAGCCAGTACAGAGGGTCAGATCAATCCAACTACGTCCGTTCCTAGTCTCAAAAGTCGGTCTTCCGTCATCAACGTTCATCAAATATAATGACTCCGATGATATAAACTCCTCGACCAACCTACCTCTTCTTGTAGTGATCGGGTCAAACCATGAGATTGAGCGGCTGTTAGAATCTAATCCAAAAATTATGTTTTGTTGTTTCGCTGTCCGCAACACTTTTGAAATCTTTTGTAAATCAATTTCCACGTCGCGATTTCCATCAAAATAGGCGCTGACGATCAAAAAGGAGAATCCTGTCGGCGCAGTTATCTCAACTACCACCATATCCTCATCAGAGTACTCCAACAAAAGTACTGCATCCAACTTCGAATCTATGACCAGAACTGCCGCCCTCTTTCGACCCCCTCCAGCGCTGAAAACTCTCCATTCCTTACTTAATCCAGAAATTACTGATCCTGTACAAAACAAGTGGGTGTGGCACATAGCTTCCTCGTATCCATAACCCGATTATATAGATGATCCGATGCATAGTGGTTAATCTCAAAACACCAATCTCTAAGTACCTTTCACTACCCTCATAGGGGATAATCTACACGCTAATCTGGACAATCCTAGAAAATTTCATCAAATTCGGATGAAAAATGTAAGTGAGTCACTACTCAAAAAATCAAAAAACTTCTCGGTGTGGCTGGGAATCGAACCCGTTATATCTTGGTGAGTAGTTTGACTCGCTGCGAATGTGCTACGGGGGCCTGACAGTAGGCCATGCAGGATTTGAGGTTCTAACGTACGCACGGCTGTTACAAGGATTTTACGTTCGCGCATGTGCATCTGCTACTATCAGTCCGGGGGTGATGATTATCATAGGGGACCATCTACAACCTAATCCGCATAATCCCTGAAAATTTCATTGAAATCGGATGGAAAATGTAGAAGTTATGGCCGTTTTTTTTTTTTTTTTTTTTTTTTTTTTTAAATTAATTCCCCTCAAGACAAAATGTCTTTGGTGACGGAGGGGGCACGCCATAAATGAAAATAAATAAATAAATCAAATATTATGGGGAGGACGCCCAGGACTCACCCGACGCCGGCCCTAGGGATGAGGGAAGCTGAGGAAGGTGGGGGAGGGAGAGAGGGATGAAGGGAAGTGCCTCTATAGAAAGACCACCAATTCAAATATGAGCCTAGCAGGACGCGGGTGGTGATACCACGGAGTACGCCTACCGAGATGCCCAACTCACGCAACTCCGTGGCACTTTTCCCACACCACACCCCGCGCCATGACAATGTTGCAGCCATCACCCTGATGTTGTTGGGTGCCACTCCTTTTAGCTCCGACACCGCTTGCCGTAAATCATTTCTATCATACTTCCTTATCTTGGCCCGCCAAGTCTGCTCCATGTCCAAGCTGCCATTGACAACCTGGACATCCAGGATAATGCAAGACTGGTCGGGCTTGACGGCAACGATGTCGGGCTTCTTACCCTGGTCACTTGGCATGTGATACAATCTCTCCCTCTCAACATCCCAGCCGCTAGATGACAAAAAAAAAAAATTCAAAAAGGAAATTCACGTTTGCGCTTGCGCAGTGGCTACTATCAGTCCGAAGGTGATGATTTTCATAGGGGACCATCTAAATACTAATCTGTAACATCCCTGAAAAGTTCATTGAAATCGGATGGAAAATGTGGAAGTTATGGCCGTTACAAGGAATTCACGTTTGCGCTTGCGCAGTGGCTACTATCAGTCCGAAGGTGATGATTTTCATAGGGGACCATCTAAATACTAATCTGTAACATCCCTGAAAAGTTCATTGAAATCGGATGAAAAATGTAGAAGTTATGGCCGTTACAGGAATTCACGTTTGCGCATGCGCAGTCGCTTCTATCAGTCCGGGGATGATGATTTTCATAGGGGACCATCTAAATACTAATCTGTAACATCCCTGAAAAGTTCATTGAAATCGGATGAAAAATGTAGAAGTTATGGCCGTTACAGGAATTCACGTTTGCGCATGCGCAGTCGCTTCTATCAGTCCGGGGATGATGATTTTCATAGGGGACCATCTAAATACTAATCTGTAACATCCTTGAAAATTTCATTGAAATCGGATGGAAAATGTAGAAGTTATGGCCGTTACAAGGAATTCACGTTTGCGCATGCGCAGTCGCTTCTATCAGTCCGGGGATGATGATTTTCATAGGGGACCGTCTACACACCAACCCGCACAATCCCTGAAAATTTCATCGAAATCGGACAATAACTTCGTATAGTTATGCGCGTTACAAGGAATTCATGACAGACACACGGACACACAGACACGGAACCAAAATTGTTCAGAAAGGTCTAAAACGCGAGTGAAAATTTTGATTTTGGAGAACTTTTTTTTTTCATCCTTGAAAAGTGAAAACAAAGCTTCCGCTACCTTGGTAGACTCGGAAGCAAAATTCCTGCAGGGTCATAATTTTAATTTTACGCTTTACAATAACTTCGTTTAGGCAATTTGTCACTATTCGGCTGCGTTGCAGGTTTAGCTGACCGCAGAATATCCCGTTTGAACTGTGATTCCCTCTAGCAGCGGTCATCGCAACTTCCATAATAAATCAGCTGTTGGATTCTATTTATAACCGGTATAATATACCGGCGAGATAAGACGGACAGTTTCGGTCGAACACGGTGTGTTTGTGGTCGAATTTGCGTTCATTTCTCGGCATTCGTGAATTGTGATTAGTGCAGTGAATACATTTATGACGAGTATGATCCGATCTATAAGTGCATTCAGAATATTTATGTTCCAACGAACAAACATTCTACCTCTACAATCACCCGCCCGACCACCGTGAAATTGCGAACAATTATAACAACTTTTTTTTTTTTTTTGCACACAATAGTTTATTAAACAAAATCAATAATTGAGAATGGACAAATTCTAAGCAGTTTTTATCTTCATGCAGTAATAAAAAAAATCGCAAAACAAAAAAATGGAATGGACTCCTTGGATCATCAAGTTTTACATAATGACTACAGTTGGAACGACCCATTTCTAGGTGACATTTGTGAGAATGAATACAGCACCGGATTGAGGATACGTCACGCCTATTCAAGCCAAACCAAACCCACCAGAAACTCTCTGATGATTCTGACCAGGAGACTAGAGAGTTCCTAGCAGGCCCGGTTCGCCCTAGATGCGGCGTGACATGATATCATTCTCCTTACTAACCAAATAGGTTACCTACATGAGAAAAATGACAACATGAGGGAAATCATGAATCAAACAAGTATAATAATAATAGATAATTGAAAGCTTAAAAATGGAAATGAATCCGTAATGATTAACGAGTGGGTAGACGACACAGATTATGGAACCAACTGGTTAATGAAATCTTTCAAGTCTTTGAGTTTGTGGACGGTTTCTGAATTCAATCCGCTTCGCAACTGTTCTTTGTCGACTTGGGAACTATTCCCTAAGACGTTGATTACTCTTCCATCAGCCAGTGGCACTATAACGCTGGGAACGGAAACATGGTCGCTGGAAACGAGAAGAGGGCTACCAGACATCGAGATGGCAGTCTCTCCGAGCTTAGGTTTTCTCAATATAGCAGTAAGTAGTGCTAGTATCAGTAGCCTTGCTCGGGAGAGGCGGGAAAGAATAGGTGGTTTTCTCAGCCAAATAGAAATTTCAACGATATGCAAATGAGAAAAATCTTGGTAAATTTTTAATCCTAAAATTGCAAATAGTACTAAATAGATTGAACAAAGCCAATTCAGTTGGCATTTCCCCTCTTACTCGTACACTTGTTATCCCCCATGGCCTTAAATCGGTATTTAATCGGACCTTCACTGTATCTTATTATATCTTTTTTATTTCTGAGCGTGAGTGAACTTGTTCGGACTTGTTGTCCTCTTTGTTTTGATTTCTGAGCTTTGGCACTTGGACATTCATGTTCGTTCGCTTTTATTGGCATCATACTTAAGTAAATACATGAATTTTGTTGCAGTGGCACTCAGCGAGCGATCACTCAGGACGAATCTACTTCTTCAAGGAGAACAGCTCAGAGTCATCTTGGACGCTTCCTTGCCAGAGTCCTTCTCCACAGCCTCCACTCGGCGACTCCTCCCCTCCGCCCATTCCTAGCCAGGTGCACTTACTATTATTTCGTGATTTTAAAACCGTTAGTAATAATAATAAAAAATAATAGTTTTTCATATTTCAAATCGCCTAAGCAGGCATAAATAATGCCAATAAAGAATAAAATTATTACACAAAGAAATCAATCAAATAATAAATCGAAAAAATTAAGGGAAATAAGGCCCTAGTCGTGAAACTTTCTTATTCCGACATCCTTTCAGGGTGTCCAGCGACCTGGAAAACCTGGAATACTTTGGAAAAACTCAGGGAGTTTCAATTTTCTCTCGAAAACCCTTTTTTGTGGGAAATTCCTGCAGACATAATGAGAAAAGTTGAAGTCCGATTTTTGTAGTACCTATTTTTCAATTATAGATGTTCCAAATGTAGAAAATTTTTTCAACTTTAATATTTCAAATATAGATTTCCATAAAAATGAAACTTTTTTTACATTTTTGTTATTAAAATTATAATGTCATTGTAATAGCTTCATTTTTTTTCTCGAAATTTCGCTAAAAGTGTTCATAAGAGCATACTTGCAGGTAATGAAGCTGGTTACCTTATTCAGTTTCATGAGATTCTTCTTCCGAGTTTCCCAAGATAGCGGAAGCGGAAGCGGAAGCATCGTTTTCACCTTCCAAGGTTGACATTTTCAGGGATTATGCCGTTTGGCGTGTAGATGGCTCCCAATGAAAATCATCGTCCCTGAAAAGACCTGAAGTAGCCTTTGCGCATGCGCAATTGTAAAATCCATATAACAGCCATAACTTCTACATTTTCTATCATCTGAATTCACAAGAACATTTTCAGGGATTGTTCGGGTTGGCGTGTCTATTAAGGTATTGCAAGGTACTTAGAGATTGATAATTGGAGATTAGCTTCTAATTCAATGCAGTGGATTATCTATACAATCGTTTCATTAACACGAGGGAGCTATGTGCCACAACCATTTGTCAGACGTTTTCTAGTGTTTTTTTTTTCGTGAAAACCTGAATTTTGAGAAATTATTATCACATTTATTTATATTTTAGTTAATTTATATCCCAGGAAACAGACAAATATCCCTAGAAAACTCAGGGATTTTTTTTTTCGGGAAATCGCTGGTCTTTGTAAAAATTTTTAATTAGAGAAATTTTGATTTATAAATTCTTTTATATTATAAATCTCGGCGTTATCAGACTGTATAGTTCATTTGATACAAAATAGATGAAAAAAGGAATGTTGAGAATCGTTCGGCCCTTCACGAGTACACACAACTATATTTAGATAGAATCACGAATGTTCAACAAATGAATCTCGTCTCAGTTTATCAGTTTTCCATACACAGTATAATATATGTGTTTATCAGATAAAACTGATAAACTGATTATATATTATATAATCACTATTTTGACATTTTCATGTCTTTCATATGGCACATAAAAAAAAAATCGTCACGAAATTTGATGCAACGAAATTTGTTGCAACGAAATTTGATGCGACGAAATTTGTCCCAAGTCGCCACAATGATGATTATGACCATCAGAAGTGAAGTTGTTAGGTACTTTACAGGTAGGTACTTTACAGTTAGGTAGGTACTTTACAGTTTGATATTACCCATCGAGCTCCCAGATCAGCTGAGTCGAAATTCGAGCTCCCAGATCAGCTGAGTCGAAAATCGAGCTCCCAGATCAGCTGAGTCGAAAATCGAGCTCCCAGATGTCTCGGGAGGGGGGGGGGGGGGGGCATGAAAATGTTTCAATGTGTTGCAGACTCGTATGCAAGCGTTTTTTACACAAATTTTTATGCTTCTATGCCTTTATTAAACAATGACCACTGATCTCTATTCACTAGTAGGGATGGCAACGATTTATCGATATATGAAATATATCGATATATTACGTTTGATATATTTACATCGATATAGAGTTTTTGACAATTTTTTTCCATTTTTTTCAGATCACGGAAGAGATGTCAGCTATTTTCAGTAAAATCAGTCATGTGGACGTATCCGATCGCAGACTTCGCACTACCAAAGCTTACTCCCTCATTATGCCTAAGTATGATTTTCAAAATAAATAACAGCCCTGATATGAAGATTGGTTACATATTATGCATAATACGATGACCTTCTGAGCAAGAAAGGTATATTTTATTTTTCGGGTTTTTGCTTAATTCCGAAAGGAATCTGGTCATAAAAACTGGAGATTACCATGAGTAAGAATTTGCTCTTAACAGGAACTAGGATAATGATAACAATAGAAGAAAAACTAATGAAAACTGAGATTCATCTCGGGAATAATCATTCAATATTAATACTATCTATCTTCGCTTAGCGAATTGACACGTAGACGAAGAGGCTAGATTCCACTTTTCCCTTGAATCAGTTGCTTATCTCGAGCTTTATCAAAAAATACCTGAGCTTATCTAATCTGTCCTGTCGTTGTCATTCTTCTCTAGTAGGTAGCATCTTTCCTAGTGATATTAATGTGTATTTTGTGCATTCAATGGTGAAGTGTGAACTTTGTGGTACATCGGCGGAGTTTGAGAGACATCTAACCATTGGGGGTGATTTCTCATGAATGTAACTTATTCAAAATGGTGGTTATTCTTCAAGTTAGTGCTGTTAAAGTGCAATTACAACTCAGTGTTGTAGATAGGTACTGTTATGAGAAGGGGCTGGGTTTTACTGTGAATGGGCTCTCAAGGAGTGTACAAATGATTTGTAATTTTGCTAGATGGATTCTATTTTAACATTAAGTTGCAATAATAAATCACGTAAAAAAAAAAAAATTCTTATGGCAACCATTGGCGCGGTTTAGACGTTCGTGACGCGAAGTCCAGTTCGGCCATAGCTACGGAACATAGACCCTTTTCAATGAAAATGTTGATATTTTCTCGTTTTTGGTCCCTGAAACATAATACATGTTATGAGGTTACTCTTGTCACTGGAGATGGATAGAGGAGTACCAAAAACGAAAAATCTGGAAAAATGACTTAGACCCCTATGCGGCCGAGCTATTCAACTGTTGACGTCAAAACATTGTTTTTTTATGGTACCTATTTATCAAACGTCCACGTTTTTTCTACTGTTTTACTAAGGTAACCCGTTTTCGAATTTTCAGAAAAGACGATCCAGATCTCAATATGGGTAACAGGTCGTGGCCAAAACCTAACCGTCAAGAAGGACAACTGGTAAGTGCCTAGCTTGGTGAAATGAACGAAATTGTCTTCAATATTACTTATTATACCTACTGGGAAGGTTCTACTCAAATCTGGTTTTATTCCACCTTCCAACGAATGTCTGCCAAACTGTAGGCCCTTACTCAAGATTGGCACTTGAAGCTCTATTTTTACGCCTAATAATGTATGTTACGCCTAATTATGTATATCTAAGTAACCCTTTAATGGTTACTTATTGAATTTTACACCTCCAATCCAAATGGGGAATTTGCCTCAATTTTAGATTCTGGAATTTTGAGTGAAATCATATAATAGGGCCTTAGAATAACGTTCAACACCCGAAATACCAATGGAAAAAAATTACTGTAGAAGAAAATGCCTAAACAAGTGGAACTTCTGTTACAAAACACTGTGAAAATCGAGGGCGGCTGAGGACGTCACCACCTCGGGGTTTCCTACTGCAAAACGACGCGAAAACTGGGCGAATTCACACTGTTTTGGTCTGGCGAAGTGTACAAGTAGTATCTCAGCAAGTAATATTATCATATTATCAAATATTATCAAATAATAATAATAATAATATTATCAAAGAACGACAACATGTAGAGGATTAGTTGTAGGCGCCCTTGTGACCACATGAAACAATCCATCAAATGACCACAACGACACTAACTAATACAGAAACTAAATAAGAGTAGATGAAGACAATAATGCTTGATAAACTAATAGGAAAATCGTATTGTAAAAAAGAGTGAGTAAAAATTGCTTCTTTAGGTCGCTTTCGCATCTGGTTTTTTTTTCTCTTCCCCAGTCACGCACTCCTGTGTTGACCTCCTAAGCTATAGTTTCATTTATGCTTCCTGAGGTAGCACTACTGTCGTAAGGAGCTCAGATCCCCCTATGAAGTCAGATTGGTTAGGAAGCTGGATTCGTCGCAACATGGCTGCCCCCATATACAGTATAAATTCTCTAAATTGTTTGGATGCCTTTTCGAGCAGCACACTAGGATTTTCTTCCATACCAGTGGGCCCACTTTCGCAAAAAAAAAAAAAAAAAATTAAAATGTGAGGCAAATTCCCCATTGGATGAACGGTTTAGGAAAACATGAGACATTCAGGCAAAACATTAATTTTAGCGGATTTTCGAAGACAGTGAAATTATTAAATAGCCAAAAATATGTTTTTAGGGTATTTTGTGGATATTATTACCATAATCATAGTAATGAAATGGAAAATTCCAAAATTTTAAAATAGCCCAAAATTCGTAGATTGTACGAACATAAGTACGAAATCGTGTATCCAAAAATACAAGAGCCCAGTGGCTACTCTGTGAGTTCATGGAGACGAGTAGAATAAGAATATGGACTCTTAACATCTTCTAAACAATATCCTGTGCATACAGTATGTTAATATACGGTGCTAAATCGAAGTTGGTTCTTACCATGCATAAACGTGTCGGTGACATAACTTCGACAGAAAAATTAAAACATTTTCTATTGTTTACTCATTTAACTTCAATTGTAAACATAATAATTATTACTTCTAAAAGCCCGCGTTCATAACAAAATCTCGCCCAAGTTTCAACATCCTTTGATTATGTTCGTAAAAACCAAGCCAACCAACAACATCAATATAATCCACTAAATCGATGTTGGTTTTTACCGTGAATGTTGTTTACAGTCTTTTAAATCAGAGGTGCATCTCAGCTTCGTCTATATTTACAGCTGTTTTGGCAGTATATAATTTACACATAAATTGAGGGCTTTTCAGCGAGTGGCGAACGATTTTCGTGGGATGAAAACTAACGGCGATACATTTCCCTAGAAACGGGTCGGTTGTAAGTGAAAATCATTACAAAATCCCGCGCTACTTTCGTTCCACGGTTTCGTCACGTTTTTGCTCAAATGGCTTAAGCATGTTCCATGCTAAAAAACAACATTTACGTGTGGGTACTCTCAGAGTTCAGGGAGACGAGTAGAGCACGAATGTGGACTCCGATCATCTTCAAAACATACTCTGTGCTTGCAGTATGTTGGTATGGTATACAGAAAGTAGGAAAGAAATAACGATTTACGTGTGGGTACTTATTGAGTTTGGAGTGATGACAGGAAGAGTATTTTCCGAGGCTTTTTTAAAAATTTGTAACCAAGTTGATTGTATAGTTTTTACCATTCGTGTTATGTACCACATCCATAAGCCTGAGTACTCTATCATAGCTAATATTTCGATTTTCTTAATCATAGCTTTGAAGATTTCTTTAAAAATTCGCTCATCAATTGAGCCCCTGAAAAGCCAAGTGGCATAAGTCATGGAAATCTGTTTTTGAGATGAAGCATTATTTGCGTCCAGCTTACTGAAAAACTCCCAAATTTTTGTTGCCCATTGAACTTGTGATGCCTTCTCTTGGGCTATTCTCGAAGCGCTAGTCTTATGCCACTAGGGCAATAAACGAAGCTGAATGTTCATATTACGTTTCCGCACTTATCTCCGTTTCATCCGAAATTTGACTTACGCCACTTGGCTTTTCAGGGGCTCAATTCATTCTCTTGAAATGGACTTTTTATTCATATACATTGATGGGTTAATAGTGGTATTGATACTTCGTTATTTCCATAATATATAATGGCTCTGATATACTGTTACCAACCAATTTTCCTGGGATATGCCTTTCCTCTATATTCCTGGGATTGCTTTTTATTACTCTCGTTCATTTTAAATAAAAAACTTCAATTTTTCAGACGTTAAAATGCGAAGGCCCGCTCCACTACACCAAAATCGCCGAGGGGAACAAGAGAGTCAGGAAGAACTGGAACTCGGCTTATGTCGTTCTGACGGAATTTTTTCTCCTCATTTACAAAGACATTAAAGCATTCCACACGCCCGTAAGTACTTCTCTCTTTTCACGCCTTGTAACGAATTTTGATTTTATAATCACCTGCCACAATATAAATTGTCTGGCCAGGACAACAGTTGGCAATGGGAGGGTCCAAGATTTGAAAATCAAAGCAGAGATTGGTAGCAATATTATATTTATTGAAAGAATTACTTCCAGATTGAAAAAAAGGAATCAGAAAATTCCAAAATAAATCTTATAATACCTAGATACCTACTTATTAGTACGGATGGCCACCCTTACAGATATCAAAAAAAAATTTAATTAGTTCTCCTCAATCCGCTACTCTATTGATCCAGGTCCTTTTATATTTGTGGTCCTGAACTAGGCGCCTCCAATAAGGTGACAACTTCGGGAGGCTTCGAAGTAGAATGGGCGGGCGAGGGCTTGACGAACGAACGCAGGTCCTTCGCAAAATAGCAGCAGCAAAGTAGCAGCAAGGTACCTCAGCAAACTAAGTTTTGCAGAAGACTGCTCAAAGTCGGTTGCTTCTGAAACCTGCTATCCAGGGCGATCCTTCCAGGAAAAAAAATCTGAAGAGGCGAATCCACGTGGATCGTGGCAGTTTAGCAGAGTTAGCTCATACAATCCGCACAGAATGGCGATAGGAAGCGAACTGAATAAGGACGATGAGAGACGTTGAGGGATCCAGGGCAGGAGCGATAAGCCGGGAAGTAAATAGGACCAAAGTTGAAGACGCTGCTACAGCCTCCTTATTACAAATTTGTCATTAATACGGAAGGTTTATGACAAAACCCTTCAAACCTTCTTCTTTGATGGTTTGGTTTTTGTTTTGGGATCTTTTACTCATTCAAATAAATCCGTCGCTGTCTTTCAACTTAGGACCCCATGATCTATCTGTATATGATCAAGTAGTTCCCATTTCTGTTATATCCACGCCTACCTGGGTTTTATTCTGGTGTAGAAAGGGCAAGTGTGTATTAAATGGTGCAGAAAGGGCAAGATGGGAGAAATTTGTCACCTATAAAATGTGCTGACGTGCATCCATGACAATTTTGTCCCGATCGGACAAAAAATATTATATTTACCTTGTTCTCTCCATTGGTGGGTGGATGAATATCCAGTGATTACTCGACCGTAATGTTCTTTTGGTTTATAGTTCTCACTATGGTCGACGCGCGCTTAACTCCCTATTTCATTCCCATAACACATCAGGATGGGATAAGTGGAGTCTGGGATGTACTCGCTGCATTTCCCAATTAGTCGTGCTTACTTTGACAGAATTATTAACAAAATTTTGACAGTAATATTACTTTGAGAGAATTGTCGTGTTGATGTTTCTAAAATATAGAAAACAATCTTAGTGATATTCATGTCAATATTCATGGGGGTCTGGTGTGGCCATGTGCGCTGGGACGCGCGTTCTTTGGTGGTGGGCATTGGACCAACTTCTGCTGAGGTAGTGGGTTCGAGTCTCTCCGCCAGTGTGAGTTAGTTTGTGTGTCCGGAGCTCATCGTCCCCCTTGTCCAAACCCAGGGCAGTGAGACAATAGAGAGTTACAGCGGGCCAAGATACGCAAAAATGCGAGACTCACATCGAAAATAGGAGCCTTGCGGAACACGTGAGGTTCACAAAACACGGTTGTCTCGGCTCTCTCACGGATGATGTGAGACTCTCGTAAATCCCATGAGAGTAACCTATACTCAACTCCTTGTTTTCGTAGCTGAGCTAATGGCTGACATCAATCAGCTGATCAGTCAGTTTCTTTCGTTGCGAAGTGTTTCTGGGAATCGTTTGCGAGTTCTTTATCTTCGGGGTTGTGGTAAAGTGAATTGAATTGATCCCTTATAAATTTCGTAAAGTGTAGAGTGAATTGATCCCCCATACATTTCAGTCTGTTGCTGGGTCTGAAGTGGATGGTGAATGATTGATCTGAGATGAGATCAGTTGTACAATTGATTTCGATTTCTTTCCCATTGAAGGCAAATGTCCACTACCTTTTTGACGAAATTCATATTCATTGTACTTCGACATTCGAAGGTAACATTAGAATAGAATATAATTAGAAAAATTGATTAGTCTGAGGTCGACCATAAACTACCAATCTCGTTGAATTCAGTCATCTACTCACTCCTCGGACAAGGGGATGGACTGAAATGCTCGATTACTCACATTTATTTTCCATATACCTACTTATTTATACTTTTACGTTTATTTTGGGTCATAAACAAGCGTACTTCATTGATTTCTTTACATTTTCCTTCATGTTTTTCTTCATTGGTTCAACGAAAACAAAAACAGCAGATTGAGTTAACGTTACCTATGGAATGTTGTAAAATCTAAAGCATCGCCAATCCCGTGAGCCTCGCAGGATTGACGTGAGACTCACTTAAAAAGTAAAGTTAGCATCCACTTGATGCTCGCCCTAGCGGCGTCTCATGGAATGACAGTTCCAAACGTCGCTGTAACTCTAATATGAAGCCATGAGCGAAATCATCAGAACAAAAATTCAGATCTTCCCTTTGGAAGAAAGCTGATGACGTCCACTACGTCAGGAATGGCAGTTTGACGAAAATCCAACATGAAATGGTTGTTTACTACTACTATTCATGCTTTATTTCAGGGAATTTATTTGTTTATGCTTTATGAGGAAACTGCTGCCCATTCAGCTTGGAAGGTATTTTACTTTCCATGACCTGCCCTGAAACAAGGTATTGGAGGACAATTCAAAAATAAAGAAGACCCTCAGTGCCCAAAAATGCTGACGTTACGCGCCTCTCTCCGTTTTGAAAATTTCACACATTGGGGTTTTTGAGAGAAACCGTTTTGAATTTAAACTTAATCAAGTTTTTTGACAATCCATGGGCGGGTTTCTCTTAGAGAGTCCTTAGGGATACATTTATCATACATTTTCAATTATCTTAATAATTGAGTTATTGATACAAAGAAGCTCGTGTGCCACATCTACCTGCTCTCTAGGTTTTCCTTATCTTTTAATTGATTTTGAGTTGTAGTAGATTCGTCATAAGCAGTACTTCACACCATGAACTGTTTGTGTGGTGTAAATTTCATCCTCAAGATACTTACTTCAAGTTTTGACAAAATATTCCCTGTAATTTATTTTCTTTAGAACGAGGGTGATGTCGACATGAAACTCGATCTCAAGTCTCTCACAGGCCCCAATAAGGAGGTAAACAAGTTCTTTCACATTCAGCTTGCTCTGAGAGAAGTATAATATTCTCTCTGTTCTACGCTTTTGAGCTAAAAAAACGAGGTGTTTTGTATTGGGGTGTTTGTAATTTCTGTGTAACTTGTTGAAATTTTGGTGAATCATGTTGACTATCTTATGGCAAAGTAATGAAGAGTTTGTGTCTGTGAAGTTTCTCCATTTCTCTACGTAATCCCTCTCTCCTATTACAGACGGTCTCCTCTTCAACGGACTACACTTTGAAGCATACACATTTGTATCTGTATCTCTCTTTGGGAAAAGACTTATTTTTTTCCCTTTGCCTCCCTAGAGGGGAGAAATGAATGTTCCTGGTAGTAATTCAGAACAGTGCCTCTACCTCAGTCGACCAAATAAAGCATGCATTTTTGAGAAATGGGGAAACTTGAGAAACACAATCTCTAATCACTACCTATTAATTTAATATTTCCTTCAAAGCAGATTTTTGAGGTAATGGGATGTTCACCCCGACAACATTGAATGAAACCTAACAAACTTAACAACCTGTCATTAAACCCAGCTTCTAGTTCACCCTACATTGAAAGAATTAAAAGCAGCTGCAGTCTGCCTACAAAGGGTAGGAGAAAAGATCGATCTCCCCTGCTGAATTAAATTTCCCGCTTGCGAAAAACTATGTCCCTCCCTACTGCAGAGCAGAGAGTAATGGCGGCCTTTCAATTTCTTCATGGTGCGTCACCTCTCTTTCCTCGAGCTCGGGATGGGAATCAATTATCGAATTATCGCCAATGTTTTCAATTTTGTGCCCGTGGATCTTGAACACGTTCCTATTCATATGAATTTTTTCCAGTAAGTAAGTAATACAGGGTGTCTACAAAACTGGTTTCATTCCTTCAAGGGGTCGATTCTACCACTAATTTCCAACAAAAAATGTCTCTGCAATTTTTTTAGAGGCTTCTTTTCCGATTTATTTCAATTTTGAAGTTTTTTCTTGTGATTTTGACCTTATGTCATTAAAATGGTAATAACTCCTTTAAATTTGCTGTGATAATTACAATTTGAGGATACCGCTGGTAAGAGCATTAAATTTCCTATCTCCCTAATACCAAATAAAAAATTTTAAGTTGAATTTTATGGTGAATAAAGCAACCTAAAAAGTGAACTCAGTAACTTTTCTAAAACTTTCCGTTTTTCAACGCCCATAATGTTCCAAATAATTCGAGATAATGAACTATTGTCGGTAAGCCTAAAAACTGCGCCAAAATCTAAGCTTTCCAATGGTATAATCAAAAAAAGTCTGCCAAGTTGGGTGGGCAGTATAGCTTCCTCACTCATTGTAACATGGACGTATAGAATCAGTTGGCGAAAAAATTATGATTCAAAGAGTTATTGAATACCAAAATATTGGCGATAATATGCGGGATAGGGTTGCAGGTATTAATGTTTATAATAGTGTTGTAAATAGTTGTGGTATATAAACCACTGAAATAAAAGAACGAAAGAGTGTAGGTATAAAATAAAACTACGAAGTTATGACGATAATGATTATTATTATTCAATACTAAAACTATAATAGGTGTACGTATTAGGATCATGGGTATTAATTTGTTATATACTCGTAATTTGAGTTTTGTTTGAAATTAAACGAAGAATTTTATTATTTTATTTAGCGGTCCACCGTCTAGGACCTAACCCACACAATCCCTGAAAATTTCATCGAAATTGGTTGAATAGTTGCGGAGTTTTGGTTGTAACAATAAATTTAAAGTTCGCGCATGCGCAGCGGCTATTGCTTGACCAATTTGATTGAAACTTATAGGGTGTCTCTTAAAAATTAGTCCCTAACTAACCTCCAAATTTGAGCAAAATCGGTTCATTAGAAACCGAGGTTCCAGGAAATTCACGTTTGCGCATGCGCACTCGCTCCTATTGGTCCGAAGGTGCTGAAATTGATAGGGGACCGTCTAGGACCTAACCCGCACAATCCCTGAAAATTTCATCAAAATAGGACCACAGGTTAGTATAGTTTTGCCCGGGACAAGGATTGACAGACCGACAGACAGACAGACACGGAACCAAAATTGTTCGGGAAGCTCTAAAACGCAAAAAGCAAGTGGAAATTTTGATTTTGGAGGACATTTTTTTTTTTCACTTCTTTCACGAATACAAAGCTTCCCTACCTTCGGTAGTGAGGAAGCAAAATATCTTACAACCGAATTCAAGGGAGAAATTTGTGTTTGAACGTGGAAAAACTCTCTCCAAAGCTCCGAGTCCTCCCGTCAAACCGTCGATATCGTTGAAACAAATGAACGTTTTGCCTCGTTCAAACACAAATTTCTTCCTTGAATTCGGTTGTAAAATATTGTTTGATTATACCATTGGAAAGCTGAGATTCTGGCGCAGTTTTTAGGCTTACCGGCAATAGTTCATCATCCCGAATTATTTGGACATAACGGTCGTTGAAAAACGGAAATTTTTTGAAAAGTTACTGAGTTCACTTTTTAGATTGCTTTATTCCCCGTAAAATACAACTGAAAACAATTTTATTTGGTATTAGGGAAATAGAAAATTTAATGCTCTTCCCAACGGTATCTTCAAATTGTAATTATCACAGCAAATTAAAGGAGTTATTACCAATTTAATGACAAAAGGTCAAAATCACGAGAAAAAAAACTTTAAAATTGAAATAAATCTTAAAAGAAGCCTCTAAAAAAAATTGCTAAGAGACATTTTTTGTTGGAAATTAGTCGTGGAATCGACCCCTTGAAGGAATGAGACCTGTTTTGCAGACACCCTGTATAGTCGTCTTCATTTTAGTCGATTGATTTTGAAAGTATTAATTTATAAGTTGTGACGATCCTACTTTTACAGAAGGGGCAAACCGATTTGGTTTGTTCCCGATTTGTTGGAGCTACGCCTAGGGGGATATTTGATTCAAAGAGATATGAATCGATATCCTCTTCGGGCCGGCTGATTAATCTAATCACTGGTTTGAATGGGTAGGGTCGTCACCCTCCTCTGACTAACTTATGAACAATTAGGTGAAATTCAACCTATATTGTTACAAAGTCGGATTTGGTTTTTTCCAAGCTTTGCTATGATAATTCATGAACGATCGAAATGAGGAAGGAAAGAGAAGTGTCTTCAGTGTAGGTTTGCAGTGAATCCTTCTCTAGCAAGCCCCCGTAAGTGGGGCTTACGTTCGCCTAACTACTCGGATTTCGAAGTTTAAAATTGAGGTTTTCGAAGTTGCTTATTCTGTGGCCAAACGTATTAAAGTCCAGTCCTAATCTGTTTCTACGTTTGCATTCACCACCACATCCACTGCTGCGGGGCAATCCACTGTTGTGTTTTTAAAACTAGAATACTTAGTTCTAGTATTGTAATAATATTGTTTTTATTTCAGAAAACTCAACCTGAGCTGACTATCGACTTGAATGGTGCCGAAGTTTCGAGTGGGGAAAAGGTCTCTGGAAGGAAGCACGTCTTGGTCGTCAGCTCTCAATGCGGTCTTCAAGTCGCCTTCCAGTGTGAGAGCATTCACAGTGTTCTCTTCTGGGCTACCACCATACAGCACACAGTTGCTGAAATCGTGAGTATTACCGATAACTGCAACGTAGAATTTCTAATTTCAAAACTTTCCTAAAAGCTAATCTAGAAGGAAGACTCAAAATTTAGGGTGACTTCGGGCTCAGGCTCATCTTTTTGTATGGTTCAACTTTGACGGTCAATTCTGTGGTGAATGCTTCAATTCACCCACTAATTCCTCTGACTCCATCCAGTAGTTAATTATGAGTATGTTCAATATATTTTGTGAGGAGGTTTCTAATCGCGATAATTCAATTTTTCTAAAGCACGTTCGTGGAGCTCACTTGCCCAGCAGCTACCAACAAGTGCGCCAGTGTAATTTCATCACAATCGGATCATTTTGTCGTATTGCTTTGCTCGGTACAGGGAACTCGACATTTTTCTACTTTTTCTCCAAGACTTTGGCTCCTACTAATCTACATGCAATGAATTTCAAAGAAGAAAATTTTCTTATTGCCTAAAAAAAACATCCAAGTGTTATGGATCTTGGACTGATAGGAACTGAACAAAATTGGCGTTCAATGAAATCCACGAAACTCGTTGAGCTACAGTCTATCAAACTCATTGGGCTGTCTAAGGACCATCTTTCCTGAATACTTCTTAAAAGTACAATAAATTCGCATGACAAGTAGGGACAAGTAGGATTTAGGGTAAATAAAACCCGTGAATTCAATCCTACACCCGATTTTCTTCACACACATTCACCCGAACGTGAAAATATTTTTCCTGGCTGAGAAAATTTATTTTTTCTTACAAAATAAGTCAAAAAAGAAAGAAGAGACCTCGTTGAACTCCTAGGATGCTATTCATGAGACCGGACTAACTTCGAGAATTTTATCTTTCCATGTCCAGAAAAATCGAGCTGCGCGTACTTGCCCGCATTCTTTATAGCGCACTAAGAGTTTTCTTTCAAACAGGCTTATATCCAACCCATTGCATTAACAATTGTTTTGGGGGGGAGGGGGGGGGGGTTGGATCCTACATATACCTACCTTTAAACGTAAACCGGTACTTTCGCATTATACGGGCGCCACTTATGTACAGCGCGCTGCGGCGGTTAGGTTATCGTAATTATGTTCCTAGGACTTTCCTTGTTTCGTAACGAATCAAACTATACCCGATGAGTTCCCAAACTATACCCGAATCAAACTATACCCGATGAGTTCCCACACATTTTGGTTGAAGGCAATAATTGCCTATTTTGAAGAAATAACACACTGTCGGGTATAGTTTCACTATTCATCGGGTATAGTTTGATATATACTATTTAGACTATTCATCGAGTGTAGTTTGATTCGTTACGAAACAAGGAAAGTCCTAGGAACATAATTACGATAACCTAACCGCCGCAGCGCGCTGTATATAAGTGGCGCCCGTATAATGCGAAAGTACCCGTAAACCATCAAATTTTGAGCCTGGCTGGTGAAATAGGCGATGAGCGCACTTGGCCGTATGGCTCTTGCCATGGTCACCCTAATCATGTTGCGTAGGTACGATGAGCAAGGAAAGCCATGTGAATGAAAATTCATTTTGTGTATAAATACCAACAAGTAAATGAAAGAAAACGACAAGATACGGTCAAAACCGGATGGTAAGCTGTCAGATGAGACCATTCGAATCAGCGTTGAAATGACGTAAAATTTCACTCCTAATGGGGTGTTCGCATGATTTTTTTTTTAGATTTTTAATCGAAAGTAGACCTCATCCTGAGAATTTTGACACCATCCGTTCTCTTTTTGGATTAGTAGATCTTTTTCTATGATTATTCAAAGTTTCGTATTCTTCTGATGTCACACGTCCCTCCCGCCTGGGCAGGGCCCCCCAGCCCACTGTGACGTCATAAACATTAACTAAACTAAACTAACATAACATAAACTTAATAATATAACTAACATTAACGTTTTTCCCGTTCAAACCTCACCCCTCAAGTTTCATAGTGAACCGTTTAAATGGGTTATCGTTGGGAAGGTTATCGTTTATGACAATATTGTGATAACAAACTGCCTCGAATTTAATCTGCCTTTGTACCTTACAAAAAGTATAAGTTTCCACTTTGAAAAGTGCTGTGTTTCTGATGTAAAAGTTCTGATGTAGCCAAAAGAATTATATTTACACCGGTTACAAGCCCTGAAGATGGTATATAAATATACCGAAACGTCGGCCTAACAAAGTGTCTTTATTCATCTGACTGAACCTCAAGAGCCCTAACACTTATTGTCGAAAAATTAGAACCATATGTTGTCGTTTATGGGTTATTTTGGGCATGCTTTACCCGAAAAGCTCCCCTCGAAATGGGCAAGGATTCAAAGTGACAACTTCGATCAAAAAAGTCAAATTCCAACAAAAAATTTTAAACTGCTTTTTTTTCTTGATTTTTTAGAAATGTTTTGTTTTGAAATATTTTGGTTTTGCACACTCTTTCTAACACTCTTTCTAACGATTTCCTCTCATTTGAATTTACTGGGCAAAGAAAGGCAGTTTTGGCAGGTTAAATTACATGAGGTGTAAAACACGGAAGAATCTTGAAAAAAGTAAAAATAAGGGGTTAAAACAAAATGCTAAGAGACATTTTTTGTTGGAAATACCTTACAGAATCGAAACCTGAAGTTTTGACCAATTTATTCATACTGTATTACATATTACAAGGAAACCGCTTATCATCTCACAGCTTGTTGTGGAGTAGTTTGTTTGGACAACAACTATATTAAAGGAAAACAATATTGTGTCAGGACAACAGATAGCTCTCTTCATTCGTCCAAGCACACACTGGGTCGGGTCTTTGTGACGATCATTCAGAAAGAATTTCCACGTGTACATCTAATATAAGTAAGAAAATGCTTCATCAAAATCGATGTTCATATTCTTCTTCGGTAGTATGTTATTCAGATGTTACCAATTCGTTAGGTATTATCGTGATAAAGCTCAACTTCTTTGAAAATCATATTAAGGTCCTTACTGAGAGAAATGTGTTTCTATATTGTTAGGAAAGTTAGGATACAGCGAATGGGTGAGGCACACTAGTACAATAAAAAGATTAGCTTTCGCAGGTTACGTTTCAAGTCTTTCTTGTGTTTTTGACCGACTTTGAAACACCGGAAAACCCGAAGGAGGAGGGATATCAATTAGGTGTGTCATAAGACGGCGATTTTTCAGTCAACTTGGAACAGAGACAACAGAGAAAGTGCTGAAGTGGACAATTGGAGAGAACCTTGTCCCTTAAGATAACAGTAAAAAAGTCTGGCAAGTGGATGTGGCACATAGCTTCCTCGTATCCATACCCGATTGTATAGTAGAGTTGTGGCAAGGATTTCACATTTGCGCATGCGCAGCGGCTACTATCAGTCATAGGGGACCATCTGCACGCCAACTCGCACAATCACTAAAAATTTCATCGAAATCGGATGAGAATTGTAGAAGTTAGAATTAGTAGACAGACAGTCACTGAACCAAAATTGTTCAGAAAGGTCTGAAACGTAAAACGCGAGTGGAAATTTTGATTTTGGAGAACTTTTTTTTTACCTTGAAAAGTGAAAACAAAGCTTCCGCTACCTACCTTGGTAGACTCGGAAGCAAAATAGGTCACTAATAAGAGTTATTATTAAAAAGAACAAGTAAACATGCTGTTTAGTAATGCGTGCATTCCAGGGGACGTCCCATTGGATAAGGATTAGTTCAATTTAAACCAGTAGTAAGCGATAAAACAAACATTTTTATTTATCTGCAACTGCACAAAACTGGTTCACTCAATATAATTTAATTAGTATTTTGAGTAGGAAAATATAAGTAGTGGACTCCCTCATCGCCCTTAGCCGCCAAACATTTCTATCGGAATGAGAGCCTGGAATTTGAACAGCATTTGAAAATCTATGGTTGACGAAACCCAACATGCAAATACCCCCCTCCCCGTGCTAATTTCGATATTCTGGTGAAATTATGTGCAACTTGGAAGTTATCTGGGTCGAATAAAAAATAAATAAATAAACACGCGCAAATCGGTTGACGATTGAGGATCAGGTAACGCGGTAGGTATCGTCCGAATGCACCTTATTTTCACTAAATAAGCCTCGTTCCTCCCCTTAAGAACAAATATCGAAATTCCGGAGACGTGGTGCACAACTCGATTTATTCCAGCGGCGAATAACAAAACAACCATGCAAATCTATGGGAAATTTTGGCCCTGACAGAGTACACAAATTTATGCCCAAAAATGAAAGTTTTAAAAGTATTACCCCCCTTTCCGCCCTTAAAAGGCAAAATTCGAAAATCCGGCGACGTAGTGCACAACTAGATATATCTGTACCTCAGAGGTTAACTATCGTATGTCCAAAATTCTCGTTTTCGAGATTTTTGTTTTGTATGTGCATTCTTTCTATTGTATTTTGTATTCTATTGTATTGTTAGGCATAAACAGATTCTACAGAATTAATTTGAGCATGATAAAGTCATCAGAATGGGCCATAGGGATCAAAATAGGTGTGCCCACAACTTCTTTTGGCTCTGCTGTAAGATCGCCAAAATGTCACTTACGATAATCGACCTCTGAGGTACAGATATTTCAGCGTCATACAAAAAACGCTGCAAATTATTACACAGTGGTTTATTATTTTTTATTTTTCATCTGCAAAGCCACCAACCATCCAACATGAAGAAAAACATCGATCGTATTTCGGTCAGCTATAATTTGAACGGAGATTAGGCCTCTTGTGCGATTCACACTCGTGTTTCTGATTTATCGTACGTCCAAAACATAAATTCTCGTAGCGAGCGAACGGTTTGTCCTACAGAGCTCCGGGTGGTCTCAAAAAATTCTAAAAATTCTATAGAATCTTAAATTGAAGGAAGAACAAAATCTTTATGTCAAAATTTTTTGAGTTAGGGCGTTTTCGAAATTTCAAAATTCATTTTGGAACCCTTAGAAGTGACCTACATCAACCAAAATCTTCGGGGCACAACTAGGCCCCAAATGGAGCCTACATACCAAATTTCATCAAAATCGGTCAATGCTAAGTGACAAAAGTGCCGCGTACGGCATATGGAGGACGGCGGACGGACGGCCAAATTTTCATTCGATTTTTGGATTCTACGTACCTTTAAACGTAAACCATCAAATTTTGAGGGGGTGTTATACAATTTTTTTTCTTGATCGATTCCAAAGGTTCATTATTTAAAATAATAAACCAAAAACCACACAAATCGGTTGAAAACTAAGACTTGGGCAGAGTACACAAGATTTCGTCACATACAGACATACACTTACCTATGGTTTGTCTACGGATTTGGGTTCAGAATGGTCTAAAGCGGATTTTTTCTATCCGTTGAGTGTTGTCCTCCTTCACCCCAGATTAATCGCGTGAGGACACCCAAGTCTTACTGTGGTTCGTTCTAAACATTTTGGCATCACCTGAAGCTTCCAAAACGATTCCGAAGCGACAGTTTCTCTTTAAAATAAAGAAATTGTTGTTATTCTGATGAGCAAGATCGGTTGATAAGGTTCCTATCGCGGAACTTCCTCGTACATTCATCCCTCGTTCGTTCTTTTTCCTTTTTTTTTATCACCAATTTGCCTGAAGATTTGGTCTTGCGTTATAGCCGTTTTACTGAGATAAGGTCGAAAACATGAAAAAAAGTCTTAATAGTGAAATAAGTGGAAAACGAAGCCTCTAAATAAAGATTGCTTGGAAATATTATTTGTTGCAAATTAGTAGTAGAATCAAACCCTGCCCGGTGGTGCGCCCGAAAGGGTGACACCCTGTAGATGATCCAATCACGATACAAAGATCATCAAAGATCATAAAAACATAAGTCCCCAACTACCCTTCAAGTTTCTGCGAAATCGGACTAGAGAAAATCGGAACGTAGAGAAAATAAGTAAATACGTAAAAGGATACAAATATTTCGACAGGAAACCACCAATGGCCGTACCCAATGATTTTCAAAGGGTGCCATCTACACCCCAACCCAAACCGGACAATCCCTGAAAATTTAATCAAAATCAGATAGTAACTAATCAGATTGTCCTAACAGGAGCGCTGATTCCTTGAAAAAATTAACGTTTTTCCGCGTGCAAACATAAATTTCCGAGAAAAGCACCACTTTCAAAATAGGAATGACTATACCGTTGGAAAGCTGAGATTTTTGCGCATCGTTTAGGCCTACAGGTAAAAATTAACATGACGAATTATAGAACCTATGAGCATTTGAAAAAAGTTGAAATTTCCAAGTTTTGACCAATTTTCACCCAATTTCCCAATTTAAAAAAAAATGTTTTTTTTTTCATCTATGATAGGTATAGGAAATTTTACGTTCTTTTCAACGACGTGATCAGGGTTGAATTTTCATGAAAATTGGGAGAGTTATAGCCGTTTTTACTGAGATAAGGTCGAAAACACGAAAAAATCTTAAAAGTGAAATAACTCGAAAATGAAACCTCTAAAAAAATTGCTAGGAGACATTTTTTGTTGGAATTTAGTAGTAGAGTCGATCCCTAGCCGATGATGCGCCCTTAACGTTTACGCGCTGTATAAACGAGTGAGCTATGTGCCTCACCCAGTTAGGAGACTTCTCTTGCGAGTGATTGCTGAAGCGCTTTGGGATATTGTAGCAACGCCTACTGAACTTCCTTAGAATGAAATCTAACAAACCGAATTTGGATTTTTGAATAGTAATTTGAAACATTTTCAGACAGAGTAATATTTATGTCATGTCACTGACGTTGTTGGCGATTGAGATAGTATATCTTATAATTTAGAACTATGCGTCACAGCATGAGATACCAACAAACTGAAAAACATGTTTAGTTTCCAGTATTAGTCCACAGACTTTTTTTTGATGATTTCTTCTTGTTCTTCATACATTCGAATAGTTTACTCTGATTGAATGTGGCTATGGACTCTTGCATCCGTTTTGTGAAGAACCCCTGTAAAAAGCTCCTTTTGACGATTGTTTTTGACACATGGACGTATTTGCAGCCCAAACTGATGCCGCCTGAGGTTTCCACCAGCAAGTTGGGCAGTATCGGGGAAGGAGTGCCGGACGAGGCACCGCCCACCAAAAAAGGCTCGAACATCGGCCGATCAAAGTCCGTTAACTGTGAGTATCGACTTACCTCAGAATTGTCTTACTTGCTTACAACTACAACCCTTTCCTACCTGCAGCGTTGTATTTGCCATTGTGTTTGTCTGTACAGTAAAACATAGTGCATTCCATCTAATTTATTCATATTGTGACTCATTTTCTGTAGGAATGTAAACGGTTCAAGTCCTGGTTAAATATAAAAGGAGACAAAGCAAATTTGTCGATATGTGAGCCTGTTTGAGGTGCAGAATTCAAAACAGATCATCAGATTCTTTAGACAGAGTGTTATGTCTGACGATTAAGTCAAACTACTTAACAAGTCACTCTCTTTTATGGTCGATTTCCCCTTCCTTGAGAAATTAGTGTTTAATTTCCAATAAATTAGTTACTACAGCGACCGGGAATACTCAGGGAATTTTACTCTACTGGAAAACTCAAGGAATTTCATTTTTTCCCGAAAACCCCTGGAAAAAGCACTAGCGCTTAACCTTTTAGTGGGAAGTTCAGGCAGTCTGAGAAGAAAAAGTTTTAGACCGGAAAAATACTCTCTCTTGATAGTTTGACTTAGTAGGTCTGTTGAACTAGCGATAATAGTCTAGCCAATAGTCTTCCGACGCAAAATGTAGGCTGTTTCCAAAATGCCGGGAAACGCCCAATATGAGGGTTTTATGCTAACCCACCCAAGGGCTGTTTTTTGGTGAATTTCTTTGAATATACCTGCGGACTTTATTTCGTTGTTTCCCACCCTATTTTAATGTTTCACGGTTCAAGTTATCATACAGGATGGCCAATCACAAAAAAAAGTTGGTATAACCTAAGTAATTTTTTCAAATATAGATGTCCCAAGTGTAGAAAATTTGGTCAACTATAATAACATATTATGTAGGTATGTAAAAAGAGTTCTATAAAAACACAATTTAAAAACGCTTTCTTTATATTTTTGTTATTAAAATTTATAATGCCTCTCAAATTGCTTAATTTTTTTCGAAAATTTACTGGAAGTGTTCATAAGGGCATACCAGAAACCAAAGGTCTGTTCAGAGAAGCGGTCCGGAACCAGTTCAGAACCAAACCGGAACTGGAAAGGGGAGGAGATAGAGGCACTTGGACTCCTCCGGGCTTCTCCAAACCGTTCAGGACTGCTTCTCCGAACAAACCTCAATAAATTAATGTTTTCAAACTTTACGTTACGTTTTTACGTTTACGTAACGTAAAGTACGTTTAACTAACTACTTTTTCAAACAATCGAAGGTCCAAACAAGCCTTTGAATCTGTCAATTCTCTCTGTTAAACCAACAAGTTTTACTTCTTGGTTCTTAGTACAATTTACAATACAATTCTTGCTAGCAACTGATTTAGAAAAGCAACTGATCACGATCTCTCTTATAGGTAGCTTTGAGATTTGCTAGAACTTGTTATTAGTTGCCTCTATCATAGATTCCATTATAATTGGACTTTATACGCTGAAGGGCCTCTGAGAAGTGTGTTAGGTAGGTACCGTTCGTTCTGCTCCACCGACAAAACGTAAACATCTCCGACATCCCTCTACCTCCCGGAAATCCACCAACTAACGCAGCTCATCTGATACAAATGGCGCTAAACTCGATTCCCGAAATTCAGCTATTCCCGGAAAATTAAATTCTGGATGAAAGACTTCTAAGATGAATCGGATGAGGAACCTTAAAACTACGCTAGTTCTGGTCCCCCAGCGCCTCGACCTCCACCAGGCCCTTCAGGCTTGAACCAACCATCATCCAGAAGAAGACCGCCCGAATACTGTAGCCTAACTTACTAGATATTTCTCCTCCCCTCGAAGTATTGACCGACTTTCGAGGATAATGATTCAAGGAGTAGGTATATTGTTACAATTTAACGGCTGTTGTGTTATTTGAGACAAAGTGCCATTTGAACCAAAATACTATTTTAAAGACAAAGCATCGACAGTTTATGTAGGGAGCATGCATTCATTCTAACAAGATTCCTCCGTTTTTCGACTCCTGCTTTTGATTAACCCTAGAACTCGCTTTGCTTGTACAGTTAAGAATAAAGATGACAGCATGGAAGACTTGGGAGGCTCACCCGCGGAGAGGCAGGTGAAAATCAAAGCTCGCCTCAGAAAGTTCTTCCACAAAAGGCCCACGATGGACTCGCTGGTCAAGAAAGGCATTTGGAAAGGTGCGTGCAACATCTTCTGTTATTGTTTTCCAGGGAGTTATCAATATTCTAGTATTATCTCTGTAATCACATGGAAGAAGTCGACGAGCCATCTTTTTTTTTACCAGGTTTTTGTAGTTCTGGTTGAAGTTAGAAGCTGGCTAGTGATGGTAACTCTGTTACAAGTAGAACGACAAATGTAAGCCGGGAAAACGTGACAAGACTAGGCGGTATCTGTAAAGGAAGTGGCAACTCCCGCTAGGCGCTCTGGTGGTAAAAGTAGTTTCTCGTACGTCCAATAGAGTACTCTGATTGAAATTGCCTTCATGTGATCGCATAGACTACAATTAAAATCAAGATGAAAATTCACAATTAAAATCGAGATGAAAATTTACCATTAAAATCGCGATGAAAAACTTCGAACGAGTATTTTGCGTCCTTAGCAACCAAATCATAGAGACCCTGTGGCACTCTATTGGACACACGGGCAACTACTTACTTTGACAACCAGCGCGCCTAGCGGGAGTTGCCACTTTCTTTACAGATTGCCTAGTCGTGATAAGCCAAACACTTCAAATCGACTAACGCCTTCCGTCGACTTGTGATATTACAGCGTTATGAAAATGTTGGCATGAAATTGGATTGCACATTAAAACTTCGCCTTTCCATTAGAAGTCAAAAGCTGATAATGGTAGGTAAAAGCAGATCATTCGTAGCCCCTGCGCACGCGCGAATGTGAAATCCTTGTAGCAGCCTTAACTTCTACAGATGCCATTTGAATTTTATGAAATTCTCAGGAATTGCGTGGATGAGACTCCAGCTGGTTCCTTATACAATCCATCATAATTTAACTGCGCATGCGCGTGAATTTGAAATGTTATCTAATGTTGAAATAAAACGTCTCATGTAGTTGCCAAATGTATAATCACTATGTGGGCGACGATTTAAGAAAACTTGTCGGTGGCAAAACAAGATAAATCCGGGTAGTAACTCGAAAAACGGGAGAAATGGAGCTTATACTATTATTTTAAAATTGGATTATAATTGGACGGCATTAACCAGAAGGGAACCAATCACAAAACCATTACAATCAAAACTGGTGAAACGTGTTGAATCCATTCTGGATTCGATCACTTTTTCTAATTCAAATTTCGGTGGGAATGCCTTATCAGCTCAATAGCTCCTCTTTGCTGAAAACGTAGACCTCGCCCTTCTCAAGTGTTCTCTCAAGTCGGCTTGCCATTTTTAGTGTTTGGTTTAGTGGTTGTCAGATTTACACAAGTCGTGTACGTAACTCGCAAAAATATCAAAACCCCGATTTACACTGGCTCCACAACGTTGCTCTCCTGAAATTTTTTTAGAAAGTGTCTTGTCAACTTTCGCCATCTAATCACAAAACTAGTACTCTACCCTAGTACTATCATCCAACTCTATCGCAACTTCCGCTAAGCTCCTTCAAGCCAGAAATTGAGCTGATCTTAGAAGTTGCATAGTCGTTTGATTCACCATCATTCATCATGTTTTCCATGATCTTATGAGTTGTACCTACTTTTTGTCTCAGTATTTTTCCAAAGAAATGCATTATTGCGGCATTTGTTTTGACTGGTTGGTCAACCATTCTGTCGAAGATGAGATGGTGCCCGAATCGAAATTATGAGTGAAGCTGGCGATTAGAATAAAAGCAGTGGTGGGATTTTTGCCGGGTTCATATGGATGCTAAAACTCCATAGTGCATAAAACGCAAGAAGAGAAGTGAGGGCGTTCCGTAATGCAGAAAGTGCATCCACATGGCCGATTGATTACGCAATTACACAGAAGCGCGCAGTTCATTCTGCGCAGAATAGTTTCGGAAACAACCAGAAAACAAAACAATGGTTCTGGTGAGAACGAGTCAATAAATGAGACAAAGTGGTGTCCATAGAGAAAGTGGCAACTCCCACTAGGCGCACTGGTGGTAAGAGTAGTTTCTCGTACGTCCAATCGAGCGCTCTGTTTAATATTACCTTGGAGAGATCACATCAACTTTTTCCGAGTGTCATTGATAATTTTCAGCATTAATTAATTATGTTGTTGAGTTGGATGATATATATGTCTTCTGTCTATGAGACAATGTTGAAAAAACCCAGAGTCGTTTCACCCACCAACAGAAAATATGTAAAAAGTCGGCACATTTTGTAAAAAGTTGCCACTTCCTCTACGGATACCGCCTAGTATAAAAGACTTGTAAACTAACGAGGGGACGAAGTCTGCTGAAGTTTATTGAAGTAGGTCTTCTGTCCGTAATCCGTATTGTGTAAATAACCAATTTTGGTTTATTATTTTCAATAATAAGCCTTTGGAATCGACCAAGAAAGCATTTTTTTAACCCCCTCAAAATTTGACGTTTTGCATTTCAAGGTACGTAGAATCAGAAAATCGACTAAAAACTTTTCCGTCCGTCCGCCGTACGCCGTATGCGGCACTTTTCTTAGCAACCCTCGAACGATTTGGTTGAAATTTGGTACATGGCCTCCATTTGGGGTCTAGTTGTGCCGCGAAGCATTTGGTTGATGTCAGTCACTTCTAAGAGGCTAATATTAAGGGTTGACAATTTCAAGAGTACCCGAGCTCGAAAATTCTTGAAATAAAGGTATTGTTTTTTCACCAATTTGAAATGAGTTTTTAGAATTTTTAGAGAGTAGTAATCAAATTTCCATGTGAAGAAAAAGTTACATAAAAGTTTTTGATTTTGTTATGGGAAATCGTAGAAAGTGAAGAAAACGAGTATCTACACTGCGTGCAGATACACCTGTACATGGATATGTCTTATGATGACAATTTAAATGAATCGAATGTAGCTTCCTGCGTTCAACAGGAGAGTAAACGGCTTTGGAGCTCACTCAGCAGATCAGTGACCACTCAGGCGCCTTCAGCATCCTCTATTGACCCTGCCTCCGTAACGCTTTAAAGGGATCTGTTGGATGACGATACCTATTTTCCTCTCACGATCATGTTGACATCTCATTTGTTACTCACGATCATATGTTATTAAACATGCGCATAATTCAGCTTTCCGTACAGGTACATTCATATTAGGGACCATGTACCATGTTTAATAAATTGAGAGCTTTCCAATGAGTGGTGAACGATTTTTGTGGGGTGGAAAATGAGGAAGTTAGTTTCCCCTAGGAACGATTGGTTGTATGTGTAAAGCATCAGAAACACAATGGTTTATTATTGACGTGATAACGTCTTGTAAATTGGTTTACCGGGAGACACTTCAAGAAACTGCGTTACACTCCGCTCACGGAGGGGGTGCAGCTCGGCGCTCCCTAAAGGCGGGCAGCTCCTCCCCTTCCCCTGCGCTCACAAAAGCGGGAGCGCCCCGCCCCCCTTCCCTGGCACTCACTCCCCCCCCCCCACCCATGGGAAATACCTACTACCGACGGGAAATACCTACTCTGTGCAACTTGACAAAGAATTTTATTTTATCCTTCTTCCTACTATACGAATGAATATTAACATTAAAATTATTTTACCACTCAAAGTCGTTGTCACGTAAAACTTTCGCCCGTATACCGACTTTACAGGCAACAACACAGGGTTTTTTTCTATGGAACACTCGTCTGCAAAGCCACCAACCATCCAACATGAAGAAAAATTGAAAATATTGTGCGTTGCATGTATGAATATCAGGAGAAATGTAGGTTTTGTAGACAGTTACCTTCCAAATTAGCACCCACTTGTCCGCTGGAATTTGTCCAAACATTTACTTCCTTCGCCCAGTGGTAGCAAGCCCGATTCAGGTGTTGTATAGTTCAGTAGGAAAGTCGGGAGATCACCAAATAATTGATATCGAAAGAAAACCAAAACGCTTGCATACGAGTCTGCAACACATTAAAACATTTTCATGCTGATCTGGGAGCTCGATTTTCGACTCAGCTGATCTGGGAGCTCGATTTTCGACTCAGCTGATCTGGGAGCTCGATTTTCGACTCAGCTGATCTGGGAGATCGATTTTCGACTCAGCTGATCTGGGAGCTCGATTTTCGACTCAGCTGATCTGGGAGCTCGATTTTCGACTCAGCTGATCTGGGAGCTCGATTTTCGACTCAGCTGATCTGGGAGCTAAATTTTCGACTCAGCTGATCTGGGAGCTCGATTTTCGACTCAGCTGATCTGGGAGCTCAATTTTCGACTCAGCTGATCTGGTAATATCAAACTGTAAAGTACCTACCTACCTAGCAACTTCACTTCTGATGGTCATAATCATCATTGTGGCGACTTGGGCAAATTTCGTTAGCAAATTTCGTCGCAACAAATTTCGTTGCAACAAATTTCGTTGCAACAAATTTCGTCGCATCAAATTTCGTGACGATTTTGCTTCCGAGTCTACCAAGGTAGCGGAAGCTTTGTTTTCACTTTTCAAGGACGAAAAAAAAAGTTCTCCAAAATCAAAATTTTCACTAGCATTTTGCGTTTTAGACCTTTCTGAACAATTTTGGTTCCGTGTCTGTCTGTCTGTGTGTCTGTGTGTCTGTCCGTCTGTCATCAATTCCTTGTAACGCGCATAACTATACGAAGTTATTGTCCGATTTCGATGAAATTTTCAGGGATTGTGCGGGTTGGTGTGTAGACGGTCCCCTATGAAAATCATCATCCTCGGACTGATACGAGCGACTGCGCATGCGCAAACGTGAATTCCTTGTAACGGCCATAACTTCTACATTTTCCATCCGATTTCAATGACATTTTCAGGGATATTACAGATTAGTATTTAGATAGTCCCCTATGAAAATCACTCCCTTCGGATTGATAGTAGCTACTGCGCATGCGCAAACGTGAATTTCCTTCTAACGGCCATAACTTCCACATTTTCCACTCGATTTCGATGAAATCTTCAGGGATTATGTGGATTAGGTTGTAGACGGTCCCCTATGAAAATCATCGTCCCCGGACTGATAGAAGCGACTGCGCATGCGCAAATGTGAATTCCTTGTAACGGCCATAACTTCTACATTTTCATTCCGATTTCGATGAAATTTTCAGGGATGTTACAGATTAATATTTAGATGGTCCCCTATGAAAATCACCACCTTCGGACTGATAGTAACCACAGCGCATGCGCAAACGTGAATTTCCTTGTAACGTCCATAACTTCTACATTTTCCATCCGATTTCAATGAAATTTTCAGGGATGTTACAGAGTAGTGTTTAGATGGTCCCCTATGAAAATCATAGAGAATTGTTTTTCATAGAGGGATTCATTCATAGAGGGATGGTCTCCTTCGAGAATCTCAAATCTTATACATGATAAGGCTTCAATAGCTCAGAGGACAGAGTCTTGATTTGTGCTCCAGGGAACGCGGGTTCGAATCCCAGCCGAGGCTAAGAATTTTTTTGATCCAATTACATACATCTACTCACTTAATTTTTCATCAGAATTTGATGAAATTTTCTTGAATTGGCCAGATTAGCGTGTAGATGGTCCCCTATGAGGGTAGTGAAAGGTACTAAGATATTGGTGTTTTGAGATTAACTACTATGCATCGGATCATCTATACAATCGGGTTATGGATACGAGGAAGCTATGTGCCATACCCACTTGGTAGACGTTTTTTTTTTATGTGCCATGTGAAAGACATGAAAATGTCAAAAAACGTTGCATGAAATCGTTGCATGAAAACGTTGCAATTTTTTGTTGCATTGTTTTGTGTGTCGAAAATTTTGGGATGACCCCCAGAACTAAGACATATCTATGTCAAAACTTGATTTTGAAGCTATAATATGGTTGTTAGGTATTGACAATGGTTTCAATACGCTACATTCCGCTCCAAAAGTCAACCACCGCCGAGCTCACTCCCATTCCACCAATTGGCTCCAGCCAATAGCGTCCAATTACGCACTACGGACATTATACACCCATGTGAACCCAGGTCTAGTTCTCCCACCCCTAAACCATTGTTGAGGAGTACCTGGAAGTTAGAATCCCTTTATTTATAAAGTTGAAATGGTGGTTGCAGGGGCAGTCAATTAATTCCAGGTTCTGGAATTAATTATTCTGATTAATTCTGGAATTAATCGAATTCATTAATCTACTATCATCTGATTTTAGCTTTCCTTGATTATATTTATGAACCCACGATTATCAACTTGACGTTTCAGATGAGCCTGTGTTCGGGACGCAGCTTGAACAAGCTTGCAATAGCGGTGGTAAAGAGGTCAAAGACAAAGAAATCGGCAAGGTGCCTCTATTCGTCCAGAAATGCATCAGCCTCATCGAGTCTACAGAAGAAAACATGAAAACTGATGGCCTTTATAGGGCTTCTGGTAACCTGAGTCAAATACAGAAAATCAGATTGCAAGTGAGTATAATTATGAATGTTTCGTAAGTCATCTGTTGGTATGTAATGAGCTACAATTTCGCCTAAATGGCTCTTGTATAGGTGATTTATTCAATCAGTACTTATTCAATTTCGGAGGCCATCCAAAGTTAGAAATAAGAGTGAATCCGATCTGAAATCCATCACAATCAATGGTACCCCTCACTTGTAAGAGAAACAGATGATTTTTTTAAAAACTATTCCCACGCATCAAAAAAAGTAATTGTAAGATCGTCAAATAAATCGAAGTGTGGGATTTATTTTCATGTTTATTAATCCGTGGATGATTTCAGATTGATCAACACAACTATACGGGACTAGAGAAGGAAGAAGATGTCCATGTGATGACGGGAGCGCTCAAATTGTTCTTCCGTGAGCTGAAAGAGCCTCTGATAACCTTCAAACTCTTCCCTAAGGCAATGGCAGCCAGTAGTAAGTTCTAAACCACTTCGTATTGAAATATTTAGTTGATGAACGTTGGGGTCTTTTTAAAGTAAATTGTTCTCCTTGTAACCTATCTGATTGAGGATTAAATGAGCACAAGTAGGGAAAGAGCGGCTGCATGGATGTTTTGTGCATTATTGCTTTGTACAAATGATGGGTTAATAGGAGGTTTTATCAAGATACAGGTACTATTGATACCATCTTCATGGATGTTGTACTCGCTGTGGGTGATTGCGACTTTGGGCTCATTTGACGACCCTCGTTGTCCCTAGGCTATGAGCCCAAATTCCAGGTTTCTGGCACTATGACGTGTCAAAGTGGAACCGTGAGGGTCATAACCTCGGTGGCATAGCCGTGGGGGGTTGCAATAGCTGCCTCTCGCCTCCTCAATATGACTCGGACATGTGGGTTTTGCGAGCTTTCAAAACCTCAGGAGCCAACCTACTTAGTCAGAAGTGCTACCTAGAATGTGCTCCTCTACCTATAGTTCTAAACAGGTACCTACTTACTCTAGTTGATTCTTGGGGCGTCGTTGTTTGGTGGTGGACTTTGAACCAACTTCTGCGGGGGTCGTGGGTTCAAGGCTCATCGCCAGCAGCGTGCGTTTTTTGGCGGCTGGGACTCTCATCGCCCCCTCATCCCAACCCAGGGAGGTGAGGCAATGGGAAGCCATGAGCGAAATCATCAGAACAAATTCTGATCTTCCCTTTGGAAGACAGCTGATGACGTCCGCTCTAGGAATGGCAGACGAAAATCCAACCTGAAATGGTTGTTTACTTACTTGACTTGCTGATGGATTTTGTGAACAATCTACTTTCTGAGGTGCTTTTCCCAGAGTGCTTGCTTCCAACGAGGAGGCCATAAAGCTATAGCTTGAGGGCTCCTCAAAAGCTATTTCAGACCTATTTCAGGCTGTATAGTATAGGTATGTAGGGAAGACCACCAGACAACAAGGTCACATTCCTGGAGTCAAAAAATGCTGTACAGCTCATAGGGCCGTGGTGTTTGGAATACAGGAGATGTTAACTGCTCCACAGGGCCTGTGAGTGTAGCATCCATGAAGACCATCATGTAACCAGTTAATGGTCTGCTAAAATTCCTATTTCAATGCTGTTGGCCCATCACTTTGAGCTTCTTCAAATGCGGGCTCTAGGCCTTTCTCGATGGTTCCCATAAGGGGAAAAATGACACCTTCAAACCTCGAGCCCCAACCAGGAATGAAGAACCGTTTCCAGATCAATGTTTCGCATTTTTGACCAACTTCATCTACATCAAATTCGGTTTCAGCGCCCTCTAACATCCCTGATACTAATTAAGTAAGATATTATCATGGTTAGAAACAAACAATTTGATGTCCTCATTATCTAAGTAGTACCAAGTACTTTCAAGCTTGTTGAGCTCAGTGGCAGAAAACGTCTCAATTATATTTGCTCTTCGAATTATCCCAAATTATCGGTACTCCCAAGCAATAAGGTTTTGAAGAAAAAATGACTGGAATACCCCATTCTTTCATTTATCAGACATTAAACGCAACTGTGAATGTCATCATTTCAACCAACTAACAATTTATTAATTTTCAGCTAAGACCAATAAGAAAGATCGGCTCAACATGTTCGTAGACATAGTCAAATCTCTTCCAAGTGCCAACCGCGACACTCTCAAGTTCCTTCTTCAACATCTCCTGAGGTTTGTATACCATAAGATGTTCTGATCTTCTAGTAATTTATCATGTTTTGTGATGTTTCGAGGAGGATATAGAAATAAGTAAACTAAAGATTTGATAATTAAGGCGATTTAATAGAAACGTATCATTAGAGGCTTCAGGCCGAGACATGAACTGAAGTTGCAGGCTACCCAACCTCATCAGGCTCACGCTGAATAACTGTCAGTCTAGGGACATTACATTCTGGAATCGAGTCGTCTTCTGACACCTTGACCTACCTGTGGTGGGTTGTGTCTCATTGGAATTCCATTCAATTATGCTGTACAGCAAATAAATTACATCACCACATTTGGAAGTAGTGTGAAGAAAGTAGGTTGAGCTTTTGAAATTGACTGCCATTTCCTTCCCACATTCCCACTACCTATTCAGACCGTCAAGTTTTCAAAAATGTCTGTTCCCTACTGTAGTATTTTTTAATAAGCTTTTTTGAAAGACTCAGGGGGTATAATCACACTTTCTATAATGGGGAGCCCGCCCAGGACTTACCCGACGCTTGCTGGATGTGGGTTTTCAGCAGAATCTTTTACTCGCGTTGATGGTACCTCATTCTCCTTTATTAATTGGAATTCTTGGTGTCATTCATTGAAAATGTTTACATCATGAACTGATTTTTCAAATTCAAGCAAGAGTAGTTTTGGAAATGGCGACCGAGGCAAATAAAATTCATTCAATTTAAGGTGGCAAGCTTATTCAAAATCACCAGGTCCTAGGTACTGTCCCCCGATGAAAAGAATGAACGTGAGGACCGACCTAATCCTAAACTGAAAACATCCGTTCATCCTCCTCCGAGATTGTCACTCGACCAGGGAGATCCCGTTTTCGGTCACTTCCTCTCAAATCCTTTACCTGACTTTCCACTAGGTTCTAGTTAGGCTTGGGCGAAAATGAAAAGATTCATAAGGGAAAGGAATACGGGCGGTGATTTATCACTTAAACGCTTTCAAGAACTTGAAAAGAAGCTGTGAACAATATTAATGAATATGGCAGGAAATCATCCGTGGGCCACATCAAGAAGATTGATGATGATTGTTGGCAAAAGGATGGATTATTTGATTAAAATGTGTCTTGGGCACTTCATATTGGTTACTGGTTGCTAAGGAAGCAAAACTCGAGTTGATCGCACAACGATCGCATTTTGGTCGAAATAAACGAACAGCTTACGCTTCTTTTGCAGTTTACACTCGTGATTCCGATTTATCGTTAGTCCAACCCTTATGTTCGCATAGGGAGCGAACAGTTGGTCCTACAGAGCTCTGGGTGGTCACAATCGATTCTAAAAACTCAATGCTGTTTTAAATGTATGAGAAAACAATACGTTTACATCAAAATTTTTTGAGCTAGGGCGTTTTCAAAATTTCAACCCTCATTTTTCACTCCTTAAAAGTTAGTGAAATCAACCAAAAGCTTCGAGGCACAAGTAGACCTCAGATGTGGAGCCCATATACCAAATTTCATCAAAATCGGTCCGGGTAAGTGCCGCTTACAGACGGTCACTAAAATTATTATTCCATTTTTGAATTCTACGTTCCTTTACACGTAAACAAATTTTGAGAATCTAAATTTTTTTTGGTCGATTCCAAAGGTTCATTATTGAAAATAATAAACCAAGTGTTCAAATTGGCACTTGACCTTTAAACTAGGTACCAATTTTTGGTATATTATTTTCAATAATGAACTTTTGGAATCAAAGTATTAGGTACTTACGTACTTACGTCACTTTTCTTTCGAGAGTTCGTATTTTCTTGTCCAGATATCATTGGACAAGAGGGAGGCATGGCTCCAATATAAGAAGGGATTGACGAGGGGAAAGGAAGAACGTATGACTCACGGTAGGTTCAGGGGTATTGGATAGGGTCAGTTACTACCTGCAAACGTATATTTGTGGAAAAGGGTGTAGTTCTACGTTGTGGATACCCAACTCCCTGTGGGGCCTCGCGTCCATTCTTTTCATCGGAGGACAGTAGTAATCAAGCTTTGTAGTTTAGGGGTTAATCTGCAACTTCTAATAAAATTAATGTTGTTCACAGAGTGACGAAGTACCAGGAGTTTAACAGAATGCACGTGGCAAACGTTGCGATCGTGTTTGGGCCGACGCTCATGTGGCCTCAGGAAGAGTCTCTCAACATGGCCGTCGACTTGATGCAGCAGAACATGGTCATCGAAGCCTTGCTTTTGGACTTCAGCCAGATTTTCAAGTAGTGTTACCTCCTCAGAGATCCGTTCTCTCTAAGACCCAAACGCAGGTTGATACTCCAAAGTAAGTGGTTCCCACTATTTTGGACGTACAAGCTCGTCTTTGTACAATGAGTGGTGGTCTGCTACAGAAAGATCTTTAATGCGAGAAGGAATGTGTCAAAGTTCAATTCCCAGTTTGTAAACACAAATTCTCTTTTTAAAAAACTCGCTTCAAACTCTACCATTTGTTCCATTTGAGCTGTCTTGTACAAGACAGGAAGTTGGCTGGCGCCTGGTTCTGGATTGTCTCTTCTCTAGCTAGACCTTGCTGTATGGGATAATTTCGGCATTTTTTCGTTATCCGGCTGCTTGCAAGAGAGCGCAATTATCCTGGGCCTTGGAAACTCCGAGATGGCACTATCTTGATACAATATTAATTATTATTAAATGAATGCCGAATTGTAGTCTAGCCTGCCCTCGTTTTTGCATTTCTTGAAGAGCTTTTGGTGTTTAGTTCAGGGCGAGTGCTCAAACTGGATACAGGACGATCTCGTGTGATTGTTGAATAAGTCTTTAGTATTGTCGCCCTCCTATCTGCAAGGACAGGTAGTTCCAGAGTCAATACGGTGGCTGAGGATTCATGATTACACACAATTTGTTAATCTTCCAGTCTCTCAACTCAACCAAGTCAGTCGCCCAAAATGCAGGGGCTTCAATACATTGTCGTCGTAGTCTTAGACTTTTCGATCACACGTTAAAATTTGTGATTCATCATTTTGACTTTGTTTCTACATATTACCTTCTTACCTTGTGGAAAAAACTGACGTTGACCGTTTAGTCTGAAAATTGTAAACCTCCTAGAAAAAAGAACATCTGGCTTTCGTATATTAACAGAAAAATGTGTTTAAAATCTGGGATTCGAATCATCTTCTTGGATGCTTTCAAATCTCGAATTGCTTGAATGTTTCGCAGCTTCGATATTGTATACTCTATAACACAACACTTTGTTCTAAAAATGAAAATTTTCATTGAATAAACATGTCGCTGATGATGCTCACTTTTCGTACTGAAAAAGCGGTTCCTTCTGCCAACATTTTCCTGTTATTCATGTTGGTCATGATTCATGGATGATGCACCCTTATTTCCCTTTCTATTCAGGACTCCTTAAGTCACTATAAGAAAAGTTAGAAAAAAAATTGCAGATGACAATAATATCAGTACACTTATGATTCATATTCATGAATTTTATTCATACATTTTTGTTCAACTTGGATTTTCGTCCTGGGGAAGGGCTCAAATCTTCAGTGTTCCTGAATTCCGTCCGTTCCTTCCTCCTCGTTTGAGTTTTGCCAAATCTTATTGTTCCTAAGTCACCAATTCGCATTGAACAGTACAGGTACCCACGTGAGCATCATCAGCTTGAATGCCGCCTAAACATTCACTCGTCTACTGCAGGCAATTCGTGCCTCACTTGAGTAGATTCTTCAAATACACCCGAGGAAATTGATTTGTCAGGAAATGCGTGTAGAGTTTTTAAAATTAATTGTGTACCTTCGTACATCGAAAAAAATGTGTGCAATATGCCGAAAAATGTACTCGACGCTTAATTGTATCACAATTTCGCTGCTCCCGTCTTCGTATTTATGGATTTCCATGAACCGTGTTTTCAATCGAGAAATCAATGTTGACGATCTTGCATCTGAGTTGTTGAAAATGCGATATTTAATAGGTAATTTATTATGCATGAAAATTGTTGGATTTGTTGCAATCAGAATATAAAACCCGAGGGTAATTTTCGTCAAGAATTAAAACATGTTCCAGCATGGTCAGATTTACACTCATTATTTCGAATTTTTTACGATTTACTGCAATTCTATTGAGTGACAGTAGAATCCTATTGTGTAAAAGTCGACTTATCTATCATCCAATTCGTAATTTCGAAGACTCGTTGTCCATCGAATCCAACTAGTCAACTGCGCTTTGCAGCTAACACGAATCGTCGATTCACCAACGAGGGACGAATTTCGCCCCATTACATTATCGTGTAAAATAGGTGGGGAAGTACGTCGTAATAATTAAAACCACTTTGAAGACGGAGTTTTGTTGTTATCGTGTTCGATCACGTTTGTCCACTCCAAACTTGACCGGCCAAAGATTAGGAATTTCTCGAATTTGAGAAAATGTAGCATTAAAACGTTGTTTTGCGCTTTCGATAGTGCAAGCCTTTTCTGTTGATGTTAAATGTTAATTTTTGAATTATGAGGTTCCTTTTGATAAAATTTTATCTGTAAACAATTATTACTTAGTGTTTTTTCTATGTTGTAGTTGAAGACAATACAGTTTTTGCCAATAATGATAAATTTATTGTTGATTTCCAAAATTTGTTCTTGTTTGAAAGTATCGATAAATCCATTAGTTTGCATAGTTATAAAATAAATTAAAAAACCATTCCATTATAAATACAAACCTAATGTGCTCTTTGAACCTGGACTGTCGTAAAGTAGATGTGACCTGATGACTTTGCCTTCTTGTCGGAGGAAAAAACTTTGTTTTACTAGTTTTTAGGAGAAAAAATTTAAACAAAATAGAAAATTAATTCGGTTAAAAGTGTGTGATATTAACGCTAACGACTGCTGGATAGTTTAAGGAAGAAACGTCGAAATGAATATTCTAACGTTGACGACTTTAATAGTGTTTTATAAAACGATCGAATAATAAATTATTGTGTGAGTGGAGATGTTTGAGGTCTGTTGTTACGTGAAATTCGTATTTATACTTTATGGAGATTAGTCATTCATTAGTTTTTCTCTGCCATGTCGTTTGTTTATCTAATTTCATAGAAAATTCAAACACTTGTGCCGATGGAGCAATTACAATAAATTGTTGGAGTAATTCTTGTTTCCGTTGTGGAAACGGGAGCACCCGAGGAGATTACTGAAAAATGGGGTTGAATATAGTACATACTGGGGTAAAATTGTGCACTTGTGTGAGCTGATTCGGCATTTTGTCACGTGGTAAGATTTTACAATGAGAATTTACCGAAAATCAGCTCGTTTGTATCTACTACTTCCTACTTACGAACATGAAGACCCTTGTTTTTGAGGGGTTGATTGCTCAGCAGTGTGGATAAGAAGCAATGGGGTATTTCGGTGGGTCGGAAATTCAGGTTTTTGACCTCAAATTAGGATTCAGCACCATTGAAAACCTATATCTCCAACTTTTTGCCCAAGTTACAATAACATGTGGTAGAAAATTAATTGAAGAGATCACACATTTGAAAGAAGGCGGGCCTCCCTGAATGTACACACATACGCGGCAAGCATGTGTGTTGTATTTGTAGTATCCAAGAAATTCTCAGGTAGGTTACCCTCAGGAGACTGTTTTATCTCTTCTCTGTGGATGGATACTTTTTTCAAAGATAGTGTTTTCAAGGCGAGCAACTTAACACGTTCCACGCAGATTGCCTACTGGCAGGCAAAAGTAATCCTCTTGCCAGCGCGGATTGCCTACCGGTAGGCAAACAAAATCCCACCCCCTGAGCAGCTGACGTTTGAGCGCTTTCTATACGTTGTATGAACTATCAATTTCGGGCGAAATTGCAACCCGTTTTGCACCCGGAACGCAACCTAGTGGAGAATGGGTATTACTAAACGAAATCACATGGAGAAATCCTGTTGAAAAAAATTGCCAACAGGTTCAACTAGGAAGAAACAGATCGCAGTAGAGCGGCGAAAAAGTGCCCACTGGTAGGCACCCCGCGTTGTCGGGAAGACCACCCTGTTTGGGATCCACGTTGGTGATGAAATCACCGTTTTGGGACCCGCGTGGAAAGTATTAAGGGGTTATCAGTCGGTCGCCGTTCGTTTTTAGTATTTCGCCAAATCGAAGGGGCAAAAAGTTAAAAAGTTGTACTTTAATTGGAAATTTTTAAGGATATTACAAATTCATTAGTGCACGGCCCTTGGAAATTGAAAAACTGAAATATTGCTGCCAGAATCATCAAAATCGAACTATAATTGCCAGAGAAAAATGGGAAAAACTACTGAATAAACGGTTATTCCCATGTTTTTCCCATATTTATCTGGCAATTATTGTTCAATTTTGAAATTTCCAGCGGCAATATTTCAGTTTTTCAATTCCCTAGTTCCGTGCGCTAATGAATTTCTAAAATCCTTTAAAATGTCCAATTTAAGTACAACTTTTCAACTTTTTGCACCTTCGGTTTGGCTAAATACTGACACGCAACGAGGAATTAACGTTGACCGACTGAGACCCCCTTAATACGTCACACCCTGCTGGCGTTGTTGAAATCTTCAACTTTTATTAGCTTCCCTAATTTCTTCTAAACATTTTCTCGGCGAACAGACCCTATTACCGTTATTCCTGAGCCATACTCTTTATAATTTTTTTTTTTTAATTGACTGAAATACCCCATTGCCAAGAGACCTTGGGGCACTTCACTTTCTTATACAAGCCTTATAGAACACAATGAGATAACCAACTGTATAAATTACGCCATCCTAGTTGGTAGGGCCTCAGGAACCGTCTGTCTATACGATTACTCCGAAGATATGAATAAGGTGGATGCGATTTGCAAATGAACTTGAAGCACTCTTAGATTAAGGGGGTCTCAGTCATTGAATAAACGGGGTTTTCCACTTTTCTCTGGCAATTATTGGTCGTTCTTCAATTCCCTAGATAAATGTACTAATGAATTTCAAAAATCCTTATACATTTCAAATTTAGGTACAGCTATTGAGTCCCTTAAATTTTGGAAAATACTGACCCAGAATGAGGAACAAACGGCAACTAACTGAGACCCCCTTAAGCTAAACGCACACTAGGGTTTTTGCATGGCATCGCAAAAATACTAATCCGCCTGGATTAGTCTAGTGGTATTTAAACGGAGATGCGCACACCACAGTCGGGGTGACATGCGATGCGGCCCACCTCTAGTGGAGACTAAAGGGCCCCATTCACGTGTATGCCCGGAGTCGCCGCTGCGTCAAAGGGGAAAACTACCCGTGAATGGTTAACAAAATCATAAGGTCTGGCGGTCGTCCGCCGCTCGGCAGGTAATCGAACATGCTCGAAAATTGCGGCCAGGTTAATCCTCGGCAGCCCTGTGAATGGTTGAAGTGAGGCCAACGCCCAGTCGCACCCCCACCAGTACAGTATGTAGCCCTACCGTTTTCCTCACTTCTAGTCATCTTTTGAACACGGTCCGTGAACTTGAGTCATTTTTCATTTTATTCAAATCTATACAAAAATATGGATGCAGATGAGGGATTTTTCGCCCCTGACTTTCTTGCAGAGTTCATCGAAGTGTATAGGTCGCATCCTGCAGAGTGGAAGGTGAGATCTGCTGAGTATTCCAATAATATTGAAAGAAGCAGATCGTGGGACGCGCTACAGAATTTTTGCCACAACAAATTTCCCAGCGTAGACAGGGAATGGGTGAAAAAAAAGTTCGATCCATCAAAGGCTCTCTCAATAAAAAGCTGAAGAAAGTGAAGGCGAGTGAGAAGATGATAGCTTCGCATGTTTCTGTTATGATGACCCCCAATCGTTGAGGAGAGATACGAGTGGAAAATTTCAGATCTTCCAGTGATCTTCCTGTTGCCAAATATCTTAGCATCGCTATCAGCCTTTGTTCTGGAGGGATGGCATTCCTCATGGTAGTATTTCGTTTTCTTATCATAGGTTCAACTAATGTTAGGAGCATATTAAAACACCTGTCGTCCATGCGGAGATAATTTCTAAAATCTTCCGGATTGGTCTCTTGAAGCTCTTGAACCAGCTGGGAATCTGAATGAGTCTCTCGTCGAAGAAACCAGCGTTTCGTCCAAAACCTTTTCTTGTTTTTCTTTCTCGCCTCTTCTTCTTCAGCTAGGAGCAGTGCTATGATAGCGGCGTATTCCTGTTCTTCAACCATCTTGGTGAAACTCAGAGAAGGAACTGAGCAGGCGGTGGTTGGTAGCAGGTCCGCCATTCGGCGGAGTCAGGTAGTTTTGGTAGCCAGGTGAATGGACTACTGCGGTGGCTTCGGGGAGTACCTGGAGGGACGCGGTGGCGACTCCGGGCATACACGTGAATGGGGCCCATTACACGAGCAACGCGGCCTGGGTAACTATGGACTGGAGGGGTGGGGAGGTGCTCATGCTGGGGGCCTCTTGGAACTGGGGACTGTCAGGGGAACACTTTTATTGCCGCCCACTGTTGACGGGAGGCTAAATCCCCTGTGGACCATGAAGTTTCACGGGCCCCGGTGCAAAAACGGCGTTGCGGCGTTGCGGTTGCGGTTTGGCGTGCAAAAACTTTCTGCTCGCAGCAATCACGAACCCCATAATTTTACCGCTAATACTATTTCAACCCCATTTTGACCTTTTTAACACTCAACTGAAGGGAGCACATACCTAGCATGCTTCTGTGTCTGCAATTCGTGAAGAGTGCAAAAGCAATTTATGGAATTCCTGAGAACCCCACAGGTGTTAGTTAGAGTTTTCTTTCTTCTTTATCTTTGATACTACAGAATCTATAAAGAATATGTTACAAGACTTCTTCTATTCAATCAGCAACGATTTTCAAACGGGATTTTAATGTAATTTATTATTATGATTTTGTAACTTAACACATTTTTACTCGAGGATTAGTGCTTATGTTTATCTTTTCTTGACGATTTCAATGATCAATCAGGAGGAAAGTCCGTAATTTACTCCTGCAGTGGCAGGAGACACTTTGTGACCAAATATACATATACATTTCAATTCTCAGCAAAAATTGCGTTTCGTTCACAGTCAGGATGTTCCATGTTAGTTGTTTAGTATGAAAATTGTGAAATTGTTATGTTATTACCTATTTGACGTTTCATTTATGAATTATATGGGTTATTGATTGTTTGGTTTATAAGACAAATACAACGCTTGATTGTTGATTGAATGAATTGGTTTTGTTGAGGCGAAACTCGAAACCTTTCAAAAATTAAATTTTGATGACCCTACTACACATTTAACGTTATTCATCTCCTACATCACAAACTGTGAAAGAGTTAATTAGATGTCGAAATCTCGTTAAAAGTATACACTGTTGTACTACATGCGCGTTTGTTAGAATTCGTTTTCAAAAAATTTGATACCTTGGTAACGAAAACCCAAAATACGTGTGTTAATCGTTTGATCCGTCGCGTTAGCTAGTACCTACGATCGTCATTGACGAGTATACTGTGTAGTCTTCCAGCGTTCGATTGTGTTGAAATGTTATTCACAGGTACAACATCTCACTCATCCTCTGTTGGTTTTTACGATAGCGACCTTACGTAGTTCGTTTCATTTTTTTATAACTACCTTAAAATATGAACGTATAATTCGAGTTTTTTACCGTAACATAATTACACCCTTTGTTTTTGTGAAATATATAGAACTTGTATGTTTTCAACAACTTGTTGTTTATTGAACATTAATATATGTTTATATCATAAATCATTATGTGTTGAAAAATTAGTTGTTTTCCTCGATTTAGGCTTCCAAGGAATCGGCTGTTTCATTTATTGTTATACATGATTAAATTCGTGTTACAACAACACTCGTAGTGTTGAATCGTTCACAATCCATTTTCTTTAGATTTTCGTTATATTTTGTTATGTTGTCTACCTGTTCCGTTCTAGTCCTTATCCGTTAACGTGTTTTTCTTGAAAATGAACTTTTTTCTTCCTTTCTGACCACCAAGCTTCCAAAAAATCATTTGCTTTGATTGAAAACCATTTGAAAACTCCCCCTTTTCCCCCCGAAACAAGTAAGGAAAGTAAACCATTAGGTAGGTACTTCCAATCATAATTAATAATAATCCTACGAGTTGACTTTCAGGTTACGAAAGACTTTGGTTCTTTTCATTCAATGAGCATTTAAAATAGCCCTCGTATAAACTGAAATATTGAGTTTTGTTCGGAGGAGCAGTCCTGAACGGTTCAGAGGGGTTTGGAGATGCCCGGAGGAGTTCAAGCGCCTCCTTCCTCTCCCCTATAGGTCTGCCACAGAAACTTTGCATCCCTTTGACGCATTCTGCTGGAGAACATAGAACTACTTATCTCTTATCATCCAGCAAATTCCCGCGCGTACAATAATTTTTCGCGAATTTCTCCCCTTAAAAGTGACATGATTCCCCTCCTACTGCAGATTGAAGTTCGAGCATTTCCGAAATTGAAATTCCGTGGCACTACACGAACATCAAATTTCTCACTGCTCCAATTTCCGTGTCTAGGTTTCACCATGGAAGGTTGACTCGATCGTTTTAGTTCGCGGATCCGCTACCCAGGGGACGCCACACAGATGCAAAGTTTCTGTGGTAGACCTATAGCTTCAGAGTAGTTCTCTAGGTTTAAGAACCTTGAACGCCATCTTCAGACACCTACCTTAACAACAACACCATTTCTCTCCCTCATTACAGTTCTTGCCAGCTGAAATGTCGACCTTCCCTCATTTTATTGTTTATAAATCGAACCTTCACGTAAAATACAATTTTCTTGGAAGCCTAGACATACGGGGGCTTTATGCAATGAAAAGCTCTTCCCGATAATTTTTGTTAAAGAAAATATATTATTAGCTTTTATATATATAAACATATACGTTGCAGTTATAAACGTATGTATGTGTTGCAAGTTATATTATGAATTTAATTTTTTTTAACATGTAGTCGCGGATAGTTAAAGTTTTCGTTTTTTCTTTGCCTCGAAGAACGCGTATAAATTTAAGGAAGTGGCAATACAAAAATAAGAAACATGAAAAAAAGACTACCTACAATAAATTGTAATGAAGAATGTTGAAACCCTCGTTCAGTGATACATACCTCTTGTAAATAAGCTGATTTGTTTTGTAGATTGTTACAATGAGAATATTTATTTACCTACCTATATTTTTAAATGCACGCATAGCAAAGAACGGTGAAGTATCAAATTTATTGGCTGTTGTTTGTAATAAGTTGAAAGTATTATTTATGTACCTATTTGAAGAAAAAGTAGTGAACCGTTATAGATAAGCTTATTTTTATCATGGAAGCTTACTACGCATGTGTCGAGAAAAAGTTTATGATATTGTTATAGCTATAAAGTTGCAGTAATAAATATATATCAATAAAATGTTATTAATCGTCGTTACTTACCTCCCTCAGCCCAACGAAATGCGAACGACGTGAAAATTTACAAAATTATATGTTACTCTCCTAGATACATATTCTTAACTCTAATTGGACCATGGTGTCAATAGTGTCACCAAAAACATCTCAGGAACTCCACAGTTGTCCCAATGTGTCACCAGACAAACTAAATTAAAATTTAAAAATTAATGGACAGTTGAATTTTTTGAACCATTTTTTGTACCTACATTATAAGAAATAAAAAAATTATGTTATGACAAAAACTTTGAAAATGTTTTCCTCGATTTCTTTGGGAATTTTTGTCATAACTATATTTTGAGACTTCCAATAGCCCTAAAAAAAATTATGCTGTCCATTGAATTTAAAATTGGAATTTTATTTTGGCTACTCTGGTGACACCTTGGGACATATAAATGTCTATTCTCCTTCCAAATTGGAAGTCGAGATAAGGAGTCCTCTGCAAGTCCTGTTGGTCTCCCCCCTGGTTGCAAGCAACCAGAGCAAGTAAGTCCGGAGAGTTGATTGTTCACACAATCAGTGTCCCAGCCTAATAGCAGGTTCCTGTTATGACCTACAGGTAGAGGCGCACATTCTAGCTCGTGCTTCCGATTATGCAGGTCGGCGCCCGAGTTTTTGACAATTCGCAAAACTCACATGCCAGGATTCAGGCCACCCACTGTGGGCCCTGGTTCATGGATCCCTTCCCAGAAACTGCAGAAGGGGACTGCAGTCCTGGGTGATTTAAACCACGACCCCCGCGAATCCAAACCTCAACTGGGGGGTAGACTGGTGGCACTTGGACTACTGTCAATGTGCCGGTAGCCTAGGGCATCCCCCCGCCTGTGGTACCAGTATTGGTTACTGACCATATACCCACCATGAGATGGGCACAGTCAAGCTTCCCAGAGGCCATGACTGGTCACAGGCCCAGCACAGACAATTCGTTCCTGTGCCTACCGCTTTACCGAAAACCTGCAGTGAGCCTGCAGCTCGAGCGTGTGGGAGGGACACAGTGCCCTGAACACCACTCACCTGACACTTAGGGACAGCTGTGGTGGAGTTCCTGAGATGTTTTCGTTGACACTACTGCTAACATGGTCCAATTAGGGTTAATGTCTCCCTTGTGCTCTGCGACTATGAGATTGGAGCAGGAAACATCCACGTTTTGAATGAAACTACTTTATAGTCCAGTCAAAATGTGTTCAAAACCGACCCTCGCAGGAAAGTTTTGAGGGTATCTGATTTCCTCGGTTTCTTATGTTTTTTGGGGTGCTGAATCCAAATCTAAGGTTTGCCACCAAAATTTCGTGACCAAACATTGAAAAATTTTGCAGTCATTTTCGACGGCTACTCAGATGGAGGCACTAATCATGTAGAACGATGCAGCACAAAAAAAGAGCATAGAAAAGAATTCAGCTCAAATATATTTCTTCAAATCAATGGTGCCCACTGTTTCACAGGAAACATGAGCCTGCTAATATCAATGATACAAAAAAACTTGGTGATGCAAAAATTGAATCACAGCAAGCTGTGTAGAACGCAGACAACCAAATGGGGGGTGCGCCAGATTCTTTTAGCGAATTTTCAAGGAAAATGAAGCTATTGCAATGGCCTCAAAATTTTTAGAATCGACTTTTTCGAAAAATTTTCACACTGAAATCCGTTTTGGAACATTCTGAAACGATCCCTGAAGTTTTTCCAAAAATCATATGTATATATATGTGTCATTCCGGACGATAACTTGAGTAATTGTTTAAAATTTTTTTTTAGTTTTTGCCAAAATGTTTGTAACAACAAACCATAGGTCAAGTTCGTTAACCAGCAATTTTGGACAATCCAAAGTGGTCCAAAATTCAAAAAAACTCCCAAAAAAATGGGTTTTTCCCGTTTTTTGTGGTTTTTACATTGAAAATCATGGTAATATATGGTATATTCGGATTCAGCACAAAATTTCTGATATGAATGCATTTTTCAAAAATGAAAATTGTCCAAAATTAAGAAAAGTTTGTAGCTATATATATATATATATAATGAATACGTGCGTATATTTGTTGTACCCAGAAATGCAATAGCCGTGTGGGTACTCTATGAGTTCGTAGAGACGAGTAGAACATGAATATGGACTCCTAACATCTTCAAAGCATACCCAGCAATAATTTGCAGCGTATTATTAGCGAATTTTCATGCGAAAATCATGTGTCGGGGAAAGAAAAAAGAAAAGAAAGAAAGAAAGAAAGAAAGATAGAAAGAAAAAAAGAAAGAAAGAAAGAAAGAAAGAAAAAAAAAGAGTCCTCGTTCAAATATTATCGACAACTGCCACCGATAGAAACGTTTAAAACCCAGTGTATTATTGAAAATCGCAAGATTTTTTCGTACATATCGCAAATATAACTAAATGTTATCAAATTAATTACTTAGATGCGGTAACGCATCAAGGAGAAAAATGTGTGATAAACAAAAGGTGGCTTGTTGTGATGAGGTTGGGAACATACGAGCATGAACGCGATCTGTCGCACTCATCTTTAACTACGTCCTGGAGCTTCCACAATCAGAACGCTTCTCGGGCTCCCAGATTCAGCTTTCAGCCCAGTGATTTCACGTCTTCCAGGACGTCGATTATTGGTGTAAAAGTATGTAATAAAAACATATATACATGTATATAAACCAAGAATCGAAAAAAAACTTTATACAACAAATTGCAACACCATTGGTCCTTTTCTTAACCACACCTTAAACTGAATGATTTCTTTGAAAATTCGCTCATTAATTCATGCTGCATGAATGTACTTTTTTATATTGTTAATCGAAAGTAGACCTCATCCTGAGAAATTTGACACCAGCCGTTCTCTTTTTGGATGAGTAGATCTGTTTCTATGATTTTTCAAAGTTTCGAATGTTTATGACGTCACGCGCCCCTCCCACCTGGGCGGGACCCTCCAGGCCACTGTGACGTCATAAACATTCAAAACTTTGAAAAATCATAGAAAAAGGTCTTCTCACGCTAGAAGGTCTCGGTTGGTGTCAAAATTCTCAGAATGAGGTCTAGTTTAGATTAAAAATAACAATAAACGGGTTTTCCGACCCATGCGCACTCCCCATTATACCAACAGCTCATCGGGCTTCATCATGTGACAGCAGTTGAAGAAGATGTAGACCTTTCGGTGATTTTGATTGGCTTGTCTAGTCCAGGAGAAACGAAAAATGTGTTATTTTTTAAACAAGGAGAAGGAAAAGTGTCTCAAACACGATGCAGCTGAAACCCCTGTTTCTGATCTTAATATATTAGAGAGTTTTCGCCACGTCAGGCGCAACGACTTGAGATCGTGACGATTAGAGACAGATGGGGCAGCAGACGCAGATGCTAACTTTTTTTGGTGGATTTCGAGTCGTAACAAATTAAGGTGCGGACTCTGGAAGTGACGCTAAACAGCTACTGACCTGTGAAGTCACTAGAAAATGACCGATAGCAAACAGCTGATTCAGACCCCGAGGGGTCTCGAAATGAGTTTTTCAGATCAAAAATTAGAATATTTGTCGTATTGAAAAAGCAATAAATTTATTACTACTTGGATAGGTACCTATTTACATTTTCATTTATTTTCATTTTTTTAATGAATGACGTAAGTTCCTATTATATGAATAAACTTTTCATTCCAATTTTTTTATCAACAGATTTTTTAAGGTTTCGTGACTGAAATCTCAGTAATACATTCATGACTAAATCAGAGTTCCCGAATGGAGAAAAGATGATGTTTGGGGTGACAGCTGAAAGACGCATATTTTCAACCAGCTCAGGGGTCTAATCGGTTCGTCCAAACAAAAGAAGTTGGGAAAGAAATTTGTAGCAAATTCAACGGGCCTTCTTTCGCATATAATGTAATAGGTGAAAATTCGTTTGGTTTATAAAAATTGATTTACTTCGAACTTGAGGAGTTCGACGTTACGGGACTGGAAATAAATTACGGAATCAAATCTGTTGAAAGTGAAATAGGCGATTCTCAACCTGATTAATTACTGGTAGGGCGTAGGTAGGCTTACTGGAATGATGAAAAGTGAGTTTATTTAAATGATTATGCTTTCTAATAAAAATTACTGTTAATGTTGACAATGCTTATTTCTATGACCCTACTCCTAGTCCCTTTTTATTTACTTTACTAGTTATTACGAATTCCTAGGAATCTCTCAGGTAGAAGGGTATCATGAACTGAACCGGGGTGAAGTTAGCAATAGATTCTAGCAATAGAAAAAATCGATGGGGAACCTAGCAATAGATTCTGGCAATAACTTTTTTTTTCATTTCGATTGGATTCCTTTCACGAAAAACATTCTTGTTGACAACAATATGAATCATTCCCGGCCTAAAATTGAATTCCAAAGACAGGAAATTCGAGAATGATTTTTTCCCGAAAAACGTCAAAGTCCCGATGCCCTCCGAATTTAGTATAGGCGAACGGCGTTTTTATTTTATATCTCCTGAACCACTTGCTCTCTCACCTTTAAACTTGGTGAGGATGTTGAGTGTGTATAGAGGAATGTATTCCAAGCGTCAAAATTCCCCGGGCGGCCGTCAGGGGCCGAGGGGAGGGGGTAATGTGTTTCGCGATTATCAGGGTTCCGGGAAAAATGGCTAAAATGGGTCAAGGAGGGGGTCTCTTACTTTAGAACTATTTTTCCTAGATTCGTGGATAGTTTCTCTAGGGGGTAGCACAGCCAGATTTGGCCGGGCGGCCGTCAGGGGGTGGGGGGGATTTTCCAAAAAAAGTTATTGCTAACTTCACTTTTGCCTGAAAAAGGGTCAAGGAGGGGGTCTCTCACCTTGAAACTCGGGCAGTATGTAAGTATGCCGAGTAGGTAGGAAGGGGTGGTGTCAAATTTGCCCGGGCGGCCGTAGGGGAGGGGGTACCGAATTTTAAAATTTGAAAATTTGAAAAATTCAAATTCGCGTTTTTTCCGCGTTTTACGTCATTCTGAACACATTTAGTCGATATGTTGAAAGAGGGGGTTTTGAACGAAATTTTTTTCAAGTCCCAGTCCCGAGGCTGGCTGCATCGCAGAAAAACGTCTAAGTCCTGATGCCCTCCGAATTTAGTATAGGCGAACGGCGTTTTTATTTTATATCTCCTGAACCACTTGCTCTCTCACCTTTAAACTTGGTGAGGATGTTGGGTGTGTAGAGAGGAATGGATTCCAAGCGTCAAAATTCCCCGGGCGGCCGTCAGGGGCCGGGGGGAGGGGGGAATGTGTTTCGCGATTATTAGGGTTCCGGGAAAAGTGGCTAAAATGGGTCAAGGAGGGGGTCTCTTACTTTGAAACTATTTTTCCTAGATTCCTAGATAGTTTCTCTAGGGGATAGCATAGCCAGATTTGGCCGGGCGGCCGTCAGGGGGTGGGGGGGATTTTCCAAAAAAAGTTATTGCTAACTTCACTTTTGCCTGAAAAAGGGTCAAGGAGGGGGTCTCTCACCTTGAAACTCGGGCAGTATGTAAGTATGCCGAGTAGGTAGGAAGGGGTGGTGTCAAATTTGCCCGGGCGGCCGTAGGGGAGGGGGTACCGAATTTTAAAATTTGAAAATTTGAAAAATTCAAATTCGCGTTTTTTCCGCGTTTTACGTCATTCTGAACACATTTAGTCGATATGTTGAAAGAGGGGGTTTTGAACGAAATTTTTTCTAAGTCCCAGTCCCGAGGCTGGCTGCATCGCAGAAAAAACGTCTAAGTCCTGATGCCCTCCGAATTTAGTATAGGCGAACGGCGTTTTTATTTTATATCTCCTGAACCACTTGCTCTCTCACCTTTAAACTTGGTGAGGATGTTGGGTGTGTAGAGAGGAATGGATTCCAAGCGTCAAAATTCCCCGGGCGGCCGTCAGGGGCCGGGGGGAGGGGGGAATGTGTTTCGCGATTATTAGGGTTCCGGGAAAAGTGGCTAAAATGGGTCAAGGAGGGGGTCTCTTACTTTAGAACTATTTTTCCTAGATTCGTGGATAGTTTCTCTAGGGGGTAGCACAGCCAGATTTGGTCGGGCGGCCGTCAGGGGGTGGGGGGGATTTTCCAAAAAAAGTTATTGCTAACTTCACTTTTGCCTGAAAAAGGGTCAAGGAGGGGGTCTCTCACCTTGAAACTCGGGCAGTATGTAAGTATGCCGAGTAGGTAGGAAGGGGTGGTGTCAAATTTGCCCGGGCGGCCGTAGGGGAGGGGGTACCGAATTTTAAAATTTGAAAATTTGAAAAATTCAAATTCGCGTTTTTTTCCGCGTTTTACGTCATTCTGAACACATTTAGTCGATATGTTGAAAGAGGGGGTTTTGAACGAAATTTTTTCTAAGTCCCAGTCCCGAGGCTGGCTGCATCGCAGAAAAACGTCTAAGTCCTGATGCCCTCCGAATTTAGTATAGGCGAACGGCGTTTTTATTTTATATCTCCTGAACCACTTGCTCTCTCACCTTTAAACTTGGTGAGGATGTTGGGTGTGTAGAGAGGAATGGATTCCAAGCGTCAAAATTCCCCGGGCGGCCGTCAGGGGCCGGGGGGAGGGGGGAATGTGTTTCGCGATTATTAGGGTTCCGGGAAAAGTGGCTAAAATGGGTCAAGGAGGGGGTCTCTTACTTTAGAAACTATTTTTCCTAGATTCCGTAGATAGTTTCTCTAGGGGGATAGCACAGCCAGATTTGGTCGGGCGGCCGTCAGGGGGTGGGGGGGATTTTCCAAAAAAAGTTATTGCTAACTTCACTTTTGCCTGAAAAAGGGTCAAGGAGGGGGTCTCTCACCTTGAAACTCGGGCAGTATGTAAGTATGCCGAGTAGGTAGGAAGGGGTGGTGTCAAATTTGCCCGGGCGGGCCGTAGGGGAGGGGGTACCGAATTTTAAAATTTGAAAATTTGAAAAATTCAAATTCGCGTTTTTTCCGCGTTTTACGTCATTCTGAACACATTTAGTCGATATGTTGAAAGAGGGGGTTTTGAACGAAATTTTTTCTAAGTCCCAGTCCCGAGGCTGGCTGCATCGCAGAAAAACGTCTAAGTCCTGATGCCCTCCGAATTTAGTATAGGGCGAACGGCGTTTTTATTTTATATCTCCTGAACCACTTGCTCTCTCACCTTTAAACTTGGTGAGGATGTTGGGTGTGTAGAGAGGAATGGATTCCAAGCGTCAAAATTCCCCGGGCGGGCCGTCAGGGGCCGGGGGGAGGGGGGAATGTGTTTCGCGATTATTAGGGTTCCGGGAAAAAGTGGCTAAAATGGGTCAAGGAGGGGGTCTCTTACTTTGAAACTATTTTTCCTAGATTCCTAGATAGTTTCTCTAGGGGATAGCATAGCCAGATTTGGCCGGGCGGCCGTCAGGGGGTGGGGGGGATTTTCCAAAAAAAGTTATTGCTAACTTCACTTTTGCCTGAAAAAGGGTCAAGGAGGGGGTCTCTCACCTTGAAACTCGGGCAGTATGTAAGTATGCCGAGTAGGTAGGAAGGGGTGGTGTCAAATTTGCCCGGGCGGCCGTAGGGGAGGGGGTACCGAATTTTAAAATTTGAAAATTTGAAAAATTCAAATTCGCGTTTTTTCCGCGTTTTACGTCATTCTGAACACATTTAGTCGATATGTTGAAAGAGGGGGTTTTGAACGAAATTTTTTCTAAGTCCCAGTCCCGAGGCTGGCTGCATCGCAGAAAAACGTCTAAGTCCTGATGCCCTCCGAATTTAGTATAGGCGAACGGCGTTTTTATTTTATATCTCCTGAACCACTTGCTCTCTCACCTTTAAACTTGGTGAGGATGTTGGGTGTGTAGAGAGGAATGGATTCCAAGCGTCAAAATTCCCCGGGCGGCCGTCAGGGGCCGGGGGGAGGGGGGAATGTGTTTCGCGATTATTAGGGTTCCGGGAAAAGTGGCTAAAATGGGTCAAGGAGGGGGTCTCTTACTTTGAAACTATTTTTCCTAGATTCCTAGATAGTTTCTCTAGGGGATAGCATAGCCAGATTTGGCCGGGCGGCCGTCAGGGGGTGGGGGGGATTTTCCAAAAAAAGTTATTGCTAACTTCACTTTTGCCTGAAAAAGGGTCAAGGAGGGGGTCTCTCACCTTGAAACTCGGGCAGTATGTAAGTATGCCGAGTAGGTAGGAAGGGGTGGTGTCAAATTTGCCCGGGCGGCCGTAGGGGAGGGGGTACCGAATTTTAAAATTTGAAAATTTGAAAAATTCAAATTCGCGTTTTTTCCGCGTTTTACGTCATTCTGAACACATTTAGTCGATATGTTGAAAGAGGGGGTTTTGAACGAAATTTTTTCTAAGTCCCAGTCCCGAGGCTGGCTGCATCGCAGAAAAACGTCTAAGTCCTGATGCCCTCCGAATTTAGTATAGGCGAACGGCGTTTTTATTTTATATCTCCTGAACCACTTGCTCTCTCACCTTTAAACTTGGTGAGGATGTTGGGTGTGTAGAGAGGAATGGATTCCAAGCGTCAAAATTCCCCGGGCGGCCGTCAGGGGCCGGGGGGAGGGGGGAATGTGTTTCGCGATTATTAGGGTTCCGGGAAAAGTGGCTAAAATGGGTCAAGGAGGGGGTCTCTTACTTTGAAACTATTTTTCCTAGATTCGTGGATAGTTTCTCTAGGGGGTAGCACAGCCAGATTTGACGGGCGGCCGTCAGGGGGTGGGGGGGATTTTCCAAAAAAAGTTATTGCTAACTTCACTTTTGCCTGAAAAAGGGTCAAGGAGGGGGTCTCTCACCTTGAAACTCGGGCAGTATGTAAGTATGCCGAGTAGGTAGGAAGGGGTGGTGTCAAATTTGCCCGGGCGGCCGTAGGGGAGGGGGTACCGAATTTTAAAATTTGAAAATTTGAAAAATTCAAATTCGCGTTTTTTCCGCGTTTTACGTCATTCTGAACACATTTAGTCGATATGTTGAAAGAGGGGGTTTTGAACGAAATTTTTTCTAAGTCCCAGTCCCGAGGCTGGCTGCATCGCAGAAAAACGTCTAAGTCCTGATGCCCTCCGAATTTAGTATAGGCGAACGGCGTTTTTATTTTATATCTCCTGAACCACTTGCTCTCTCACCTTTAAACTTGGTGAGGATGTTGGGTGTGTAGAGAGGAATGGATTCCAAGCGTCAAAATTCCCCGGGCGGCCGTCAGGGGCCGGGGGGAGGGGGGAATGTGTTTCGCGATTATTAGGGTTCCGGGAAAAGTGGCTAAAATGGGTCAAGGAGGGGGTCTCTTACTTTGAAACTATTTTTCCTAGATTCCTAGATAGTTTCTCTAGGGGATAGCATAGCCAGATTTGGCCGGGCGGCCGTCAGGGGGTGGGGGGGATTTTCCAAAAAAAGTTATTGCTAACTTCACTTTTGCCTGAAAAAGGGTCAAGGAGGGGGTCTCTCACCTTGAAACTCGGGCAGTATGTAAGTATGCCGAGTAGGTAGGAAGGGGTGGTGTCAAATTTGCCCGGGCGGCCGTAGGGGAGGGGGTACCGAATTTTAAAATTTGAAAATTTGAAAAATTCAAATTCGCGTTTTTTCCGCGTTTTACGTCATTCTGAACACATTTAGTCGATATGTTGAAAGAGGGGGTTTTGAACGAAATTTTTTCTAAGTCCCAGTCCCGAGGCTGGCTGCATCGCAGAAAAACGTCTAAGTCCTGATGCCCTCCGAATTTAGTATAGGCGAACGGCGTTTTTATTTTATATCTCCTGAACCACTTGCTCTCTCACCTTTAAACTTGGTGAGGATGTTGGGTGTGTAGAGAGGAATGGATTCCAAGCGTCAAAATTCCCCGGGCGGCCGTCAGGGGCCGGGGGGAGGGGGGAATGTGTTTCGCGATTATTAGGGTTCCGGGAAAAGTGGCTAAAATGGGTCAAGGAGGGGGTCTCTTACTTTGAAACTATTTTTCCTAGATTCCTAGATAGTTTCTCTAGGGGGATAGCACAGCCAGATTTGGTCGGGCGGCCGTCAGGGGGTGGGGGGGATTTTCCAAAAAAAGTTATTGCTAACTTCACTTTTGCCTGAAAAAGGGTCAAGGAGGGGGTCTCTCACCTTGAAACTCGGGCAGTATGTAAGTATGCCGAGTAGGTAGGAAGGGGTGGTGTCAAATTTGCCCGGGCGGCCGTAGGGGAGGGGGTACCGAATTTTAAAATTTGAAAATTTGAAAAATTCAAATTCGCGTTTTTTCCGCGTTTTACGTCATTCTGAACACATTTAGTCGATATGTTGAAAGAGGGGGTTTTGAACGAAATTTTTTCTAAGTCCCAGTCCCGAGGCTGGCTGCATCGCAGAAAAACGTCTAAGTCCTGATGCCCTCCGAATTTAGTATAGGCGAACGGCGTTTTTATTTTATATCTCCTGAACCACTTGCTCTCTCACCTTTAAACTTGGTGAGGATGTTGGGTGTGTAGAGAGGAATGGATTCCAAGCGTCAAAATTCCCCGGGCGGCCGTCAGGGGCCGGGGGGAGGGGGGAATGTGTTTCGCGATTATTAGGGTTCCGGGAAAAGTGGCTAAAATGGGTCAAGGAGGGGGTCTCTTACTTTGAAACTATTTTTCCTAGATTCCTAGATAGTTTCTCTAGGGGATAGCATAGCCAGATTTGGCCGGGCGGCCGTCAGGGGGTGGGGGGGATTTTCCAAAAAAAGTTATTGCTAACTTCACTTTTGCCTGAAAAAGGGTCAAGGAGGGGGTCTCTCACCTTGAAACTCGGGCAGTATGTAAGTATGCCGAGTAGGTAGGAAGGGGTGGTGTCAAATTTGCCCGGGCGGCCGTAGGGGAGGGGGTACCGAATTTTAAAATTTGAAAATTTGAAAAATTCAAATTCGCGTTTTTTCCGCGTTTTACGTCATTCTGAACACATTTAGTCGATATGTTGAAAGAGGGGGTTTTGAACGAAATTTTTTCTAAGTCCCAGTCCCGAGGCTGGCTGCATCGCAGAAAAACGTCTAAGTCCTGATGCCCTCCGAATTTAGTATAGGCGAACGGCGTTTTTATTTTATATCTCCTGAACCACTTGCTCTCTCACCTTTAAACTTGGTGAGGATGTTGGGTGTGTAGAGAGGAATGGATTCCAAGCGTCAAAATTCCCCGGGCGGCCGTCAGGGGCCGGGGGGAGGGGGGAATGTGTTTCGCGATTATTAGGGTTCCGGGAAAAGTGGCTAAAATGGGTCAAGGAGGGGGTCTCTTACTTTAGAAACTATTTTTCCTAGATTCCTAGATAGTTTCTCTAGGGGATAGCACAGCCAGATTTGGTCGGGCGGCCGTCAGGGGGTGGGGGGGATTTTCCAAAAAAAGTTATTGCTAACTTCACTTTTGCCTGAAAAAGGGTCAAGGAGGGGGTCTCTCACCTTGAAACTCGGGCAGTATGTAAGTATGCCGAGTAGGTAGGAAGGGGTGGTGTCAAATTTGCCCGGGCGGCCGTAGGGGAGGGGGGTACCGAATTTTAAAATTTGAAAATTTGAAAAATTCAAATTCGCGTTTTTTCCGCGTTTTACGTCATTCTGAACACATTTAGTCGATATGTTGAAAGAGGGGGTTTTGAACGAAATTTTTTCTAAGTCCCAGTCCCGAGGCTGGCTGCATCGCAGAAAAACGTCTAAGTCCTGATGCCCTCCGAATTTAGTATAGGCGAACGGCGTTTTTATTTTATATCTCCTGAACCACTTGCTCTCTCACCTTTAAACTTGGTGAGGATGTTGGGTGTGTAGAGAGGAATGGATTCCAAGCGTCAAAATTCCCCGGGCGGCCGTCAGGGGCCGGGGGGAGGGGGGAATGTGTTTCGCGATTATTAGGGTTCCGGGAAAAGTGGCTAAAATGGGTCAAGGAGGGGGTCTCTTACTTTAGAACTATTTTTCCTAGATTCGTAGGATAGTTTCTCTAGGGGATAGCATAGCCAGATTTGGTCGGGCGGCCGTCAGGGGGTGGGGGGGATTTTCCAAAAAAAGTTATTGCTAACTTCACTTTTGCCTGAAAAAGGGTCAAGGAGGGGGTCTCTCACCTTGAAACTCGGGCAGTATGTAAGTATGCCGAGTAGGTAGGAAGGGGTGGTGTCAAATTTGCCCGGGCGGCCGTAGGGGAGGGGGTACCGAATTTTAAAATTTGAAAATTTGAAAAATTCAAATTCGCGTTTTTTCCGCGTTTTACGTCATTCTGAACACATTTAGTCGATATGTTGAAAGAGGGGGTTTTGAACGAAATTTTTTCTAAGTCCCAGTCCCGAGGCTGGCTGCATCGCAGAAAAACGTCTAAGTCCTGATGCCCTCCGAATTTAGTATAGGCGAACGGCGTTTTTATTTTATATCTCCTGAACCACTTGCTCTCTCACCTTTAAACTTGGTGAGGATGTTGGGTGTGTAGAGAGGAATGGATTCCAAGCGTCAAAATTCCCCGGGCGGCCGTCAGGGGCCGGGGGGAGGGGGGAATGTGTTTCGCGATTATTAGGGTTCCGGGAAAAGTGGCTAAAATGGGTCAAGGAGGGGGTCTCTTACTTTAGAACTATTTTTCCTAGATTCGTGGATAGTTTCTCTAGGGGGTAGCACAGCCAGATTTGGTCGGGCGGCCGTCAGGGGGTGGGGGGGATTTTCCAAAAAAAGTTATTGCTAACTTCACTTTTGCCTGAAAAAGGGTCAAGGAGGGGGTCTCTCACCTTGAAACTCGGGCAGTATGTAAGTATGCCGAGTAGGTAGGAAGGGGTGGTGTCAAATTTGCCCGGGCGGCCGTAGGGGAGGGGGTACCGAATTTTAAAATTTGAAAATTTGAAAAATTCAAATTCGCGTTTTTTCCGCGTTTTACGTCATTCTGAACACATTTAGTCGATATGTTGAAAGAGGGGGTTTTGAACGAAATTTTTTCTAAGTCCCAGTCCCGAGGCTGGCTGCATCGCAGAAAAACGTCTAAGTCCTGATGCCCTCCGAATTTAGTATAGGCGAACGGCGTTTTTATTTTATATCTCCTGAACCACTTGCTCTCTCACCTTTAAACTTGGTGAGGATGTTGGGTGTGTAGAGAGGAATGGATTCCAAGCGTCAAAATTCCCCGGGCGGCCGTCAGGGGCCGGGGGGAGGGGGGAATGTGTTTCGCGATTATTAGGGTTCCGGGAAAAGTGGCTAAAATGGGTCAAGGAGGGGGTCTCTTACTTTAGAAACTATTTTTCCTAGATTCCTAGATAGTTTCTCTAGGGGATAGCACAGCCAGATTTGGTCGGGCGGCCGTCAGGGGGTGGGGGGGATTTTCAAAAAAAGTTATTGCTAACTTCACTTTTGCCTGAAAAAGGGTCAAGGAGGGGGTCTCTCACCTTGAAACTCGGGCAGTATGTAAGTATGCCGAGTAGGTAGGAAGGGGTGGTGTCAAATTTGCCCGGGCGGCCGTAGGGGAGGGGGGTACCGAATTTTAAAATTTGAAAATTTGAAAAATTCAAATTCGCGTTTTTTCCGCGTTTTACGTCATTCTGAACACATTTAGTCGATATGTTGAAAGAGGGGGTTTTGAACGAAATTTTTTCTAAGTCCCAGTCCCGAGGCTGGCTGCATCGCAGAAAAACGTCTAAGTCCTGATGCCCTCCGAATTTAGTATAGGCGAACGGCGTTTTTATTTTATATCTCCTGAACCACTTGCTCTCTCACCTTTAAACTTGGTGAGGATGTTGGGTGTGTAGAGAGGAATGGATTCCAAGCGTCAAAATTCCCCGGGCGGCCGTCAGGGGCCGGGGGGAGGGGGGAATGTGTTTCGCGATTATTAGGGTTCCGGGAAAAGTGGCTAAAATGGGTCAAGGAGGGGGTCTCTTACTTTAGAACTATTTTTCCTAGATTCGTAGGATAGTTTCTCTAGGGGGATAGCACAGCCAGATTTGGTCGGGCGGCCGTCAGGGGGTGGGGGGGATTTTTCAAAAAAAGTTATTGCTAACTTCACTTTTGCCTGAAAAAGGGTCAAGGAGGGGGTCTCTCACCTTGAAACTCGGGCAGTATGTAAGTATGCCGAGTAGGTAGGAAGGGGTGGTGTCAAATTTGCCCGGGCGGCCGTAGGGGAGGGGGTACCGAATTTTAAAATTTGAAAATTTGAAAAATTCAAATTCGCGTTTTTTCCGCGTTTTACGTCATTCTGAACACATTTAGTCGATATGTTGAAAGAGGGGGTTTTGAACGAAATTTTTTCTAAGTCCCAGTCCCGAGGCTGGCTGCATCGCAGAAAAACGTCTAAGTCCTGATGCCCTCCGAATTTAGTATAGGCGAACGGCGTTTTTATTTTATATCTCCTGAACCACTTGCTCTCTCACCTTTAAACTTGGTGAGGATGTTGGGTGTGTAGAGAGGAATGGATTCCAAGCGTCAAAATTCCCCGGGCGGCCGTCAGGGGCCGGGGGGAGGGGGGAATGTGTTTCGCGATTATTAGGGTTCCGGGAAAAGTGGCTAAAATGGGTCAAGGAGGGGGTCTCTTACTTTAGAACTATTTTTCCTAGATTCGTAGGATAGTTTCTCTAGGGGGTAGCACAGCCAGATTTGGTCGGGCGGCCGTCAGGGGGTGGGGGGGATTTTCAAAAAAAGTTATTGCTAACTTCACTTTTGCCTGAAAAAGGGTCAAGGAGGGGGTCTCTCACCTTGAAACTCGGGCAGTATGTAAGTATGCCGAGTAGGTAGGAAGGGGTGGTGTCAAATTTGCCCGGGCGGCCGTAGGGGAGGGGGTACCGAATTTTAAAATTTGAAAATTTGAAAAATTCAAATTCGCGTTTTTTCCGCGTTTTACGTCATTCTGAACACATTTAGTCGATATGTTGAAAGAGGGGGTTTTGAACGAAATTTTTTCTAAGTCCCAGTCCCGAGGCTGGCTGCATCGCAGAAAAACGTCTAAGTCCTGATGCCCTCCGAATTTAGTATAGGCGAACGGCGTTTTTATTTTATATCTCCTGAACCACTTGCTCTCTCACCTTTAAACTTGGTGAGGATGTTGGGTGTGTAGAGAGGAATGGATTCCAAGCGTCAAAATTCCCCGGGCGGCCGTCAGGGGCCGGGGGGAGGGGGGAATGTGTTTCGCGATTATTAGGGTTCCGGGAAAAGTGGCTAAAATGGGTCAAGGAGGGGGTCTCTTACTTTAGAACTATTTTTCCTAGATTCGTAGGATAGTTTCTCTAGGGGGATAGCACAGCCAGATTTGGTCGGGCGGCCGTCAGGGGGTGGGGGGGATTTTTCAAAAAAAGTTATTGCTAACTTCACTTTTGCCTGAAAAAGGGTCAAGGAGGGGGTCTCTCACCTTGAAACTCGGGCAGTATGTAAGTATGCCGAGTAGGTAGGAAGGGGTGGTGTCAAATTTGCCCGGGCGGCCGTAGGGGAGGGGGTACCGAATTTTAAAATTTGAAAATTTGAAAAATTCAAATTCGCGTTTTTTCCGCGTTTTACGTCATTCTGAACACATTTAGTCGATATGTTGAAAGAGGGGGTTTTGAACGAAATTTTTTCTAAGTCCCAGTCCCGAGGCTGGCTGCATCGCAGAAAAACGTCTAAGTCCTGATGCCCTCCGAATTTAGTATAGGCGAACGGCGTTTTTATTTTATATCTCCTGAACCACTTGCTCTCTCACCTTTAAACTTGGTGAGGATGTTGGGTGTGTAGAGAGGAATGGATTCCAAGCGTCAAAATTCCCCGGGCGGCCGTCAGGGGCCGGGGGGAGGGGGGAATGTGTTTCGCGATTATTAGGGTTCCGGGAAAAGTGGCTAAAATGGGTCAAGGAGGGGGTCTCTTACTTTAGAACTATTTTTCCTAGATTCGTGGATAGTTTCTCTAGGGGGTAGCACAGCCAGATTTGGTCGGGCGGCCGTCAGGGGGTGGGGGGGATTTTTCAAAAAAAGTTATTGCTAACTTCACTTTTGCCTGAAAAAGGGTCAAGGAGGGGGTCTCTCACCTTGAAACTCGGGCAGTATGTAAGTATTGCCGAGTAGGTAGGAAGGGGTGGTGTCAAATTTGCCCGGGCGGCCGTAGGGGAGGGGGTACCGAATTTTAAAATTTGAAAATTTGAAAAATTCAAATTCGCGTTTTTTCCGCGTTTTACGTCATTCTGAACACATTTAGTCGATATGTTGAAAGAGGGGGTTTTGAACGAAATTTTTTCTAAGTCCCAGTCCCGAGGCTGGCTGCATCGCAGAAAAACGTCTAAGTCCTGATGCCCTCCGAATTTAGTATAGGCGAACGGCGTTTTTATTTTATATCTCCTGAACCACTTGCTCTCTCACCTTTAAACTTGGTGAGGATGTTGGGTGTGTAGAGAGGAATGTATTCCAAGCGTCAAAATTCCCCGGGCGGCCGTCAGGGGCCGGGGGGAGGGGGGAATGTGTTTCGCGATTATTAGGGTTCCGGGAAAAGTGGCTAAAATGGGTCAAGGAGGGGGTCTCTTACTTTAGAACTATTTTTCCTAGATTCGTGGATAGTTTCTCTAGGGGGTAGCACAGCCAGATTTGGTCGGGCGGCCGTCAGGGGGTGGGGGGGATTTTTCAAAAAAAGTTATTGCTAACTTCACTTTTGCCTGAAAAAGGGTCAAGGAGGGGGTCTCTCACCTTGAAACTCGGGCAGTATGTAAGTATGCAAAGTAGGTAGGAAGGGGTGGTGTCAAATTTGCCCGGGCGGCCGTAGGGGAGGGGGTACCGAATTTTAAAATTTGAAAATTTGAAAAATTCAAATTCGCGTTTTTTCCGCGTTTTACGTCATTCTGAACACATTTAGTCGATATGTTGAAAGAGGGGGTTTTGAACGAAATTTTTTCTAAGTCCCAGTCCCGAGGCTGGCTGCATCGCAGAAAAACGTCTAAGTCCTGATGCCCTCCGAATTTAGTATAGGCGAACGGCGTTTTTATTTTATATCTCCTGAACCACTTGCTCTCTCACCTTTAAACTTGGTGAGGATGTTGGGTGTGTAGAGAGGAATGGATTCCAAGCGTCAAAATTCCCCGGGCGGCCGTCAGGGGCCGGGGGGAGGGGGGAATGTGTTTCGCGATTATTAGGGTTCCGGGAAAAGTGGCTAAAATGGGTCAAGGAGGGGGTCTCTTACTTTAGAAACTATTTTTCCTAGATTCCTAGATAGTTTCTCTAGGGGGATAGCATAGCCAGATTTGGTCCGGGCGGCCGTCAGGGGGTGGGGGGGATTTTCCAAAAAAAGTTATTGCTAACTTCACTTTTGCCTGAAAAAGGGTCAAGGAGGGGGTCTCTCACCTTGAAACTCGGGCAGTATGTAAGTATGCCGAGTAGGTAGGAAGGGGTGGTGTCAAATTTGCCCGGGCGGCCGTAGGGGAGGGGGTACCGAATTTTAAAATTTGAAAATTTGAAAAATTCAAATTCGCGTTTTTTCCGCGTTTTACGTCATTCTGAACACATTTAGTCGATATGTTGAAAGAGGGGGTTTTGAACGAAATTTTTTCTAAGTCCCAGTCCCGAGGCTGGCTGCATCGCAGAAAAACGTCTAAGTCCTGATGCCCTCCGAATTTAGTATAGGCGAACGGCGTTTTTATTTTATATCTCCTGAACCACTTGCTCTCTCACCTTTAAACTTGGTGAGGATGTTGGGTGTGTAGAGAGGAATGGATTCCAAGCGTCAAAATTCCCCGGGCGGCCGTCAGGGGCCGGGGGGAGGGGGGAATGTGTTTCGCGATTATTAGGGTTCCGGGAAAAGTGGCTAAAATGGGTCAAGGAGGGGGTCTCTCACTTTGAAACTATTTTTCCTAGATTCCTAGATAGTTTCTCTAGGGGATAGCACAGCCAGATTTGGCCGGGCGGCCGTCAGGGGGTGGGGGGGATTTTTCAAAAAAAGTTATTGCTAACTTCACTTTTGCCTGACAAAGAGTCAAGGAGGGGGTCTCTCACTTCAGAACTATTTAATCCTCGGTAGGTACCTTTTTCACAACTAGCTCCTTCATTTGTCTAAGGTCTTCTTCTTCTAAAGTCAGTGCTACTGATTATGAATAAACTTTATTGTAATGTCGTTCCGTGATTCTATTATTCGTTGATCGATTATGTCCTCTCTCTCGTTAACTTGTCTCCAGTACTCTGTGCTCTTACCTAAATATTCTTATTTAATATTCATACTTATCTAAGATGAAATTGAATTGCTCTTGCATGCGATAGGTAACAAGTACATGGTTTTATAGTGATTGGAGGTTTCGATAGTTACTTACCAATAATTCTGGTCATGTTGAAATCTCTTGTCATTCTTAACACGCAGCACGGAATGATTTGGTTTCATTCATTTGTTCAATTTTGCGATCATATCCATGCCCTCCTGGAATTTTTGGAAAGTCGAACCGTTGTCCGCATGTATTTGAATTTTCGGTCATGAGGGCGTCTACACCTCTATCTATCGGCGTCTCCTACTACTAGCTGAGAACTTCTCTTACGCTTCGCCAGATCGCAGCAGTAGAGGGGGATTTTTTCTGGCACACTTGTTAACCTTGAGTGACACTTTCTAGTACTTCTTCCATGGGTTCATCAACTAATAAATCAGAACCATGTATTGGTGTAGGTAGGTTTGGTCATAAGATATGAAATTGATCTGACTGATTGGTTGAAGTTTCAATTTAGGGTTTAGAAATGTTGTATGACTTGTCTTTTGAATAATTTTGGCGAAATTTGCCTGCTTTTAGTCGGTTCTGCTCATTGTTGTAGTAGGTACCTCGCTACCGTCAAGAGTCAGAACGAAGCCCCCCCACCGGTGAGCTAATCTCACACTCGTCAAGGTAGCAGGCATCGGGGGGGTATTGGTTTTTTGTTTTTATTTATATAGCATTTCCAAGTCGATTAATTTCTAAACCAAATGAATCATTTTCCGAACTAAATTAATCTTTTCCCAAACCAAATGAATCTTTTATTCGAGGAGTGAGTCTGAGAAAGGTAGGTTTATTGGAGAAAAATTGTATAGCTTGATAATGTTGAAACTTTTCATATAATTATTTAATTTTCAATTACGCAATTGTTTTAATACATCCAATTCATTTGTTATTCAATATATTAAACGTTTTTGTACATTAATTATACATTTTAAACTTTTATAACCGCGAACATAATCTACATTTGTAAAATGCTAGGGGAGGTTGGAATTTTTTTCCTGTTATCTTTTCAATACAAACAAAATGAGAAGCTCTATTGCACTTGTCACACAACACCCAATCGGCCGTATCGTCCAGTCTTCCTTGATAGCACAAATTGCAAACTTCGTCGACTGAATCCGCCTTCTCAAGAAGTTTCAACAGTATTTCTTTCCTTGTATTTTCAACATCAATGTAATCAGGCAAGCTGCGTCCTTCAATTATTGATTTAGCAAACATAATTACGAATAACCCACAGCTTGTTTGGTCACTTTGAGTAATGTGTTTTTTCACTACAGGGCGCCAATTTCGCACGGATATGAGAGGACGTTTTGTCGGACCTAAAACTAGCAAGTTGTAGAGTTTTAGAAATGAGATGAACCGTTCCATATTCAGCATTGTCGATTGTAAATTGCTACCAGCTGGATCAAGGAAAAAGAACTCTTTTTTATTCATGTCAGCAACTGCTAGACACCAATGACTATTATTTATATTCAACGGCATGATAACCAAGTCCTTAATTTCAGGCATATATTTTGATTCAAATTCTTTGACCTTACGTATCAGCAAATGATATCCTAATTCTGCAATCATGACATTTACTGTTGGTACTTCGTCTGCATATATATTCAATATTAAGTCAATGATGTAATTGCTAATCCACATTTGAGTTCCCCCTTTTTTTGTGGTTAAACAAACAATCTCGTCAAGGTAAAGCTCTCTGGTAGGTACGCGTCTATTTATGAAAGATGCCAATTGTACTCTGTGACCTGGAACAATTTTAGTGATGTCACTTGCTGTTAAGTCAACGTAATACTGATGGTCGTTAACATGACAGTTTCCAAAATTTGAGTACGGTACAATTGTTTGGCTATCTAGCTTTCTCAAAAATTCCTTCTTCATGTAGGAGTGAGTTTTCTTCTCTTTTTTAGACCACTTTTCCACATAATCGCAAAACTGTAATTTTCTTTTTCTACAATTACTCGACTCATTTGGAGTGTCTCTACATTCAGTTGCTTTCATATTATAGCTGCTATCAACTTCAACTTTCGTTTCTTGAGGGACTTGGCTGCCGTTATAAAATGAATTTGATAACTTACGTTGTTTGCATGGTGTTGACGCATTGAACGAGTTAGATTTGGGGCTTTTGCGTTTATCACCCGTTTTTGAGACATTCATCCTATACTCTTTAGCGATGGCAGCTGCCTGATGTTTCATTATTCTCAAAAAGCGGGAACATTTTAAATTCTTTTCATTCCGTAAGAAATTGCGTTTTATGTCTCCAAACCAATTCTCAACGGCAGCGTTACTACATCTTTCTTTAGCCGTTGAATATGGAAAAGTGGTCACGGATCCACACCACATAGGGTAGTAAGCAAGGTACCTTTTAACAATTGATTTCAGTAATTTAGGAGCAAAAAAGGGATTTGGTTCATCAGAGGCATTATCATTAAGTTTGGCAACTTGACGTTTAGCTTCTCGTAAAATTTCATCGAAATGGATGTAGAACATAGTATACTTGTGTTTGTCGGTGTTAGGGACAATGTTTTTAATTTTATATTCCAATTGTTTCGTTAGCTGGAGAGTGTCTTCAGAGCACTTTCCATGCAAGGCTATAGCTTTACATTCATTCATAGCTGTGAATGTTACCGACGATTTCTTATTACAAAGTAATAATTTACAAATATTCCAAAACCAAGCTGATGCCAGATGCAAAGAATTTAAATCGTAAAGTGAAGCTAAGTTTTCATTCATGAACCGTTGGCAATCTTTATTATCCAAGTGCTTTTCTATTTCTTTGCAAGTATTTTTGCTCATATGAGAACAACAAAGTTTAACAATTATTAAACCGTGACCCACCAGAGTTCCTTCATCGGTTAGCAGTTGGTAACACTTATTCAAATATTCTGGGATATCCAGTCTATTCCAACTATTTAACACGGCTTTAATTATTGCTAAGCTGAAATCTGTTACAACTCTATTGAAAATAGGCCAGTTTCCCAAATCTTCACAATAATTTTTAAAGTAAGAAAGCCATCTGCCAATTGAAAACGCGTCGTGTTGACTAGTTACCATTTCAGCTACAGGCATTATTGTATGAGTTGGCAAATTGATTATAGCTGCGTAGTGTAAAATCTTTTGATCAGCAGATTTGGGTTTTCTGACAAGTTTGCCCGTAGCATCAATGTGTAAGTCCAAACTCTTTTTATTTGATTTGAATATCGACGCAGCTGTTCGTACTTGTTCTTTTGTTGAAACATAAACATGGAACGGTTCTCCAGCTGACAATATGAAGGGTTCGCGTTGATCTGATGATCTTTTCATTAAAATCACGTCGATCAAATCATCTGGGTGCCTATCTTTTCTCATCTTCATTTGGCTACCTATTTTCTTGAACACGGGAGCAGAATGAATTCCATCAAGATTTCCTTCCATTACTAATTTTTCATTCGCTTCTACGATTGCCCTATTCCGAACAATTCTAGGTTTAGATACTACCAAACTTTGTTCTATCAATTTTCTTTCTACTCCTCTAGCCGGTCGAGTCAATTGAACTGGGCCATGACAATAATTCAAGGACTGACTGAACACTTTTGCACGATACCCTCCATTCACGTTGAGTTTTGTAATTTTGATTTTAAAAGTTTTACAGAACTCGTGCCTACAATATGCATACACGATAGCACCTTTCCTAGTAACGTTGGCATTTTTTATACAAACTACGCACGAGTTGTTAACTTTCTTTATTTTTCTAGTTAGGACGTAGTTATAACAATTAGCAATCAATCTTCCATTCATGAAAACATCATTCCATTCTTGTTTTGATAGATCAAACTCCCCTTCCAAGATACAGCAGTTGTTGAAAATCAGTTTTCTCTTTTTATATTCAATAAACTCATCCCACTCATTACTACACCCTACCGGCAACAGAGTATCACATCTCGGATTGCCCAATTTTTGTATTGCATAGATGGAAGGACGGATGTCGTCTTCGCTGTCACTGGAGAGAAGTGGACGAACAAAGGCTTCGACTGGTTTCACTTTTTGACTTGGGGTTATTTGAGATTCTACCGGAATAAAGTCATCAAAATTGTCTGGCATGGGGGTAGTAGCTCTTGTCTCAACTATGTTTTGAAATGAATTACTGTTACAATCCGAAATTGGTATCTCCACATCACTGATAATAATTTCAAGTTCTTCATCTAGAGCATTAGAAATTTCGTATTTGTCCTCACTTTCTATTAGAGAATCTCTGAATACTGTTGGGCTATCCATCAATGTATGCAATTGACTATCACGTTCTGTTTGTAATTGATTTCTCGAGGCCGCGAGCTTATTTTGAAGGGCTATCCATTGTTTTTTCAGTTTATTCCTGTTGTTAATGTTATTTTTTATACCCATAACAGGACACAATTTACCGTATATTGAATTCGCCGGGCAGTATGTTTCAAGGAAGTATTTGGGCCATTCTGTTTCTGCTATGTTCACAATTTTCAAAGCCCATGCAATATCCCTTTCTTCCACTTGACGTGTGGGGGATTTATCAGTTGGAAAAGCAGGAATAGGCGCTTCCGAGGTATTCAAGTTTTTTATGGCCTTAATTACTTTTCTGCGGTTTTCATAACAAGTAGACGGGAAAATATCAGAACATATGGTGAAAATTACTGGATCGTTAACTTTTGAAAACTTCACATCTAACAACTGTATATCATTTTTGGTCAAAGCTCCCATCACCATTAATTGTATAGTAGATGCCATTTCGTAATATTGAAGAAAAATTAGAACTCAGTAGGTAGGTAAAAAATTCAAGTAATATAAATAAAAACGATGGATCAAAAATTTGTAAACCGATTACCAACACACACGTTTAATGTAATGCTTATGTTCTAGTAGATAAACCAATCACCAAAAAACAGTCAGCTATAAAATATTCTGTCACCTTAATTATAATGCCTACTTGAAAAACAAACCAAACACCAACAAACTAAGTTAGGTAACCTAAATATAAGTAAGTATAAAAACAAAACAAGTAAAACTAAGAATGGGATGAATGCGCCCCCTGTGCTGCACTAGAGGTTTAACGCTCTAGAGCAGAACAAGTGCCTGCGCCTCACCAGGGGGATTACAGCCCTGGCAACAGCACAATAAGGAAAGGGAGTGTCTTAGTACTGAACTAGAGGTAAAACGCTCTAGTGCAGACCAAGCAGCCTGCGCCTCACCAGGGGGATTACGGCCCTGGCAACAGCACAACAATAAGGAAGGAAGGGAGAAGGAAGTAGGGTGAATGTCCCAGTACTGAACTAGAGGTTCTACGCTCTGGAGTTCCAGCACTGAGGCACCAGGGTGCTCTCCGCAATCTTTAGGATACAGCGGGTGTAGAACAGCGCTGTAGCATAAAGACCTTACCAGCTTAGTCCACCAGGGGTATTACTGCCCTGATACTACCAAGTAGTAAGGAAGAGTGATTTTACTAACGATTTTCACGACTTATATACAAATTAATAACCCCCACCACTTCAATTTAACCCCACCCCCTCAATTTATCCCCACCCCCTCAATTTATCCCCACCCCCTCCCCCTCAACTAGACCCCCACCTCTGTTTTTACCCCCTCCAAAGTGGATTTTCTTCTCCCACCAAACACAATGGTAGGAGACTCCTCATTACCACCAATATCTTTGGTAGATGTTGAGGAACGACAAAAAGCTCGTGCACATCGAGTAAGAGTTATTAGGACGTGTATGCCTGTAACCCTGAGCGCAGTGCAAGTTACTGATCGCTCCATGCAAGAAGAATGCTATCATTCGCTCGGGAACGAAGGCGCAAAGTGGAGTCTTGAGGCGATCATAGCCTTGCAAGTAACTCATCCACGCTCCGCTAGATAGGATGATCAAGCCATTCGCCTTCGAAAACGAAAAGCATAGAAAGCTCCAGTTGGGCATGCTCCTGTTACCTATTATAACTAAGTTGATTTTCTCTACCTAGTTCCTACTGTTAGCACTTAATATTACATTTCGCGGTCAGCTAAAAACACGGATGGAAAGGCGTATAACTAGGTACCTAATGGAAAAGAGGTAACTACTAGATTAAAGCGCATGGCTAACAATCAAGCTCAATTACATGGAAAGTTCTACTTAATTTTAACGATTTATATTTATAAGGATTTAATTGTTGGTTAAGGAAGCACAGGTGAATGACATGAACTAAGGAGAAAAGATCGCTTTTAATCAGCTGAAATTTGGGAGTCCAAGCGTTCATGTGCGATTGTGAACGTGTTTTAGACTTATCATTCGTCCAACTAAAACAACTGTGTTCTAGTTAATTTCACAATAAACGCGCATTTAACTATTTTGGTTTATTATTTTCAATAATGAACCTTTGGAATCGACCAAGAAAAAAAATTTTAACACCCCCTCAAAATTTCATGGTTTACGTTTCAAGGTACCTACGTAGAATCCAAAAATCGAATAAAAATTTGGCCGTCCGTCCGCCTTCCGCGGCACTTTTGCCACTTAGCATTGACCGATTTTGATTTGGTATGTAGGCTCCATTTAGGGTCTAGTTGTGCCCTGAAGAATTTGGTTGATGTAGGTCACTTCTAAGGGTTCAAAAATGAATTTTGAAATTTTGAAAACGCCCTAACTCAAAACATTTTGATATGAATTGCTCGATACAAAACCTTCATTATTTAAAACTGAGAAATAACGCCCACAACACGATAGGTAACACATATCTGATTGCTATAATCTGACGAAGCGAATAAGTTCCGAAAATAGTTACTGGAGGAAGCCAACAGAGGGGGTTGTTGGAGTGACAGATATTTTTTGAATATCTGGATCACCTGCATGACCTAGAACAAAATTCCTACAGAAGTGTATTAAAATCCCAAGCACCCAATATACCTACCACACCAATCTCGATGACATACGCTTGTCATTATTCAATAGACAATGATTAGGAAATCGACATGAACGTTTTATCAAATATCTCAGCAACATACTTCGTAATCGCTCTCTACCGTTTCACATTGTTAGTTATTAGTTCCGCTTGTATTCCATAGACAACACTAGTGTCCCAGGTCACAATCACACCCCTCCCCCCCTGATCATGATCCATTCCTCCTTTTACCACAAACGTATTTATTTCATGAATGAACGTGTGATGTTTCTTCCTTCTTAAAATCATTCTTTATCAGAAGAGTTCCGATCCGGGGGCTGAAAGGTAGGATTAAGAGGAATAGAAGGTAGCGAGTAGGTACCTAATTTTCATTCTACCTATTCAGTGTAACAGGTACACATAGGATTTATGGGGGTTTCACTTTCCTTGGGACTAATTGTAGGGACAGGCTTAGTTGTACCTGAAGCAGAAACACCCGAGATAAGGCGAATGCAATACGTTAACCACCATTGGAAGTGCAATCTAATCTAATCCCTTCCAATCATGTGATTGGAAGGGATTAGAAGTTGCACTTGAACTAAGAGCGCTACCAGCGGTTGGGGTAAAAACCACCCTTAGTTCAAGTACTGATCAACAGGTTTCAGCGTATTTTAATGCATTCTTCTCGATCCGGCGTTTTTCGAAAACAATACATAAGTTCAGAAGGAACCCTCTTCCCTCCACACCTCTTTCTTTGGAATTTAGCAATGAATACCGAAGATCTCCCGCAAGATCTGCGGGATTATTATTTTATTCCTGAGATTGTCACTCCCATCGAGGAAGAGGTTCCATGGAGGTTAATACCTCTTGACATGGAGTCTTTCCCTCGACCAGCATGGCGAGCTTACCGGCTTGCTGTTGCTATGGAAAAACTTACCATCAGCAAGAAGGTGAGGGCCAACCGGACTCAAACTCCGGCCCATTGGAGAGCTACGCCTAGTTTCCGGGAACGTCCGGGAACTGGTGTAGACCTTCCCCCGAATGAGAAGGAGACGCAGACTTACATTATGTAGGCTCGTCTTCCTTCCATTCTTATCATCGGTCCTTTTAAGGACCACCACAATAATGAACAAATGAATGAAACCAAATCATTCCGTACTGCGCGTTAAGAATGACAAAAGGTAGCAACATGACAGACATATTAAATAACTATTGAAACCTCCAATCATTATAAAACCATGTACTTGTTACCTATCACATGCAAGAGCAATTCAATTTCATCTTACATAAGTATGAATATTAAATGAGAATATTTAGGTAAGAGCACAGAGTACTGGAGACAAATTAACGAGAGAGAGAGAGGACGTAATCGATCAACGGATGATAGAATCACGGAATGACATTAAAATAAAATTTATTCATAATCAGCAGCACCGACTTTGAAATAAGAAGACCTTAGACGAATGATGGAGCTAGTTCCGAAAAAGGTACCCATCTACTTGGCAAGAATGCCTCAGAACTAGGTACAGCCAGAATTTTGAATTTTTCAAATTTTCAAATTTTAAACTTCGGTACCCCCTCCCCTACGGCCGCCCGGGCAAATTTGACAACACCCCTTCCTACCTACTCGGCATACTTACATACTGCCCGAGTTTCAAGGTGAGAGAATGACGTAAAACGTGGAAAAGAAGCGAATTTGAATTTTTCAAATTTTCAAATTTTAAAATTCGGTACCCCCTCCCCTACGGCCGCCCGGGCAAATTTGACACCACCCCTTCCTACCTACTCGGCAAACTTACATACTGCCCGAGTTTCAAGGTGAGAGACCCCCTCCTTGACCCTTTTTCAGGCAAAAGTGAAGTTAGCAATAACTTTTTTTGGAAAATCCCCCCCACCCCCTGACGGCCGCCCGGCCAAATCTGGCTATGCTATCCCCTAGAGAAACTATCTAGGAATCTAGGAAAAATAGTTTCAAAGTAAGAGACCCCCTCCTTGACCCATTTTAGCCACTTTTCCCGGAACCCTAATAATCGCGAAACACATTCCCCCCTCCCCCCGGCCCCTGACGGCCGCCCGGGGAATTTTGACGCTTGGAATACATTCCTCTCTACACACCCAACATCCTCACCAAGTTTAAAGGTGAGAGAGCAAGTGGTTCAGGAGATATAAAATAAAAACGCCGTTCGCCTATACTAAATTCGGAGGGCATCAGGACTTAGACGTTTTTCTGCGATGCAGCCAGCCTCGGGACTGGGACTTAGAAAAAATTTCGTTCAAAACCCCCTCTTTCAACATATCGACTAAATGTGTTCAGAATGACGTAAAACGCGGAAAAAACGCGAATTTGAATTTTTCAAATTTTCAAATTTTAAAATTCGGTACCCCCTCCCCTACGGCCGCCCGGGCAAATTTGACACCACCCCTTCCTACCTACTCGGCATACTTACATACTGCCCGAGTTTCAAGGTGAGAGACCCCCTCCTTGACCCTTTTTCAGGCAAAAGTGAAGTTAGCAATAACTTTTTTTGGAAAATCCCCCCCACCCCCTGACGGCCGCCCGGCCAAATCTGGCTATGCTATCCCCTAGAGAAACTATCTAGGAATCTAGGAAAAATAGTTTCAAAGTGAAGAGACCCCCTCCTTGACCCATTTTAGCCACTTTTTCCCGGAACCCTGATAATCGCGAAACACATTCCCCCCTCCCCCCGGCCCCTGACGGCCGCCCGGGGAATTTTGACGCTTGGAATCCATTCCTCTCTACACACCCAACATCCTCACCAAGTTTAAAGGTGAGAGAGCAAGTGGTTCAGGAGATATAAAATAAAAACGCCGTTCGCCTATACTAAATTCGGAGGGCATCAGGACTTAGACGTTTTTCTGCGATGCAGCCAGCCTCGGGACTGGGACTTAGAAAAAATTTCGTTCAAAACCCCCTCTTTCAACATATCGACTAAATGTGTTCAGAATGACGTAAAACGCGGAAAAAACGCGAATTTGAATTTTTCAAATTTTCAAATTTTAAAATTCGGTACCCCCTCCCCTACGGCCGCCCGGGCAAATTTGACACCACCCCTTCCTACCTACTCGGCATACTTACATACTGCCCGAGTTTCAAGGTGAGAGACCCCCTCCTTGACCCTTTTTCAGGCAAAAGTGAAGTTAGCAATAACTTTTTTTGGAAAAATCCCCCCCACCCCCTGACGGCCGCCCGACCAAATCTGGCTGTGCTATCCCCTAGAGAAACTATCTAGGAATCTAGGAAAAATAGTTCAAAGTAGAGACCCCCTCCTTGACCCATTTTAGCCACTTTTCCCGGAACCCTGAATAATCGCGAAACACATTCCCCCCTCCCCCCGGCCCCTGACGGCCGCCCGGGGAATTTTGACGCTTGGAATCCATTCCTCTCTACACACCCAACATCCTCACCAAGTTTAAAGGTGAGAGAGCAAGTGGTTCAGGAGATATAAAATAAAAACGCCGTTCGCCTATACTAAATTCGGAGGGCATCAGGACTTAGACGTTTTTCTGCGATGCAGCCAGCCTCGGGACTGGGACTTAGAAAAAATTTCGTTCAAAACCCCCTCTTTCAACATATCGACTAAATGTGTTCAGAATGACGTAAAACGCGGAAAAAACGCGAATTTGAATTTTTCAAATTTTCAAATTTTAAAATTCGGTACCCCCCTCCCCTACGGCCGCCCGGGCAAATTTGACACCACCCCTTCCTACCTACTCGGCATACTTACATACTGCCCGAGTTTCAAGGTGAGAGACCCCCTCCTTGACCCTTTTTCAGGCAAAAGTGAAGTTAGCAATAACTTTTTTTGGAAAATCCCCCCCACCCCCTGACGGCCGCCCGGCCAAATCTGGCTATGCTATCCCCTAGAGAAACTATCTAGGAATCTAGGAAAAATAGTTTCAAAGTAAGAGACCCCCTCCTTGACCCATTTTAGCCACTTTTCCCGGAACCCTAATAATCGCGAAACACATTCCCCCCTCCCCCCGGCCCCTGACGGCCGCCCGGGGAATTTTGACGCTTGGAATCCATTCCTCTCTACACACCCAACATCCTCACCAAGTTTAAAGGTGAGAGAGCAAGTGGTTCAGGAGATATAAAATAAAAACGCCGTTCGCCCATACTAAATTCGGAGGGCATCGGGACTTTGACGTTTTTCGGCAATGGAGCCAGCCTGGGGACTGGGACTTAGAAAAAATTTCGTTCAAAACCCCCTCTTTCAACATATCGACTAAATGTGTTCAGAATGACGTGAAACGTGGAAAAAACGCGAATTTGAATTTTTCAAATTTTCAAATTTTAAAATTCGGTACCCCCTCCCCTACGGCCGCCCGGGCAAATTTGACACCACCCCTTCCTACCTACTCGGCATACTTACATACTGCCCGAGTTTCAAGGTGAGAGACCCCCTCCTTGACCCTTTTTCAGGCAAAAGTGAAGTTAGCAATAACTTTTTTTGGAAAATCCCCCCCACCCCCTGACGGCCGCCCGGCCAAATCTGGCTATGCTATCCCCTAGAGAAACTATCTAGGAATCTAGGAAAAATAGTTCCAAAGTGAGAGACCCCCTCCTTGACCCATTTTAGCCACTTTTTCCCGGAACCCTGATAATCGCGAAACACATTCCCCCCTCCCCCCGGCCCCTGACGGCCGCCCGGGGAATTTTGACGCTTGGAATCCATTCCTCTCTACACACCCAACATCCTCACCAAGTTTAAAGGTGAGAGAGCAAGTGGTTCAGGAGATATAAAATAAAAACGCCGTTCGCCCATACTAAATTCGGAGGGCATCGGGACTTTGACGTTTTTCGGCAATGGAGCCAGCCTGGGGACTGGGACTTAGAAAAAATTTCGTTCAAAACCCCCTCTTTCAACATATCGACTAAATGTGTTCAGAATGACGTGAAACGTGGAAAAAACGCGAATTTGAATTTTTCAAATTTTCAAATTTTAAAATTCGGTACCCCCTCCCCTACGGCCGCCCGGGCAAATTTGACACCACCCCTTCCTACCTACTCGGCATACTTACATACTGCCCGAGTTTCAAGGTGAGAGACCCCCTCCTTGACCCTTTTTCAGGCAAAAGTGAAGTTAGCAATAACTTTTTTTGGAAAATCCCCCCCACCCCCTGACGGCCGCCCGGCCAAATCTGGCTATGCTATCCCCTAGAGAAACTATCTAGGAATCTAGGAAAAATAGTTCCAAAGTGAGAGACCCCCTCCTTGACCCATTTTAGCCATTTTTCCCGGAACCCTGATAATCGCGAAACACATTCCCCCCTCCCCCCGGCCCCTGACGGCCGCCCGGGGAATTTTGACGCTTGGAATCCATTCCTCTCTACACACCCAACATCCTCACCAAGTTTAAAGGTGAGAGAGCAAGTGGTTCAGGAGATATAAAATAAAAACGCCGTTCGCCCATACTAAATTCGGAGGGCATCGGGACTTTGACGTTTTTCGGCAATGGAGCCAGCCTGGGGACTGGGACTTAGAAAAAATTTCGTTCAAAACCCCCTCTTTCAACATATCGACTAAATGTGTTCAGAATGACGTAAAACGTGGAAAAAACGCGAATTTGAATTTTTCAAATTTTCAAATTTTAAAATTCGGTACCCCCTCCCCTACGGCCGCCCGGGCAAATTTGACACCACCCCTTCCTACCTACTCGGCATACTTACATACTGCCCGAGTTTCAAGGTGAGAGACCCCCTCCTTGACCCTTTTTCAGGCAAAAGTGAAGTTAGCAATAACTTTTTTTGGAAAATCCCCCCCACCCCCTGACGGCCGCCCGACCAAATCTGGCTGTGCTATCCCCTAGAGAAACTATCTAGGAATCTAGGAAAAATAGTTTCAAAGTGAAGAGACCCCCTCCTTGACCCATTTTAGCCACTTTTCCCGGAACCCTAATAATCGCGAAACACATTCCCCCCTCCCCCCGGCCCCTGACGGCCGCCCGGGGAATTTTGACGCTTGGAATCCATTCCTCTCTACACACCCAACATCCTCACCAAGTTTAAAGGTGAGAGAGCAAGTGGTTCAGGAGATATAAAATAAAAACGCCGTTCGCCCATACTAAATTCGGAGGGCATCGGGACTTTGACGTTTTTCGGCAATGGAGCCAGCCTGGGGACTGGGACTTAGAAAAAATTTCGTTCAAAAACCCCCTCTTTCAACATATCGACTAAATGTGTTCAGAATGACGTGAAACGTGGAAAAAACGCGAATTTGAATTTTTCAAATTTTCAAATTTTAAAATTCGGTACCCCCTCCCCTACGGCCGCCCGGGCAAATTTGACACCACCCCTTCCTACCTACTCGGCATACTTACATACTGCCCGAGTTTCAAGGTGAGAGACCCCCTCCTTGACCCTTTTTCAGGCAAAAGTGAAGTTAGCAATAACTTTTTTTGGAAAATCCCCCCCACCCCCTGACGGCCGCCCGGCCAAATCTGGCTATGCTATCCCCTAGAGAAACTATCTAGGAATCTAGGAAAAATAGTTCCAAAGTGAGAGACCCCCTCCTTGACCCATTTTTGCCATTTTTCCCGGAACCCTGATAATCGCGAAACACATTCCCCCCTCCCCCCGGCCCCTGACGGCCGCCCGGGGAATTTTGACGCTTGGAATCCATTCCTCTCTACACACCCAACATCCTCACCAAGTTTAAAGGTGAGAGAGCAAGTGGTTCAGGAGATATAAAATAAAAACGCCGTTCGCCCATACTAAATTCGGAGGGCATCGGGACTTTGACGTTTTTCGGCAATGGAGCCAGCCTGGGGACTGGGACTTAGAAAAAATTTCGTTCAAAACCCCCTCTTTCAACATATCGACTAAATGTGTTCAGAATGACGTAAAACGTGGAAAAAACGCGAATTTGAATTTTTCAAATTTTCAAATTTTAAAATTCGGTACCCCCTCCCCTACGGCCGCCCGGGCAAATTTGACACCACCCCTTCCTACCTACTCGGCATACTTACATACTGCCCGAGTTTCAAGGTGAGAGACCCCCTCCTTGACCCTTTTTCAGGCAAAAGTGAAGTTAGCAATAACTTTTTTTGGAAAATCCCCCCCACCCCCTGACGGCCGCCCGGCCAAATCTGGCTATGCTATCCCCTAGAGAAACTATCTAGGAATCTAGGAAAAATAGTTCCAAAGTGAGAGACCCCCTCCTTGACCCATTTTTGCCATTTTTCCCGGAACCCTGATAATCGCGAAACACATTCCCCCCTCCCCCCGGCCCCTGACGGCCGCCCGGGGAATTTTGACGCTTGGAATCCATTCCTCTCTACACACCCAACATCCTCACCAAGTTTAAAGGTGAGAGAGCAAGTGGTTCAGGAGATATAAAATAAAAACGCCGTTCGCCCATACTAAATTCGGAGGGCATCGGGACTTTGACGTTTTTCGGCAATGGAGCCAGCCTGGGGACTGGGACTTAGAAAAAATTTCGTTCAAAACCCCCTCTTTCAACATATCGACTAAATGTGTTCAGAATGACGTGAAACGTGGAAAAAACGCGAATTTGAATTTTTCAAATTTTCAAATTTTAAAATTCGGTACCCCCTCCCCTACGGCCGCCCGGGCAAATTTGACACCACCCCTTCCTACCTACTCGGCATACTTACATACTGCCCGAGTTTCAAGGTGAGAGACCCCCTCCTTGACCCTTTTTCAGGCAAAAGTGAAGTTAGCAATAACTTTTTTTGGAAAATCCCCCCCACCCCCTGACGGCCGCCCGGCCAAATCTGGCTATGCTATCCCCTAGAGAAACTATCTAGGAATCTAGGAAAAATAGTTCCAAAGTGAGAGACCCCCTCCTTGACCCATTTTTAGCCATTTTTCCCGGAACCCTGATAATCGCGAAACACATTCCCCCCTCCCCCCGGCCCCTGACGGCCGCCCGGGGAATTTTGACGCTTGGAATCCATTCCTCTCTACACACCCAACATCCTCACCAAGTTTAAAGGTGAGAGAGCAAGTGGTTCAGGAGATATAAAATAAAAACGCCGTTCGCCCATACTAAATTCGGAGGGCATCGGGACTTTGACGTTTTTCGGCAATGGAGCCAGCCTGGGGACTGGGACTTAGAAAAAATTTCGTTCAAAACCCCCTCTTTCAACATATCGACTAAATGTGTTCAGAATGACGTGAAACGTGGAAAAAACGCGAATTTGAATTTTTCAAATTTTCAAATTTTAAAATTCGGTACCCCCTCCCCTACGGCCGCCCGGGCAAATTTGACACCACCCCTTCCTACCTACTCGGCATACTTACATACTGCCCGAGTTTCAAGGTGAGAGACCCCCTCCTTGACCCTTTTTCAGGCAAAAGTGAAGTTAGCAATAACTTTTTTTGGAAAATCCCCCCCACCCCCTGACGGCCGCCCGGCCAAATCTGGCTATGCTATCCCCTAGAGAAACTATCTAGGAATCTAGGAAAAATAGTTCCAAAGTGAGAGACCCCCTCCTTGACCCATTTTAGCCACTTTTTCCCGGAACCCTGATAATCGCGAAACACATTCCCCCCTCCCCCCGGCCCCTGACGGCCGCCCGGGGAATTTTGACGCTTGGAATCCATTCCTCTCTACACACCCAACATCCTCACCAAGTTTAAAGGTGAGAGAGCAAGTGGTTCAGGAGATATAAAATAAAAACGCCGTTCGCCCATACTAAATTCGGAGGGCATCGGGACTTTGACGTTTTTCGGCAATGGAGCCAGCCTGGGGACTGGGACTTAGAAAAAATTTCGTTCAAAACCCCCTCTTTCAACATATCGACTAAATGTGTTCAGAATGACGTGAAACGTGGAAAAAACGCGAATTTGAATTTTTCAAATTTTCAAATTTTAAAATTCGGTACCCCCTCCCCTACGGCCGCCCGGGCAAATTTGACACCACCCCTTCCTACCTACTCGGCATACTTACATACTGCCCGAGTTTCAAGGTGAGAGACCCCCTCCTTGACCCTTTTTCAGGCAAAAGTGAAGTTAGCAATAACTTTTTTTGGAAAATCCCCCCCACCCCCTGACGGCCGCCCGGCCAAATCTGGCTATGCTATCCCCTAGAGAAACTATCTAGGAATCTAGGAAAAATAGTTCCAAAGTGAGAGACCCCCTCCTTGACCCATTTTTAGCCATTTTTCCCGGAACCCTGATAATCGCGAAACACATTCCCCCCTCCCCCCGGCCCCTGACGGCCGCCCGGGGAATTTTGACGCTTGGAATCCATTCCTCTCTACACACCCAACATCCTCACCAAGTTTAAAGGTGAGAGAGCAAGTGGTTCAGGAGATATAAAATAAAAACGCCGTTCGCCCATACTAAATTCGGAGGGCATCGGGACTTTGACGTTTTTCGGCAATGGAGCCAGCCTGGGGACTGGGACTTAGAAAAAATTTCGTTCAAAACCCCCTCTTTCAACATATCGACTAAATGTGTTCAGAATGACGTGAAACGTGGAAAAAACGCGAATTTGAATTTTTCAAATTTTCAAATTTTAAAATTCGGTACCCCCTCCCCTACGGCCGCCCGGGCAAATTTGACACCACCCCTTCCTACCTACTCGGCATACTTACATACTGCCCGAGTTTCAAGGTGAGAGACCCCCTCCTTGACCCTTTTTCAGGCAAAAGTGAAGTTAGCAATAACTTTTTTTGGAAAATCCCCCCCACCCCCTGACGGCCGCCCGGCCAAATCTGGCTATGCTATCCCCTAGAGAAACTATCTAGGAATCTAGGAAAAATAGTTCCAAAGTGAGAGACCCCCTCCTTGACCCATTTTTAGCCACTTTTTCCCGGAACCCTGATAATCGCGAAACACATTCCCCCCTCCCCCCGGCCCCTGACGGCCGCCCGGGGAATTTTGACGCTTGGAATCCATTCCTCTCTACACACCCAACATCCTCACCAAGTTTAAAGGTGAGAGAGCAAGTGGTTCAGGAGATATAAAATAAAAACGCCGTTCGCCCATACTAAATTCGGAGGGCATCGGGACTTTGACGTTTTTCGGCAATGGAGCCAGCCTGGGGACTGGGACTTAGAAAAAATTTCGTTCAAAACCCCCTCTTTCAACATATCGACTAAATGTGTTCAGAATGACGTAAAACGTGGAAAAAACGCGAATTTGAATTTTTCAAATTTTCAAATTTTAAAATTCGGTACCCCCTCCCCTACGGCCGCCCGGGCAAATTTGACACCACCCCTTCCTACCTACTCGGCATACTTACATACTGCCCGAGTTTCAAGGTGAGAGACCCCCTCCTTGACCCTTTTTCAGGCAAAAGTGAAGTTAGCAATAACTTTTTTGGAAAATCCCCCCCACCCCCTGACGGCCGCCCGACCAAATCTGGCTGTGCTATCCCCCTAGAGAAACTATCCACGAATCTAGGAAAAATAGTTCTAAAGTAAGAGACCCCCTCCTTGACCCATTTTAGCCACTTTTCCCGGAACCCTAATAATCGCGAAACACATTCCCCCCTCCCCCCGGCCCCTGACGGCCGCCCGGGGAATTTTGACGCTTGGAATCCATTCCTCTCTACACACCTAACATCCTCACCAAGTTTAAAGGTGAGAGAGCAAGTGGTTCAGGAGATATAAAATAAAAACGCCGTTCGCCCATACTAAATTCGGAGGGCATCGGGACTTTGACGTTTTTCGGCAATGGAGCCAGCCTGGGGACTGGGACTTAGAAAAAATTTCGTTCAAAACCCCCTCTTTCAACATATCGACTAAATGTGTTCAGAATGACGTGAAACGTGGAAAAAACGCGAATTTGAATTTTTCAAATTTTCAAATTTTAAAATTCGGTACCCCCTCCCCTACGGCCGCCCGGGCAAATTTGACACCACCCCTTCCTACCTACTCGGCATACTTACATACTGCCCGAGTTTCAAGGTGAGAGACCCCCTCCTTGACCCTTTTTCAGGCAAAAGTGAAGTTAGCAATAACTTTTTTTGGAAAATCCCCCCCACCCCCTGACGGCCGCCCGGCCAAATCTGGCTATGCTATCCCCTAGAGAAACTATCTAGGAATCTAGGAAAAATAGTTCCAAAGTGAGAGACCCCCTCCTTGACCCATTTTTGCCATTTTTCCCGGAACCCTGATAATCGCGAAACACATTGCCCCCTCCCCCCGGCCCCTGACGGCCGCCCGGGGAATTTTGACGCTTGGAATCCATTCCTCTCTACACACCCAACATCCTCACCAAGTTTGAAGGTGAGAGAGCAAGTGGTTCAGGAGATATAAAATAAAAACGCCGTTCGCCCATACTAAATTCGGAGGGCATCGGGACTTTGACGTTTTTCGGCAATGGAGCCAGCCTGGGGACTGGGACTTAGAAAAAATTTCGTTCAAAACCCCCTCTTTCAACATATCGACTAAATGTGTTCAGAATGACGTGAAACGTGGAAAAAACGCGAATTTGAATTTTTCAAATTTTCAAATTTTAAAATTCGGTACCCCCTCCCCTACGGCCGCCCGGGCAAATTTGACACCACCCCTTCCTACCTACTCGGCATACTTACATACTGCCCGAGTTTCAAGGTGAGAGACCCCCTCCTTGACCCTTTTTCAGGCAAAAGTGAAGTTAGCAATAACTTTTTTTGGAAAATCCCCCCCACCCCCTGACGGCCGCCCGGCCAAATCTGGCTATGCTATCCCCTAGAGAAACTATCTAGGAATCTAGGAAAAATAGTTCCAAAGTGAGAGACCCCCTCCTTGACCCATTTTTGCCATTTTTCCCGGAACCCTGATAATCGCGAAACACATTCCCCCCTCCCCCCGGCCCCTGACGGCCGCCCGGGGAATTTTGACGCTTGGAATCCATTCCTCTCTACACACCCAACATCCTCACCAAGTTTAAAGGTGAGAGAGCAAGTGGTTCAGGAGATATAAAATAAAAACGCCGTTCGCCCATACTAAATTCGGAGGGCATCGGGACTTTGACGTTTTTCGGCAATGGAGCCAGCCTGGGGACTGGGACTTAGAAAAAATTTCGTTCAAAACCCCCTCTTTCAACATATCGACTAAATGTGTTCAGAATGACGTGAAACGTGGAAAAAACGCGAATTTGAATTTTTCAAATTTTCAAATTTTAAAATTCGGTACCCCCTCCCCTACGGCCGCCCGGGCAAATTTGACACCACCCCTTCCTACCTACTCGGCATACTTACATACTGCCCGAGTTTCAAGGTGAGAGACCCCCTCCTTGACCCTTTTTCAGGCAAAAGTGAAGTTAGCAATAACTTTTTTTGGAAAATCCCCCCCACCCCCTGACGGCCGCCCGGCCAAATCTGGCTATGCTATCCCCTAGAGAAACTATCTAGGAATCTAGGAAAAATAGTTCCAAAGTGAGAGACCCCCTCCTTGACCCATTTTTGCCATTTTTCCCGGAACCCTGATAATCGCGAAACACATTGCCCCCTCCCCCCGGCCCCTGACGGCCGCCCGGGGAATTTTGACGCTTGGAATCCATTCCTCTCTACACACCCAACATCCTCACCAAGTTTGAAGGTGAGAGAGCAAGTGGTTCAGGAGATATAAAATAAAAACGCCGTTCGCCCATACTAAATTCGGAGGGCATCGGGACTTTGACGTTTTTCGGCAATGGAGCCAGCCTGGGGACTGGGACTTAGAAAAAATTTCGTTCAAAACCCCCTCTTTCAACATATCGACTAAATGTGTTCAGAATGACGTGAAACGTGGAAAAAACGCGAATTTGAATTTTTCAAATTTTCAAATTTTAAAATTCGGTACCCCCTCCCCTACGGCCGCCCGGGCAAATTTGACACCACCCCTTCCTACCTACTCGGCATACTTACATACTGCCCGAGTTTCAAGGTGAGAGACCCCCTCCTTGACCCTTTTTCAGGCAAAAGTGAAGTTAGCAATAACTTTTTTTGGAAAATCCCCCCCACCCCCTGACGGCCGCCCGGCCAAATCTGGCTATGCTATCCCCTAGAGAAACTATCTAGGAATCTAGGAAAAATAGTTCCAAAGTGAGAGACCCCCTCCTTGACCCATTTTTGCCATTTTTCCCGGAACCCTGATAATCGCGAAACACATTCCCCCCTCCCCCCGGCCCCTGACGGCCGCCCGGGGAATTTTGACGCTTGGAATCCATTCCTCTCTACACACCCAACATCCTCACCAAGTTTAAAGGTGAGAGAGCAAGTGGTTCAGGAGATATAAAATAAAAACGCCGTTCGCCCATACTAAATTCGGAGGGCATCAGGACTTAGACGTTTTTCTGCGATGCAGCCAGCCTCGGGACTGGGACTTAGAAAAAATTTCGTTCAAAACCCCCTCTTTCAACATATCGACTAAATGTGTTCAGAATGACGTAAAACGTGGAAAAAACGCGAATTTGAATTTTTCAAATTTTCAAATTTTAAAATTCGGTACCCCCTCCCCTACGGCCGCCCGGGCAAATTTGACACCACCCCTTCCTACCTACTCGGCATACTTACATACTGCCCGAGTTTCAAGGTGAGAGACCCCCTCCTTGACCCTTTTTCAGGCAAAAGTGAAGTTAGCAATAACTTTTTTTGGAAAATCCCCCCCACCCCCTGACGGCCGCCCGGCCAAATCTGGCTATGCTATCCCCTAGAGAAACTATCTAGGAATCTAGGAAAAATAGTTTCAAAGTAAGAGACCCCCTCCTTGACCCATTTTAGCCACTTTTCCCGGAACCCTAATAATCGCGAAACACATTCCCCCCTCCCCCCGGCCCCTGACGGCCGCCCGGGGAATTTTGACACTTGGAATCCATTCCTCTCTACACAACTAACACCCACACCAAGTTTAAAGGTGAGAGAGCAAGTGGTTCAGGAGATATAAAATAAAAACGCCGTTCGCCCATACTAAACTCGGAGGGCGGCGGGACTTAGAAGTTTTCGGGAAAAAATCATTCTCGAATTTTCTGTCTTTGCAATTCAATTTTAGGTCGGGAATGATTCATATTGTTGTCAACAAGAATGTTTTTCATGAAAGCAATCCACTCGAAATGAAAAAAAAAGTTATTGCCAGAATCTATTGCTAGGTTCCCCATCGATTTTTTCTATTGCTAGAATCTATTGCTAACTTCACCCCGGTACACGCTTGGAGGTCCGAGGTAAAATCAAACACCCTTCAGGTTTCAAAGCATCATTTATTATTATTTTTATCAACCCAGGAGTCAACACCTTCGAAGAGCTACCATACTTCACAGGTAATTACCCTATATTATCCTAAAATTAACGTAGATTTAAGTTGTTTCGGTCTTTTCGACTCCCCTCATTTCACAGTCAAACGCAGGGTAGATTCCCTTCAGGAATCTACTTAGTTGCTGCTTGGGCTAGGTAACTAACTTCATTTCTCACTTTACCTGGACAAGCGGGCTTACAAATTGGTGGCAGCAAGTGGGATTGATCGCGAGTTAGCCTTGCGACGAACTCACACAAATAAAATATTATTCGTGAGCCACGTGTTTACTGAGAAATTAAATTCAACCGAACAACAATTAAATTTCCAAAAGCTGATCGGGTGAACTAATAGGTAGGATGTGCATCCGACTATTGTAAATCTGGGAAAAGCTTCGAGAAATTTCTATATTTTTGTTTATATTTCATTTTATTGCATTTTTGACGAAACGTGGGCATTTTTCCCGTTTCATATATTTTCTTGTTTAAATCCAAATGTTTACACACAAAGACATGACGAAAACACCGACTAACGTCTTTTCACCAAGGACACGCAAACACGATCATACAATTCCGATCGATGACGTGGATGTCAGCGACACTGATGTCGAGGCACCACAGGCAAAACCTACAGTGGGACTAGAAGTCGTGGAAACTATGACCCAGACAATGAGAGAAATGAATCTTCTCTTACAAAGATTCACGACCACCTCTCACACAAACGAACAAAATGACTTACCGCGAGCTGTTATGGCAGAAATCGAGCCTTGGGACCCAGATGTGGTAGGCGCGTTAAGTGTCGTTTCATTTTTCGCGAATTTCGACCTTATCACAGCAAATCTGACGGAACAGCAGAAATATCGGCTGTTGAGGACCAAGACACGAGGCACGGCCAAGCAGTACTTGATCGATCGCGATGACACGCTAGACGCTGATAACGTCTATACCGTTGTGAAAGCAGACATGATGACCTGGTTTCAAAGAGAAAATCCACAACAAGCCGCAGCTCAACTATGGACAATCAAACGTAATCCGTCCGAAACCTTGAGGCAGTTTGCCGACAGAGCGCGCGGTCTGGCACGTTGTGCGGTACGAGAGGAAGGAGACCGTCTCAGAAGACACGAGAGGAGCGCATGGGTGGAAAGAAAAACGCTCGACGCATTCGTTCGAGGAGTCGGAAAGAACATCAGCGTTCATCTCATAGCGAACCGACCAATTAACATCAACGAAGCACTCCAGAGAGCTGAGGACCTGGAGGAGACACTTGGAGACACGGTGGAAGTGGAAGAAAGATGGGACTTAGCCGCGATTAATAATGGAAATCGCTGTTACAACTGTGGCAGTTTTGAGCATTTTGCGGCGCGGTGTCCCCGAAAGGACAAACCACCAAGGAAGTACGAGAAATACGCAGAAGAGGGACAACGAAACTACCTTCCCGAGGAACGTAGGAGGGAGGAGAAACCAACTCCTCGTTTCCCTTGCATGTTCTGCGCGGACAGAACCCATTTCCCGGTGGATTGCCCAATGAGTCCACAGAAGACAATCTACTGTAATTTTTGCGGAGAGAGAGAACATCTCGAGGTGGACTGCTTCTGTAAGAAAAAACTCTTACCTGTGTCACAACCAACCCAGGAACCGACGCACGTAATGGAGGTCGCGCGGTACAAACAACCACCTGTAGAACCACACATCCCTGCTGTCGAGGCACCCTTGTCAAGAACGATGCGCATCACTGTTAAATTAGGGATGGAAGAGCGCGAAATGGTAGTAGACACCGGAGCAGCCCTTTCAGTTTTGGCTCGACCAGTATCCGGAATACCATTACACCCGACTGATGCCGTAGCATGGGGAGCAGATGGATCGGCTTTGTGCTTCGCAGGTCAACAGAATATCCGAGCACAAATTGACGGACATACTTTCGACCACACGTTCCTTGTTTTCGCCAGAAGAAGTGCTACGCTAGATCTTCTAGGGCTGGATGTCCTACGTAAAATACCGATAACTCTCATGACAGGACCAACCATGGGATTCCAACTTCCGAAAGGTGACAGGACACACGCGAACTCTTCGGAGGCGCGGAAACGACATCACCATGGAGGCATGGTGTTGAGGGCCCAGGGGAGGGAGTTGAGCGAGCCTGATGACAATGACCATGAATATGGCACAGGTCCCCTCCTCCCTAGCACCCCTGTGTTATCAACAGCCAGCTTCCCAGCACGTATGTTGGTAAGGAGTATCGAGGACACGCCCAGAAACGTTGTGCCAAAAACACAAGAAGAGGAACACCACGAGGTGAGAGACACGCCCCTTCCAGAACGCCCCCTACTACACCTAAAGGAACATCAAATGGAGCGACGGGACACGCCTACGGACGAACTGAGCGCCCCGCCCATTTTGACGAGCGCCGAAGCACTCGAAAACACAGGCACAGAGCGGCGGGAGGACACGCCCCCCAACGCAGAGTGGGCTCCGCCCCGACCGCAAGTAGGAGACCCAGGAGGAGACTACGTCACCTCAAGAAAGGACCATGACAACAATACTCAATGGTGTTGGACCCTTGAAGAATGGACAAAAGCGTTTACCATTGAACCCAATACGGACGACGAATCCGATTCGGAAGGACACGGGTGGAACGTGCCTCGGAGGAGCATGAACGAACCACCGCGGATGCATGAAAATGCAGGATCAGACTTGCCGATGGAGACACACCAAGACACGAGGTCCACTAGAAGCGGAACATTGTATGGGACCCCAGGTAGTACTCCGTGTACGTCGTCGAGTGGCACATCATTTAATACGCCAAACGAAACTTCGGACGACAGTGACGAGGAGGACATGGTGAGGTCAGGCAGTCCTTCCCGAGGAAGTACTTCAGTAACCATCGCACCCGAGGAAACCCGAATCCAAATCGAACCACCCAGACTAGCCGCTGTTCACCAGCGCGAACCCACATTGTCAAAAGTTCGTAAAAACAGGTACCATCGAGAGAAGAAAGCCACTCAAAAATTGCTGCATAAATTTCATACGCAAATTATGCAAATGGAAAAGTTCCTGAGTGACATTGCACGTCCGTCGTCGGAGCCGTTGAAGATCTCACCGTCGACGTCGAAGCTCGTAGAAGAACCTGAAACACAACAACACAAAATTAGTACGAATAACACGCCAAAGGGAACACGAGACACGTCGTGTCCTCCGTGTTTCGAGGACACGGGAACACGACTGCAGGAAGGAACGAGTCCTGAACACCAAGATACTCCGTTGATCGAAGCGGATAAGAGTAACATCCCAAAAAAGAGTCAAGAGAAGGAGGTCAGAGGTGAACCATTCCGTCGGCTGACTATTGAATCTTCGGAATTGGAGTCACCGGACAGCATCTTGTCGCGGCTGCGCAAGAGACCCACGACCCGTCTTCCTCGAAGCTCCGTGAAAAAGCGCGCGTCGTGCCCAGCACCTAGGGGATTAACCTTGGGAAAAGACTGACACACGAGACACGCGAGACACACGGTGACACGGGACACGCCTCAGACACACTGAGGATTGGCCTGTGTCATCCGACAGAGACAATTCCGACCCTTCAGGTCAACAAATTTCAGTAGGACTCATCAAGTCACAAAATTTCAATTGAACCCCTCAGGTTACAATTTTAAATTTAACTATTAATTCGACTTGACATACATTGGTTGGTCAAGCCGAATTGGAGTTTCTAGTTACCTGCCTGATTGTAAATGGCCCACAAAAATGAAGCAAATAGGTAAATTGAATGAAGTAAATGATTCTCGAGCAGTTCCCAGTCAGGATGACACATAGGGTGTTTATGTTTGTTGTAGGATGTCAGGGCGACAGAAGGAGTGGAAGGATGGTCCATTGGTCCCGGATCCCTTGAGTCGACAGGTGCGGGAGAGAGCGGAGAGAACCGCGGAACAACTTCGGTCCCTGCCGGATGGACAGGTCAACACGGCCTTGCCTGCGGGAAACCCGTTGGAAAGATTGGAGGAGGTGGCCAGTCTGCTAAGGTACGCCACATGCTCGGAGTTGACGGCGGTCCGGTTGGCGAGTGGCCAGGCCGCACTAAAGGGAATCCTCGAGTTGGCCCAGTGGATCCCGATTTACCAACGAATCGCTGAGGAGCGCGACGCCCTTCTGGAACGCCAGTCCGACTGGCACGACGAGCGAGAGGCCTTGGACGGCGATAGGCAAGCTGCCTGGGATGCGCTGAACGACATCACGGCACAGGGGCCGTCGGAGTCACCCGCGGCGCAGACCACGAACCCTGTGCCTACGGAGCAGCCTGCTGTGGAGCCACCCGCGGCGAGGACCACCGACGCAGTTGCTCCGGAGTTGATGTCGTCCCCCCTCGGACCGGCCTTTTCACCACTCACCCCGTCCGGTGATCGACCGGCCACTCCAGGAGCTGTGTTCCCGAGTCCGGCTGGGCCATCGAAGACCACGCGGCCCCGATCCGCCACACCGCCGTCCCGCTCCGAGTCACCAAAGTCGAACGGCGAGGAAGATGCTGAGTGGTTCCCGGAACCGTGCCCGGAGCCTCGGAGGTTGCTGAGAGACACAAGTCCCATCGCCACCCGACACAGTCTGATGGTCCGCCTCACCCGAAAAATCAAGAAGCGGACGTTGGCATGTCTGGTATGCGGGAAGGTGACGGCACGCCTTTTCACCTTCCGCTGCCAGGCATGCAAGGAATTCTGGCAAAGGTTAAAGACGCTCCACCGCCAGGGCAAAGATCTGCCCACCTGCGACACAGACCACCAGCTGAAGAGGGACCCTGCCAACTGTCGCGGCTGCAGGCGCCACGCCTACGAGCTGGCCTTCAGGAAGGCGCATCCCTCAGACCCACTGCCAGTGCCCAGTGTCATCTTTGATGACCCTGGCTCCCGGGGGGGCGAGGGATGTGAGCCCCGCTCACGAATGACACCAGAGTGACGGGGCTGGGGCAAGCCAATAACCCCCCTTCCTGAACCCCAAGATGCCGCCCCCGCAGAGCCACCTGCGGCGAAGGACTGTGGAGGGGTAATCCGGGCCAGCTCTACGGGGGCGTGGTCCGCCCCCCCACGATGAGGACGCCGAACACCATCTGAGGCGTCCGAGCCCTGAGTCAACCACGAAACCAAAGAAAGACACCAGCTGCTTGTGTCCACAGCAGCAGCAAGGGGCTTCGAACAGAGCCGGATGGCAGCCTGAGGGCTGCAGGAGGCCGTGGATCACGTGACTGAGAGGAGGGGGAAACGTTCTAGACCGGGCAGGCCACGTCGGCCATCACACCGTCCTGAGAGCTCGAACAAGTAGGTCCCGGCCGAACGTTCTTCCCCCAAAAGCGCGACGACTAAGCTCCGGCTGAAAGTCACCCCATCTCTTGTCTTTAAACAGTCAGTGGTAGTAAATTCCCTGGACTCTTCGAGACATCATCCCTTCAAATCATCAGCATCAAGACCGTCGAGGTTACCTTCGGGCCCAACACGTGAGTGCACAGACAAATTTAACCTAATATATTTTGGCCAAAATAATTAGGCAGGTGATAAAGAGAACAGTGTAGAAATTAGTAATTCGATTGAAATTTGGTACAGTAAAGCTTTGTAAAACGGAAAACGAGAAAGGATTCAGATTGTAAAATTGATAAGACACGAAACACGGTAGAGACACGGCTTGGAAACTGTAAAGAGAAAGGACACTGAAGGTATTGCTTGTAAGAAAGATAATTGTTTAAACCATTTCATTTTATTGTAAAATTGTCCATTTAATTGCTTGTAATCTCAGAAACTGCGCCCTTCAGGCCTGTATAACTTTGTAGAGTCAACCCACAACATTTCATCTTGTATAATAAATTTATTACCTGGTATTTTACTCCAATTCTGTGGTTATCTTTGAGTTCACCCTGCATCAGATCAGTATCAGCAACTAGGGGTAAAATAACTAAGACAAATTTCGTCATTTCTTTATTGCGTTACAGACCCATCAGGTCGTGTCCTTAGGACACAATTTCAGAGAAGAACACAACCTCGTGGTCAACTGGGTTTCTTGTGTCTCAGTTCGAAGACACAAGGGACACAGAGGACACGCAGGACACGCCCTTCTGGCACGGGACACGCTTGGAGGTCCGAGGTAAAATCAAACACCCTTCAGGTTTCAAAGCATCATTTATTATTATTTTTATCAACCCAGGAGTCAACACCTTCGAAGAGCTACCATACTTCACAGGTAATTACCCTATATTATCCTAAAATTAACGTAGATTTAAGTTGTTTCGGTCTTTTCGACTCCCCTCATTTCACAGTCAAACGCAGGGTAGATTCCCTTCAGGAATCTACTTAGTTGCTGCTTGGGCTAGGTAACTAACTTCATTTCTCACTTTACCTGGACAAGCGGGCTTACACCAAGTACCTTTCAGTACCCTCATAGGGGACCATCTACACGCTAATCTGGACAATCCTAGAAAATGTCATCAAATTCGGATGAAAAATGTAAGTGTTATAGCTGTCACAAGGATTTTACGTTTGCGCATGCGCAGAGGATACTGTAAATTTCAAGGCCTTGATTTTCATTGGGGCCCATGTACAACCTAATCCGCGTAATCCCTGAAAATTTCATCGAAATCGGGTAGAAAATGTGAAAGTTATGGCCGTTACAAGGAAATTCACGTTTGCGCATGCGCAGTCGCTTCAATCAGTCCGAGAATGATGATTTTCATAGGGGACCGTCTACACACCAACCCGCACAATCCCTGAAAATTTCATAGAAATCGGACAATAACTTCGTATAGTTATGCGCGTTACAAGGAATTCACGACAGACACACAGACAGACACAGACAGACAGACACACAGACACGGAACCAAAATTGTTCAAAAAGGTCTAAAACGCAAAACGCGAGTGGAAATTTTGATTTTGGAGAACGTTTTTTTTCCATCCTTGAAAAGTGAAAACAAAGCTTCCGCTACCTTGGTAGACTCGGAAGCAATATCGTAGCATGTCCTTTAGATTTCAGGGGAGTAAGTGCGAGAAAAAAACACCAAAATTTATTTACCTGTTAAGTTTGAGACTAGTCTATCATATTAATGTTTATATGCAGCGATTCGTCCAAACCATTGCACAATTTGATCAGTTCGTTTATGTTGATCACATCAAAAATAGGATTCCCCGATTTCATTTTCAACTAAATTAAATGATTAAATAAGATTATTAGATATTAGATTATATTAAGATTATACTAATTAGATTATTAGATACTCGATTATAAAAAGATTATATTAATTAGATTATTTTTTTCAAATGAATTATAATAATTATAATAGTTAATAATTATTATTAACTTCTTGTTAACATTATTAGTTATTTTTCAATTAGATTCTATAACTTTTTTGTTGTTTCACTCTGATTAGGAGCGAGGCGCCAACCATTGGGGAGCTAGGCACCCTGCATCACACATTTTTCTTGATGGAGTGTTGTGGAGTCTCTTGTAGGCGAGAATTTTTCGAACTTCAAACTAACTACGTAGGTAGGTAAGGATATTTTTCTGATGTATACCTTCACAACCTTGTTGAATTTTGAACCCTTCAAAGATCTATGGGTACGATTGATATGCGACACTGTAAACACTGCATGGTAAATAAGAAGTTTTTTTATTTTTATATAGAACCAGTTGAGTAAGTTCAAAATTATCGTTTTAGGAGCGTTTTGCAAATTTGAAATGGCGAAGCTTCTGGTACTTCCGTCTCAAAAAAGCGCATCGTCTGCAACTATCGACTGTACAAAGACGGGTTCGACCCTAAATTCGGCACCCTTCGAGATTTTTATCCTCTCGAATTCTCATTTGGAGCTCATCTTCAGCTATCTCAGTTTCCACGAGTTGATGGGAGTCAGGTATTTTTTAGCAAATCAGCTATCGGAAATTTTTAGGACGTCCCACAGTAAGACTTATGCGTAAGTCCTTATGCGATTGATCTGAGGTAAAGTTGGACAACACTCAACTGAAAAAAAAGTTAAATCAAATAACCACACATTAATTGGTTTTAGACCTGTAAGTCGGGGGCAGAGGGAACCTCCGACCAGACCTCTTTCTCCGAGCCCCTTGACGAGGAGGAGGAGCAAGGAACATCGGGGCAGCTCGGCTAACTTCGGCTAGCCTCGGCTTCCCCCATCCACAGCCGCCTATTAACTTACCAACACCGCTCCCCTCCAGTCAGTCGTCTACTTGCACTTGACTCGAGAGGTTGCTCACCAGGCCGTCGTTTTTTTGCCACAGTGGTGTAGCGTTTGTAGCAGTTTGACTCAGTTTCGTCGTACCTAAAGTCACGATAGGTACGCCGCCCTTACCTTCCTTCTTCGCCTGCAACTCCCTTCGGGCTTGCGGATCTTCTCCTTGGACTTGCCTACTACAGTGGACCAGGCGCCTCACATCGGTACTCGAAGTGCCGCCCCGAGACGACCCCTAGACCTCAAAGCAGTACGGTAAACTCCATACCCATATATTTCCAATTGCTATGTTTCATGCCAGGCAATATCGTCGTATTTCAGTGTGATACACATATCTAAAGTAACGTCTAGTACGCATTGTCAATCGCATATTATATTCAAGCGACGTTGTATCATTCGCAATAACTTCAGTAATAATTAGGTACTTTCAGTACGACTCGCATATATTACTTTGAATTAGGTACATTCGGTACAGCAACGTATAACTTTTCTTTATGCATCATCTTGTCTTTGGTACATTCAGTACGCATCATTTATAACGCAATTTCACATATTACTTCACATCAGGTACGTTCAGTACACGTAACATAAATACTTTTCTTTCATTGGTACAAACGGTACACTTATTTTTGTACAACGTATATTTGCAATTACCTTTAGCACACCTATTGTGCACGATTCCTTGTCAAGCACTCATTTCGGTACTAACGTATTTTCATTCTTTTATTTGCAAACTTAGTCATTTTCGACGTGATATTATCTTAAGAGGTACGCGTATCGTACCAGTATTTTTGCAATTCCTTATATTGAAATACCTATACCAAATCTGGTCATATATTAGGTGAAGTACGAATAACGCATTTATTTTGATATATCTTTATTTTCGCCAAATACAATTATTATCAGTAACTTGTACATTGAGTTGTCTACAGTTCTTGCCCCCAATCACCCAGGTTGTCTCAGGTGCTAGGAATATCGGAGATACTCCTAGTACCATTTTGTTAGTTCTTTAGGTTTTCATTACGCTACCATTGGCTCCTTCTGAGCATTCTGACTTATTCAGGGCAACACCCTAATAACTCCGAGAACCTAAAGTCAAAAAACTTACAAAATTGGTGGCAGCGGTTAGGATTCTTGTGTAGGTACGCCACACAGAACCCAGAAAAGAGACACTTGGTGGTTGGTAGCGAAAACGGTACACGCTCAACAAAGGTTTTAGAAGAGTGTGTACAAACGGTACGCATTCCACACGAATTTTTGACAAGGATTGTACAGTCGGAGTCGCTGGGTTCATCAACCTACCGACGCAGGTACAAAACAAGAGCTTAGGTCGGTACGGATTTTCTTAACCCCAGACACAATGGCGACCTCAGGATCGGTAAGGGACCCGACCACCGAAATGTTTTCGCAGTTAGGGACACTTCTCAAAACCTTCAACGACCTGCACGTGGAAAAGGACCAGCGGGGGGGGAATAATCTCGACATTCCGAGGTCAATGTTCTTGGAGTTGGACCCCTGGGACCCCGATGAAGTTGGAGCGATATCGGTATCTTCCTATTTCCGATTGTTTGAGGATGTCACGGGTACCCTTGACCAACAAAAACAGGTACGATTGTTACGCTCAAAGGTGAGAGGTACAGCTAAGCAGTTTATGATAGACAATATGGGTTCATATGAAGGAGAGAACCCATACCTTCACATGAAGCAGGCTATGGTACAGTGGTACGAACGGGACAACCCCGGAAAAGCAGCAGCTTCATTATGGACTTTGAAAAAACAGCCGAACGAGACGTTGCGACAATTCGCTGAAAAGGTTCGACAACTGGCACAAGTAGCGGTACAAGAAGAGGGTGCTGAACTGAACGCGGCTCAAAAGGTACAATGGGTACGACGGAAGGTACTAAAGGCTTTCGTTAGAGGAGTCGGAAAAGAACTAGGCTCCCACCTATTAAGTACCGAACCAACAACCATCGAAGCGGCCCTGAAACGCGCGGAAGAATTAGAAGAGACGCTGGGAGAACGAGATGAGGTGGAAGTACGCTGGGACTTGTCTGCGGTGCAACAAGGAGAACGAAAGTGCTACGCCTGCGGCGCCTTTGGACACTTCGCGGCTCGATGTACATCACGCGGTACCAATGGTACGAACGTCGCAGTGCCAGCACCAAAAGTTACTAACCGCCCAAACCCCAGGTACCCGTGCATGTTTTGTGCGGATATGCTACACTTCCCCGTTGATTGTCCTAGTAACCCTCAAAAGACTATTTTCTGTGACTATTGTGGGGTACGCGAGCACCTTGAGAAAGACTGCCATAAGAAGAAGTTACTCACACCCGTTTCACATCCTCAGGGTACGAATATGAAGTTTGCCCCTTCGGAGCAACAGTTGGTACCAGCCTCTCGTGAAGTGGGGCATATTACCATCATCGAGAAGCCCATGAATCGAACGCTACGCATCAACGCTACGCTGAACAACGAGTCTCGCTCGTTGATTTTGGATACGGGCGCCGCCGTGTCGGTACTGACAACTCCGGTACGCGGTACTCCAATTTTTCCAACCGACGCTACAGCGTGGGGCGCGGACGGGTACCCTTTGAAATTCCGGGGCGAGCAGACGGTACAAGTGAACCTGAGGGGGGTTACGTTCGACCACACGTTTTTGATATTCGAGCGGGAAGGAGCCGGCTTGGACCTGTTGGGAATGGACATCATGAAAAAGGTACCCATGGTAATACGAGCGGATCGACACGAGGTGACTCTTCTGATGAAGAACGAACGGGACACAGTGCCGGTGGCGGGAGTACGAACAACAACCCTGACACCCAACCAGCCTGGCGTTGAAGTAATCACCACCGAAGGTACAGAGGTACTCAACACCAGCGGTACGGAGGTACTCAACACCGAAGGTACAGAGGTACTCAACACCAGAGGTACGGAGGTACTCAACACCAGAGGTACAGAGGTACTCAACACCAGTGGTACGGAGGTACTCGATGCAAGTGGTACGGAGGTACTCACCCCCTATGGTACTGAGGTACGCAACACCAAAGGTACAAAGGTACTAGATACGAGTGGTACAGAGGTACTCGACACAAGTGGTACGGAGGTACCTGAAATGAACAGTATAGCGGTACCCCACCTATGTGATACGAAGGTCTGTACGATGGTACCCACAGTCTCTCCCAGTTCACCAACAACAGCGGAACCCTCAACGATCAAAGATCAGGACCCAGCCGATGAAGATGATCGAGAGCTTACGCCGGCAGAGAGATGGACCGCAACTGAACAAGAGATAGTTGAACAATTGAGACAAAAATGCACAAATGCGCCCAAAGAAGCCGTAGATCGACTACAACACATCTTGGTGGAATATAGTCAAGTGTTCCAGAAACCAAGCGGCGAAGGATGCAAATTGGACGTTGCACATCGGATCGAAACGGGCGATAAATTACCCGTAAACGTACGACCCTACCCTATACCCCATGCGTTGAAAAATGGAATCGAGGAACAGTTTATGAGCATGCTAGCTGACGAAGTAATTCGACCCTCGAGTAGCCTGTGGAACGCACCGGTGGTGTTAGTCAAAAGAAAGACCCCAGTTGGCGACCCGAAAAAGTGGAGGTTTTGCACCGACTATGGAGAAATCAACCATGTGACGGGACGGGACGCATACCCCTTATCAAAACTGCAAAGTGCGGACAGTCAAAGACCTCGAATACATGCCAATAGTTTGGACGCTGGAGGATAAAAAAAAAAAAAAAAAAAAAAAAAAAAAAAAAAAAAAAATTATTATTAAACTATTGATATATGTTATGACTATGTACTTACCTGTAAGAGATGAATTTATAGGAACTACGTCGAAACAATGTAACTAATCTAACTTAACTTAACTTAACTATTGATAGGACATATGTGTACTCACCTGAAATATTGCGGAACTGGAGATGTTGTGTAGCTTTTGGTAGTATTGTGTCATGGATTTACTAATGGCAATGCTGTTGCTAAATGAGGATACTTACTGTTACAGAAGAAGTGGTCACCATACAATCATGGCCATGGAACCGGAGCGCATCAATGAAATAGATGGGCCGCCAGCTGCAGAACACGCAACTGTGAAGCGGATCAGAGAGATCTATCACAAACGATCCAAAGAACTCTTCGAAGACCAGGAGTGCCATGTGAACACCAATCAGGCACAGGAACAAGAGGCACTTCGGACGATCGAGGCAGCCGCCTTCATGGTGGAAGCGGCGTCACAGACTCGCAATGGCTATGCGATACACGGGGCTCTCCAAGGTAGCCAAGCACACCTTGACCATGTAGCAGCCTTATTGCCAGCTTGGAGACATCTACGCAACGCTTATAGGAGCCTGGAGCAGCAGTTGGAGTTGGAGAGGTCGGCACGTCGAACAGCCCATGACGAGATTGACAAACTGACCAAGGATAAGAAGCAGCTGCAGAAACAACTCGATGCTCTCAGACCCTACGTAAAATTGGCGCGACTGGAGGACAGCGACGAGGAACCAGCGAGGACAGTTGTAGCCACCCGGAAAAAGCCACATCAGGCCATCATAAGTGACGAGGAAGACTCTGACGATGATGTTGCCCAGCAACATGAACATGATGCTCCAGAAGGAAGTCTGACACCATTGACGTCCTCCCTCACACCAGAAGTTATCTTGACGGAAGAGCCAGCAGTTTCGCCACTCACCATCAAACTGGTATCATGCCCGGTGTGTGAGGCAAGGGTCAAACGACTTACAGCATTCAGATGTCTTTCCTGCAAACAATTCTGGACCAGACTGATAAAAAAGTACCGGGAAGGTACGCTGCATACCGCCTGCGCTGAACCACATCCTGTACCTGTCCTGGGATGCATCCACTGCCGTCGACGCAAATACGAGGCCGTGATGCAGCAGCTACGACCAAACAAACCAATCGGCATACCCCGTACCTCGGATGAAGATTTGACCGCCGAGGACGGCGGCTTCCAGGGGAGGGAAGAGTGTAAGTCGGGGGCAGAGGGAACCTCCGACCAGACCTCTTTCTCCGAGCCCCTTGACGAGGAGGAGGAGCAAGGAACATCGGGGCAGCTCGGCTAACTTCGGCTAGCCTCGGCTTCCCCCATCCACAGCCGCCTATTAACTTACCAACACCGCTCCCCTCCAGTCAGTCGTCTACTTGCACTTGACTCGAGAGGTTGCTCACCAGGCCGTCGTTTTTTTGCCACAGTGGTGTAGCGTTTGTAGCAGTTTGACTCAGTTTCGTCGTACCTAAAGTCACGATAGGTACGCCGCCCTTACCTTCCTTCTTCGCCTGCAACTCCCTTCGGGCTTGCGGATCTTCTCCTTGGACTTGCCTACTACAGTGGACCAGGCGCCTCACATCGGTACTCGAAGTGCCGCCCCGAGACGACCCCTAGACCTCAAAGCAGTACGGTAAACTCCATACCCATATATTTCCAATTGCTATGTTTCATGCCAGGCAATATCGTCGTATTTCAGTGTGATACACATATCTAAAGTAACGTCTAGTACGCATTGTCAATCGCATATTATATTCAAGCGACGTTGTATCATTCGCAATAACTTCAGTAATAATTAGGTACTTTCAGTACGACTCGCATATATTACTTTGAATTAGGTACATTCGGTACAGCAACGTATAACTTTTCTTTATGCATCATCTTGTCTTTGGTACATTCAGTACGCATCATTTATAACGCAATTTCACATATTACTTCACATCAGGTACGTTCAGTACACGTAACATAAATACTTTTCTTTCATTGGTACAAACGGTACACTTATTTTTGTACAACGTATATTTGCAATTACCTTTAGCACACCTATTGTGCACGATTCCTTGTCAAGCACTCATTTCGGTACTAACGTATTTTCATTCTTTTATTTGCAAACTTAGTCATTTTCGACGTGATATTATCTTAAGAGGTACGCGTATCGTACCAGTATTTTTGCAATTCCTTATATTGAAATACCTATACCAAATCTGGTCATATATTAGGTGAAGTACGAATAACGCATTTATTTTGATATATCTTTATTTTCGCCAAATACAATTATTATCAGTAACTTGTACATTGAGTTGTCTACAGTTCTTGCCCCCAATCACCCAGGTTGTCTCAGGTGCTAGGAATATCGGAGATACTCCTAGTACCATTTTGTTAGTTCTTTAGGTTTTCATTACGCTACCATTGGCTCCTTCTGAGCATTCTGACTTATTCAGGGCAACACCCTAATAACTCCGAGAACCTAAAGTCAAAAAACTTACAGACCATTCTGAATCTAAATCCGCGAAAAAAAACCAAAGGTGAATGTCTGTGTGTAAGTGACAAAATCTTGTGAATTTTGCCTTTTAACCCATATTTGGCCAATGTTGCGTATACGCAACGTTATCTTTGAGGATTTCTCATCTCTTACTTCATAAATAAATTACCTTATTTTCCAATTGCAATCCATTATTTAGAAGCAGAACTAACTTCGAAAATATCCTAACAAAGCCCGTTGAGACTTCTGCCCAACTAGGAAAATTCTGAAGTTAGTCCATTTTTTATCGTTCCAAATTCAGCTATTTCAGTTCCTGTTTCAGTCCACTTGCTGCTCATCAGGATCCATAATGCCCCCATACCTTAGTCGTTCGGGATCTCCAGATTATAAGGACACTTCAATACTTGTCATATTTTACTTCAGAAGATGGGAAGATTCAAAAACGCGGTAACGTTGCATGAGCGCAACGTTGGCGGAAAGTGAGGTCAGGCCTCTTGGGCTGCAACCCGAGGTGGAAGGCAGGAGTGCTAATGTTTTGATGCACTTTCGGACAGAAACCATTTTGCTAAGCATTTGGGCCAAATCTTCAGGGGGAGGGGATGTTTTCAGGTCGGTTTCCGCAAGAGTTTTCTAGTTCTTGCTTTGTTTTCTTCCGGGCCAGAGTGATGAGTAATTCAAAGAATAAAATATCCGCGTGGACACTGGCGGGAATCCAGGAAATATTTCTAAATTACATTCCTGATGAAGAAGCGAATGAAGTTGATGCCCCCTTTTCTCCCACCTGAACGGCAAATTTTTGCAATTTGCGATATTCGCTGCTCATCTATCAATCCACGAAGAAATGGACCCTTATTTCGGACGTCGTACTGCCAAACAATTCATCCGAGGCAAGCCTGTAAGGTTTGGCTTCGAATTATGGTGTTTGTGCTCCTCACATGGGTATTTGTTCCAGTGTTTGCCATACGCTGTGAGTTGGCCTACTTCAGCATTTCGTGGACTTACATGACAATGGCATCGCTAACTATAGGATCCGAATCAAAGGGAAAAAGAGGTCTAATCGCCGTTCAAATTTTATCGGACTAAAATGCGATCGCTGTTCATTTCTTCGATTTGTATACAGTTTTGCCTTCTGCGTAACCAGTAATCAAATTTCAATATCAAGCTTTCTATTTTTCGAATCGAGTGTGAAGCGTTTAGTTCTTTCTAATAAACTTGATTGTGAAGGTGTGAAGCCATTATAGTGTGGTAGGTAGTACCTACCAATAGTTGGTAGGTAAACTGTTTCTAAGTAGTCCAGCACGTTCACCTCCAGGGCTCATGATGGGAATTTAACTGTGTCTAGATTAAAAGATTCCCAAATCTGTCTAAACTGCCTGCAATGTAAAAAACGCTGCAAATCATTGCTCAAAGGTTTATTATTTTCTGTATAGATCATCCTTCTGTATAGATCACTGGTTCTCCATCAATAGCACCTACCACCATCTGTATTCTCCCTTGACCTTCCCTCTCAAATTTCAGCTCCTGCGTTCAATAGGATTGAAAATGGCTTCGGAGCTCACTCAGCTGATCAGTGATCAGAAGAGTGAAGAAGATCTCCTCGAATGCTGGAGACGCCTGGAAGAGCACTTCCATTCAATAGGATTGAAAATGGCTTTCGAGCTCACTCAGCTGATCAGTGATGTGAGGAGTGAAGAAGATCTCCTCGAATGCTGGAGACGCCTGGAAGAGCACCTCCATTCAATAGGATTGAAAATGGCTTTGGAGCTCACTCAGCTGATCAGTGATGTGAGGAGTGAAGAAGATATCCTCGAATGCTGGAGACGCCTGGAAGAGCACTTCCATTCAATAGCATTGAAAATGGTTTCGGAGCTCACTCAGCTGATCAGTGAGCAATGATTTGCAGCGTTTTTTACCTACAAACATTGTTTTACCTACCAATTTTTTTTACCTACCACACCTACCTATTGGTAGGTACTACCTACCACACTATAATGGCTTCACACCTTCACAATCAAGTTTATTAGAAAGAACTAAACGCTTCACACTCGATTCGAAAAATAGAAAGCTTGATATGGAAATTTGATTACTGGTTACGCAGAAGGCAAAACTGTATACAAATCGAAGAAATGAACAGCGATCGCATTTTAGTCAGATAAAATTTGAACGGCGATTAGACCTCTTTTGCGATTCACACTCATGATTCTGTTTTATCGAAGGAAAACCTTCAAATACTCGTAGGGACCGAACGGTTTGTCCTACAGAGCTCCGGGTGGTCTCAAAAATTTTTTAAAATTCTGTACTATTTAAAATTGGTGAAAAAACGATACCTTTATTTCGAGAGTTTTCGAGCTAGGGCACTCTTGAAATTTTCAACCCTTAATTTTCACCCCTTAGAAGTGACCTACATCAACCAAAAGCTTCGCGGCACAACTAGACCCCAAATGGAGCCCATATACCAAATTTGAACCAAATCGGTCCAGTGTTGCTAAGAAAAGTGCCGCGTACGGCGGACGGCGGACGGCGTACGGCGTACGGCGGACGGACGGAAATTTTTTTATTCGATTTTCGGATTCTACGTACCTTGAAACGTAAAACATCAAATTTTGAGGGGGGGTTAAAATTTTTTTTTTCTTGCTCGATTCCAAAGGCTTATTATTGAAAATAATAAACCAAAACGCTTGCATACGAGTCTGCAACACATTGAAACATTTTCATGCCCCCCCCCCCCCCTCCCCTTCCGAACCATGAACTACATCGCCTCAGCTAATCAGGGAGCTCGATTTTCGACTCAGCTGATCTGGGAGCTCGATTTTCGACTCAGCTGATCTGGGAGCTCGATTTTCGACTCAGCTGATCTGGGAGCTCGATTTTCGACTCAGCTGATCTGGGAGCTCGATTTTCGACTCAGCTGATCTGGGAGCTCGATTTTCGACTCAGCTGATCTGGGAGCTCAATATTCGAGTCAGCTGATCTGGGAGCTCAATTTTCGACTCAGCTGATCTGGGAGCTCAATTTTCGACTCAGCTGATCTGGTAATATCAAACTGTAAAGTACCTACCTACCTAACAACTTCACTTCTGATGGTCATAATCATCATTGTGGCGACTTGGGACAAATATCGTTGCATCAAATTTCGTGACGATTTTTTTTTTATGTGCCATATGAAAGACATGAAAATGTCTACCTACCTACCTACCTACCTAACAACTTCACTTCTGATGGTCATAATCATCATTGTGGCGACTTGGGACAAATATCGTTGCAACAAATATCATTGCAACAAATATCGTTGCAACAAATATCGTTGCAACAAATATCGTTGCAACAAATATCGTTGCAACAAATATCGTTGCATCAAATTTCGTGACGATTTTTTTTTTATGTGCCATATGAAAGACATGAAAATGTCAAAAATGGTGGTAGCCCTTGTTCATAAATGCCGTTGACAGCTGTTTGGTAAACGCATGAAAAATCAATCGAATTGTGAACGACAAAAAAATATCGAAGATCGAATTTTGCTCAGCAGTCACCATTTAACTTATAAAATTCAAGGAAGAGGCCTCAGGAGGTGTAGATTCAGAGTCAGAGGTAGGATTTCAGCAGAGGGGCCGCGGTGCCAGCAAATTAATCGATAATTTTACAAAATCTGATGGCAAAGGCCACCTCATAATTCGGAGCAACCGAACTGTATGGAAAAGATGTCAAAACTGCAATAATCCAAAGATTTATAAGTGTGAAAAATGTGATATTCACCTTCACCCGGACTGTTTCAAACAATTTCACGTGTGATCCCACTTCCTGCCATTGTTGCGTAAACGCAACAATTGCTATTTTCTAATTGAAGTACATGTAAAATATTTTGCTGCCTTTAATATGTTCTAAACATCCAATTAAAGAGTTTTTCAGAACAAAAAATCAAATTTTTATGTTTTTTCTACCAATGGCCGAAAATGGGTTAAGCATGAATTAATGAGCGAATTTTCAAAGATATCTTTCAGTTGTACACACACACACACACATACACCTACACGTACACACACTCACACACAGACAGCTATGGTTTTTTTCGCGGATTTGGATTCAGAATGGTCTAAAACGGATTACTGTGTGGCTATTTTTTTTTCTGTTGAGTGTTGTCCAACTTCACCCCAGATCGATCGCATAAGGACGCCCAAGTCTTACTGTGGGACGTCCTAAAAATCGATGTTTTTTAACAATATTTACTCCCAGTATAGGTCCAAAACACATGAGCAAAAGTCTGCCAATGCGCGTTTTAATGTAAGTTCCATGTAAAGTTTAACTTAGCTAGTTTTTCTTCAGCTAAGAAATTATTGCTAGGTAGGTAGGTATCGTAGCTTGAAGGTAAGTGGGATTCTACGTTTAAAATCCATTCATTTCATCATTTTGTAGCGTAATTTCTTGTCATAAACCTTTCTTGGTGTCAATGAGTTTTTAGGACGTCCCACAGTAAGACTTGGGCGTCCTTATGCGATCAACACTCCACAGAAAAAAATAACTACACACTAATCCGTTTTAGACCATTCTGAACCCAAATCCGCGAAAAAAACCATAGGTGAATGTCTGTGTGCGTGTAGGTATGTGTGTGTGTGAGTGTGTGACAAAATCTTGCGTCGTCTGTCCAGGCCTTAGTTCTCAACCGATTTTCCTGGTTCTTTTTTGTTAGACGCAGAAAAACTATCGCTAAACGTCGCCGGAATTTCGAATTTTGCCTTTTAAGGGGGGGGGGGGGGGGGGGAATGGGGGGCATAATCTTGTCTATTCTGCCCAGGCATTAGTTTTCAACCGATTTTCGTGGTTCTTTTTTTTTTGTTCGACGCGGAAATCTATCTAGTTGTGCACTACGTCGCCGGAAATTTCGAATTTTGCCTAACCTACAAGTTAAAATTGTCCTCTTTGAATTTTCAGAGGTTTTAGTCTCCCACAAAGTTCCAAATAAAAAGTTTTTATCAAAAACAAATTTTAAATAAAAAATAATTTTCTTCTTTTTTCAAATTTTAATTTTTTGACATTTTGGCCCGTACGTATGAAGTATTAATTATTTAATGAATTTAGAAATTTTTTGTGAGAGGAGAAAATGAACACTCACAGAGAAAACGTGAAGATAAGGGAAACCACTGAGTCCCGCGCCCCCTTAATAACCTAATGCTTAATAACGTGCTTTTTCGGCATAATATTGTAAACTCTGCAAAGGCCTTAATTCCCAAACGATTTGCGTGATTCTTTTTCTGTTCGACTCTGAAATCTTCCTTTCTTCTTCTTCTTAGTTGTACACTATTTCAGCAGAGTATCGAAATTAGCATGAAGAGGGGGTTAGTAGGGGGGGAATTATTTTTTTGTGTCACCATGGAACAAATCAGTGGTGCCACTATGGTGCCAGGACACCATAAACCGCATATTTCATGGGTTTCTGTGTGTTTCACCTTGAATACGGATGTAAACATCGACAGACTGTCCACCAAAACTAACTGATGACAGTTCAACGTTACGATGTATCACTGCTTTGGTGCCAGACTGTCACCATTGATGTGAATGGGGGGGGGGGGGACTCGAATTCGCATGTTGGGTCTCGTAGATCATGGATTTTGAAATGCTGTTCAAATTCGATGCTCAAAAATGTTATGGTGGATAAGGATGAAAGGAGAGGAAGTCCACGATTTCTTACTCAAAATACTAATTAAATTACATTAAGTGAAACAGGGTTTTATTACTTTTCCACAGGTTTGAATTGACCTAATGCTTGGATAATAATTGGACGTCTCCTGGAATGCATACTTAATTTATTTTTTACAGAACAATATGTTTAGCAAATCCTTTTGGTTGGGGATCCTTTACTTCGTTGACCCCGAAGAAGCTTTCTTTGCTCTGGTAGATATATATTATGTGTTTAGGGGTCATAAGAGCTTTATGGCAATGGAGATTGGAATTTCAATTGTCAAATAAGTTGATTTAGCCCATTCTTCCATTGTGGTCTTAATTAATTTCTGTTTTCCAGGAGCGTTTGCCGCTGGTTTTATTTCGTTGTCGGAGCCATCATGAACAGGAAGTTGAAGTATCTCACTAAAGAAGTGGAGGACGAATTGTCAGCTGAGAAATATCGGAGACATCCCTCGGAAACTAGGCTAAAGGTTTGTTATTTGCTAAAAGATTTTTTTTTTTATTTAAAAAAAAAATTTTAAATGAAATTTACAAGATGCTCCACTGCTGTACTACATGTTATTTGGTACTTATTAAAAACTAATAACACATTCATTTTAATAAATAAAGAGGAAAATAAAGATAACAAAATAAGGTAAAATAGTGATTCACTTATGAGAGGAAAGAAAAAGAAATTACGAAAGAAAATATAGGTCACTAGGGATTTCCAAATCATCCAAATGCAACACAAACTTCCGCAGGGGCTTGATATGTAGATCTATGAGGTCACGGTCCGACGGAGGCCACACTCCTCCCCTGACAACCACATCCCTGAAAGATTATTTAAACAACCACAGCTGAAAGATTATCTAAATCATAACCAGTTTAGGAAGGGTCGCTTTCATTTGACCGTTTTCACTTACTTGACACCACTTCAAACTCCATGATCCAATGTAACGTTCGATCTCCTGATATTTTGAAGGTGATGTCCGTAATGATTTCCGAACTGAGGATATTGGATGCCCACTGTCTCGACTACATCAACGGCAGCATGTTTTACTTCTACGGAGGGATGATACTCGACATGATGGACTACATCCTGGGGCAAACCGACTCGGATCAGAACGCCGACGACGTCATGACGGATGTCTCGGAGCTCTTCATGCTCGTCGATCGTTTCCTCAACGTCTTTGACGCCGTTACAGAGCCGGTGTTGCTGGACCGCTCCTATCATCTTCCATTTTCCTGGTTTGGGAAGAAGCTCCTCGACGTCCTCGATGCCTACTCCTGCATGGAGCATTTTGTGGCTGTTGAGCCTCTTAAAGATGGAGCCCATATCAAATGGACGGGGAAATACACGGCTGTTCCTGTACACAGGTGCAGTACCAATAAATTGATCCAAACCACTCGAGTTAACACGTATGTAATGGGAAAAGTGAATGAATAGAAATAAATAAACACTCCAAATGTTAATATTCCACGAAAACTAAACCCTCTGTACTTACTTCTAATAAAATGTGTTTATACTACAGAAGTTTCTACTGCCAACGTTTCCTAGGGATCTCAGGATTCGATTTCGGGTGCACATTGAGGTGCTCATTCTTTTTATACGATTTTTAGTCTGCTGCCACCGCCAATTCTAGTAAATACGACCGAAGGGGCCAAGCAAGACATGGACTCTTTGCTCAAGTTCGTAAGGAATCATGTTCGGTGGAACAACATCCTCGACATAATCAAAACGAGCCGCGATCGGGACGTCCCCAAGAGGTTCGAGAAGCGAATCCACCTCGAAGAAAACCATAACTGCTCAGAATCCAGTACTGCCTCCAAGCAGAGAATTATATCCGAGAAATCATTTATGGGTGAATACAATAGTAACTAAATTAATAAATAATATGTAAAGGATGTCCCACTTTTGAAACCGCAAAACTGGGACATGGAGGTGAAACAAGTCAAATCAAAGTAGCCGTCAGTTTGAGCTAGTTTATCCTGATCCAAATTTTTCGCCAACTCTACACTCCATCAATTGATCAATACTATCAATATGTTTAGGAGACGACCAGAGCTCAGATATTCGACGCCTCGAGATCAACGTCGGACTGTTCGCGCACGAGATTTTCGCACCGACGCGTTTCAAGGAGCTGGTCGAGATGCTGTCCAACCTTGGACGTTCATCAGAAGAAGACATTTCAAGGTAAGTTCCATTCGTGCAGCATGAGTGAACGAACAAATTTTCGAAAGTCACCTAATACCACTGTTAGCAGTTTTTGAATAATGGCATTTTGCTTCCGAGTCTACCAAGGTAGCGGAAGCTTTGTTTTCACTTTTCAAGGACGAAAAAAAAAGTTCTCCAAAATCAAAATTTTCACTCGCGTTTTGCGTTTTAGACCTTTCTGAACAATTTTGGTCCCGTGTCTGTCTGTCTGTGTGTCTGTGTGTCCGTGTGTCTGTGTGTCTGTCATCAATTCCTTGTAACGCGCATAACTATACGAAGTTATTGTCCGATTTCGATGAAATTTTCAGGGATTGTGCGGGTTGGTGTGTAGACGGTCCCCTATGAAAATCATCATCCTCGGACTGATACAAGCGACTGCGCATGCGCAAACGTGAATTCCTTGTAACGGCCATAACTTCCACATTTTCCACTCGATTTCGATGAAATTTTCAGGGATGTTACAGATTAGTATCTAGATGATTCCCTATGAAAATCACCTCCTTCGGATTGATAGTAGCTACTGCGCATGCGCAAACGTGAATTTCCTTCTAACGGCCATAACTTCCACATTTTCCACTCGATTTCTATGAAATTTTCAGGGATTATGTGGATTAGGTTGTAGATGGTCCCCTATGAAAATCATCATCCTCGGACTGATAGAAGCGACTGCGCATGCGCAAACGTGAATTCTTTGTAACGGCCATAACTTCTACATTTTCCATCCGATTTCAATGAAATTTTCAGGGATGTTACAGAATAGTGTTTAGATGGTATCCTATGAAAATCATAGAGAATTGTTTTTCATAGAGGGATTCATTCATAGAGGGATGGTCTCCTGTGAGAATCTCAAATCTTATACATGACAAGGCTTCAATAGCTCAGAGGACAGAGTCTTGATTTGTGCTCCAGGGATCGCGGGTTCAAATCCCAGCCGAGGCTAAGAATTTTTTTGATCCAATCACATACATCTACTCACTTATTTTTTTCATCCAAATTTGATGAAATTGTCTAGGATTGTCCAGATTAGCGTGTAGAAGTGTTCCCTATGAGGGTAGTGAAAGGTACTTAGAGATTGGTGTTTTGAGATTAACTACTATGCATCGGATCATCTATACAATCGGGTTATGGACACGAGGAAGCTATGTGCCACACCCACTTGTTTTGGTTTATTATTTTCAATAATGAACCTTTGGAATCGACAAAGTAAATTTTTTTAACAGTCTCCCCTCCCCCCTCTAAATGTGTTGGTTTACGTTTCAAGGTACCTAGAATCCAAAAATTGAAAAAAAATTTCCTTCCGTCCGCCGTATTTTCCTTAGTTACTATCAAATTTGGTATATGGGTTCCATTAGAGGTCTAATAATGCCACGAAGATTTTGGTTGATGTACCTAGGTCACTTCTAAGGGTTGAAATTTTGAAAATGCTCTAGCTCTAAAAATTACGATAAATCTTTATTATTTTATAATTATTATGGTAATGTTATTATGGTTTATTATTTTCAATCGACCTTTCGAATCGAGCAAGAAAAAAAAAATGTAACCCCCCCTCAAAATGTTATGTTTTACGTTTCAAGGTAGGTAGTATGTAGAATCCGAAAATCGAATAAAAAACGCTGCAAATTATTACACAATGGTTTATTATTTTTCTATAGATCACTCGTCTACAAAGCCACCAACCATCCAACATGAAGAAAAACATCGATCGCATTTCGGTCAGCTTTAATTTGAACGGAGATTAGGCCTCTTTTGCGATTCACACTCGTGTTTCTGATTTATCGTACGTCCAAACTTTAAATTCTCGTAGTGAGCGAACGATTTGTCGTACAGAGCTCCTGGTGGTCTCAAAAAATTCTAAAAATTCTATAAAATCTTAAATTAAAGGAAAAAAATACGTTTATATCAAAATTTTTCGAGTTAAGGCGTTTTCAAAATTTCAAAATTGATTTTGGAACCCTTAGAAGTGACCTAGGTACATCAACCAAAATCTTCGGGGCACAACTAGACCACAAAATTTGTCCATTTAATCCAGCCTACATTTAATTTAATGGAGCCTACATACCAAATTTCATCAAAATCGGTCAATGCTAAGTGGCAAAAGTGCCGCGTACGGCGTACGGCGGACGGACGGCCAAATTTGTATTCGATTTTTGGATTCTACGTACCTTGAAACGTAAACCATCAAATTTTGAGGGGGTGTTACAAATTTTTTTTCTTGGTCGATTCCAAAGGTTCATTATTGAAAAATAATAAACCAAAACGTCCGCCGTACGCCACCCTTATCAACCCTGGACCGATTTGGTTCAAATTTATCGTTTATTTCTTCCAAATAAACTTGATTGTGAAGGTGTGAAGGCAATATGTAGTAGGTAGGAATTAAATTCCTATAGTCCTTCCTATAGTCCTAAAATCCTTTGAGCCCTTCTTATCCCTACCCAAGTCAAGGTCATGCGTCCCCGTCGCGCAACCCGGGCCCCCTGGGATGGACAGAGGTGGTCCCATTAGGTTTCCCTGGTGAACCCCTCTTGAAATTCCAGGGGTGGCTGAATGACCCTCTGGCGAATAGGGAGGGAATCCCTGTCAACGGGTTCCCTGACCCTTCATTTTAAGCGCCCCCCCGTTATGGACCAAACCGACAACATGCCTCATAACCCCCGCCTGCCCATTGGCACGCGGGGTTCTAGGGGAGGCGCTCAGAGGCGCCCCAGGCAGGGGCGTCGGCCATCCTCTCCCTCCTCCTCTTCCTCATCATCCCAACCCTCTTCCTCATCCACTGCCTCTTTGAACCACCAGTGTGCCCATTGTGAGCAAGCTTTCACTACCGGGTCCGGCCTTGGTCTCCACGTCAGACGGAAGCATCCTGTTGCTGCGAATGCTGCTATTAATATTGAACGAGTACAGCACAGGTATGCTTCCGAGGAATTGCGCAGGATGGCGGCAGATGAGGTGGTGGCTGTGCGCGATGGGGTACGCAATATCAATGTCTATTTAAGCGAACGTTTTCCCATGCGCACAGTCATTGCCATCAAGAACATCCGCCTGAAGCCCCACTATAAGCAGCTTGTCCAGGAAGCGATCCTGGCAAATAGCAGTGGGGCTTCTCCCGCATCTCCTGTTGCTGACGTGGAGCAGCAGCCTGCCATTCAGTATCCCTCCCCCGGGACCTCCGGTCTTCTTGCCGAACTGAAGACCGAAGTTTTGAGGCTCGGGGGGCAGGTAGGTCGTATTGAAGGCTATGAAAGCACCTACCTGCAGGATCTGGCGAGGCGGGCTGCTGAAGGGCTGGATAACCTGGAAAATGAGGTGGCAGCCTATTTAGGGAGAATCTTCCCGCGGGTTGGGGACGCGACCGTGACGCAGCACCAGGGGGGACCTCCTCCTAGAGTGGTGTTGAAGCATCCGGCGCGTGTGGCTGCGGAGGTACTGGAAGAGCCTGGGGAAAATCAAGTTCAACCCCCTCTCCAGGAGTTTGTGGATTTCTGGGAGCCACTTCTGAGTGCTCCCAGTCACAACCCTGGAGAGCGTGTGGTTCCCCCAGTCACTACCAGGGATTCCTTGCGCAGCATCATGTGTTCGCCGGTGCTGTCTGATGAGGCACATAAGTGCCGTGTCAAGAACTCCACTTCCGCTGGACCTGATGGTATTTCCGCCCGTCGCTGGAATAAAGCACCTAAGACGATTAAGCTGCTCGTCCTCAACCTACTCCTCCTTGCGGGAAGACCCCCGAAAGCGTTAACCCGATCCCGAACGGTGTTCATCCCAAAGAAAGGGGGAAGTGGGCCTGGAGGCTATCGACGGATCTCTGTGTCCTCGGTAGTCTTCCGCCACTTCCAGAAAGTACTGGCATCTCGCCTCCAGGTGGCTGGTATCATTGGTGACGTCCAGAGAGCATTTCGGCCAGCAGATGGCACGGCGGAGAACCTTACAGTTCTCCAAACTGTCATCTCGCTGGCCCGTATGAAGCGCCGCCAACTCCATCTGGCTGCTCTGGACGTCGCTAAGGCCTTTGATACAGTCAGTCACCTTGCCCTGACCGATTGCCTTCGTGGTGTCGGGGCCCCATCTCGGTTAATCGAGTATGTGGCCTGTCTGTACCAGGAAGGCGTGACGGTCCTGGAGGCAGGAGGTGAGGTGTCAGGGGATGTACGGATCGGGCGTGGGGTACGCCAGGGGGATCCCCTATCACCACTCCTCTTCAACCTGGTCGTGGACACGGCCTTGGGTAAGCTGCCCACAGAAGTAGGGTTTGATCTCGCCCCTGGGGTGCGAGTAGGAGCATTGGCTTTTGCCGATGATGTTATCCTACTCGCAGAAACCCGTGAGGGCTTGCAGATCGCCCTCAATGCATTTGCTAAGCAGCTAGCCAGGTGTGGACTTGTGGTTAACCCCGATAAGTGTGGGTCGGTCTCCTTGGTCCCGTCAGGTCGCCAACATAAGGTGAAAGTTGTGGATGGGGGTTTTGTGATAGGACAATCCCCCATCCCATCTCGATCCGTGTTGGAGGTTTGGCGGTACCTTGGAGTCGACTTCATGGGGGTGGCCACCATTAGTGCCAGCCGTGTGGACCTTGGTAGAGCGCTAGCTCGCGTTACCAAGGCTCCATTGAAGCCACAGCAGAAGCTGCGCCTCCTCCGCACGTACTTACTGCCAAAGCTGACCTATGGGTTAGTCTTTGGCAGGCTTACGGCGGGGAGGCTGCAAGAGTTAGATCGACAAGTTCGCTCTGCTGTGCCCTCTTGGCTGAGGTTCCCACCTGGTGTCCCAAGTGCCTATGTTCACGCACCGGTCAAATCCGGTGGGCTTGGCATTGTGTCTCTCTTGGCATGTATCCCTTCATTGCGCCGCCAGCGCCTGCTAGCCCTTCAAGGGTCGAGCTGGGAGGTCGCCCGTGCGGCTGCTGATCTTGATTTTGTCAGGCAGCAGTTAGCATGGTGCGACCGAGCAACACCATCTGCTCCAAAACCCAGTTTGTCTGCTGAGTTCGCTGCTGGGCTGCATGAGTCAGTAGATGGTAAAGAACTCCGGCAGTGCTCCGAAAGCCCTGTCTCTTCCCAATGGGTAGATTGGGCTTCGGAGGGCATTGGGGCCCGCGACTACCGACACTTCCACGCCATCCGCATGGCAACTCTGCCAACTGCGGTACAGTGTTCGAGGGGTAGTCGTGGGACAACTCTACCCCTTTGCCGCGCCTGTCGGAGTGGAAATGAACATCTGTATCATGTAGTGCAGCAGTGTCCTCGGACTCATGGGGGCCGCATTTTACGTCATGATGCAGTCGCCAAGCAGATAGCAGGTGCTTTGTCATCTAGCGGCTGGGATGTTGAGAGAGAGAGATTGTATCACATGCCAAGTGACCAGGGTAAGAAGCCCGACATCGTTGCCGTCAAGCCCGACCAGTCTTGCATTATCCTGGATGTCCAAGTTGTCAATGGCAGCTTGGACATGGAGCAGACTTGGCGGGCTAAGATAAGAAAGTATGATAGAAATGATTTACGGCTAGCGGTATCGGAGCTAAAAGGAGTGGCACCCAACAACATCAGGGTGATGGCTGCAACCTTATCATGGCGCGGGGTGTGGTGCGGGAAAAGTGCCACGGAGTTGCGTGAGTTGGGCATCTCAGTAGGCGTACTCCGTGGTATCACCACCCGTGTCCTGCTCGGCTCATATTTGAACTGGTGGTCGTTCTATAGAGGCACTTCCCTTCATCCCTCTCTCCCACCCCCACCTTCCTCATCTTCCCTCATCCCTAGGGCCGGCGTCGGGTGAGTCCTGGGCGTCCTCCCCATTATTTAATTATTTATTTATTTATTTTTATTTTATGGCGTGCCCCCTCCGTCAAAAAAGACATTTTGTCTTTGAGGGGTTAAAAAAAAAAAAAAAAAAAAAAAAGGTAAAAATGGTGTGAAGGCAAAATGTAGTAGGAAAGTAATAGATACCTACCTATGGGTAGAAATTTGCAGCGTTTTTGTTAGTTTATGGGCTCCATTTGGTGTCTAGTTGTGCCCGAAGTTTTTGGAAAGTGTCAGTTACTTCTCAGGGGTAATAAGTTGGGGTAAACGTTTTCAAAATGCACTAGCTTGAAAACTTCCGAGATACAGGTATTGTTTTATCATTAATATAAAATTTCCTCAATTTTAAAGAATTTTTTTACACCACCTTTTTACACCACCTTTTTACACCACCTTTTTACACCACCTTTTTTTTGTACCACCCTTTTGCTCTATTAGGATAATTAATTACCTATATAATGAATGTTCCATGGAGTTTTTTCATCAATCTAAAATAGTGTTCTCAATTATAAGAAATGAATGGTACTACCCAGACGATCAACAATAGTTCTTAAATGCCAGTTTATTGTGAAATTTATTTGAATATGTCGGTCCCTCTAGCTTTATCGTAAGGAGTCCCCACCCCTCTCACCTCCTTAAAGGTTGTTGAAGGAAGAGCTTTATAGAAAAAATATTAGACCATTGTGTAATAGGTAATGTGCCGTTTTTAAATTTGTAAAATCAAATTAATACTCGTTTTCTGTCTTTGAAACAAACTTGCAAAGCTTTCCAGCCGTCGATAGCGAGGAAGCAATAATATTCTGATCAATGAAATCAGGTCGGACGATGTGACGCAGTCAACTGAGCCACTGCCGCCTCAGAAGCACGACTATGAGCTCGATCTCACGATGGAGATGACATACAAGGAGGGCAGTGTAGCCCGGACTTCAACCCTCCAGGTCTGCCATATCGACAATGTCTGTTACATTGCTTCCAGCACAACTCTTCTCTCTTAATTAAAAGAAAAATGCAACTAAAACGCAGTTCAATTATTTGTTAATTAATTTGTTTATTGGCCACATCCAGCAGAAATTCCTTTCTAGCAGAATCATACTTGGGAACTGTTACATTGCCCTGTTCGATCAATCGTCATAGTCTCTTAAAATAAGGGGTGAAATTTTCAAGAGTGCCCGAGCTCGAAAACTCTCGAAATGAAGGTATTGTTTTTTCACCAATTTGAAATTTTATTGAATTTTTAGGGACCATCCGGAGCTCTGTAGGACAATCTGTTTGATCCCTAAGAGAACTTGAGGGTCGGTCTTACGATAAATCAGAATCACGAGTGTTTGTAATTGAAGTGAATTTTTCGGAGCACGACAGAACCAACCGTTCGCCAAGTTAAAAGAAAAAACGTCTGCCAAGTGAGTGTGGAACCTAGCTTCCTCGTATCCTTAACCCAGTTGTATAGATTTAAGTTGCATAGTAGTCTCTACTATAAACTCTAATCTCAAAACTCTATTCTCAAAACATCAATCTCTAAGTAGGCACTTGCACTACCCTCATAGGATACCACGCCAACCCGCACAATCTCGGATGATTTCATCGAAATCAAGGAGAAAAATAGAATTGTATATGACTGTTACAAGGAAGGGTTCTGAGAGCGATAATGGTCCATAGGGGACCATGTACACCCCTATCCGCATAATCTCTGAAAATTTCATCGAAATCGAATGGAAACTGTAGAAGTTATAGCTGTAGCAAGGAATTCACGTTTGCGCATGCGCAGTGGCTACTACTATCAGTCCGGGGGTGATGATTTTCATAGAGGTCCGTCTATACGCCAACCCGCATAATCCCCGAAAATTTCATCAAAATCGCACAATACGTATAGTTATGCCCGTTACAAGGATTTCATGACAGACATACAGACAGACACAGAACCAAAATTGTTCAGGAAGGCCTTTCCCCACTTAGCATTGACCGATTTTGATGAAATGCGGTATGTAGGCTCCGTTTGGGTTCTAGTTGTGCCCCGAAGATTTTGGTTGATGTAGGTCACTTCTGAGGGTTCAACAATGAATTTTGAAATTTTGAAAACGCCCTAACTCAACAAATTTTGATATAAAGGTATTGTTTTTCCTTCAATTTAAGATTCTATAGAATTTTTAGAATTTTTTGAGACTACGCGGAGCCCTGTAGGACAAACCGTTCACTCCCTACGAGTTTTTAAGGGTTGGATGTACGATAAATCAGAAACACGAGTGTGAATCGCAAAAGAGGCCAAATCTCCGTTCAAATTATAGCTGACCGAAATGCGATCGATGTTTTTCTTCATGTTGGATGGTTGGTGGCTTTGCAGACGAGTGATCTATATAGAAAAATTATAAACCATTGTGTAATAATTTGCAGCGTTTTTTCTTTGCTTTCATCAATTTATGGCGCTTTATCAAATTGTGGGTTAGGCGCAAAAATTACATAAATTATGAGTGGGTGATGTAAAGTCGGATGAAAAATTATTATTGCTTCGTACATAACAGATACCCAGATACCCCCAACTCCAGTGTCATAGAGAAGTCTTGTGGTCGTTATAGTTGGTTTTGTACTTGAGAACATGCAAATATAATTATCACGCAATTGTTATTGTTCGGTACTTCGTAATCAGTTGTCCATCGTGAATCTGCATTGTCATACCAGTGGTTCCTCCTGACTTCATACACTGCAGGAAGAGTAGTGCAGTAGATAAGAATTATGGTTGTGGAGGGCGGTATAGTGGTGACGGAATCGAGTCGTGGCAAGCTTTGGCGTTTGCTTTGCTTTCTTGGATGGTCTGAAGCAGTCGTTGGAGCTGTTCTGGCTTTTGTCGTCTACAGACCCACCTCCGCGCTCTCTGCCCATCTTCCCAGGCTAGTTCCTGAACATATTATATAATATGCTATTATATAAAAGCGGGGTTTTTTCAGGGTGGAAGACATTTTGTCGTAGTTAGGGAAGAAATCAAAGTAAAACAAAAGTTTTATCATTTAGTTTCACTTCAGCAAGAGCGCGAAGTGAATATGAAGCGACAGTTACGTTTAAGTAAGTTTCAATATCTAGAATTAATCATAGCGTGAGACTCTCTAATCTGTAATCATTAGGCTTGTAGTCACAAATTTTGCAGCAAACTCTTCCTCAACCTTCTGATAGACTCTACTTCCCTTTCGCAAGTAACTCGTAACAACCATAAGGATTTCAATCTCAGTGCGTCATGGTGCGAGTTTTTGTGTTCCTTGTTGGGCCTTTTTCTTGAGTCCTGATGTATCTGAAGGTCAAGCTTTAGCTGCTGTCCTCAAAAACCAATGGTGGTAGTAGATGAGATAGTAGAAATTAATTACAAGAAAGTAAAGTATCTTAAGAAAGTAAGCATGTCCAGCAAAAGAAAATCATGTTGAGACAGATTTGATAACATTATTAACTTCTTTAGTGCGTAATTTTCGCACACAATGAATCTGCTGGAAACCAAAACAATGAGTAGGGGAAAGGCTTGTACCTTGGGACGATTTTTTCAATTACATTTTTTTCACAGACAAAAGTAATTAAGCAATTAACGGAAGGGTGTATTATTCTCTACTACTCTTGAGGTTTAATAAAATGTATAAACCATAATTTTGAAAAAAGTTTAAATACCATAAAACTTGATTTTTCAAAATGTCTATTTTGTCCCGAGGTACAAACAGTGTATGTACCTCGGGACACCCATGTTTGTACCTTGGGACAGAAGGTTAAATTTAGAAGGAAACCACCTAAATTATTCGAAATATTTTATTTAAACATTAGTTATCGCAAAAACAGACTTTAATTTTCAAATATCCTTTTAAAGGAGTTCAAACATAGACAAGTAGCAAAATTTGGTTACCTACTTTTACATTGCTATCACACAAGTAGCATACTATCTTATCACAAACGGCATGTTCGGGATGAGTATTATTAAGTCAAACAAAGATGCTTCAAAGAATAATAAACTAAAAGGATCATTATTGGTAAATCTTGCTGCCTTTTCGACCATTGGCCTGTTGAATCATCAAAAATGTAGTGTGCGCAGGAGTCTGAAAAACTGTTTATTGTTATTTTTCTACACTAGACCTCATTCTGAGAATTCACTTTGTATTTAATTTGTTACCAACCACGGCCTTTTAGCGTGAGAAGACCTTTTTCTATGATTTTTCAAAGTTTCGAATGTTTATGACGTTACAGTAGGCAGGGGGGGGGGTCCTGCCCAGGCGGGAGGGGCGCGTGGCGTCATAAACATTCGAAACTTTGAAAAATCATAGAAAAAGATCTACTAATCTAAAAAGAGAACGGCTGGTGTCAAAATTCTCAAGGTGAGGTCTACTTTTGATTAAAAATTTTAAAAAAAATCAGGCGCATCTCCCATTGACTTCCGTTGACTTGGGATCAATCTCCTATCCTTTCGACTAAACTATATTAGAGCACACTTCGGAATCAGAGCTAGCAACCACTGAGCTAAGGAAGTGAATGGACAGAAATGCGAAGAGGTAGCTGATCACAACATCTCTCCCCTGTTGGGAAATCTTAGTTGCTCTGTTACTTAGTCAGGGTGGTGAGGGCTCTTTAGCCCGCCTTATTCAACCCAGTGAGAACGCTCTATTTTTTACTGGCTTCGGAGTTTTGTTATTATTATTTCTTCATGAACGGGGCGGGGCATCTGCTGACCTCAACGTTTGTCTGAATAGGCTGTGGCTCGACTCGTGTCTTGGGAAAGAAGTTGTTTTGATGACAACACTAATTTATTATTGTTCCCAGAGAATGTTGAGGAAACCATTCGGGTCTATACGACTGCGCCACTTTGTTGAATCATCAAAGATTAACTTCCCTCGACCGAGGATCGATCTTCTATCGTTCCGACTAAACTATATTTACACTTCTGAGTCGGAGCTCGCCACCACTGAGCTAAGTAAGTAAATGGACAGACATGTAAAGAGGTAGCTGATCACAACAGGCCCATCCACTGGCTGCTGATTCACTCCATACTTTGATCGTGGCATCTGCACATGAATGGACCAACATCTTAACATGGTAGCTTAGGCCAAAACCGAACATAAATAACATAAAACGAAAAAATATTGTGTCCCAAGGTACAAACCTCAACCTGTCCCAAGGTACAAACATTTGACATTTTCCAAAAAATTTAATTATTGACATATCATGATATAATAACATTTTAAAAACATCAAAATCATAGAGATGAACCTTGAATTGAAGGAAAGCAGTTGCAAGTGGAAGAAATTCAAACTTATCTTTCTGTCAATTGATCGTGGTATGGAGCAAAGACAAAACTTTGGGACCGGTGATAACAAACAACGAATTTTCATCATCACATGGTCGGTGATAACAGAAGAAGGGGCACATACACGGTGTTGCCTTCACATCCAAAGATGATTGGAGCCCAGTCCAATTTTTTTTGTGCCTCTTTTCTAATTGATTTAAGCATTGTCCCGAGGTACAAGCGTCCCAAGGTACAAGCCTTTCCCCTACTTCTAATAATTAACAAACGGCAATCATATAAACCGGAATTCCAATTCAATCAGCTTTTCCAGAATGCGGCCTTCAGCGCCTGGGTGAGGTCAGTGACAGAGATTAGAGATACAAATATAGATTCCATCCTTCGTACTCGTCGTTTGCTGTTAGTAATATGTAATCTGGTCAGAACTCGTTTGAAAGGTCAGGTTTGATATGAAATTTGCATTACTTCAGAACGGGAGCTGCTGACCTGTGAGATACAGAAAGATGGAATCAAACGTTGGGTCTTTCCAAATAATATCGCCGGGTTTTCCTGCTAGAATGATTGTTTTAGGAACCGTCTGATAACTTGTCAGAGTGGTCAGAATCAAAACAATAAAGAATTGTCAAAGTAGGGAGGTATACCTACATGACAGAGCAATTTCCACGATAATAGGTATCTATGGTACCCAAATTACAGAACTATTTATTTTTGCTTTCTCACTATCGACGGTCTTTTGAAATTAACATATTTCTATTCGTGCAAATTGACAAAAAAATAAAAATAAAATAAAATAAAAAACAAATAAATAAAATGAAAATAACATTTTTTTGCATTTTGCTTTTTAGAGCATCTGATCTGTTTCTGGTATTCACGTTAGATTTCTTTTTGAATTCAATAGCATCCTTTGTTCACCATCATTGAACACCAATCTTATTTCGCAGTCCTTTCAATCGGCTATCCTTCAAGATGACACATTACACCATAGTTGTTAACAATATTGCAAGGTACCTAGTTGATAATCTTGGGGATCGTTGTTTCATGCCCAATATTTGAACCCAATAATAATTATTGGGTAATATATAATAATAACAATTATTATTAATAAGATCAATTATTGATCTTTCCACAGCTCGTACCAAAGTTTCCTACACGTATTTTACGCGGAACTGATAGTAGGACTGACATCAGCAGTGGTGGCTGTTCAAGGGGTGCTAGTGTCCCAAGCAAGCCTTCACAATCCACTCAAGTAAGCTCTAGGTGACATTCAAAATTTTGACATTTAAAATTCCTATATTTATATGTAAAATTATAAGTTATTAGTTAGTATTGAAAATTTTGATAATAATTGACGTTGTGTTCAAGGAGTTTACAAAAGACATTTCAACAAGTTCTGTATTTGTGTACAGGGTGAGGATGTAAAATCCGTATCTGTAATAAATTATTGTGTTTCTATTTGAAAAAAACTATGTAAGCAAGAAAAAGTCTGCCAAGTGAGTATGGCACATAGCTTTCTCGTAGGTATCCATAACCCGATTGTATAGATGATCCGATGCATAGTAGGTAATTAATATCAAAACATCATTCTATAAGTACCTTCCATTACCCTCATACGGGACCATCTACACGCCAATCTTAACAATCCTGAGAAATTTCGTCGAAATCGGATGGAAAATGTACATGTGAGTGTGTGTGTATGTAGGTAATGGAAATGTGGGTAATGGAATGTGTGGGTAATGGAAATGTGGATGGAACGTGTAGTTATGGCTGCTACAAGGATTTTACGTTTGCGCATGCGCAGAGGCTACTGTAAATTTTAAGTCCTTGATTTTCATTGGGGACCATCTACAACCTAATCCGCACAATTCCTGGAAATTTCATCGGAATCGGATGGAAAATATGGAAGTTATGGCTGTTACAAGGAATTGACGTTTGCGCATGCGCAGAGGCTACTATCAGTCCAGTGGTGATGATTTTCGTAGGGGACAGTCTACACGCTAACCCGCACAATCCCTGAAAATTTCATCGAAATCTTGGTAGACTCGGAAGCAAAAAGACAGGGTCTCAAGTTTTCATCCAATTTTCCCAATAAAGAAAGGGCAAACCCTTACGAAATTTAGATTTAGCAATTTACCTTTATTGTATAGCTACACCATTTGTTGATTTTTTTTGTTTTCTTCTCCGTAGGTGATTCACTATCTCATCCTCAGTTTGTTTTCCTTTCTATCTACAAGGAGGTTTAGTTTTTTGGCTTTTATTGTCGTTGGTTGTGAGATTGGTGGGAGAAGTGGGTGATTTTTCCTACTTTATTAAAACTTAAAATGTAAGTACTTACCTATAGTGTGTAAAATATATAAATACATTTCTTCATTTCAAGGACATCAACTGCAAGAGCTTACAAGACGTGGTTGATCCTCGGTATCATCCTTGTGTTTTCTCTGACTGTGGCCCTCATTGTGGTTCCTCCAGGTGAGATTTTGAACGTAGAAAGAAAATATATCTTGTAAAAAAAAAGAAACACGTTTTTATTCACTAACTATTTAGACTAACTTAGAGAAAGTGTGTGACACGCAGGTACATATCATCTTTTTTCAACACTTGCCAACATTGTTTAGGCTTTCCCAATGTAGTTATCTTCATGGTTGAAACAGTATTGTTCTAGGGGATCTGGAGAATCTGATTAATTAATGGGAATGATTTAACCGTTGCTGTATTCTACCGCTAGAGAACTATACCTACATTTCGTTTGAATACTTATTCCGTGGTGGAGATCAACCTAGGACTAGGGGTGATGAATGAATGATACACATTGAATTAGGAAAGATAAATAGATAAATTGTCATATAATCAATGAGGGAAGAAGTATCAATAGAGTTTACTTATTAGATCTTGGGCTTTGAACCACGAGGGTAAGGGAAGTGATCTTGTATGAAAGTAAGGTACTTACAGATCGATGTCTGGAATGAGACTGGGAAGCAATCCCTGAGTTGTGATTTGGGGGAACAGAGGAACTGTTGCTCTGTCACATGGTTCATTCATTGAAATATATTTCATGGATAATTAGGTACCTATAGGTAAAACGGGCAAAAAATAATTATTTTTAAATTTAATTCGAATTATTTTCAAAAAACGCCTTTAATTAAAGAAATGTGACCATGACCAAACCGCCTGTTTTAAGGGATTATGGCTTCTAACCACATTATCAAGAATGTTTTGCTGGTGACAAGGAAATTACCATAACCAGAAACAAACTTCTCACCGAACCTTTCTAATTTCGTATGGCCCGATTCATCAATATTTCTGGATAATTTAACAATTTATTGTTTTTAAGAAAGCTTGAGATGTCATGGATTCCTGTTCCATAAGAACGAGTTTGACCGATGAAGTAGTGTGTCCAATTTATGAACCAAGGAATTCCACACTACTTAATAAAAATAAAACCGTGAATGGTCTCCTACTTCAACACAAACCTAATTAGCTTGAGTTTAAATTCATCGCTTCTCCAAACTGGAAGGCAATTATTGATATGCACGATGCTGGGATAAAAATACCTATTCGTAACAAATTTCTGGGATAATGACGCATCTCGAAGAAAAATAATTCATTAATTGAGGTTGATAATTATATGATCTATATACAACTCATAACATCAAAATCGATACTGTATTTTCATCAAAATAATACAAAAATGATGTTGACTCAGCTGTTGAAGCTGGACATAACGAGATTCTGGAGATAATGAAGGGCGGAGTGAGTTCCTACCTCAGAAAACTGGAATGGAAGATGAGTCTAGACAAGCTGCATCAGCAGTTCCGGTGCTGCGGTGTGAGCTCCATCAATGACTGGTACACCTCTAGATGGATTCCCATAAGAAGTTTTAGGCCAGAAGTGGCCAATTTACAGTAAGAATTTTATCGTTATCCCTTAAGCAACTACTATCTTAAAATATTATCAACGCATAGTTCATACTACTGGTTGATTACGACCCCAAACGTAGGGTTGTTTAGATCAATAATATGTTTGAAAGAAGTTTCGTGCAAATACCTTTATATGTATTCATCATGGTTTATAATTTATGTGTCACTCCAGAAGATAACTTGAGTTGCAAAAATTTCCAATTTTTCCAAAATTTTCATACCTAAAAATAAACAAAATGACGAAATCGTTAGCCAGGTATTTTGGACAATCCTAAGCGGTTCCAAATTTAAAAACGTTGGAAATTATTACACAAAGGTTTATTATTTTTCTATATAGGTCACTCGTCCTCAATGAACACGGCTTTGCCATTGCCACCATCAACCAACATGAAGAAATATATCGATCGCATTTCGGTCAGCTAAAATTTGAACGGAGATTAGGCCTCTTTAGCGATTCACACTCGTGTTTCTGATTTATCGTAAGTCCAACCTTCGTATTTCCAATAAAAAATGTCTTAAAAATTTTCTTTTAACCAATTTTTTTCAAGTTTCTTCAATTTAAAGATTTTTTGCGTATGTTGAACCTTGTCTCACTAAAATGATTATAGCTTCCTTATTTTTCATGGAAATTCAAATCTGATTACACCCTTGAAAAGAGAATTAAATTTACCAACAGATGAGTTACAACACACATTTTTAGCCTCGCACCAAGTTAGATTTTTTCTCAAGATCCATTTCCAGTAGAGGAAATTTATTCTGTTTTCAGCAAAAATAAAATCTCAGTTTTCAAACGGTATAATCAAAAAATATTTCACAGTCGAATTCAGGGGAGAAATATGTGTTTGAACGCAAAAAACCGTGGATTTTTTTTTCAACAAAGTCGAATTTTCTTCACAGAAAATGGGTAAAAATCTCTTGAGAATTTCATCAAAAAATACGAAAATTGCAAAGTTTCAAGTCTGGACTAGGAAAAATCTAACTAGATGAGAGGTTAAAAATGTGTGTTGTAGCTAATTTGATGGGAAATGCAATGATCTTTTCAACGGCGTAATCAGATTTGAATTTTCCCGTAAAATAAGGGAGCCATCATCACTTCAGTGAAACAAGGGGAAAAAAACTTGAAAAACAAGGGGTTAAGGGGGTCTCAGTCCAGGGGCTGTTCATTCCTAGTTCCGGGTTAGTATTTCACGAAATCGAAGGCGCAAAAACTTAAAAAGTTGTACCTATATTCGAAATTTTAAAGGATTTTTAGAAATTAATTAGTGCACGGCTCTAGGGAATTGAAAAACTGAAATATTGCCGCTGGAATAATCAAAATCGAACATTAAATTGCCAGAGAAAAATGGGAAAAACCGTTAATTCAGTTATTTTTTCCCCATAAAATGTAGCTAAACTTGAAATGTGAAAGGATTTTAGAATTTCATTAGTGCATGGGCCTTGGGAATTGAAAAACTGAAATATTGTCGCTGGAATCATAAAGATCGAACGATAATTGCCAGAGAAATATGGAAAAACTTTGGTAAACCCGTTTATTCAGTAGTTTTTCCTATTTTTCTTTGGCAATTATTGTTCAATTTTGATGATTCCGGCGGCAATATTTTAGTTTTTGAATTCCATAGAGCCGTGCACTAATAAATTTCTAAAATGCTTTAAAATTTCAAATTTAGGTACAACTTTTCAAGTTTTTGCGCCTTCAATTTCGCTAAATACTAAAAAACGAACGGCGACCGACTGAGACCCCCTTAAAGGAAAATTCTAGGTGACATTTTTTATTGGAAATATCTTGTAGAATCGACCCTTGAAGTTTGGCCGTATCTTTCTCAGACACCCTGTAGAAGTGAAGTTTATAATGAGGATTTCACGTGTGATACGATCACAACGAAATTCTTATGGAAATTGAAAAGACTATTCTATGAATTTCTAGACGAATCGGTCATTCAGCAATGTAGTTAGAAAGGGTGGATTTGACGTTTATGCGTGCGCCGACTCTACCCTACATCATGGAGCATAATAATTCGTAGAACCCGTAATTGAACCTGTCAGACAATATGAAATTATGCAAAATACATGTCCATTTCATTATTGAGTCTTAGGAGGACTACCTACTCGAACATTTATTTTTCTCGAAATAATGCTTTATTGAGATTTACAGCTTTTCCCTTGGAGACTTTGACTCTACCAAACTCGATAATATTTATAAATTACAACTCCGATGAAACTATGACGCAAATCTGAAATATTGAATCTCTGCTCAAGTCAACAGTTTATTTCTGGTACCGATCCGACTACGTTTTTCGCGTGCGTCAGTCACTTGGTAAGCGAAATGAATAATTTCTATGGTATGAACAAGAATATTCTTTGTACGGAAGCCAGTTAATTCGTAATAGCAAGAGGGCATCTAACAGAAAAATACTTCTTCTTTTACAAAACTCTTGGCAATGTTTTAAAAATTTGATATTTTTTTACTTTATTTGTTTATATTTTGTTTTATATTTATTAAGAAAGGTGCGGGAACTTTCCCCGTGCGCATTTTGTATTTTCGAGTCCGTCAGGAATTGTATTCAGGAATATTCATCCGCGTTGTCACACCAGTAAGGGTCCCAATCCTTGCCAAACCGTTCAATTTTGGCTTATTATTTTCAATAATGAACCTTTGGAATCGACCAAGAAAAACAATTTTTGCCCCTCCTCAAAATTTGTTGGTTTACGTTTCAAAGTATACGTAAAATCCGAAAATCGAATAAAAATTTTACCTTCCGTCCGCCGTACTTTCCTTAGTTACCGTCAACTGATTTTGACGAAATTTGGTATGTGGGTGGTTCAAATTTTAGCTGACCAAAACGCGATCGCTGTTCGTTTCTTCGAGATGTACTTACTCAGTTTTGCGTCCTTAGCAACCAGTAATCAGATTTTCTCCCTGTTTCAATAATGAATTCAAATTCAATTCAATTCAATTCAATAATGAACCATAGGAATCGACCAAGAAAAAATTTTACCCCCCCCCCCTCAAAATTTGATGGTTTACTTACGTTTCGAGGTACGTAGAATCCGAAAATCGAATAAAACTTAATTTTAAAACTTCCCCTAATTCTACTGGAACTCCCAGCTAGTATGAAAGGCTTAGTAGGGAAGAACTATTAATTTCTATAATTTAGTAACAGTAAAAGTAGTAAAGTAACCAACCATTGCAGGTTGGATTTTCGCCCGACTGGCGTCGCGGACGTCATCAGCTGTCTTCCAAAGGGAAGATCGGAATTTGTTCTGATGATTTCGCTCATGGCTTCCCATTGCCTCACAAACACGCCCCGTCGGCAAGACTCGAACACACGACCCCCCGCTATTCTATAGTTTATGTAACAATACTTTTTACGTATTTCGAATGTACATACAACTTTCCCGCTGTACTAATACTAAGTATATTGAAGTATTCATTGGAATGTATCGGTTTTTTCGACTTATTACTGTTATCTCACCGAATTATATTAATAATTATTATATAAAATACTACATTACTATTATTATTTGTACCTACTAACTGTATACTACCATACTATACTTAAAATAACTATTTGAATTTCCACTTTAGCATAATTTGATGGGTTTCCAGGGCCGTGTTGGCGGAAGACGGAACGCTCAGAGCGCGAGTGGTTCCCGCCAGCTGCTGCGACCCCGCAGTCCGACTTCCCTGCTTCCACGATACTCTTCAGCAGAACTCTTCTCCAGCGGATCCCCGAACGGTTCTCCGTCCTGAGACCGTCTTCACGAGAGGCTGCGGCGCCCTGGTTGTTACTCCCGCAGCCTCCACCGTCGGCCCCTTCAAAGTCCTGGTCATCACCATCCTCCTCCTCCAGGTAGGTCACCATCTTCCTCTTCATCCGCACAGTCAAGAAGCCCTTGGATTTTGGTTTATTATTTTCAATACCGTACCTTTGGAATCGACCAAGAAACAAAATTTTTGACCCCCCTCAACATTTGTTGGTTTATGTTTCAAGGTACGAAGAATCCAAAAATCGAATAAAACCCGTCAGTTTCCTTAGCACAAAGGCTTCATTTGGGGTCTAGTTGAGCCCCGAAGCTTTCGGTTAACATCAGTCACTTCTAAGGGTTAAAAAATAAGAGATGCAATTTTTTAAAATAAAGTTATTGCTTTTTCATCAGTCTAAAATAGTATTGAATTTTTAGAATCGAATGAGACCACCTAGAGCTCTGTAGCACTAGGACCAACCGTTCGTTCCCTGTGAGAATTTAAGGGTTGGACTTACGATAAAACAGAAACACGAGTGTGAATCGTTGCGTGAATTGTTGTGTGAAGCGAAAATATGGTTGGTAGGTAGTGACAATGGCTGAGATGTGTTATTTCCAGGCGAGTGATCTATAGAGAAATATAATAAACCTTTGTGTACCTAATATTTCGCAGAATTTTTTTAATCTAGCGGCACCCAATAGTTTAGAATATGCTTAATATTCACTGGAATATTAACTGATTCACGGGAGGGGATATGCTTTTGACATTTTCATGTCTTTGCTTTGGCACATAAACTGAAAAATCGTCACGAAAACTTGCTCACGTGACCAATAAACACTGTGTTGCGTAGAGAACAATCAACTGTTTTCTTATTTTGATGCTTGGGTACCTTACTTCACTACCTTGTTGTGTAGTGGTTGACATGAAAATGTCCCAATGTGTTGCAGACTCGCATGCAAGCATTTTCTGTATAGATCACCCTTCTGTATAGATCTTTTATAATATGCGTAATTGTGATTAACTTTTGAAAGTTTGGACAGACTTTGTTGGGAATGTTGCATCGTTCAATAAGGGGACCATAATCAGAATCACTTTGTTTGGGGATGTTTTTGGACTGTCTGTTTGTCTTCTTTATACACGATATCCTACGAAAGGTAATAGAATATTTTAGAGCAATGTGTCACTACGCAATTATGCTCAAATATTAAACGGCTGTACCGATTTTGATGATCATTCTTGCATAAATTCAAAAATCTTCGTCAAATTCACAGTACACCTTGCCTCCCTTTTCATTCAATACAATATTTATTTTGAACGATTCTTCCATGATTATCATCAAAAGCGTGGAAGAGCCGGTTAAACCGAACTATCCTGTCTTCGATAACAATAATTTATTGTTTCATGGATTCTATGTCCTTGTTATTGAATGCGAGGAAGCTACCCAGCCTACCCAAATTTTTTGGGCCCATTAAAATATTGTTGGCATGTTTAAAGTTGTCTGAGGCTGAAAGGGCGGTAGAGTTCCACATAACATGGAAATTTAGAACCAGGCGAATAATGTGTATAGTGTATGACTATACTATATGTATGACTATATATGTAAGATAGGTCTCTTCTTCTTCTATCCAATCAAATCAACTCTTCGTTAGATGCAGTATTTTATTGTTTTTTCAACTGGAATTACAAATAATAGAAAAATTACAAAAATGAAAATAGTCTTAACCTAATAATTAGGTACCCACGTACAAATGTCATATTGAATGGTTTTAAATCTCACCTGAATCTACAACGAAAGTTACTCCTCCGAAGGCACTCCAAACATTTTAAACTTTATGCAAACAAAAATAATTCAAATTATACGAAATGTCACTTTTAATAAAATTCACAAGGGACGAGGTGGTTCCTTGGAGGTGTCCCAGCTTTGACTGCCGGACCTCTCCTTACAGTTCGTACTTTGTACTATAATCTAATCTAATTCTAATCTAATAACTAAGATGAAGGTTCAATGAGTCTTACATCCCCCCTCTTTAAGATGGAGCCCCATATTTGCAATTTCAAATTTGGGTTTCTTGAACATGACAGGGTAACATCTTGCTAACGTGGTATATACGATGATCGCTTCTTGTAAATCCCACATCAACTATGAATACCGAATCTGAAAGTTTTTCGATAATTGGGTATGGCCCGATTCGAATTGGATCTAATTTATCTCTATTCAATTTATTGCCGTTTTCTATATAAACTTGTTCTCCTATTTTAAATGCATAATTTTTTCGAGTGCTATCTATCCTGTCTTTGTTTTTTTTTATGAGCCCGTAACGAATTTTCGTATGCCTTGATTTTGTCATCCTCAATGTTTCTTGTTTCGTTAAATTCTTTCGGTATTATGTCTATAGACGAACCTGTCATTAGATAATTAGGGGCGAACTTCGTTGCACTGTGTATCGTGTTATTATATTCGTTTACACATTGATGAGCCACCGTGGTCCAAGCAATTTTCTTGGCATTTTCATTGATCCTGCACCTAATTCTATTCACTAAGGTCTGATTAAGTCTTTCGTTCAGCCCATTAGAGCAGGGACTATCCACGGCAGTAAAAATATGAGTGATATTCTCGTCTTCTAAATATTTTTCAAATTCTTTAGAGCTTAATCCTCCATATTGATCTGTCAATATTGTTTTTATGTTGTTGTTGTTTGTTTTTTGTGTGTCACTTATTAATTTAATGAAATTGCTACTTGTTTGGTGTTTCGATGTTAAGATATACGCGTATCTCGTAAAATGATCGACCAGCAGGTGTAAATATTTTTTTGAAGATCTTCTACCTCCAAAACCTCCTACCGTATCGAGAGACATAATTTCAAAAGGTTCCTTTGGTGGACCCAAGTGTCCCAATAAACCTATCGGTTTCCCTCTTCTAGTTTTATTTTTAATACAAATTTAACATGAAGCACAGTATTTTTGCACACTATCATACATGTTTTTAAAGTGGTAATGCGGTTTAATCGTATTTATTACATGTTGTGAACCAATGTGACCGAAAAACAGATGAACTCTTTCAATTAATTTTTGACCATATTCAGCATTCAATATTATACGTTCTTTGTTTTTCTTTTTCCTGACAATAATCCCATTTTTTAATATATCATTCTTACCTTTGGAAATGTTTTTCTGGCTTGTGATTATTTCATTCATTTGTAAAAGGTTTACTGTTTTGATTATGTCAGGGCCATTATTAGTGTCACTGCCCAACACTGGACTTCTGGACAAGCAATCTGCTTCTGTATTTGATTTACCTGGATTATACTTGACCTCAAAATTGAATTGAAGAAGGTAATTTGTCAAATCGCCTAATTCCTCATCGGGCCTTGATCTTATCTTCAAATTTTCCAGCGGTTTATGATCCGAGAAAACGGTAAACTTGGTTCCTAGAAGCCAGTATTGCCAATACTTCACTGCCTCCTTAATTGCCAAACACTCAATATAAATTGCCCGTTTCTTTTTTTGTGCCTCATTTAATTTTTTTGAGAAATAAGCCACAGGTTTTAGTTGCCCATTTTTTTGGGGCTGTTTTAGCACTGCTCCTATCCCTTCCAAACTCGCGTCTGTGTAAATATGGATTGGTAGGGACCTGTCGAAGACTGCTAGAATAGGAGCTGAAACTAGATAATTTTTTATCTGCTCAAAGGAGTCTTGGCAACTTTGTGTCCATACAAAATCAACATTTTTCCGAAGTAAGTTATGAAATGGCTCTAGAATTTTTGTCGAGTTTGGAATGTATTTGTTGTAAAAATTGATCTTACCCAGAAATTGTCGGATGTTTTTTCTATTCCGAGGTACTGGGAAATTTTTTATCGATATCAAATTGTCATTTAAAGGTGTAATGGTGTTGTGCCCTATTTTGTGTCCCAAATATTGTACCGAATTCGTGGCAAATTTACATTTCATAAACTTTAATCGAAAACCTTCTTTCTGAATAGCCTGCATTAGAGCCTCAATATGATGTATGTGCTCGTCAAATGTTTTTGAAAAAATAAGAATGTCGTCTATGTAGTTTATGCAAAATTTTTCTAAATTGTTTCGTCTGATTATTCCTGACAATATTCTTTGGAAAATTGCGGGGGAATTTTTTAGCCCAAAAGGCATTGCTACCCACTGCCAGTGACCTTGTTGGGTAACAAAAGCTGTTTTGTACCTATCCTTTATGCGTATTGGTATAGACCAAAAAGCGGAGTTTATATCTAATGCTGTTAACCATTCACTTCCTTGGGTTTTTACTATTATATCGTCTATTAATGGGAAAGGCTGGCTATCGGGAACTAACAATTTGTTCAAATCTCTGAAGTCAATGCATAATCTATTCTTCTCCTTACGTGATCCGTCGTCTGTTTTTTTATACGCGAGGGTAACAGGCGAGGCAAAGGGCGAACAAGATTCCTCTATCAGTCCTGCTTTCAATAATTCTTTTATCTGGTTTTCAATCTCCTGCTGATCCCCAAAAGAGCATCTATAAGGTTTTTTTTGCAACGTATCGATTTTCTATTATTAATTTTCTATTTTCTATTGATTTGATTGGATAGAAGAAGAAGAGACCTATCTTACAAATCTACAACGCTCTACTCTCGAATATGTCGATCCGTGCAAAATTCCAGCTGGTGGCAGAAGCATCCCCATCAGATACAAAGACAACGGTTCATCTAATCAAGACTATACAATTATGTGATCAACGAGAAGTCTATTTATTCCCGGCGGATACTCAATTACCATCTTGCCATGCTGAATTGATGAAAAACACAATCATTCAAGGCGGGTTCAAATCAATAAAGAAACGGGGACAAGTTCGGAACCTCGTTATCACGCTGGGAAACGACCTTAAAAATATTTACCTCGACGAAGAAGGAAATGTTTGTTTTCATGGTACCTACTTGGACGAATCGATCGCGTCGACGAAACCCTCAACGTCCAAAGATCCTGTCGTAGTAGAAACGAAGAAGAGTTTATCGTCGTTGACAAAGGACATGATAGTGGATAGATTCACCGGAAGAAACCAGAACGCGCAATCATGGCTCAACACCTTCGTTGTAGATTTGTAAGATAGGTCTCTTCTTCTTCTATCCAATCAAATCAACTCTTCGTTAGATGCAGTATTTTATTGTTTTTTCAACTGGAATTACAAATAATAGAAAAATTACAAAAATGAAAATAGTCTTAACCTAATAATTAGGTACCCACGTACAAATGTCATATTGAATGGTTTTAAATCTCACCTGAATCTACAACGAAAGTTACTCCTCCGAAGGCACTCCAAACATTTTAAACTTTATGCAAACAAAAATAATTCAAATTATACGAAATGTCACTTTTAATAAAATTCACAAGGGACGAGGTGGTTCCTTGGAGGTGTCCCAGCTTTGACTGCCGGACCTCTCCTTACAGTTCGTACTTTGTACTATAATCTAATCTAATTCTAATCTAATAACTAAGATGAAGGTTCAATGAGTCTTACATATATATGTATGACTATACTATATGTATGACTATTAAGAAACGCGGATCGATTTTATCGGGACCTTTACAATTATATTGAGTGTTGTCCAAAATCGTGTTGACAAAAATCAACAAGCTCGAGAATTTGTTCACGACTATGCTGATGTTTTATTCTTTTTCGAATAACTGCCGTAGCTCCGACTTACTGCACTAAGATGATCCTGCAGCTGGAGCAGATCATGTCACGAGTAATGGATGGAAGACCATAGCCTTGTACTACTGCAAAGACTGAGGTAGTCTTATCTTTACGCGTAAGCGCATACCTACCATCATCACAATGCGGATTGCAAATGCCGAAATAACAACTAAACCAGTAGCCAGATATTTAGGAGTCATGTTGGACACCAAAATCACTTTTAGTGAACATATAAGAAGAACTGCAGGAAGAGCAGCACAAAAAACAGCAGCTCTTTGTCGCCTTATGAAGAACATAAACTGCCCTAGACCGTGCAAGGGACGCCTAATGATGACAGTCGTGCAGTCACTTCTCTTGCATGGAGCGGAGGTGCTGACTGTGGCATATCTCCGACAGAGGTTAATAGCAGTGCAGCGTAGAGGAGCCCTACGAATCGCCTGGGCTTACCGAACAGTACCAGAACCCGCTATCTCTGTCCTCACGAGTGTCATACCCATTCAGCTGATGGCTTCAGAGAAAGTTTGAGAGAAGGGATGAGGTAACAGGGCCTGCATAGCCAAGGAAGAAAGGGAGTGCACTATGGCAAACTGGCAATATATATGAACGGGAGAACATAGAGGAAGGTGAACTGCACGGCTGGTGCCAAACATTCAGACGTGGATGGAAAGGAAACATGGAGAAGTAAACTTCTTCATTACGCAGTTCTTTATAGGACATGGACGTTTTATGCCTATTTTCATAAAACATGGGGAGGGTATCTGCCCCAACATGTTTACACTGCCAGAACAAAATGACGATGATGTGCTCCACACCTTCTTCAAATGCACCAAATGGGCGCCTGAAAGAAACCAGCTGATGGCAGATCTGGAGTTAGCTCCCCAGAGTTCAACCCCAGAGGCTATTGTCAGCAGGATGCTGGAAGGTGAAAGGAGCTGGACTGCTGTGGCAGAGTACAATGGAAGCATCCTGACAAGGAAGATACTCTTAGAACGAGAAAGTGAGAGGAGGGAGCATCTGGTCCGCCCCCTTACCCAGAACTGATTAAACGCCCCAGGACTCAGCCCGAAGTAATGTTGTAAACGGTCCCCGGCTGAGTTCCAACGTGGGAGAAAAGGAGGTGTTTTTTTTTATAGTAGTTTTGAATCCTACATAACCTGAAGACGAGGACCAGTTCAGGTATCTTACGAGATCCAACCCCACCTATGGATCCTAAAGATTTTCTCACCTAACTGTCGAAAAAAAAGATGATCCTATAAGTTATCAGTTTGTCTCAGAGCATCTGCTTCCGCCCCAGCTAACATCTGTGATGTTATTGTCTTTCGTCCCAAATCTATCAGAAAAATGTTATGAGTTTGTAGACCAAAATGTTTGGAGTAAATAAATGCCTCGCTAATACAATTCAAATTTAAAAAATAACTTTTTCACTGACAATATTATTGGAGTTCATCCCCCATTCCTTTGTAAACTATAATGAAACTTTGCTATCGTGCAAAAATAAATTAAACTAAATAAATATATAATAAATACAAAATTTGGTGTAGTTGTTCGAACGTGATTGAAACTCTCAGGCACACTTTAAAATGGATAAAAGTAAAATTTATGAAGTTCAGATGAGAAAGGCAGACATTAACCACAGGTAAGGTCACGTCATGATTTATCAAACAGGTGCCGCTACTTCTTGCTATAGGTCACGAAGCTCTATTAAGTGACCTTATACATTATTAAAACTAGCCGGTTTTCCGCGCGTTTCATTGGCCAACGTGTTGACGTAAGTATATAAGGGGGTTTTAGGACATTTTATTATAATCTAAAATCAGCCTTTGCATTCATTTCGCGAAATGAATTTCCGCTTGTCAGACAGGTCAGCTGGTGATCGGAAGATACCTTTACGTGGGCACTCGGAGTGTGGCGAAATGTGCTACTGTGAGTGAAAATGATCGATGTTGTTCGAGAGCCAAAATATGTCTCAGTCCCAAGAGGATGATCTGCAACGATATCTGTTCTTCAGGTTAGATACCTTCCTAGTTTATGCCACATTTCAGCTCTAAGCCATAGAAAATATACTCAAACAGTCCGCCAAATGGGTGTGGACCACGGCTTCCTCTTTTCACAACGTGAGCTGATGTTCCAATACATCAATCCATAACAAGCTAGACATCAATCTCTAACTAGCCTCCAAGTTTGCTCAAAATCATACAATTGGTTTGGAAACCTAGTGGATCAAGGCGGAGAGTTAGTTAAGGATCGGAATTTCTAATGAGTTCCATAATGTATGTCTGACACTGTTACACCACTGTAATTGCTATGGTAAATCTGAGCCACTAATGGTCCCATACGATTTTTTTCCGATAGAAACGTCAAGGTGTTCTACAGTTTGTAGACCTCGGAGTAAGAAGTCTTTTTGCCGCAAGCGAACGAAGACGCCGAGTTGTGCCAAGTCCCGTGTGGGGAAGATTGGGAACGTAATCAGAAATGTCAGCAGATCAATGCTCTGTGGTCTGTCAAGAGGGTCATGCAAGAGCTCGTCTGGAAAAGGCAAAACTCGCAAGGATAGTCGATGGTAAATACAAGATAGTGAGATCCACCATGGCAAACTTGAGGGATCCAGTGTTGATACCTGGTAAACTAGTGCAAAAACCTGGTATACTGGGGTCTACTGTTGACACCTTGCGAAATGGTGTTGAACTAGCATTTAGGAAACTTGGAAAAGTAGAGTTGATATAGCATTTAAACTTTGTGATACTGATGTCGAGCGTGTAATTGAAACATTGTCTAACGAAATGAATATTGCGTGAAAAATGTGACCCCCGCTGGTACTCGACCCCAGAATCATTTTTTGAAAATAGGATCTGAGCTATGAAAACTTAAAAAAAAACCGCTGCAAATGATTACACAAAGGTTTATTATTTTTCTATACACATAGATCACTAGTCCGCAAAGAACTCGGTTTTGCCACTGTCACCACCTACCTACCACGTACCTTCAGCGATCGCATTTTGGCCAGCTAAAAATTTCTACGGAGATTAGGCCTTTTTTGCGATCCACACTCGTGTTTCTGATAAGTCCAACCCTTAAGTTCTCGTAGGGAGCGAACTGTTTGTCCTACAGAGCTCCGCGTGGTTATATACTACCTTAAATTGATGAAAAACAAACCTTTATATCGAAATTCTTTGAGCTAGGGCGTTTTCGAAATGTCAACCCTTATTTTTCAACCGTTAGAAGTGACCGACATTAGCCAAAAGCTTCGGGGCACAACTAGACGCCAAATGGAGCCTACATACCAAATTTCATCAAAATCGGTCCATGGGAACTAAGGAAAGAGCCGCGTACGGCGGACGGACGGCCAAATACTTATTCGATTTTCGGATTCTACGTACCTCGAAACGTAAACCAACAAATTTTGAGGGGGGTGAAATATATTTTTTTTTGGTCGATTCCAAAGGTTTATTATTGAAAATTAATAAACCACAATTGAGTGGGAACTGCCGAGAAATTCATGTAGTATTTATATTGAATGATGTTCTGTATGACCTGTTACATTTTTTGGGGTTATGTTTTCACCTCCTTGGATCGATCTTACAACTTATTGTTGGACAGTTCTAGGCCACAAACGTCGCCATCCTGTTTGTTGACGCCCGGGTCGACTGAGACTTCGCGTAAACGCAAAATCGTCGGCAAATCAAACTTACTATCCTGCTTCCCAGTGATGGTCGATACAGACGCCAACGCTGCTCATCGTGGCGGATCTCACGATGACCGCCTTCGTATGACGACTCGCACAATTTCCATGAAACCAGCTAAAACGGGCAAAATGACGGACCATCAAGGAATTCATCGTTCATCAAAGGTTCCCGTCGACATACGACCTAAATTACTCGAAGGCACAGAGAAAATCGAAAAATGCGATTTTGACCTTCTTAACCTCAATTTGTAGAGAATTCTCCCTCGTTGCCTTTGTTGTTAAGTCGTTGTTAATAAATAAAATATTATTTTTTCAATTATCTACCCTCGTAAATTATTTTCCATGCCTATTCTATCAAGTCGAGAACGTCCTTAGTAGGTACATCTTCTACTCTTCTTATTGGGTGGTATTTATAAAGATGGAGTAAATGCTCAAAGTAAAAGCTTTTGCTCATGAGTAAAACCTCCGAGGTAGAGCATTTGCTTCATTCCCGCATGCAAAAGAGAAACCTTTTACTTCAGAGCAAAAGCTCAGGAACTAAGCTTTTACTCAGGGTCAACGACGAAGCTCACTACTCGTTGGTGTCGCGTCGGGTCGGTTCGTAATGAGCTCTCTCAGCACAGTGCAGACGATTGTAACTTTGAACGTTACCATTAGCCAAGGTGAAATACCGTACACTTGATCTGCTTGCTTGTCGAAAGTTCGCATTATCTGAAACAAATGACTGTTTCTCCATATTCGAGAGTCATGAACGGAGCCTGGCCACTGGATGTCAAAACTTGTGAACCTTTCAGCTCCGTCACAAGTGGCCTGGACATTAATACTCGGGTAAACTGCAGGTTTTAATATTTTTATATGGGTTCAGTAAAGAGCCGCAATAGCACACGGAAATGTATGTGTTCTAAGCCATACCTCTTTGCACTCTTCTAAATCCTCCAGTCCATGAGGGAAGAGGATCCATAGATGAGCTTGCTCCGTTATTTTCTTTCCGATCATTTTCACTGTACGGTAAACATTACTTTGATGTACTCCATGATCTTCCCCCACAACACACTGAAAACCTGGATACCTAAAAAAAATTCATTTTTTCATATGACTTGAGTGCACCACCTCGAGTCTCGCTGCTATTCCCAAGAAAATGGCCTGCTAACCACTTCACATTATGTTCACATCAAGTGATATAACGCTTTAAAATCCACATCGCGACACCGTCTTCTCTCCCGGTATTCTATTTCACGGTGAACACGCATAAACATAGCCATTCTGCACCGTGTCTGGCGACCAACTAACGAAGAAAAGGATTAGGTATGGTAAGCTAAGTCTGCCCCACTCTTGCTCGATTTCCAGCAAATTCTTTTTATGCATAGCAAATGAAGGAAATGCTCAGAGTAGAGCTCTTCCTCTTATTTTTATGCATATCAATTGAAGTATTCCCTCCATTTCTTTAAGTAAAAGCGAAAACTTCAACTTAATGCATACCACCCAAGCCTCACACCCACCTATATACTCTGCAAAGAGCGCACAATTTCTTTCTGATAAGAACAGCTTTGATAGCCGAGTCGATTTCTTCTTGGAAGTTTTACGAGTTCTACGGAAAATTAACACATTATCTGATTGGTGGAGTGCCCTCTCCCTGCCACAATCATGCCCAGATTGCTGTTGGAAAGTAAGGAAGCATAGTATGTACAGTAAGTAGTAAGGAAGCAAGGTTTTTAAAGTGAAATGAATGTTTTTCTGACAAAATTGAGAGAGGTTTACATTGAAGTTCTAAAGCATGGTTGAAATATGTCTGATCCAACTAAGCTATATCACGTGATCGGAGTCATGACCCTTAGGTCATAATATTTTAGTGTAGACTTTCCTTATTATTGTTGTCATGTCGGGTCATGATAATAAAACACATTATTGATCGCAAGGCAATCTTATTTCTCCCGAGGCTGATTACGTTGTTTCGGTATTTCCAGGTCGGATTTGATAAAATACGAATTAAAAACCGAAAGAACAGAGACAACGATATCTGATAATCTGACTGATACAAGATATTTTGTAAGGGTGGACGGGAGGTGATGGTCTGAGAAGACGCCTATAAATATGGTGGTTGAGTGATCCAGTATTAGTTCACTAAATATTTTCAGTGAAACAAGTTTAAATTAGTTTGATTATTTGAACACCAACTAGAAATCATGAAATTTGTAAGTACATTCATATTTTGTTAATTGTGTATTTTTGAAGAAAATGTCTGATGGCGAAAAATTTTATTATTTAAAAATGTTAAACAAACAGTGTCAAGTAACATCAACAACATGAAATTAAACGTAGGTTAGAGGGTTAAAGTGTGAAGAGATAGATAAGTTTATTCATGTTTTATCTTGCTCAAAGTGCATATGGAACACAATGCGTTATGGAACACATAGAAGAAGTAGGATACCTAGAAAGGGCACACATTTCAAAGGATACCAACAGGATATCTGTCCTAGTAGGGGCAGTAGGTGATCAATCCATCCTATGTAGAACTACATTCCAAGTCAGTGCACGGATAACTGGACGATAGATTGTATTCTCACGACAATAATGTATCTGAAGTGTAGCATCGTGTTAGTATCGGTGTTGTGTAAATTGAGAGTCTAGCCCCCAACAATTCTTGTCGGGTTCCAGCGCTACCTCCCGCCACTTCAACGAATTACCATTCCTGATTACCATAACCACCATTCTAAAGATTGTTGTCTCGCAATCGTCTTCGTTTCTCTTATTGTTTTCTCTCTGAACAGTAATGGATGTGAAAATGATGCCAAGTGTCGTTATATGTTGCGAAACGTGCCCAAAGTCATTCAATTTCAAAGCTGATCTCCAAAATCGTCTCTGGTTCATGTTATGGAAATATGAGAAACGAAAACGATTTCGAGACAATAATTTTTAGAATGGTGGTTATGGTAATCAGGAATGGTAGTTCGTTGAAGTGGCGGGAGGTAGCGCTGGAACCCGACAAGGATTGTTGGGGGCTAGACTCTCAGTTGTGTAAACAGTAAACACTAACTTGCATTTGTCCTAATTTTTTCTAAATTGAAGATTCTGAATTTACAAAAATTTCATGATAAAAATCTTCACTCAAAAATTTCAAGCGCACTAAAAATGTGCGCACCTAGACAAATGCAAAATGTGTTGAAAAATAGTTTTCTAGGCGTTCATTGTTACATGTCTTTAACGTGTTTCTTCTCAGAGAAGTCAGATTTTTTTCAATTCTCAGGCCATGAAGAATTTTCATACATTTCTGTGCTATTTCTTAACTGGTAACACTAATTATGAATGACAGCACGCTGATGGTTGTCGCGTAATGGGATTATTTCGGTGGGTCGGAAATTCATGTTTTTGACCTTAAATTTGGATTCAGCACTATTGAAAACCTGAATACTTCAACTTTTTGCTCAATGTTACAATAAAATATGGTAGAAAAATTAATTAAAGAAGAGAAACACGTTTGAAAAAAAGGCGGGCGCCTGAACGCCTGAAGGCGAGCAACTTAATACGTCACACCCTGCTGACACCGTTCAAATCTTCAACTAGGTAATTTGAAGATTTCTCTTCAAATAGAAATTGAAGAGAAAATGTAAATTTAATTTCTTTCAAACATTTTCTCGACGAACAGACCCTATTACCGTTATTCCTGAGCCATACTCTTTTGAAGAAAAAATTGAAAAAAAAAAAATTGACTGAAATACCCCATTCAGCATGAAAAAACCTTACAATTAAGTAGAAACTTTGTTACACCCAGAAAACTCAAAATCGACTTATTGCTCGTAGGTACTCCCAGGACTCAGAAAAGTGACTGGTGATTTTTTCATGAAATTTTTTTGTCAAATTTGCATTCAAACATTGGGAACTAACCCCCTCCACTTTCCCTCTCTAACAAACGAATCTTGTACGTTACTCTCGTACGCTCTACGTACATAACACAGTATAAGACAAATACTGACTGTTATGGTTAATACAATTGTATTGTATTTAAAGTAATCTAAAATTTACTAAAATTGGGAAAAAACGAGTGGGGTCTTGTTTGTAAAAATGTACGAGCTCGTAGCTACTGCACAAGAACACGTGTAGGAGGACACTCTGGGTACAGGGTCTTTCATAAGTAACGGACCATCCTTTCTATTTCCGTTATTTGTGTGAAAATCGAAAAACTTGTCGAAGTAACCTTCCCTTATTTTTTTGCAAAGAATTCGATCATCACAGTTTTGCGCGTCGCGCATGCGCGCAAATGCGCGCAGTGTGCACCAACTTTGTTTTTTCAAATGGAACCCCCCCCCCCCATTTTTCATTGTAGATTCCGATTATACGTCAAATTTTATAAACATTTTACTTCAACAACTTTTTTTTCAACTCAAAGATGCGCAACCTAGGGATTGTACCACAATTGAGATGAAGGTAGACCTCAAGTGTGGCACATCACTTGGCACTGTTTTTCTACGCTGAATCTCGTGGTGATATCGCATTTACAGCCGAAATGTCACTTTTTGAGGTGAAAATAATCGATTTTCTTATGAAAGGTAATAAATCAAACCCAATGAAGTGTAAAAAAACCTTAACATTTATAAAATTGAGTCTGAGGAGAAATAATTCGTGAAGGAAACAATACTCGGAAAAGATTCCACGGAAAATCGATGATTTAATCCTCAAAAAGTGACTTTTTCTGCTGTAAATGCGGTAAAATGAAACCAAATCAAGAAAGGGATATCTCCAAGAGTTTCAGCGTAGAAAAACAGTGCTAAGTGATGTGCCACACTTGAGGTCTACCTTCATTTCAATTGTGGCACAATCCCTGGGCTGCACATCTTTGATCGCTCGCTGAACAGGTTGCGCGCGTTAATAAAAAAAGTTGTCTAAGTTAAATTTTCATCAAATTTGACGCAGAATCCGAATCTGCAATAAAAAAAATGGGAGGTTCGATTTGAAAAAACAAAGTTGGTGCACACTGCGCGCATGCGCGACCCGCGAAAACGTAATGTTCGAATTCTTTGCAAAAAAAATAAAGGAGGTTACTTCGACAAGTCTTTTGATTTTCACACAAATAACGGGAATAGAAAGGGTGGTTCGTTACTTATGAATCACTCTGTAGAAGACTATCAAATCCAGACTCCTGTTCGTCGAACCTTGTGTAAATTTGTGTAAAATTTGGGAAAATTACTCTTTTGAAGAGTCGAATGTACCCTGCCTTACAATAATAGCTACTCGTAAATAACATCATAAATTACGGACAATAATATTTATATCGGTTATTAGACTCGAACATTCAACTCATAATTTCCATTTATGTTATAGGTACTCATTTTCGCTTTCATCGCCGTCATCGTGATGACCGCTTTCGCCAGCCCTTACACGCCGTGGGACTCTTCTCAGTCTGAGTCTGACAACATCTCATCCAACGCCACTCACTCATCCGGGGAAATGCGCAGGTTGATTTATCAGAAGAACCTCGGAGGCCCTGGCCAAGGAGGTCAACAGGGAGGTCAGAATTGGAAATGAATAAATTAGATCAACCAACCACTAAACCTCTACAGTAACAAACCGTCTCATCCAATGACACTCACTCATTATGGAAGCCAAACCCCAAACCGCAGAATCAATCAAGAAAAAACTCAGCATGGGGCTGACCTTTCCAACGAACATCATACTGTACTAAATGTATTACTTAAGAACCTAATAAACCAACATAATTTTAATGCCAAATAAATGTACATATCTATAATTTACCACAATACATTAATTTATTACACACATTACCCAAATATCAAAAACCCACGGCGAAAATGACGGCCGAGTTAGCTGGCCCTTACGGTCAAAAAAGAAACTAGTGAAGAGAGGTCGAAATTCGATGATGATCGACTGTTTATAATCACAATTTTATCTTGCTCAACTAGTTACGAGATTTTGTAGACAGGTTCTTTGGGATTTCTAGAAGTCATCGCAAGGAAGACAAATCAACTATTTGAACGATGAACTCTGTGTTTATTAATTGTGTAAGGATCAGGCAATGAAGTTAAACATTAGGAAATTTGATTACTGGTTGCTAAGGACGCACAACTGAGTACAACTCGAAGAAACGAGCAACGATCGAACAGCAATTAGGCCTCTTTTGTGATTCACACTCGTGTTTCTGATTTATCGTAAGTCCGACACTTGAGTTCTCGTAGGGAGCGAACGGTTTGTCCTACAGAGCTCCGCGTGGTCTCAAAAAATTCTAAAAATTCAATACTAATTGAAATTGGTCACAAAACTATACCTTTATTTTGAGAGTTTTCGAGCTAGGGCACTATTGAAAATGTCAACCCTCAGTTGTCACCCCTTAGAAGTGGCTGACAACTAAATTTCATCAAAATCGGTGCATGATAACTAAGGAAAGTGCCGCGTAAGGTGTACTGACGGAAAATTTTTTATTCGATTTTCGGATTCTACGTACTTTGATCTTGAAAAAAAAAAAAAAAAAAAAACCATCAAATTTTGAGGGGGGGATAATTTTTCTTTTCTTGGTCTATTCCAATGGTTCATTATTGAAAATAATAAACAAAAATAGATAATAATAATAATAGAAAAGACTGGCAAGTAGGTGTCGCTTATTTCTTCCAGGTTACAAGACAACTTCTGACATAGAAAGGCACTATTCTAGAGATCCTTGCTTCATAGCTACCGACATGTAGCTAAGATTCTGTTTTTGTTTACGGGAATCGCGTTGCATTTTTGTGGCAAACAGCTACCTAGAAGAAACCCCATATTTCGGTTTTAGATTGATGTTTTCGTTAATTACTAGTCCTAACAAGGAGTTATCAACATCCAACTCAAAAACGCTGCAAATTATTACACAATGGTTTATTATTTTCTAAATAGATCACTCGTCTACAAAATCACCAACCATCCAATATGAAAAAAATCAAAAAAAAAAAAAGAAAAAAATCAAAAAAAAAAAAAATCAAAAAAAATCAAAATCACCAACCATTGATTGCATTTTGGTCAGCTCTAATTTGAACGGAGATTAGGCCTCTTTTGCGATTCACACTCGTGTTTTGATTTACCTATATATATATTTCAATATAAACACTTAAATTTTCGTAGTGAGCGAACGGTTTGTCCTACAGAGCTCCGCGTGGTCTCAAAAAATTCTAAAAATTCTATAGAATCTTAAATTGAAGGAAAAACAATACCTTTATATCCAAATTTTTTGAGTTAGAGCGTTTTCAAAATTTCAAAATTGATTTTGGAACCCTTAGGAGTGACCTACATCAACCAAAAGCTTCGGGGCACAACTAGACCCCAAATGGAGCCTACATACCAAATTTCATCAAAATCGGTCAATGCTAAGTGGCAAAAGTGCCGCGTACGGCTTACGGCGTACGGCGTACGGCGGACGGACGGCCAAATTTTTATTCGATTTTTGGATTCTACGTACCTTGAAACGTAAACCATCAAATTTTGAGGGGGTGTTAAAATTTTTTTTTTCTTGGTCGATTCCAAAGGTTCATTATTGAAAATAATAAACCAAAACGCCATGAAATTTCTCCTTTAGAGGGAAAAACAAGTAAGTAAATTAAAGTAAAGTAAACAACCATTTCAAGTTGGATTTTCGTCCCACTGCCATTCTTGGCGTAGGGAAGATCAGAATTTCTTTTGATGATTTCGCTCATGGATTCCCATTGGCCTCACCGCCCTGGGTTGTGACGAAGGGGAACTGCGACAAATGGTGCTCTTGTATGCAGTTTTGTTCATGGAATGCACCTACCTACCTAACAATGTCGTAGCCTGGAGGGGGGGGATTGTAGGCACGTATCCCTCCCAGAATAAAATCAAAAAATAATAATAATAATAAAAATAAAAATAAAATAAATGAGAGTGAAAAAAGTCTGCCAAGTGGGTGTGGCACACAGCTTCCTCGTATTCATATCCCGATTGTATAGATGATCCGATGCATAGTAGTTGATCTCAAAACACCAATCTCTAAGTACCTTCAACTACCCTCATAGGGGACCATCTACACGCTAATCTGAACAATCCTGAGAAATTTCGTCGAAATCGGGTGGAAAATGTTTAAGTTATGGCTGTTACGAATAATTCACGTTTGCGCATGAACAGCAACTACTATTAGTCTGGGGGAGATGATTTTCATAGAGTACCATCTACACGCCAATCTGAACAATCCTAGAAAATTTCATGAAATTCGGATGAAATATGTAAGTGTTATGGCTGTTAAAAGTATTTTACGTTTGCGCATGTGCAGAGGCTACTGTCAATTTTAAGGCCTAGATTTTCATTGGGGACCATCTATAACCTAATTCCGCATAGTCCCTGAAAATTTCATCTAGATCGGATAGAAAATGTGGAAGTTATTGCTGTTACAAGGAATTTTAACAGGCCACTATCAGTCCTGGGTTGGTGATTTTCATAGGGGACCATCTATGCGCCAACCCGCACAATCCCTGAAAATTTCATCGAAATTGGACAATAACTTAGTATAGTTACGCCCGTTTGAAGGATTTCTGACAGACACACAGACAGACAGACACGGAACCAAAATTGTTCAGGAAGGTCTGAAACGTAAATCGCGACTGGAAATTTCGATTTTGGAGAAATTTTTTTTTCAGCCTTGAAAATTGAAAACACTGCTTCCGCTACCTTGGTAGACTCAGAAGCAAAATAATAATAATAATAATAATAATAGTAATAATAATAATAATAATAATAATATAATTTAGTTAAAAATTGTGTATTATTTTTGTACATGTAGAACGTATCAAAATGTCCACTGCATCAAAATTTCTGACGTATCAAACTGTACAACGTATCGACATTTCCCTTGCATCAATATGTTCAACGAATTAAGCAAGCCAATGTATCAAAATGTCCTACATATCAATCAAACTGTTCCAAAATTTCCTATGTATCAAATAGTCCAACGTATCGCTGCAAATCATTGCCCAAAGGTTTATTATTTTCTGTATAGATCACCCTTCTGTATAGATCCCTCCCTACCAACCGTAGGTACCTTCCAACTACTAGGGCATTTTTGAAAATTTCAAACCCAATCACCAACCAAATGGAAATGAAGGGTTGAAATTTTCAAAAATCCCTAGTAGGTAGTAGGTACCTATGGTTGGAGGGATCTATACACAAAATAATAAACCTTTGAGCAATGATTTGCAGCGTTTTTTTTTACCTACCAACATTTTTTTACCTACCAACTTGTTTTTTACCTACCAACCATTGGTAGGTACTACCTACCTCACCATAATACCTTCACACCTTCACAATCAAGTTTATTAGAAAGAACTAAACGCTTCACACTCGATTCGATAAATAGACAGCTTCATATGGAAATTTGATTACTGGTTGCTCAGAAAGCAAAACTGAATACAAATTGAAGAAATGAACAGCGATTGCATTTTAGTCAGATAAAATTTGAATGGAGATTAGACCTCTTTTGTGATTCACACTCGTGATTCTGTTTTATCGAAGGAAAACACTCGTCGAACGTTTTGTCCTGCAGAGCTCCGGGTGGTCTCAAAAATTTTTTAAAATTCATTACTATTTAAAATTGGTAAAAAACGATAGTTTATTTCGAGAGTTTTCGAGCTAGGGCACTCTTGAAAATTTCAACCCTTAATTTTCACCCCTTAGAAGTGACTGACATCAACCAAAAGCTCCGCGGCACAACTAGACCCCAAACGGAGCCCATATACCAAATTTGAACCAAATCGGTCCAGTGTTACTAAGAAAAGTGCCGCGTACGGCCGGAAAATTTTTTATTGGATTTTAGGATTCTACGTACCTTGAAACGTAAAACATCAAATTTTGAGGGGGGGTTAACAATTTTTTTATTGCTCGATTCCAAAGGCTTATTATTGAAAATAATAAACCAAAATCGTTCGACTAAGTCGATATTGCCCATCTTCAGAGGCCGTACGGATTGACCCTCTTTTATCTTCTATCATTTATCTGCTTGTATAACAACCTGCCCTAAATATGAGTTCATTACACATGTACACACGTGATATTCCACACGTGAATCATTCCAAACACGCAATTAAACACTCATCGACATCAATTATCATAATTCCTCTTCCAATGGTTCAATCATTCGTATATTCAATTCCCAAGGTTATGCTCATAAACGGAGGAAATTTCCTCCCGTCAACCTTAAATAAACATGAGCGGTCGCACTGAATCCGCGATGAACCTTCCCGATAAATATGTCGTTGTGGATCTATGACATGGTTTTCTTGAAATATCGAACGTATAGAATTATTTATAGGGAATTCTTCCAGGCCGTCATCGATTTCCAAGGCAGAGTTCTTTTCGACCAGCCGCGCACGCCAGTTGATGAAAGTCGACCGCGCGAAGACCCACTTGGTAATAGCTGTTTCGTTTTTCTTCAATCAGCTTTTGATGTGTTCGCATGTCTTTTCCAAGTGCGCGTTGGCTAAGGAGGGGTTTTGATCACACGCGAGCTGTCTCAAACGTGTTATTTTCCGATGTGAATTCTTAACAGCGTTGATCGTTGAGTTTATGTGCTTTTGGAGACTTGTGGATACCGCCTCAGTTCATATGTGTTGCTTCCTCTATGATAGATAGGGAAGCTTTGTACTCAAAAGACAATTCCACTAAAAGCAAAATCACAATTTTCCAACAATTTTGGAAATCACGGTCCGGGTTTTAGTAAACTTTCATGACTGTTATCGAGATGGTCCCTAATGAGCGCTAGAGCAATAGCAGCGTGTTCAGGTGCAAACCTGATTTTCGATAAATTTCTCTGCGACAGGCTGATTTTGCTCAAAATATGAGGGTTCCCCAGTAAGGGACAGGCTCCGAGATGGTTGCATATGAATTTCATCGTGTTGCGATTAATAGGAGCCACGGCACTAGTAAAAACGCTGCAAATTATTACACACCGGTTTATTATTTCTATATGGATGCACTCGTATTTGCCATTGTCACTACCAAACTACATCATAATGAAGTTAATTTGGAAGATACGAACGCTTCACACTCAATTCGAGGAAATAGAGGTTGGGGTTTCTTCACATGGCAATTTGAATACTGATTGCAAAGGAAACAAAACTGAGTACAACTCGAAGAAACGAACAACGATCGAATTTTGATCAACTAAGATTAGGCCTCTTTGGTGATTCACACTGATTTATCGTAAGGGAATTTGCATCGGAAAACGTCAACATAACCCAGAACAAATTTGTTGCCAATTATGAAAACTATAGCTAGATGACTTCGAAATTCATGTAGCATATTAGATAAGTTCAATTTCTATGTATGATCAAGTTGGTTTATGTGAAAAACCTATACCTACTACCCAATCAACTCAGCAAATTACCAACTAACCTATCTTCCCAGCTTTGTACCTATTTGTACAGCAAATCATATAAATATGGGTCCAAAAATCCTTATGCAAAATCAGAATTTTCTGAAAAGTGATGCTTCTGAAAAACCTTTCTCAAAAATGTTAAATAAAAAAATAACCAAAAAAATAAAAAAATAAAAATATTGAAAAAACCTTATTTAATCAAACGGTGTGAATTTTTAATAATTTTTGAAGACAAATCCATAGTTGAAGGATTTTGAAGGGTGTGAAGAACAAACGAAGAAACCGACAACACATAAGAAAATCTTTGAATGTATTCTGGCTTTTTAGTGTTTTCATGAAGGTAGGGCTGATGTTTTGTTCTGAAATAGAAACCAGATCCGCATCGTGATTATTATGACGGAAATGACGAGCATTGGAAACAAAATTATTGTAACCACCCTTTACACTCCTTTTGTCAGTTTTAAGCAAAATTTGGCATTTTTAAAAAAATTATCTTTCAACAATAAGTGGTGCCTGGTTCAAAGAACTTCTAACCATTGAAGTATTTTTAGGTAAAATTTCCTTTGTGTCTAAAAAACGCTGCTAATTATTACACAATGATTTATTATTTTTTATTTTTCTATATAGATCACTCGTCTGCAAAGCCACCAACCATCCAACATGAAGAAAAACATCGATCGCATTTCGGTCAGCTTTAATTTGAACGGAGATTTGGCCTCTTTTGCGATTCACACTCGTGTTTCTGATTTATCGTACGTCCAAACTTTAAATTCTCGTAGTGAGCGAACGGTTTGTCCTACAGAGCTTTGCGTGGTCTCAAAAAAATTTAAAAATTCTATAGAATCTTAAATTGATGGAAAAATACCTTTATATCAAAATTTTTTGAGTTAGGGCGTTTTCAAAATTTCAAAATTGATTTTTGAACCCTTAGAAGTGACCTACATCAACCAAAATCTTCGGGGCACAACTAGACCCCAAATGGAGCCTACATACCAAATTTAATCAAAATCGGTCAATGCTAAGTGGCAAAAGTGCCGCGTACGGCGTGCGGCGGACGGACGGCCAAATTTTTATTCGATTTTTGGATTCTACGTACCTTGAAACGTAAACCTTCAAATTTTGAGGGAGTGTTAAAAAATTTGTTTTCTTGGTCGATTCCATAGGTTCATTATTGAAAAGAATAAACCAAAAAACTATATAAATGTCTCCCTTGATGGGAAAAATGGGACAAACAATAGATCATAGATATGTCTATTATTTTCCCATCAAGGGCGGAATTAGATTAGAAATTGAAAACTGTCGAAATTAGAAAAAAAATTTATTTCACCCGTGTTTCCCTGACTTGTTACACACAAAAAAGATTACTCTTTTTCACAGACCCTGAGCTATAAGACATATCCATGTCAATACTCCTTTCGTTATGATGCTTTATGTTAATTTTTTATTATGAATAAAATATTTTAGAAATTGAACAAAATTAGGAATGTTAATAATGATTAATATTTATATCTGTGATTTCAGGATCAAAATGACGGTAACCGGAGAAAGGCTCTCCGTGTGCGTTAGAGACGCATGGAAGCGGTACTCACCCAAAGTGGTGATTCTCAAGGGGCTCAACATGAGTGTCGTCGAGGGCTCTATGTAAGTTGGATAATGATTAGAAATTGGTATATCACAGTAAAATAAAACAATGTATTCTATTACGTACAACTTAGGGCAAAAGAACTGAATAATTAGGACCTGTTTGATGAAATGATAATACAGTTGCAAAAAATAAAGTACGCACCTACTTCCGTTGTACATGTTCCTCCGCTCTCCATTAGTTGACAGAGAGCTGAAACGAACTCAAAATTTATTTGAATGTAGAAAATAAAGGACTTTGAGAATTTGGAAGATTGAGATAATGATGAATTTTAGGAACATTGCAAAGGAACCTGCTATTTTCACAGATAAGAGACGGTCACTTCTTCAGACAAACACTAATAAGGAATATGTTTTTTTTAAATTGAATAGAAATTGATGGTGTTGAATCTAAGTTGAGTTTTAAAATCGTATGAATTAAATAATGGTTATTACAAACCAACGTTATTTCAGTGTTCATAAGGGCACACCTGCAACTAATAAATTACTGATAACCCGCACCGCGTATATTTCTCCTCAACTAGTCTGATTCTGGTGACCTTTCTAACTTATTTTCGTGAAGAGATTTTTATATTGTGTTTATTAAGTACTACAGAGAAGACGGGAGGAGGAGGGTGCTGCTTAGGTTTTAATTGACCTATTATAGTAACTAATATTGTTTCCTTTCATTTTCTATGACTCCTATCCTACTCAACGAGAACATTCAGAATAAATAATTAGAAGAATATTATTGAAGTAGGTATTATTGCTGTTGAAGTGGTCGTTTCTCTCGAGGAAACCAATGAATTTCGATGATTTCAACGTTCATTCTCGACTTTTTCAAACAATCGACGGTAAAAAAAAGCCTTTGAAGTGGTCGTTTCTCTCGAGCAAACCAACAAGTTTCGATGATTTTAACGTTCATTAACGACTTTTTCAAACAATCGACGGTGAAAACAAGCCTTTGAAGTGGTCGTTTCTCTCGAGCAAACCAACAAGTTTCGATGATTTTAACGTTCATTAACGACTTTTTCAAACAATCGACGGTGAAAACAAGCCTTTGAAGTGGTCGTTTCTCTCGAGCAAACCAACAAGTTTCGATGGTTTTAACGTTCATTCTCGACTTTTTCAAACAATCGAAGGTGAAAACAAGCCTTTGAAGTGGTCGTTTCTCTCGAGCAAACCAACAAGTTTCGATGATTTTAACGTTCATTCTCGACTTTTTCAAACAATCGAAGGTGAAAACAAGCCTTTGAAGTGGTCGTTTCTCTCGAGCAAACCAACAAGTTTCGATGATTTTAACGTTCATTCTCGACTTTTTCAAACAATCGAAGGTGAAAACAAGCCTTTGAAGTGGTCGTTTCTCTCGAGCAAACCAACAAGTTTCGATGATTTTAACGTTCATTAACGACTTTTTCAAACAATCGACGGTGAAAACAAGCCTTTGAAGTGGTCGTATCTCTCGAGCAAACCAACAAGTTTCGATGATTTTAACGTTCATTCTCGACTTTTTCAAACAATCGAAGGTGAAAACAAGCCTTTGAAGTGGTCGTTTCTCTCGAGCAAACCAACAAGTTTCGATGATTTTAACGTTCATTAACGACTTTTTCAAACAATCGACGGTGAAAACAAGCCTTTGAAGTAGTCGTTTCTCTCGAGCAAACCAACAAGTTTCGATGATTTTAACGTTCATTAACGACTTTTTCAAACAATCGACGGTGAAAACAAGCCTTTGAAGTGGTCGTTTCTCTCGAGCAAACCAACAAGTTTCGATGATTTTAACGTTCATTCTCGACTTTTTCAAACAATCGAAGGTGAAAACAAGCCTTTGAAGTGGTCGTTTCTCTCGAGCAAACCAACAAGTTTCGATGATTTTAACGTTCATTAACGACTTTTTCAAACAATCGACGGTGAAAACAAGCCTTTGAAGTGGTCGTTTCTCTCGAGCAAACCAACAAGTTTCGATGATTTTAACGTTCATTCTCGACTTTTTCAAACAATCGAAGGTGAAAACAAGCCTTTGAAGTGGTCGTTTCTCTCGAGCAAACCAACAAGTTTCGATGATTTTAACGTTCATTAACGACTTTTTCAAACAATCGACGGTGAAAACAAGCCTTTGAAGTGGTCGTTTCTCTCGAGCAAACCAACAAGTTTCGATGATTTTAACGTTCATTAACGACTTTTTCAAACAATCGACGGTGAAAACAAGCCTTTGAAGTGGTCGTTTCTCTCGAGCAAACCAACAAGTTTCGATGATTTTAACGTTCATTAACGACTTTTTCAAACAATCGACGGTGAAAACAAGCCTTTGAAGTGGTCGTTTCTCTCGAGGAAACCAACAAGTTTCGATGATTTCAACGTTCATTCTCGACTTTTTCAAACAATCGACGGTAAAAAAAAGCCTTTGAAGTGGTCGTTTCTCTCGAGCAAACCAACAAGTTTCGATGATTTTAACGTTCATTAACGACTTTTTCAAACAATCGACGGTGAAAACAAGCCTTTGAAGTGGTCGTTTCTCTCGAGCAAACCAACAAGTTTCGATGATTTTAACGTTCATTAACGACTTTTTCAAACAATCGACGGTGAAAACAAGCCTTTGAAGTGGTCGTTTCTCTCGAGCAAACCAACAAGTTTCGATGGTTTTAACGTTCATTCTCGACTTTTTCAAACAATCGAAGGTGAAAACAAGCCTTTGAAGTGGTCGTTTCTCTCGAGCAAACCAACAAGTTTCGATGGTTTTAACGTTCATTCTCGACTTTTTCAAACAATCGAAGGTGAAAACAAGCCTTTGAAGTGGTCGTTTCTCTCGAGCAAACCAACAAGTTTCGATGATTTTAACGTTCATTCTCGACTTTTTCAAACAATCGAAGGTGAAAACAAGCCTTTGAAGTGGTCGTTTCTCTCGAGCAAACCAACAAGTTTCGATGATTTTAACGTTCATTCTCGACTTTTTCAAACAATCGAAGGTGAAAACAAGCCTTTGAAGTGGTCGTTTCTCTCGAGCAAACCAACAAGTTTCGATGATTTTAACGTTCATTAACGACTTTTTCAAACAATCGACGGTGAAAACAAGCCTTTGAAGTGGTCGTATCTCTCGAGCAAACCAACAAGTTTCGATGATTTTAACGTTCATTCTCGACTTTTTCAAACAATCGAAGGTGAAAACAAGCCTTTGAAGTGGTCGTTTCTCTCGAGCAAACCAACAAGTTTCGATGATTTTAACGTTCATTAACGACTTTTTCAAACAATCGACGGTGAAAACAAGCCTTTGAAGTAGTCGTTTCTCTCGAGCAAACCAACAAGTTTCGATGATTTTAACGTTCATTAACGACTTTTTCAAACAATCGACGGTGAAAACAAGCCTTTGAAGTGGTCGTTTCTCTCGAGCAAACCAACAAGTTTCGATGATTTTAACGTTCATTCTCGACTTTTTCAAACAATCGAAGGTGAAAACAAGCCTTTGAAGTGGTCGTTTCTCTCGAGCAAACCAACAAGTTTCGATGATTTTAACGTTCATTAACGACTTTTTCAAACAATCGACGGTGAAAACAAGCCTTTGAAGTGGTCGTTTCTCTCGAGCAAACCAACAAGTTTCGATGATTTTAACGTTCATTCTCGACTTTTTCAAACAATCGAAGGTGAAAACAAGCCTTTGAAGTGGTCGTTTCTCTCGAGCAAACCAACAAGTTTCGATGATTTTAACGTTCATTCTCGACTTTTTCAAACAATCGACGGTGAAAACAAGCCTTTGAAGTGGTCGTTTCTCTCGAGCAAACCAACAAGTTTCGATGATTTTAACGTTCATTAACGACTTTTTCAAACAATCGACGGTGAAAACGAGCCTTTGAAGTGGTCGTTTCTCTCGAGCAAACCAACAAGTTTCGATGATTTTAACGTTCATTAACGACTTTTTCAAACAATCGACGGTGAAAACAAGCCTTTGAAGTGGTCGTTTCTCTCGAGCAAACCAACAAGTTTCGATGATTTTAACGTTCATTAACGACTTTTTCAAACAATCGACGGTGAAAACAAGCCTTTGAAGTGGTCGTTTCTCTCGAGGAAACCAACAAGTTTCGATGATTTTAACGTTCATTCTCGACTTTTTCAAACAATCGAAGGTGAAAACAAGCCTTTGAAGTGGTCGTTTCTCTCGAGCAAACCAACAAGTTTCGATGATTTTAACGTTCATTCTCGACTTTTTCAAACAATCGAAGGTGAAAACAAGCCTTTGAAGTGGTCGTTTCTCTCGAGCAAACCAACAAGTTTCGATGATTTTAACGTTCATTAACGACTTTTTCAAACAATCGACGGTGAAAACAAGCCTTTGAAGTGGTCGTTTCTCTCGAGCAAACCAACAAGTTTCGATGATTTTAACGTTCATTAACGACTTTTTCAAACAATCGACGGTGAAAACAAGCCTTTGAAGTGGTCGTTTCTCTCGAGCAAACCAACAAGTTTCGATGATTTTAACGTTCATTAACGACTTTTTCAAACAATCGACGGTGAAAACAAGCCTTTGAAGTGGTCGTTTCTCTCGAGCAAACCAACAAGTTTCGATGATTTTAACGTTCATTCTCGACTTTTTCAAACAATCGACGGTGAAAACAAGCCTTTGAAGTGGTCGTTTCTCTCGAGCAAACCAACAAGTTTTGATGATTTTAACGTTCATTAACGACTTTTTCAAACAATCGACGGTGAAAACAAGCCTTTGAAGTGGTCGTTTCTCTCGAGTAAACCAACAAGTTTCGATGATTTTAACGTTCATTCACGACTTTTTCAAATAATAGATGGTGGAAACAAGCCTTAGGATTTCCAGTGTCTTTTCATTCCAAAATGTCCTTAAAAACCTGAATTATGAGTAATTATGATTACATTTAATCGTATTTTAATTCATTCAGAACCCTAGAAAAAGTCGAAAATTGACCCTGGAAAACTCAGCGATTTTTTTTCTCGGAAAATCGCTGGACACCCTGAACCACAAAAATACTACTGTTTTATTGAACCTACTTGTTTAGAACAAAATCCAAAATGAACTTAAGAGTTTTCTATCTTCCTCAATTTATAAATCAGGGTTTAGAGAAACTATGACAAATCTGACCTTTATTCAGAAAAATACAGAATTGTTATAAAATAATAGACGCAAGTTCTATCTAAGGGTAAGTTTAGATAAAATATCAGTTTTAATTTAATTTGAGTTCATAGGTATTTAAATTTGAGGAAGAAAAGTTTGTAGTGAATAGACTAATAATTAACTGTATCCGTGAATGACATTACAAAGAAAATTTAGTAATACGATGAAGGAGTTGCAGAATCTTATTCTTGTTAGTTTATTGGTAATTTACGTTGTTTTAAAAATCAATAAATTTTAGATACGGGCTGTTGGGGCCCAGCGGATGTGGGAAAACTTCGCTTTTGAGTTGCATTGTGGGCGTTCGAAGTTTGGATACTGGAACTATACAAGTATCCGCCACTCGGAAGGTTCAAGTGGGCTTCATGCCTCAGGTACGTTACTAGATATTTACGTATATCATTAAGCCCACAGGAATCTAACAATCAACAGTCAAGAAAACTGTATCAACGGAAAATGGGGCAAAGTGTTTTCATTTCAGTCGGATGGTTGTAAAAGATAATCGATAAAGGGCTACTATATGCGGTCAGTTAAACCAGTTAAGAATGCTTGAACAAGAAATCATATTTGCCTTGCTCAATATTTTAGGAGATCAGTCTGAACAAGGAATTCACCGTGTCTGAAGTTTTCCATTTCTACGGTGTGATCTACGGTATGACCGAAGAACAAATAACCAGGAGAGGCGCTGAATTGGTGAAATTCTTACAAATACCTAACGACAACCGTTACATAGGAGACTGCAGGTAATTCCAAAATCGTATTTATGCAAATTACTACCGACATCTTTAAAATGGAAATGAATTTCTACGAAAATGAAAGTTTCGAGTATTTGTCAGATCGAACCTTGTGATAGGACTTACTCGGATGATTTTCGAAAGCAAAATCACCTTTGTCAACCCTAAAATCCTTTTCATGCTCTTTCACTGAAATTATTTATTCGAATTTCCTATAGTTTTACCTCAGTTCTCAAGCTCGTGGGAACATTTCTGCTTAAATCCCAAGTTTATTCTGAACTTATATCGTTAACCTGATGAATCTTCAAGATTATTTTGCTTCCGAGTCTACCAAGGTAGCGGAAGCTTTGTTTCACTTTTCAAGGATGAAAAAAAAGTTCTCCAAAATCAAAATTTCCACTCGCGTTTTACGTTTCAGACCTTCCTGAACGGTTTTGGTTCCGTGGCTGTCTGTCTGTGTGTCTGTCATGAAATCCTTGTAACGGGCATAGCTATACGAAGTTATTGTCCGATTTTGATGAAATTTTCAGGAATTATGCGGATTAGGTTGTAGATGGTCCCCAATGAAAATCAAGGCCTCAAAATTGACAGCCCTAGCACTTACATTTTTCATCCGAATTTGATGAAATTTCCTAGGATTGATCGGATTACTGTGTAGACAGTCCCCTATGGAAATCATCACCCCAGAAGAATAGTAGTTGCTGCGCATGCGCAAACGTGAATTCTTGAAACAGCCATAACTCCTACATTACTCATCCGATTCCGATGATATTTTCAGGGAATATGCCAATTCGGTTGTAGATGGTCCCCTATGAAAATCATTGTTCCCAGACTGATGTTAGCCACTGCGTATGCGCAAATGTCAATTCCTTGTAACATCCATAACTTCTACATTTTCCATCCGATTTCGACGAAATTTCTCAGGATTGTTCTGATTGACGTGTAGATGGTCCCCTATGAGGGTAGTGGTAGGTACTTAGAGATTGATGTTTTGAAATTAACTACACAATCCGGTTATGAATACGAGGAAGCTATTTGTCACACCCACTTGGCAAACGTTTTATTCTAAAACCCGAACTTTCAATCATAAATTGTATATTGAATCAATATTAAACCCAAATTTGAATCATATAGTATATTGAATAATGGGGGATCCGGTGTGGCCATGGTCGCTGGGGCGCGCGTTCTTTGGTGGTGGGATTCTGACCTTCTTCTGCGGAGGTCTTGGGTTCGAGTCCCGCCGCCGGCGTTTGTGTCACAACTCAGGGTGGTGAGGCTAAATGGGAAGCCACGAGCGAAATCATCAGAGTGAATAATTCTGATCTTCCCTTTGGAAGACAGCTTGATGGTTGACTACTTTACGTTACTTTTTACTTATTGAATCAGTCTTCTCGATCGGAAACGGTTTCATACATCAAATCCTGCGTATCAAATATTAAAGGTTATATCGAAAAATAAGTAGGTGGATAAGCTCGGATCCATACGTGTTTGAAGTAAATCAAATCTTAATAAAACAATTCATTAATGAGTAAAATCAAATCTTAATAAAACAAATAATTAATGAGTAATTTCAAATGTCTCTCAGTGGTGGTCAACAGAGAAGGATTTCGATGGCAGTCACTCTTCTACACGACCCAGCAATTTTGATTCTCGATGAGCCAACAGTCGGGGTAGATCCGGTACTTTGCGCTGAGTGAGTTCACAATTCCAGAAAAGAGGGGTTTTTTAAATTTGAATTATCTTATGATTGAAATTACTCCATTCAAACGCTAAGTCAAAGAGTGATTCTAAATTATTTATTGCTGGTTTCAGCATTTGGGAACATTTTCTGGATTTGGTCCACAATAAGGGGAAAACAATTATCATCACCACGCACTACATTGAAGAAGCTAAGAACGCCAATAGAGTGAGTTGATGTAATCAAAGGCGGAGTAATTTTAAGAAAATTAATAATAATTTTGTGTCTTTTATGTTGTATGACGGTTTCAGATCGGTCTTATGAGAGGAGGCATACTTTTGGCCGAAGAACCTCCTCAAGCTCTCCTTCGACAGTACAATTGCGACAGCCTGGAAGCTGTTTTCCTCAAACTTAGCGCGAAACAAGAAACTGACGACGTCGACCCGGTAGGTGATTGTCCAATTATGTAATAGAATAACGTCACCAGTAACATGCTTAAGTCATCACTTTCAGGTTAACCGGATTTTCTGAGCTTCGTAAAGTATTCAGCGTTCCCCAACTATGTTTTATCTCATCTAACGATGACAGCTTCTGGATCCTCCAAATGTATAATTTTATTATTAATAGCGCAGTTGTGATAAGAGGTTACAGACAGGCCCAGTAACAGACAGGCCAAAAGGACAGGCCAAAGTGGATTTCACTGCTGGTAATGGAAAATCAAATGAAATACAATAAAACTATAACATTTTACCGTAATTTAATAAACATAAATGATTGCAATAGCTTGAAATAATGCAAAATACAATGTTTCAAACTAAATCGATGTTTCGAGGCCATCCATATTCGCTACCAAAACTTTGTTGTTTTGTTTACAAAGTGATTTCGAGAATTCGATGTTCACACTTTCATAAGTGCTGTTGATTTTCATACCGTTCCAGCAATGAAGTTTGTATAGTGATTTTGTTAAAACTATACAATAGATACAACTATATAATAAAACTATAACATTTAGAAGTATTTCAATAAACATAAATGATTGCAGTAGCTTGAAATAATGCAAAATACAAAAAGCTGCAAATCATTGCTCAAAGGTTTATTATTTTCTGTATAGATCACCCTTCTGTATAGATCACTGGTTCTCCATCAATAGCACCTACCACCATCTGTATTCTCCCTTGACCTTCCCTCTCAAATTTCAGCTTCCTGCGTTCAATAGGATTGAAAATGGCTTCGGAGCTCACTCAGCTGATCAGTGATCTGAAGAGTGAAGAAGATCTCCTCGAATGCTGGAGACGCTTGGAAGAGCACTTCCATTCAATGGGATTAAAAATGGCTTCGGAGCTCACTCAGCTGATCAGTGATCTGAAGAGTGAAGAAGATCTCCTCAAATGCTGGAGACGCCTGGAAGAGCACTTCCATTCAATAGGATTAAAAATGGCTTTGGAGCTCACTCAGCTGATCAGTGATCTGAGGAGTGAAGAAGATCTCCTCGAATGCTGGAGACACCTGGAAGAGCACTTCCATTCAATAGGATTGAAAATGGCTTCGGAGCTCACTCAGCTGATCAGTGATCTGAAGAGGGAAGAGCCTTTGAGCAATGATTTGCAGCGTTTTTTACCCACCAACATTTTTTTTACCTACCAGCTAGGCACTACCTATCACACCATACTGGCTTCACACCTTCACAATCAAGTTTATTAGAAAGAACTAAACGCTTCACACTCGATTGGAAAAATAGAAAGCTTCATATAGAAATTTGAATACTGGTTACGCAGAAGGCAAAACTGTATACAAATCGAAGAAATGAACAGCGATCGCATTTTAGTCCGATAAAATTTGAATGGAGATTAGACCTCTTTTGCGATTCACACTCATGATTCTGTTTTATCAAAGGAAAACCTTCAAGTACTCGTAGGGACCGAACGGTTTGTCCTTCAGAGCTCCGGGTGGTCTCAAAAATTTTTAAAAATTCAATACTATTTAAAATTGGTGAAAAAACGATACCTTTATTTCGAGAGTTTTCGAGCTAGGGCACTCTTGAAAATTTCAACCCTTAATTTTCACCCCTTAGAAGTGACCTACATCAACCAAAAGCTTCGCGGCACAACTAGACCCCAAATGGAGCCCATATACCAAATTTTAACCAAATCGGTCCAGTGTTACTAAGAAAAGTGCCGCGTACGGCCGGAAAATTTTTTATTGGATTTTAGGATTCTACGTACCTTGAAACGTAAAACATCAAATTTTGAGGGGGGGGGGTTAAAATTTTTTTTTTCTTGCTCGATTCCAAAGGCTTATTATTGAAAATAATAAACCAATATTTTAAACAAAATTGATGTTTCGAGGCCATCCATATTCGCTACCAAAACTTTGTTGTTTTGTTTACAAAGTGATTTAGAGAATTCGATATTCACACTTTCATAAGTGCTCTTGATTTTCATACAGTTAATGAAATTTGTGGAGTGATTTTGTAAATTATGATGAGTGGGATGACGAGTTCGACTAGTTTTTAGAAGTTATTAAAACTAGACGGTATCGGGAGGACATGCGCTTTTCCGCCATAGCGATCTCGGAAAAATTCTGTTTCTGAAGTAGTCATATTGGTTTTATCATGTCCTTTTAGTGCTATTTGTAGTATTAATTAATCATTGAGTGGGGAAGGTCGAGTGAAGTGCGAATTCTCTCCAAGGAGTTTGCGAACTTCAAATGTATACGGCGTGTATATTACGACACTGAAAGGCTACACCGTAGGTACCCACGTAGTAAGTTTTATCTGTCAAAAGGCTTTTTTCGGTTCAAACTTGTACTGTCTCTTGCTGGTCCAGTAAGCCTAGTTATTGAGATGCTTCAGAGTATTTCCTAGACACGCTTGATGCGCGCGATTTGTGGCTTATCGCCATGGGTTAAGTAAACTACGAATCCCTGGAATGAAAATATCAACCAAATGAATTAGTCAATTCTGAGACAATGTTTTCTCTATCGGAACAGCGCATTTTGTGCGCATAGTCGAGCCGAATACGAGCTACATTCGGAAGTGAGATGCTAAAATGAGGCACTTCTTTAGCAGAGTTTCCAAAGCACATCTTCGGGCGATGAAATTTCTGAGTAGTGCAATTGTTTACCAAACTTATTTTGGATACAAACAGGGTAAAGATTAAGCAAGTTGAGGATGAGCAAAAGCCGTCACACAGTAGTTGCTGAACTGGCCAAAAGTTGAAAGATTTGTGTAACCTCAGCTACTTAATTGTGCAGCTTCTAGTAATAAATTGTTGAGGTATATTTCTTATGATCGTTGGAAGGCAGCCCTCACACCCCTTCTTTAGAGCCATATGGGTCGCTTCAGTATAGTAAAACAGTGTTAAGCCCCACCTCGTAAATGCCTCAGAACCACAATATCACTGTGGTACACACAAACAAGTTTCTTCCTTTCTTCTCACTCACGATATAGAAAATATCATTAGTTCCATACTTTAACAATATACTAGGAACATGTCAACGATCTCTGGTCAATCCTGTTCAGTTCGTAATCGCAAGTAACGATTTTGTGACCAACAGTAATGCATTTCGTAATGATTTTGATTTGGAAGTTGTTCAATTTGGGTTCATGAATGGATAATTCCAGAGTACGCAGTATTACCCACCGAAGAAACCGTACCAGCTGCCTCTCCAAAATGAGAAAATGTTCATCTTCAGCAGATTCAAAGCTCAAATGATCAAGAACGTCAACTGGACTCGAAGAAATTTACCGTAATAATAGTCAACACATTTCATCGCAATTAGTGTTGTTACTTCACGTATGAAGAAAGAAGGACCACTTATATCACTACTTGCGTCACTGAGTGCACTTTTAAAAGAAGAATTGAAGTTGCTTAGATATATTGAGTAGGTAAAGACGATAAACACCTCTGTTAACAGTGTTGGATTTACTCGTATTACGTCCTCAATTTTCACCATACGCACTTTTCCGTTACTTTTATTGCTCTAAACGGCAGTATGATGGCAAACTTCATCGATCTCATGAGTACATGCATGTGCCTCCACTCACTCACTCAAAGACTGGGATTGCCATTGGAAAAGAGTTTCAGGGTCTGATGGCTTATAGAACTTCCCTCTTTCGAGGTTCCTTTATTTTATAAAGAAGATTCTGCCGGCTACATATTGGAGCCAGTAAATCTTCCGCTGAGATCTGCGAATTTTTGTATTCTTTTCCAGGAGATTTCGCGCAAAGTCGCGCGTTCTACGATGTGGTGACCGAATGCTTTCGTTATGGATCTCCAGAGGCTGTCGCCTTTACATAGAAAGTGCTCAGCAGAGTCCACATCGGTGACATTTAATTGTCCATGATGTTTAGCATTCAACGGAAGTCGTAATGCCTCGTTAGAATGCCTATTCATTAGTCTGATGGTATTCTAACTTTTGGAAGTCAGCGTTAAGGCATGGTTAGGATCATGTGAAGTGGTCTGACTGTAATTATCAGCTTTTTTGGACCAAAGTATAGTAAGGTCTTGGGATTCCCGTTTTTGTTGCCTTCAGCTGGAGTAAGAGATGGGACTGCAGATAATTTCTGTCGGCAGATTTTGGAACTGTGTTCTTCGTATAAATTTCCCACCAACTCATTTTCTTTCTTTTCTTCACCTCCATTTATTTTGCCGAGTCATATGCTATCATGGAGACTCTTCACTATGCCCATGAAGAGCAGGGCTCCTTAGCAAGTGTAGTAATTTTCACTGACTCCAGAAGTCTGACTTCTAACCTCGAAAATATAACGCCTACATAGAAATTTCTCAAAAATCGAAGCATCTATATTGCAGACTCTAAACGCACTCAAATTTCTGGGAACCCGAGTTGTGATTTGTTGGGTATATCTGGAAACGAAGCAGCGGACCTTGAGGCTAATCGTGCCACTTCACTTTCCTGCCCGCAACCCTTAAGACTGTTTCCCAATACTGACTTGAAGCGCAACATAAAACTGGACCAACAAGAACTTTGGAAGAAAGCTTTCTACGAATACCATTCAGGGAACTGGTATAAGAATTTGTTCCCAATTTCTAACATGAAGCCATGGTTTAGTAATGTGCGCGTGGTGAAACCAAAGGCTTCCTTTAAAACTTTAATGCGGCTAAGAAGCGGTCATAGCAGTTGCAACCAACATCTTCAAAGGATTGGGGTTGTCCAATCACCGCAATGCAGGTTCTGTGACAGTGCAGTAGAGACGAAAGAGTACCTCATCTTGGAATGCCCGGTCAATTCATCTGGCAGAAGAAATTTTCTAAACGGGATCCCTAAGACGATTGATAGACCTTTTACTCTGGACACCATATTGGCGACATCAGATTTAGAAGCATACGCCCAATTATTTGATTACATCAAGGAGATAAATATTAATTTGTAACCATACATTTGTTATTACAGAATAATGGTATAATTACATTTTATGTACTTTAAGTTTGTTTTCTTTTAACTGTTACTTCATTAAATGAAGTATTTGAACCCTTGAACTAAAAAAAAAAATATTCAACAGGATAAAAAAGTCCAACAGGTTTAAAAAATTTGTTATTACAGAATAATGGTATAATTACGTTTTATGTACCTACTTTAAGTTTGTTTTCTTTCAACTGTTACTTCATTAAATGAAGTATTTGAACCCTTGAACGTAAAAAAAAATTATCCAACAGGATAAAAAATTAATGAAGAGAAATTAAAAAAAAAATTCTCTATTGGCTTTTTTTAATTACAGCCGTTACTTGTGTAATGGAAATCGAGACTGTCAGACATAATTACCGAGAATGCTTACATGAATCAAATTTGGATTTAAGTAAGCATTCTCGGTAATTATGTTTGACAGTCTCGATTTTCATTACACAAGTAACGGCTGTAATCAACAAAAAGCCAATCTTCTTCTTCTTGTGGTGCCTTCTCCGCTAACGAAGGTTGGCGATCACTTCACCGAATCTGTCCCTATCTCTGGCCAACTGGAACAGATCTGCTGCTCCCTGAACCCCAGTCCACTGGCGAATGTTGAGGAGCCAGGAAGCTCGCTTTCGTCCCACGCCTCTTCTTCCGGAAATCTTCCCCATCATGATTGATTGCAGCAGCTGATACTTCGGGTTACGCATGATGTGCCCCAGGTAGGCGACCTTCCGGATCTTCACAGTGTGCAACAACTCCCGGGTCAAACCATTAGATTGCAAGATGAAGTCGTTGCGCAGCCTGGCGGTCCAAGGAATCTTGAGCATCCTGCGGATAAGCCACATCTCAAAGGCTTCTAGCCGGTTCATATCTGCCGCCTTCAGAGTCCAAGATTCCACGCCATAGAGGACAATGGAGAAAATGTAGCATTGAACCATCCGCCACCGCAAGGCAAAGCTCAAATCCCGGCTGGACAAAACCCGTTTCATGTTATTGAAGGCCCCGCGTGCCACCTCAATACGGGTCCTCAGCTCGTCCCTCAAAGCCCATTCCTCCGTCAACCATTGACCCAAATACTTGAAACGGGCCACTTGTTCAATATGCTGGGCCCCCACAACCAAGGCGCACGGCTTCCGACCTGTCTTTGATACTGACATGGCCTTCGTCTTGCCAACATTAAGTCTCAGGCCATACCTCTCGCACGTCTGCACCACCAGATCCAGGATAGACTGCAACCCCGCAGCAGTATGAGCAAGGAGCACCGTATCATCTGCGTACCGGAGGTTGGAGATAGGGACACCATTGACGCGAATACCCGTCCTACAGTCCTCCAGAGCCTCCTTAAACACATGCTCGGAATACAGGTTGAACAACAGAGGGGACAGCGTACAACCCTGACGCACCCCCCTCTGAATACTCACTCGATCAGACAGTGTCCCATCCACCCGAACCTGCGCTGTCTGGTTCCAATACAAGTTCTTGATGAGTCTAATATCCTTATAGTCCAAACCTGTGCGTTCTAAAATCTGGACTAGAGTATCATGTTTCACTGTATCAAACGCTTTCTCAAAATCAATGAAACACGCAAACACATCACATTGCTGATCCAGGCACTTCTGCACCAGCACCTGCAGGGAGAAAAGGGCCTCCCTAGTGCCGAAGCCACTGCGGAACCCAAACTGAGAATCCCCGATTTCCAACTCCACCTTGCGCCACAGCCGAGAGTGCAGAACTCTCAGCAAAACCTTCAGCCCATGACTCATCAAACTGACAGTTCGATGCTCACTGCACTTTCTTGCATTTGGCTTTTTTGGAAGAGTAACAAAAACGGAGTTTAACCACTCCTCAGGAATCTCCCCTGTATCATAAACACGGTTCAGGAACTGCGTCATTGCCGCGAGGCTGCCACCATCCAAGAGTTTCAACAGCTCCATACTAACCTGATCCGGTCCTACTGCCCTCCCACACTTAGCAGTCCTTATTGCGTGTGCCACCTCATCCACCAGAATTGCAGGCCCTTCATAATCCTCTCTGGGAGAGAGGCTGACTTCAGTCCGCTGATCGCTGAACAGGCCCTCAACATACTCCTCCCAAACTTTGAGTTTCTCTTCCTTGGAAACCACCACCTGTCCGCTTCCATCCACAATAACAGAGGGCAGGCTCTTCTTCCCAGTACCAGTCAGCTCCCGTATCTTCTTATGCAGGTTGAAATCATCGTGCAGCTCCTTCAACCGCTCTACTTCCACACACTGTGCTGTAAACCACGCCTCCTTTGCATTCCGGATACTTGCACGAATTCTCGTCTGCAACGCGCGGTACTCTGGGCTGCGCTTCTTCTGCACACGCCGCTCCCCCATCAACTCCAGAATGGCATCTGTCATCCACTCCCGCTTACGCTGAGGCAGCTCACCAAGATGTTCCTTTGCCACCGAATTGATGGCATCCTTAAACCCAAACCAGGCATGGTCAACATTGTCAACCGTGCTCACGTCGAGTTCCCTTACTGAGCTATTGATTTGCTCCGAGACCTTCTGCTCAACCTCCTGGGCCTTCAGCAGTCTCAGGTTCACTTTGCGGGCAGTTGGAGTGGCTGCTCGCCGCAGGCGCACTTGGAGCCCAACCACCAGAAGGCTATGATCTGAATTCACATCAGCTCCAGGATACGTCTTGGCATACTTAACAGCATTGCGGAATCGTTTGTTGATTATCACAAAATCAACCTGATTTCGAACAATCCTCCCCGGCGCATCCATAGGGGAAACCCACGTATACAGTCGTCGCTTTGGCAACTTGAACCATGTGTTGGTCACAACCAGACCAGAGTCTTGGCAAAACTCCACCAACCGATCGCCTCTGTCATTTCGGACACCGAGACCAAACCGTCCCACGACTCCAACAACAGGTTCGGCCCCAACCTTAGCATTGAAATCTCCAAGGAAAATGTTCACATCCTACTTCTTCAGTGCTTTTTCAAGCTTGTGAATATCCTCATACACAGCTTCCACGTTTTCATCCGAAGCATCCGATGTTGGGAAGTACACCTGCAGGAAATTGATGTTTAACGGCTTCGCCTTCAACTGCAATAGCATGACGCGATCCGTCAACGGCACGAAATTAGTTACTGCACTCATCAGCTCCTTCCTGATCATCACACCAACCCCATTAGGATGGTTACTTGCTGAGCTTCCTGAGTAATAAGTAACCGTCTTCTCCCTTACGCACGTCCCAGATCCAGGCCACCGCATTTCCGAAATGCCCAAAATGTCCACCCGATTCCTCTCCATTTCCCGCTCTAGGTTATCAATTTTACCAGCCTCAAAAAGGCTTCGGACATTCCATGTCCCCACTCTTATCTCCTTCTCCGAAGTAGCGAGCCCGGAGATTCTTAGCACCCCTGTTCCATCTAAGGAACGCCGGTACTCGGGGCCTTGGGTTGATTCACTCGCCATATTTCGATGAAGGATTGTCCTCGGGACTTGTAATGTGGTGGTTTCCCGTTGCCTTCCACATCCTATGCCGTTGACCGATTCGTCAGCTCATCCGCCTTCGGAGAGGATTTCTCCCCTCCAGGACAAGAGGGTGCCCTAACTCTCTGCCAACTCATCCGCCTTCCAAGGAAGCCGTTGGTACGACAGAGAGGTAACTCCTTACCCCGGGAGTTGCTCGGTCGCCAGAGCCTCGTTAGTAACAGCAGGGTCCACCACGTGCAGGTGAGGATGACATTTGAGTAGGCGGAGCACTATGCCCTCATACCCACCCCTTAGACACCCAAAAAAGAAAATAAAAAGCCAATAAAGAATTTAAAAAAACAAATTTCTTCTCATTACTTTTTTATCATGTTGGACACTTTTTTTTTTTTTTAGTTCAAGGGTTCAAATTTGCGGGAAGGAACTTTTAATTATTGGAAATAAGTTGAAAAATAAAATACCTACTAAGTTTAACTTTTAGTAATTTTAACAATTTACATCGAGTGGTCACGTATTATAAGGATATAGAGGCGACCTAGGAGGGTATTAAGGTACCATGAGAAGGATATTCCATGCTGTTTGTTCTCTGATTGTAGAGTCACGGCGTTTGTGATCTGCCTACCCGCCCTGCTCTTCTTCATCATGGGGCATCTGAACGACGTGAAGAACGGCGACTACCCGGTGAGTCTGAGGCCTCTGGCGTTTTACAACGGCGAGGTCGAGGACTGCAGGAACACAACGCCGTACCTCAAGCTCCACAAGACCTGCAAGCTCACCCGCCCCTTTTCATGCCGCTACGTCGACAGCCTCAAAACAGTCTTTAAAACGGTAAGATAGTTGGAGAATCATCATATACAGTGTAAGTAAAGTAAGTATAGTAAAGTAAATAACCATTGCAGGTTAGATTTTCGTCCAACTGCCATTCCTGGCGTCGCGGGCGTCATCAGCTGTCTTCCAAAGGGAAGATCAGAACTTGTTCTGATGATTTCGCTCATGGTTTCCCATTGGCCTCACCGCCCTGGGTTGTGACGAGGGGGAACTGCGACCGACTTACCCGAAAAGATGCTTCCGAGGCGAGCCCCGAACTCACGGCCCCGCAACCGGTCCGAGTCTCGTCTCCAGAGACACATGCCACAGATCGCTCGGCCACAGCTGAACATATACAATACAGCGTGTCCCAAGTTAAAGACCGGAAAACTTTGGGATTCGATTCTACAATTCATTTAAGTGAGGAAATATCTTAGCAATTTTGTTTTAACCCCTTGTTTTTCCAAGTTTTTCCCATTTCAAGATTTTTTCGTGAGTTCGAGCTTATGCCACTAAAATTGCCATAACTACCTTAATTTACCGTGAAAATGTAAAAATAAGGGCACCGTTGGAAAGGGCGTCAAAATTCCCATCTTTCTAGTTTCAATAAAAAACTATTTTCGGGACCTGATAGGTGAAAAATCAAGTCGTAAAGTAATTTTTGTCAAATTGGCTAAATTTACCATTTTTTTCTTTTGGTTGTTAGTGTATTTCTTCCCCATGGTTTTTCACGTACCTCATCACCAAAAACTGCACAAAGATCTTAGCTTTCCAATGATATAATCAAAAAATATTTTACAATCGAGTTTAAGGGAGAACTTTGTGTTTCAACGTGGAAAAACGTGCATTTCGGAGGATTCGGTTGAAAAAAATGCACGTTTTTCCGCGTTCAAACACAAATTTTTCCCTTAAACTCGATACTCAAAAAACCATGGGGAAAAAAACTCTGACATCCAAAAGAAAAAATAGAAAATTTTGCTAAGTACCTACTCAACGATTTAATTTTTCACCCATCAGGACCCTGAAAATAATTTTTTTTTGGCACTGTAAAGATGGGAAACTTAACGCCCTTTCCAACGGTGCCCTTATTTTTACATTATCACGGTAAATTAAGGTAGTTATGGTAATTTTAGTGACATAAGGTCGAACACACGAAAAAATCTTCAAATGGAAAAAACTTGGAATAACAAGGGATTAAAACAAAATTGCTAAGTGACATTTTCTCACTTGAATTAGTTGCAGAATCGACTCCCGAAGTTTTTTGGTCCTTAACATGGGACACCCTGTATATCCCAGTAGCAGTCCATAGGAGTCCCATCAGCAATAAACGAATTGGTAGAACCAGTCGCTTAAAAGATGACAAAGTAGATAATGTAGATCCAAGAAGAAGGCGATCAAAAGGACACATTTCATTCTGTGATTGAGTGGTGGGCTTGTAAATTTCAGGTGGATTATAACAGGTTGGAGGATGCGAAGGAAGCCGTCAGACACTCAAATGCTTACGGTGTTATAAGTTTTGGAGCCAACTTCTCTCAAAATATGATGCTCCGCCTCAAGGACCAGACGGCTGCCCCCACAGCTGCCATTGACGGGAGTGATGTTCACGCATTTCTCGATATGAGTGGTAAGAAAAATTCTATTAACTTATAATAATAAACAGAATCTACCCTCCATCTACTCTAGGATGAAATAAGCTTGGTTCCTAGGTGGTGGCCATTGAATGTACCTATTCCTTTTTAACATGACTCCAGGAAGAATTGTCCATTTTCCCTGAACTTCTTCTATACACAAAAAAAAAGAATATATTATCTGTGAGCCAATCCTGATCATGCAATTTATCTCTTCACTATTCTAATCAGAAACATAATTCATCAGAATTTAAATTTTTGGTCGTCTACAGAGAGAGCACAACGCCCAAACCAAATTTGTTGGCGTATAATACAAAGTACCTGTTCATAGACTACAATGGTTGTTCATAAATTATCAATAATGAAGTGGTTTATTTTTAAACGATTATTTTAGTGGAAACTGGTAGGATTGTGCAGCATTTGTAACCTTCAAGGCTAATTCGAGAAAAAATGAGGAGAATCTTCCTTCTCTTCTGACTAGTTTACAGTCTTGAAGAATGAGGGATTTCTAGTTGAAGGAACTGGAATTTACACTTTGTTATTTGAATTAGAGAACAAATAATTCACTTCTGTACGTTTCATTGATCCAGCTTCTCGAGGAGTAATAAATTGGTGGGAACTTGTCCTTAAGATGATTTTTGGAGGGTGGTCCCCTAAGAATTGTGGGGCAGTGGCTGAATTGGGAGATGGTGGACAAAGGGGGTGGAGTTGCCACGGAGGTCACACCCTACAAAGATAATGGTCCCCTCAGAATTGTGAGGCAGTGGGTGAGGGGGTGGAGTGCCACGGAGGTTGCACGTCACCACAGAGTACTACTGTCGAGATGCCTAATAACTGCGCCGGAATCGGCCTTTTTACCCTACTGGCTTGATAACCGTGACCATCCAAAAATATGATGAACACGAAATATCTCTTTTCACTTAAATTAAACGCGTTTCAGGCAAATATAGAATCCAGCTTCAGGAATAAGACTGTATTTTGAGTGTTTATGAATAGGACAGATTTTGAATTTTCAAATTATTCATTGCATACTGTGTGTCATGTTTTCACTATTTATTAATTATACTAAATTACAGTATAAATCACAGTTTCACTTTTTCATTCCTCAAACGAGGGTCGAGTGACCACAGGGTGTACATGAGGACGGATTGCGACGGGGGTCAATTGACCATCGGGTTCACATGGGAACGTTTGGCGAAGGGGGTCGAACGCGAATAAAATTACTAGCGATGAGATTGTGGAAAACCATTTAATAAAAACGGAGTTGAGTAGAACGTTGTCTATTTCCACGAAAATAATGAGTTACAAGTTAAATCGATTTCGACGGTTAGGTTATCATCAGTAACAAACAATAACTGAAGGTACATCACAAAGAGCATAGCTTATATAGTCACAAGAGAAAGGGAGCTTGAATCCCATTGGTCGAGAAAGTGAAAGTCATACCCAATCAGATTGAAGCAGATAAGTGAAAGGAGAATCCTATTGGTTCAGAGAAGTGAAGGGACCTGGGAGGATCAACCAATGTACTGTCCGTTTGTTAGATCAAAACTAAAGTTATGATTGGATTCTCTTAGGTGATTCGCAAAATCAGAATCACCTTTGTTATCCTGGAAATCCTTCTCATGCTCTTTTATTCTTCCCCCAAATTTCCTACTAGTTTGACCACAATACTCAAGCCCACAAGAACATTTCAGCTTATAAACCACTTTTTTTATGTTGAACGATAATTTTGTCTTTAACAGAACCCAAAGAAGCTTCAAGATTATTTTTATTTTTAAACCCTACTTTGAAGCCTTTAGATCAGGGGTCTCCAAACTACGGCCCGAGGGCCACATCCGGCCCGCGGACAGATTTTGTCCAGCCCGCGGAGAGCTAGCATACTTGAAAACTCCTTTTAGTGAACATGTTTTTTATAGCAAATTAAATTTAGTTTACTGAAGTATTCTAATTTTATGTTGAATAATTTTAATATGACATCTACATTGATATGGTCATGGGCTAACTACTCATAACATTGTTGTAGGCCTACTGTTATTGTTTTTGTGATAAGTTGGTCAAAGAAACACAGAATTGTAATGAGTAAAGATATGTATAATATGCAGAAAATTCAACTTCAGTATATAATAACTAACAAATTATTGAAATTAATCCAACTAACATTTTATACATTTTAAATAACCGTGTTCTTTGCAGACGAGTGATCTAAGTAGAAATCACAGTAAACGGTGGATACAGCTTTCGTACAAGTACGCAACCACGAGAGACATTTTATGTCTTTGCGCCCCCTTTCCCCTTCATATAAAACCCCGTATTGTAACCGCGTAACGCTCCCCTCATAACGCTCCCCGCGTAACGCGTAACGATCCCCGCGTGACGATTTTTCATTTATGTGCCATAATAAAGACATAAAATGTCAAAAACATAACTTATAAAAAGCATAATGACATAAGAAATACTATTGAGATTTAGTATGTAATTTAGATTTTCCACTGACAATAGTTTGTAGTTGTGGACTAATTTTACTTGTACCAATTATTAAAAGAGATTTAAGATGCTCATCAGTTAATTTAGATCTGTAAACATTTTTTGTGTACTTCATTTTGGAGAAGGTCTTCTCACACAAATAAGTAGTACCAAAACCAGAAAACAGCCCACGATGCAAATTATCAAATTGTGTCAGTGGAAGACTCTTACAAAATTCCAACAAAGATGAGTTTTGATATTTGTTCATAACTATATCACTGCACTGTAGATCAATCATTTCCATTTGAAGTTCCTGGGTTAGGGTTTCAATGTCAGTATCAAAAGGATTTTGAAAAATCTTAATTTGATTCGCAATGGCATCTAAGTCCGAGAAACGAGTATCAAAATTTATTTTCAAAACACTCAAAGTTTCGATTGCAAATACGATAGGAAACTCAGTCTCAGTGGTGCGGCTGAATATTTCACATGTTTTAATCAGTGGACTATTTCACTTTTTACCACTGGCAACAATGATAATATGGTTTTGGCCCTCGAAACTTAATGGAGTAATCAGTATGGCCCTAAGGCTGGAAAGTTTTGAGACCCCTGCTCTAGATGATAACATTTTGCTTTTCCATAATAAGGTATACTTATCCACTTTTTCTCTTCTAACACAACTTCTTAACCAAATTAGAAACCCCGTCTTTACACTTTTTCCTAAGAACCTTATTCCATATGGAATAAATGAGACATCCCCCTCCCCCCATAACACAGAGACATCCCCTAGCGGCTATACTTTTGAACGTTCGAACGTCGAACACTTGTTACGGACGGGGGTACAATGGCAAACTCCCTTTTGTAAAAAAACTGGTAATCTAGGAAGAACAGCCCAATTCGTGAAAATTAACACGAATATGAACATTGATGTATTTATATGCATTCGATGAAGATTATAATGCTCTCTGATGGATACACCAGAGTACGGGTACACAGTGAGGACGGTTCGCGAACTTGGAATGAAACTCCTCGATCTTCTGCAAGACATTTGCGAAGAGTGTGGCTACGAAAGGAAGATCGCAGCGATACCAATTCACGTGAGCCTTTCCACTTCATTTTGAACAATTATTATTTCATTTCGCGCAACTTAAAATAATATACATTTTATTTAGCAATAAAGTAAGCGTTTTCAGCAAATCATGGCCCCTAGTATTGCTTCCGAGTCTACCAAGATAGTGGAAGCTTTGTTTTCACTTTTCAAGGTTGAAAAAAAGGCGTCCAAAATCGAAATTTCCACTCGCGTTTTACGTTTCAAACCTTCCTGAACTGTCTATCTGTCTGTGTGTCTGTCATGAAATCCTTGCCACAGCCATAACTTCTACAATCAGATTTCGATGAAATTTTCAGGAATTGTGCTGGTTGGCGTGTATGTAGATGGTCCCCTATAAAAATCATTACCACCGGACTGATGCCACTGCGCATGCGCAAACGTGAAATAGTTGCCCCAACCATAATTTCTACATTTCTCATCCGATTTCGATGAAATTTTCAGGGATTGAGCGGGTTGACGTGTCCCCTATGAGGGTAGTGGAAGGTACTTAGATATTGATTGTTTGAGATTAACTACTATGCAACGGATAATCTATACAATCGGGTTATGGATACGAGGAAGCTTTGTGCTACACCCACTTGGCAGACGTTTAATTACCTACCTAATATTCAAAACGATGAGAATGACCAGGTTTTCACGTTCGAGGAAACGTGAATATGGTTAATTAATTAGGGTTATGGTATACTCGTAAATTATGGTTAAATAATAGAAATAGTTCCACTACTATTTGTTTTCCCATGCTCTGATGATTATCATCATATCGCTTTTGCTTGAGGGCAACAGCTATATTTCTCAGTGGTATTTTTTACAGGTGTGGATTTTTTAAGTAAGGATTTTTTGGCACAACCCCCGAGTTTTATCCCATTACTCTAGATCGAACAAAGAATCGTCCATGTTTAACCCTCCGATACGCGTGATATCAAATTAATACAAAATTTAGTTTTGAAAGGTTGCTATGCCCCCTATCCTCTTCATAATATTAATAATTGGCCTATCACAGGAGCCACCTTTAGTGCCTGCAGCTGATTTTTATCAAATCAATACACCACGCGCATCCATGTAACTTTCGGAATTTTTTTCATAAAGCGGCGTTTTCTTGTCAAATATTCAATGTTCCGAAAAATTGAAATTTTCCTGCTAGTAATGTTCCCAATGAATTGCTAAGCTCGATGAGTAAATACCTACTGAGTTATTTTCAATTTTTGATGAAAAATAAGGTAGACAAAAATAAATTTTTGGTATTTTTTTACTTCATAGTTTTGTTCAATGACTTTACTTTACTCAGTTCCTGCTCATACTCGTTGGTTTCCTTCATACAATAAAGTTTGTTATGAAAAACAAATTACCTTTCTTCTATTTCTCATAACCCTTCTCCTCTCTCATAAACCATTTTACCAAAATGATACACCGCGCGTATCAACATTTTTTTTAGGCCGCGCTTATCCGAGGGTTAAAAGGCAATAATAAAGAAAAGGAAGGAATTGCTGAATTAATATGAACAAATTATTATTATATTATTAACATTCAAATGTTTTTATTACTTTCAGCTGGAGGAGGAGGTCTACACTGTTTCAGACATTGTCCATTGTTTCGTTCCTCCTTATTTTGGCTCGTAAGTTAACATTTAAACTATCAAATATCCAGTATTGACGTGTATATAAAATGTTACTCGTCATCTCTTTACAATAATTAATTATATCTGTATAACTATAGAGTTACGCGAGTTCAACCTGTTGCTATTTGTATCAAAAACGCACAGTTTTCTGCATCATCCTCGTCGTTATTCCTTCTTTAGTAGGAAATATCTTGGTATTCCATACAAGTATTTCATGATTTTTCGGTCAGGTGTTTATTTAAAAATAAATCTTGGAGTACATAAATCTTGGCTACATAAACCCATTTGACGCAAACCAGCATTAATCTGTAAATACGATTTTCATAGGTTACAATAAAAATTTCAACTAGAAGAAAAACTAAACAAAATTTACAGAGTCATGTACCATAAATATTTTTTTTTTGCAGTTTTGTTGTATTGTAGTCTATGCTTTTAATTGAGAATAATTTAGGGTCTCTTACAGCCCTGAAAGTGTTGTGCATCCAAATTTGGATGCGATGTGTGAAGGCTCTGAGTAACAGGTATTTGCAGATAAAGACCTACAGACAGACCGACAAAAAGTCTAAAATCTAAACTTGTTTTTTTAAAATTAACCAACAATGTTTTTTTTTTAAATTAACCACAACGAAGCAGTTGTATTGATAAAGAGTTCGTTCAACAGGGTGGCATTTTACACAACAACGATGTTCACGTCCAGTTCAATCGTCATGGAAAGATCTTCAGGTCTGTTTGAGAGAAGCAAAATAGCTGGTGAGTAACTATTTATTTATTTTTTTTATGATCGATGTGGACGTATATACGGTTCACGTTTGCGCATCGCAGCGGCTACTGTCATTCCGAAGGTGATGATCTTCATTGGGGACCATCTACAACCTAATCCGCATAATCCTTGAAAATGTCATCGAAATCGGGTAGAAAATATGGAAGTTATGGCTGTTACAAGGAATTCACGTTTGCGCATGCGCAGCGGCTACTATCAGTCCGGGGATGATGATTTTCATAGAGAACTATTTACAACCCAATCCGCATAGTCCCTGAAAATTTCATCGAAATCGGGTTGAAAATGTTGAAGTTATGGGTGTTACAAGGACTTCACGTTTGCGCATGCGCTGCGGCTACTATGAGTCCGAGGGTGATGATTTTCATAGGGAACCGTCTACACGTCAACCCACACAATCTCTGAAAATTTCATCGAAATCGGACAAATAATTCGTATAGTTATGCCGGTTACATGGATTTCATGATAGACAGACAGACAGACACGGAACCATAATTGTTCAGAAAGGTCTGAAATGTAAAACGCGAGAGGAAATTTCGATTTTGGAGAACTTTTTGTTTTCAACCTTGAAAAGTGAAAACAAAGCTTCCAGGTAGACTTCAGGGATAATAATTAGGGTGACTGTACTGGGTTTTGGAAAATGAGTCCCACTGTGTCCACCACAACATTATTGTGTGATTATGGGGACAAAGGAGGAGGTCATGGTGGGCATCCAGTAATATTAAATAAAGAAATTAAATTGTGGAGAACTACTGAAACTAATAAGTGACTTTTTGCAGGTTTAACAATGGTGGAGATCATCGCTGCCCACGTGGTGATGCAAATTATCGTAATGGAGCTTCAAAACGCTCTCAGCTTCTTGATTCTGTACGCATTACTCAACAATCCAATGGCTGGCAATGCAGGGACGGCTTGGCTCATCATGACCCTCAACCAGCTTGCTGGGATGGTTTTTGGTAAGCACTATCACCTTAACTAGTTCAGCTACATTTAAAGGGACACAGTTCTCAATGACCAGCCAGTGAGAGGATCAATTGACCTCCACGCAATGGATTCTCAGACAAACAAAAATCAACCGTAGAACACCATGCGCGAGCATCGGATCCTTCTGCATCAGGGTCAAAAATGGGTAAAGTCACATTCTGTTGGGCAATTTTGAGTCAAGCTCTGAATTACTACAGCAAGGTTTTCTTTCTGCAGGACCACAATAGTCTGTAGTGATTTCGTGAGGATGATACTGGAGTTTTCTTCACTGATAAAAAAAAAGTAAAAGTAAAGTAAGCAACCATTTCAGGTTGAATTTTCGTCCGACTGCCATTCTTGGCGTCGCGGACGTCATCAGCTGTCTCCCTAAGGGGAGATCAGAATTTGTTCTGATGATTTCGCTCATGGCTTCCCAAACATCACTGCCCTGGGTTGGAACGAGAGATTGCCGATCGTCTAGTAGACAGAAAACTTTCTGCTGGCGACCAGACTCGAACGCGCGTCCCCGCAAGACGGTTCTTATCCTATCACCGCAGTCGGGTACACTGTCCACTAGACCACCGACGCCCCCCTTCTTCACTGATAAAAGAAACTGGGTTGATCTCACCTGAATCTGAATAATTATCCTCATCGCGTTCATGAGTTTCTGGAAGTGACTGGCTTGGGGTCCTTGAATCCACCTAATAAACAGGATTATTCTCCATATTTCAATGACGAATTCACTAGGCAATCCCACTTCTGATTTCGGAGAAGGAAGGAATAACTTCAAGAAGATCAACTACAACTGTATATTCAAAAAAATAATTAAATCCAATATCAAAAACAAAGAAGCAATACGAAAATCCCCGCGAACCCCCACAGTTCCTTTTCTAATTCCACTCGCATCCTCGACTCTCGGGTTTGTGTGTTTGCCCATCTTGCTTGCCGAGGTTCGGGTGAATGGTAGATGTGGTGGTGGATGAAGTAGGTGGGTGTCGTGGGTGATGGTTCTCATTGCTCCGTTATACAAGTGTATTTAATTCTCTAAATCTAACAAATTTTTCTTACATTTTTTTCCAGGGTTTTTCTTGTCGATTATTATTCAAGTAGAAAAGAACGTCGCTTACGCTGGAATAACCACAGTACTGACTCTATTCATGTTGACAGGTTAGTACCCATCAAGCGTCCATAACACAGGTTACCATATCCTCCTGATATTTTATTAAGGCTAAAGGGGACGACAGTTGTGCGAGTGAGAGGGTGAATACCAAACTTATATCTAGCTGATCTCTTCAACCGGTCAACCGATTTTCATTTTTCAATACATTTTGGATTTGTCTCAACGTAACTAACCAAGCTGTCATGCAAAAATTTCAAAAAAAACCCACCAAAAAAAAGTTGTCTTTTTATTTTGCCTATAAATATACTTTTGAGCGATTTTTCCCGCAAAAACGATTACAGCCGCCATTCTCAAAGATGTCAAGTAGCTCTTAGAATATCCCTCATAAATAAATAGATATATATCGCATAGATCACATCGCACATCCGGAGTAAGACTGGTATAAGTCAAAAAACCCAACTGATGGGAAATCGCATTTAAAGATTTTCGACTTCTTTGTTGTTCTATAACAGTCATCTGAACGAATTTTTTTAATATCTCAAGGGTCTACGGCACTCATATACTATTTAACTATCATGTGCTATACCAAAATTGCTTCGTTACCTCTTCATTTTCGACCAGCATGCTTAAATTGATCAAATTCCTATGATGTACCACTATTACCCCAAGAAATAGTGGAACATCTCAAAATAAACCAGAGTTGTAATTCTAAAAGTGGAACCAATACATGACTTTTCGGATCAAAAGTGGTACATCTCATATTATACCAACGTTACAACATGCAGACCAAAGAGAAATTCCATTTTGTTTTGGAGAAATACTGGTGCATCTCAAAATAAACCAGTATTGCAAATTTAAAACTCTAATTATTGTTGGATCAAAAGCGGTACATCTGATATATACCAGTATTACACATACCTTGAGTTCATCACACTTCGGCGTCTGGCGCATAACTGAAGTGATCCAGTCTTGCTCCGACGCCATGGTAGAAGAATGGCTCAGAACCATACTGGTTTATCTGCTCTCTAGCGGCCAATAACTAAGTTATCGTTAAACCCGTTCTACCCCCGTGTAGAGCTCGACGAGAGCTATCTGGTGGAATATATAACTCAAAACCGCCAATTTCGGACTTATACCAGTCTTACTCCGGATGTGCGACATGGTCATAGGTATACGGCTAATTCTGGGGTTGCTTGCGTAATCGGGCTTAGAACGAAGAAGCTGCTTCATTTAGACGTGCGCAACAAGTACTGTAGTATGTGCATGTATCTGGAGAAACATGATCGCACTCCACATCACGAAAGTTGCTTCAAGAATTGGGAAGGAACCTCTCAAGGTATGGAACCTGACATGTTGGTTGAAGCCTTCCGTTCTTCAAAACATCTTCATGGTTTAGAATACCGGACAGTCATTGGAGATGGTGATTCCAGCGTCTTCTCTAGGCTACGTGAAATGGTACCGTACGGACTAAAGATTCAAAAGAGCGAGTGTGCGAATCATGCCGTAAAAAACTATTGTAAGGCTCTTTTCTCCCAAAAACCCTTATCACAGGCCGTGAGAAGAATCTTATCCCAACGAACAGTGCTACGATTGAAAAAGGATGCCCGTTACGCGATATACCACGTAGCAGAAACTAGTTGCAATCCACAGGAACTGCGCGAGGATTTAGTTAATGGTCCTGCACATGTTCTAGGAGTTCATGAAAAGTGCAAGGAATATTTCTGCCAGAAGAAAGAAAACGAATTTGAATTGGAAGGACCGAGACTAGTAGCGTACCGCTTCGCCCAGGAGTGTTTGAAACCGCTTCTTCAAAAAGCCCATCGTTTGGTCCACAATGACACCAGCAATCTTGCTGAAAATCTGATGTCCCTGGTAGCGAAATTCAGTGGTGGCAAGCAGAAAAATCACTGTAAGAGAGGATCTTACCAGCACCGGTGTAAAGCAGCTGGCCTGGATTTTCAGCTTGGGGCAGCATGGACGTATACTACTATGAAAGAAATCGTTGGCAAGAGCCCCTCTTCAATAATAAAAAAAACGGCGGAAAAGAAGAATCGGGCAAGATACCAAACTAAAAAGTCTCTCATCAAGTGCCGAAAAGGTCAAAAGGAAGTAAGCCGTCCCCAGCCCCATACCAAGAGAGGAAAAAATCAGGCTCCCCCAATCGGAGAAGCGGATTACGGTCCTCTGTGCCATGATCTGGACATGGATGCGAGCCAGTACGAGGATGCTGCTACACTTTACAGGGCTAGGTTGAACCTTACCGAGTCTACTCGTAAAGAGTTAGAGGAAGTTACACGCGGACAGGGAGCCAATGAATTATGGCACATGGAGCGGCGATCACGTCTAACAGCCTCTAATTTTGGAGAGATTTGTAAACGGCGGGCGACTACTCCATCAGCCCGCCTTGTGGAGAGATTAATATATCCGAGAGATTTGAAGAATTCGGACTCCGTACAGTACGGAAAAATTCACGAGAAGGACGCCGTGGAACTGTACAAGCTGAAAAATCCCGAAAGGATAGTGATTGAGGAGTGTGGACTCTTTGTCCATAAGACATATGGGTTTTTGGGAGCGTCGCCGGATGCCCTCGTCGACAATGACGGCATTCTAGAGGTGAAATGTCCATTCTCTGCACGAGACATGAACTTCGACGAAGCCCGCAATTCCAAGACCTTTTGCCTTGATAAGACGAGTGGGAAACTACAGAGAACTCACAAGTACTACTACCAAATTCAAGGCCAACTAGAAGTACTTGACCGGAACTATTGTGATTTCGTGATATGGGGGCCAAAATTCTCCTACATTGAGCGGATTGAAAGAAACAGTCAATTTTGGGAAACAGAAATGCTACCGAAATTGACTGCATTTTTTGATAAATTCCTCCTCCCAGAATTGGTGGATCCTAGGAAATGTAGGTCAATGCCTCTCAGGGATGTTGATCGCCTTCCGAAAAAGGGCGTATAATAATATATATTTAATAAAGTATATTTCATTTTCATACCAAGGTACTTATTATTATTTTTATTTTCCCGGAATTGATCACATTCATCATTGAGCTTTGATAACCAACGTGCCAGGAGAAAACTATTTTTTCAACCTTGAAAAGTTAAAACAAAGGTTCCGCTACCTTGGTAGACTCGGAAGCAAAATGTTTGAAAAAGAATTTTACAGGAAAAGGTATGTAAATAGTCTAAATCCTTATCCCGGACAGAATTACTCATTTGCATTGTCCAATTTCAATTACGATGACAAGCGTTGTGAGGGATAGCAAGTTGATCTCATACAATATCTAATAACCGTCGACGACCATTGGTTCTATGTGCGTAAAAACAAGAGAACCATTCGGTTTTTTTTTTGGTTGGTTACGGACCAAAAAAGTTCGATGTGGGTTGGTTCCGAAATCACGAATTTCATTGCAAAACGAATTATTGTGGGAGGTCACTACGCTCTAAGAGTATCAAAGAGTCCGAGAGTTTATAAGAAATGCAAAAAAAAGTGAATGGATTTTTGTTTTCCGGTAATGTAATGATGATGAATAGTTTGATTATTACTTTTATAGGTACGGTAGGTATCTACCTACTTTGAGAAACAAAAAATCTACCTGAATAGGAGCGAATTGACAATCGTATGTTAGGCAATTCGGAAAAATATCAAAACAATCGCATTGATCTTGCTTGCATTCGTGGTGATAAAATATTATCATGATACTGAAAACTTGGGAAGACACAATACACCCTCTTATTATCAAAATATAAATTGTTACCTAATACTACTTTACTCACTAATACTCACAGAGGTAACTCTAGGACTTCCAAATCTACGGGTAGAAGAATCATTGAAGGGTGAGTAACGTAATGAATCGTCGCTGGAATGAATCGTCGCACGAAGTTCACAGGTGTGCGCGGGCGCGCTCGAAGTTCACACGAGTGCGCGGGCGGGCGGGATTAGCTGTCAGGCGGTTACCCCCACAAATTCAGTCAACTCTTCCCAGGGCCACGTTTTTGGGTCTAATTTTTCGCTTTCGGCCTCTAATTTTCACACAAATTGTTTCGTAATAATTCTAACATATAGTTTGGTAGTTTCCAAACACCGGATGTTTTCGAATTTTTGAATTAAAAACATTCTTCAATTATTAAATAAAACTTTAAAAAAATATTTGAAAAAAATTTTTTTTTTGGTAATATGTTACATGATGGCTTGTAAGATTTTCTTGTCCTGATAACATTCATATGGTTAGATTTGAAAATAACGATTTTTCAAGCTTAGATGAACTGGATGAAAGTATGGGGCGACACTAGTGCCATCTCTCATCTCAGAATCATACTAGACCCCCGTCCCCTTTAGCCTTAAGGCCGCTTTACAAGCAACGACAAATCTAACAATGAGGAATTTCACCGATTTCTGTTTGCATTTTTCCTGAATAGTTAATGGTGTGGGATAGATGAAAATCGGGCTGATTTCGGAAAATAAGTCTCCTGTTATTTTTGGGAGACAGTCAAAATTTTTAATTTCAAAACTAACCGGGAAAATGGACGTGAAGCGGGAACACTCGCTGATTGGGCTGTTCGGATCGCCATCTCCTCCCAGTGTTGCCCATTGGGACGACGAAATCGTGTTTTATAAGAGAAAAGTTATCAAACAAAAACAGAGGAAACCTAACCCCCCCTAAACCTAACTTCCCCATCTTGCTTTTTCTATTTTTTTCTTCAGTTTTTCGATTTCGAACTTTACTGTTTCATGAAATTTTGCATCTGGGGACTATGGATTTCTCGATCTCAGCGCTTCAAGCGGCCATAAATGAACTATTCCAGCATGACGTCATTTTCCCGTTTTTTTTTAAACATTCGTATTTTCTACACTGTTTTGTTTATTCGTAAATTAGGAAGTTCGGGCTGAAAGTTTGCCTAAGGGGGTTTTTCGAGGTGCTGAATCCGATTTTGGAGTCAAAAATAGGAAATTCCGACATGGTGAAATTCCTCATTTACCGTCACAATCAAATTAGAGCGATTTATCGACTTATTGGATAAGTTGGATAGTTAGCGATTTATTGGATTTGGAGTTGGATTGGAAGGTTGGCGCCGGCCAGCATCAATTTCTGTGAATCGTAGCGATTTGTCTGAACGTGTAAACGGTTACTCCAACTTATCGCAACGATCTCCCCAGTTCGAACGTTCTCCAGCACTGGAGGAGTTGGTTTACGGGCGTCAACTTAGTACATTTTCGTGAGTTTTGACCAAGTTCATAGAACTGTACAGTAGTTTAACGTTTTAGTGGGCGATTAAAAACAAGGTCTATTTCGATTGGGATACAGAATGACCTGGCCTATTCCGAAATAATTTCTCCAGTCATTCGGTTCATCCCTCAATGAGGAATTTCACCGAATTCTGTTGGATTTTTCCTGAAAAGTTAATGGTGTGGGATATATAAAGGTTGATTTTGGAAAATAAGTATCCTGTTATTTTTGGGAGACATTCAAAATTTATGATTTCAAAAAATAACCGGGAAAATGGACTCCTCCAACGTGAAGCGGAAACGCTCGCTGATTGGCTGTTTGGATTGCTGTCCCCTCCCAGTGTTGCCCAATGGAACAACAAAATCTTGTTATCTAAGAGGAAAGCCATTAAACAAAAACAGGAATTTTTTCTCTTCAGTTCTTCGATTTCAATCTTTATTGGTTTTGTGAAAAGTTGCGAAGTGAGATTTCACGATCTCAGCGCTTCAAGCGGCTGTTCATGAACTATTCCTGGTTGAAGTCATCCTCCCGGTTTTTTTTGAACATTCACATTTTCTACACTGTTTTGTTTATTCGTAAATTAGGAAGTACGGGCTGAAAGTTTGCAGTAGGGGGTTTTTCGAGGTGGTGAATTCGATTTTGTGGTCAAGAATTGGAAATTCTGACATGGTGAAATTCCTCATTCTTGTAACAGTTTCTCATGCGAGAATTCCCTTTTCTGCAGCAACTACTCGCGACTCCACTTTGATCTGGGTTTTCGCGTTTTTCTCCCTTTTTTTACTAAGCATCCAATATAGAAGCACAACAAAACCTCTTCCTCCATGGCTACAGCAAAACTGATTCGATATGCAGCTATTGGAGCAACCAAATCGTTACGATTTATCGTTGCGTGTAGCGGCCTTAATACCATCACCTCTCGATTTATTGGAACAATAAGTTGGAGCATCCAGATCGTTATGATTTATCGTTGCATGTAAAGCGGCCTTTAGAAATGAATCCTATTGCAGGAACACTCTGGCCAGTGCAGGGGATCCACTGGCTGTTCAAGCCCATCTCGGCTATGCTGCCGGTCAGGTACTCCGGGGAAGCCTACCTGAACGTGGCAATCCGTGGACTGGGCCTCAACCACATGGCAGTCACCAAAGGTCTCATCGCTCCCCTCGTCGCGATAGTCGCACTCATCACTATGTCAACTCTAGCCGTCAAAACTGGCCTAGGCAGCTTTGATTGAATCATGACCCGTAGAAATATTAATAGAACGCTTTTCATTGTACTATAACATAACACAATTTGAATTTATTAGAGCGAATTTTTTGTAAAATACAGTACGGATGCCACTCGATAGAGCACGCATCGGTATCAGACCGGAATTGTTGATAAAGTTCCTAAAAAATTTAATACCATAGTTGAGTAATATAATTAATATTCCTTTTAATTTCAAAAGTAATTAGGTATTTTAATTACAATTGCTTTCTGAAAATTGAATGGTTTAGCGCACATTACAATATTCATGATGGAATTAATCAGGTACACTATCATTCCTTGATATTATAATCGTTTTCGTTGGGGAATAATTGCATTGAACTACTATTACTGCGTTAGAAATCGCTCGTGATGTGGTATAATGCATTGCATCATGATTTTTGTAATATACCCCAAAGCATTCCATTTACCAAAAGTAATTAAAATAATGACTTTTGAAATTACAAGAAATATTAATAAAAAACTAATTGGTAATTTTTGGAATCTGAGTAATTTGATTGCCAGTTTCAATTCCCATTCCCAAAGTCGGTAATCGAAATACACCATACCTTTACCATTATAGCAAAATAATGATAGTTGCAATTATTTTTTTCAAAAAGGAATTGTAATTTATAATAGTGATTGTAATTACTTTTTAGCAGCACTGAACCAGAAGTACATGATTCTAATAAGAGGTTGGAATTGAAAGACTGGAAAGGGAAATCGTACCGAGTAAAAATAAAATATGCCAAGTGGGTGTGGCACATAGCTTCCTCGTACCCATAGCATGATTGTTCAGATGATTCGATGCATGGTGGAGAATCAAAACTCCAATCATCAAGTACCTATTATTTCCCACCTCATTAAATGATCAGTCAATGAAATATACGGGAATTTTCTGGGAATGGAAATGGGAATTTAGAGCTTTATACGTGGGAAATTTCTGGGAATAGGACTTTAGAAAAAATCCCAGAAAATTTCATCGTAAGGAAGGAAGAATTTAACGTTGTCGCTTACCCAGTGGCTACCGATGGTCTACGGTGAAATTGATAGAGGGCTATTTCTTCATCCTCAAAGAGTGAAAACAAAAACTTCTATCTTGGTGGACTTGGAGGCCAAATTATCTAGTGAAACAACATTTTAACTTTATTATACTGAGACTTTCTGCACACATTTTTGTTTAATGAAATACGAATATGTACAACTAACAAGTCGGGTGTACAAGATTGCAGTATACAGAATGTAAGCCTAACTGGTCTGCCATACTATACGAGTCGATTTTACGACTAATTTGCAGCAAACAATGTGTCAGCAATTTTTCTTGAAAGGCTTCGTTTTCGAGTTATTCTAATTATAAGCTTTTTCTAGATTTTAACCTTACGTCATTAAGTCGGTCACAATCCCTTTAATTGGCCGTGATAATTATAATTTGAGGATACCGTTGGAAAGTGCATTAAATTTCCTATCGGATAGGTTCCATACCTTTTTTTCGAGTGAAGATTTAAGACATGAAAAAGCTCTCTGAAAAGAGAATTTTACGTAATTTGGGAAACCTCAATTTTTCAATCTCAAATTCAACTACGAGAATCAATATTTTTTCAAGATGAAAGAATAGTACAAAAAAAAACCACCAAAATCTCAGCTTTCCGATGGTATAATAAAAAAATATTTTATAAACAAATTTAGGGGAGAAATTTGTGTTTGAACGTGGAAAAACGAGCATTTTTTCAAAGAAATCAGCGCTCTGGCCGCCTGTTTCCGGAGGCCTCGCTGTCTACTGCGGCGCCTACCCACCCACTCCCATCGTCCGACCCTTCAGATCGTCTAGCCGGAGCGCTGATTTCGTTGAAAAATGCACGTTTTTCTGCATTCAAACACAAATTTATCCCCTAAATTTGGTTATAAAATATTTTTTGATTAAACCATCTGAAAGCTGAGATTTTGGTGGAGTTTTTGATATTCTTGCATCTCGAAAAAATATTGGTTCTCGTAGTTCAATTTGCGATTGATAAAATTCAAGGTTTTCAAAATCACGTGAATTTCTCTTTTCGGGGGGCTTTTTCATGTCTTAAACCTCAACTAAAAAAGGTAAGGGGTCTATCCAATAGGAAATTTAATGCTCTTTCCAACGGTATCCTCAAATTTTGATTATCACAACTAATTAAAGGAGTTACGACCGATTTAATGACATAAGGTCAAATCACGAAAAAAAGGTTAAAATTAAAATAACTCGAATATGCCTTTTTTTTAATTTGCTATTTGCTAAGCAGTCTGGCAAAGTCGACTTGTACAGTATGAAAGACCAGTAAGGCTTACACCCTGTATAATAGTAAGTGCAGTTAGCCGAATGTGTACAGAATTTTCCAACCTTCACCATCCACTGAGCAACCTGAATGAAATAGTTAAGATTTTCTTTTTTAATCTCATTTGTGGTTAGTTTAATAAAATATTATCGTAATGTAAAATAAATATCTATTTTATTACTGTATTTTTTATATTGTTTATATAATCCTAAGAATTGAAGTCGTTGATTTTAAAATGACTCAAGTAGACACTGAGGAAAAAATTTCAAACAGAAATTGGCAAAATGTCTATAATTTCAGATGATCCAGAGTTTCTTCTTTATGCTTGGTTTATATCGTTTTAATAAAGAGTATCGACAAAACAAATTTTGAGAAGCATTCATTCTTAAGAGACCGCAAAACAAAGTTTTCACTGCATTATTGACAAAATGGCGTTGATGCTCCTCGTTTCAAAAATTTACAAAATGACACAATGTCCAATCTGTATATTCGCATCTACTTAAATCTTACTTAATCAAGTATATCGAGCGAAGAAAGCGAAAAGATTTTCAATTTTAATCTTTCATTGTTGAAGCTCTTCGAACTGCTTCCTCAGCATGAATTTTTGTATTTTTCCGGAGCCAGTCTTCGGGAAATCCTCCATGAACCTGACATACCTGGGGATTTTGAATCTGGCTATCTACAAATAAAAGGAAACAAAAACTTTAAATAGATTCGAAGGGTGTAAATACGTGTTATGTCGTATTGATAGAAATGGAATTCAAGTTCCTGTTTGAATGAATCTAATCAAATAAGTAAATATCTCTTATGTCTACCTAGGGATATTACGGAATTATACAAAGACATACAACAAAAATATAATAAATCTATCATAATGAATCATTCAAAGTATACAAAGAACATAATACAAAGACATAATAAATCTGGGAGAAAAATAACTAATTCTTAGTAAATAACTACGATAACTAAAATTCGTTATGTCTTTCAAGCACGGTCAAATCGCTTAATCGATTTCGTAGACGACATTCTTATAAAACTTTAGAAAAGTTCCGGGCCAGATTATAATGAAAGATGACATATAAAATATATCAACCAGTCAATTAACCTCTTTCCAATTCTTGACAGTCATTTTAAGATCGTGGGCGTACTGAAATTAGGTTTGCTTATTCCTACCATATTTATATTTACCTACATAGGTACTAGAAAAACTCGCAATAATGAAAACATTCAGAACGAACGATGACACTTCAAAATGCTTTTCTAAATAATTTTCTAAAAACGCTGCAAATTATTACACAAAAGTTTATTATTTTAGCAAATTTGCAAAAAAATGAAGCTATTGCAATGGCCTCAAAATTTTCAGGCTGAACTTTTTCGAAAAATGTCTACACTGAAATCCGTTTTGGAACATTTTGAAACGGTCCCTGAAGTTTTTCCAAAAATGAATAATTATATATGTGTCTCTCCGCACGATAACTTGAGTAATTGTCTAGACATTTTTTCTAGTCCGTTTAGTAATTAGTAATTATCTAGAGTAGC